>PYIU01000013.1:0-17759 GCA_003415625.1 Aquanectria penicillioides | reverse complement strand
TAGTAGTATAATTACCTTTAATAAGTCCATTTACTTTAGGTTATAAATAAAAATATTAAATAACTTCTATATTAAGGCTATTAAGATCTTTAGGAATCCTTTTTAATCTTTTCTATTATTAATAATCACTCTTTTTAGCATTCTATACTAATAGTATAGTTTTTTAAGAATTTTACAATATAATAACTATTTAATCTTAAGATTAGCTTAGCCTCTATCTATTTATAAAGGTTGCATTTTAGCTTTTAGTATAAATTAAATCCTTTATTTAAAAGGCATATTACTATTTATTAAAATAAATTCTTTATTATTAAATAAATAGGCTTAATAGATATAAAGGCTTCTATTAGTCTTTAGGGAATACATCTAATATATTAGGCACTGCCTAATAGCTTCTATAATACTTCTTTTTGCACCTTACTAATAGTACCTTTTAAAGAGAAGTGCATAAATAGCATTTATAACTATAATACTCTTTTAATATAGCATAATTAATTAAATCCTTTTAAATATCTTCCTTCTTTACAACTAACCTTAAGTTACCTCTTTATTCTTTAGCCCTAATCTATAAGCAACTATCTCTTATAAAGTGTTTTTTAGCCTTTAGCTATAAGCATCAATAATTCTATAGGGTAATACCTATTAGCCTTTTTAATAAAAGCAAGTATTTCCTTAATTGCAATAAAGATCCACTATAATTCTTTTTTAACTCTATTAATTTATCCTTAATCTTAATAATATTAAGATAAGCATTAATAAACTCTTTAATATTACCTTTAGCCTTTTAGTCCATTTAATTAAATGCTTTTAGACTTTTCCTAAATAGCCTATTAGCTATATTATTCTTATTTTTAGAAATGTATTAAATAATAAAGTTAAATAATAAAATATAATCAATCTATTAAATAATTATTATACTAAATATTTACTAGCCTTATTATTAAGCTAATAGACTAAAACTTAAGAATCTATCTTTAAAATAAAGGGCAATTTATATATATAGCTATAAAAGCATTTAATCCTATTAATATGCCCTTATATTTAAGTTTAATAGCATTATACCTTTATTCTATAGGAGTTTAAAGACTAGATTTATACCTTATTAAATGCTTCTTCCCCTTTATTATTTATATTAATACTATACCTTAGCCTTCTTTACTAGCATTAATTATAAGGATAATCTCCTTAAATCCTTTAGAAAGGTCTAATATTATTAGAATAGAAGTAAAGATTATTTTTTCTTTAAGAACCACTATAGTATTGGCTTATTCCTTACTCTATATTTATATAGCATTCTTCCTTAATAATTAAATAAAAGGTCTAGCAATTTAGGTATATCTTTTAACCTAAATTTAATAATAGCCTATAAATTCCTAAAAACACTTTAACCTACTTTAGGTTATAGTATCTTTCCTATTTATTAATCTTAATCACTTTTTCCTTTACTAGCTGCCTTTTAGCTATATTGCATAAATATCCAATAATAACTGTAGTATATTAATAGAACTTTAACTTCCCTATAGAAATTATGCACTTAAATAGCTTAATATTTAAAAGAGTTTTATTTAAATTAATTAAATGCTTTAAAATAAATTTCTATATACTAAAAAGCATCTCTTCTCTATTATACTTAGTTTTTAGTCCTTTAATAGTAATATTATTTAAAAAGGCTTAATAGACTTTTAATAATAAATTAAAAAAGATTTTAATTATAATCCTTAAGAACTATACTATTAAATTAATTCCTTTTATAGTAAGGTGCACATTTTAAAAAGCCCTAATAGTATATTAAAAGTTATTAAATCCTAACTTTCCTCTATTAAGGAAATTTAATTATATCCTAAAAAAAAGTCTAAAAAAGTCAGGATTTTATATATTTTAAATTCAGCTAAAAATTCATCAGCTCCTAAAAGAATTAATCTATTCTATATTATATATATATTATATCTTTTAGCTAAATTAATTAAGTAAAGTCTACTATCCTTTTTCACCACTAGTATATATAGGTTCTAATAGGCAGCATAAAACTCTTAAAGGATTCCTTTTTTTATTTAAGTTTTTAGTAACTTAATAACTTTCTTTTTTAATCCTTTAGGGATTAAAATATTTCCTATTTATTAAGCTTTATATTTAATTATCTTAATAATCTATAAAGGGGCCACTTTAGGGTCTAGTCTTCTATACTCTTTAAAATCCTAAATAAATGCTACTTCTCTATTATAGAGAATTTCTAAAAGAATACTTCTTTCTTTATTAATAAAGATCCCTTTTATTTAATTAATTACTTTCTAAAGTCTTTCTTTATATAGCCTTAATCCTTTAGCTATTTTAGAGAACTTAAGTATTAAAAGCTTTAAGTACTTAAACTTCTCTTTAAGGTTTCTTTTTACTTTCTTCTATCTTTTCTCCTTTTAATATAGATCCCTTTAGGGATAGATCTATTTAATAGAATATTATCTTTAGGATATATTTTATTGGCTTTTATTTATATATTATATTAATAAGTACTACCTCCCCTCTCTAATATATAGCTAACTGTAGCTTCTTCTTTATCTTTATTACCTTTATATAGTTAACCTTTAATTAATTCCTAACTATTAATTGAATTACTGCTTCTATTAATGCCTTATTTAACTATTTAATTAATTGCTTATTATTGTTTTCTTTTAGACCCTATAATTCTATTGGTCTAAAAGAACTTTAGGAACTTATCTTTAATTGCCTTAAGTAGTCTCTATACTCCTTAAGGCATTCTATTTAATATTCCTAATAGTAAGTATAATAATCTTAATTAAGCTAAATTAATATTATAGAAGTATTTTTCCTTTTGGAAATATATAGTTAAATATAACTTTAGCAGCCCTAATAAAAAGCATTTCTAAAATAAAGAAATAAAAATATATTCTCTTAAAGCAATATAGAATCTCTATACTATTTAAACATTTCTAAAAAATAGCTTAATATCTATTTCTCTATACATTTAGATTTAATTATTAAAGTAGGATATAGTAGAAGCTTTTATAGGCTTTACTTTTAGCTTGTATTTTTATATTATTTTATTGAAAATAATATTTCCTTTTAACTTAAAATTCACTAAAGCTTTTTAAATTGTTCTATTAGAATTACTTAACTTTACTTAAATTTTTGGCAGTTCTTAGCATTAGGCTAAAGTTCTTTAATGCTATTAGTCTAAAACGTTTATATAGACTATTAAATGCATTTAATTAAATATAACTTTTCTCCCTTTAATTATATATAGCTAATATTAACTTTATTAATACTTCCTTAATCCTTAATAAGGTATTCTTTAGGCAATAGTATATAATAAGGTTTAGATTCCTTTTTAATTAATATACTATTAATACTATATTGCTTAGTAATATAGTTAAAGTACTCCTTTAAGAATATTGCTTTTAGATTATTAATTATAATTAAATTAGCAGCTTGCTAGATCTATCTCTTTTTTAATAAAAGTTTAGGTTTTATTTATTTAACTTCTTTTATTCCCTTTATATAATTAAAAACTATCTTTAAGATATTATTACCTAAAGGAGAGTTAAGAGTAATTAAGTCCTTAATAGTTATTTAAACTTTTAATTCTATTACCTTTTTATAAACTTATCTCCTTATCTAAATAACCTTAAGCATTTAATTAAAAGCATTTTAATCCTTTTCTTTAAGAATAATATTAGCAATCTCCCTATTCTTAATAAGTTCCCTATTTATAACCTAAATAAAAGACTAAGTTCCTTTTTCCTTTTCTTAACTAGCCAATTTCTCTTTTAATTTTACTTTTATACATTTTGCAGCATTAATTTCTAATATAATATTAGCAATAAAAGGGTTATTAATTAATTCTATAGCTTAATTATCAATAAGAATGCAATTAACTCTAGATTCTTAAGTCTTCTTAAGGGAATTCCTATTAAGCACTAAAGAGCTGTACTTTAGTTAATTAGTATGCCTAAAGAAGTCTTTAATTAAATGCTTTTCTTTCTTAATAACCTACTATTTCTATACATTTAGCTTATCTACTATTATAACCTTAGCTTAGCTATAAATCTTAAAAATAAAGAATTCTAGGATCTATAAAATAATTATTTTTCTTACTTCTTTTTTAATAGCAAGCTTATATATTAGTTTTAAAAGTAGTAAAAGTTCCTATTGCCCTATTTAATAAAGCCAGTATTGCTATTATAGTCTATAAACCCCTTTCTTTATTTTCTATAAAAAGTAAGCAATAGTTTAGAAAATGCCTTACTTTTATATAATAGAAGCACTTTAGATCCCTATTATAACTTATATTAATATAGAAGTTATAATAGGGATATATATAATTAGATTCTTCTATTTAATTAAAGTTGTTTTTAACTAGCAATAATTTTATTTTTAGTTAATTAATCTTTTAATGTATAATTCTTTTTAACTTCTATAACTTATTTATAATATTTTAAGCTATATTAATTTATAGCTTTTTTATTTCTTTAGTAAGAAGACTTAACTCCCCTTTTAAGCTTTAGATAGAGTTAGGGAACTTAAGCTCTTAATACTAAAGCTAATTTTAATAAGCAAAAGGTTTTTTGGTTTTCCTAAAATATCTAAAGTTATTATCCTTCTCTTCTATCTAAAAGATCTAAATTCCTTTTTTAGTATTAAAAAAGTTCTTAATTAACTTAATTATCTCTTTATACCTTATTATTCTTAAGGTATTTAGGTGTTTTTCTTTCTATTAGCAAACATTAATAATAATATTTTTTAGTATAGCATTATAAACAGCCTAAGCCTATACTATAGAAGCCTTTTAGCTAATAGGATTTACTCTCCTATTAAATTAGGCATACTTTATAAGCTACTAAAGGATAACTCTATATTCTATAGACTAAATTAAAATTATATTTATTTACTAGAGCTTATTCTTAAGTAGATCTAATTGATTTAAATCCTAAATACTTTTCCAAAAGGTTCTACTTTATAGTAGGCCAATTATTGCCTTTTAATAAGTTTATAATATCTTAAGATACTTTAAAGGTTATATAGTATATTAAAGCTTTGCCCTTTGCACTATCTGCAACTTTTTAGCTAGTTATAAATCCATTATATAATTTAAGGAAATATATAATATTCCTTCTATTAAAAATTATATTAAGCAATTAAATAAGGGTAATAGTTGCTTTTATTATTTTAGCTAATATATTTAGTTTATTCTCTTTAGGAATATTAGTATTAGTAGTATTAATTAACTTAAAAAAAATAGTTAAAGATTGTTAATTATATTGACCCCCTTTACTTTTAATAGGGCTTAAGGGATTTAACTACATTTAATTAAATGTTCCTTTTATTTTTTTATCTAAAGGCATTAGTAAATTATAATTATTAGGATTCCTATAATAAGTGTTTTAGTATATATATATAGAGGAGTATAGGCTAGCTGCCTAACTCCTAAAGTTATAAATTGCAATAAAACAATATATATATATAATAAAAGAATAAAATAATAAAATAAATTAAAATATATATTAAAATAATTAAAAAAAGTAAAGAAAAAGAATAGTAATATTATATTTAATAAAGCTTTTTTTTAATGAATTTAAACTGGCTTTTTGGAGTTAGTTATAATAGATAAAGTAGCCAATTAAAATAGTAATAAGTATATATATACGCCCTTTAGCTAGAGTCTAGAGACTAGTAAGGATAATAAAATTTCCTATCCCCTATAATTAATTAAGGGTTAAGTAATCTTTTTCTTTCTTTTCCTTTTCCTTTTTTAGTCTGCAAACTAAGCTTTTAGTAGTTTTAAGTATGCTTTAATATTCAAAAGTATTTAATTAAATGCTTATGCATTATTTGCACTATTATTTTGCCTTATATACCTTTATGCTAATATATTGGCACTATATTAAGTTATTGAATTTTTCTATATATCCGCCCTAACTATAGTAATAGGTTTTCTTTTCTAGAATGCAAACTTATATTAGTATCTTTACTTACCTTTAGTGTCATTTTTAATCCTAACGCCCCCTATTTTTATAGAAGTAATGGGTTTTCTAATATCTAGGAATTCCTAAATTTTTACAATTAATTATCCACCACTTCTTTAGATTCTTAATAATAGCTTAAAAGTATTACTAAAGAGTTTAATTAAATACTTTAGTATCTTTTTAAATAACTTAAAGGCTTATCCCTACTATAACCTCTAAATGTATTAATGGATAAAGACACTAGCTAAAACACACACCCTATCCAAAAGGGTATAGGGTAAGTAAGTTCGGTTAAAGACCAAATAGCCTTCTTAAGTAGCTGCAAACAACTTAAAAGAGTGTTAAAGCATCTAATTGAATGCTTTAGAGTGTCCCTTAAAGAAAAGAAAGAAAGAAAATAAAGCAGAAAGTTATAAATAAAGTAATATTATAAGGGGCTGCATTAAGACTTCAATAGGGTCTAAATGCAAGGAATTTAGAATTTCAAAAATAAAAATTAATTAAAGAAAACTGCCTATTTATTTCCTATATCTTTAAGGTCCCTTTTATCTTTCTAACCAACCCAATAATAGATTAATCTATATTACCTTAGACCCTAATTTAGTATTTAATTAAAGACTTTTTTAGGTATATTAATTAATTAAAGTATAGCTTTTTAATGCTTAATAGAAATTCCCTTAAAGAGACCTAAGAACCTAAAGTTAATTGCATTCTTATTAATAATTAAGCTATAAAATCAATTAATAATTCTTTTATTGCTAATATTATATTAAAAACTAATACTATAAAATATATAAAAGTAAAATTAAAAGAAGAATTAGCTAATTAAAAAGAAAAAAGGGAACTTAGTTTTCTATTTAGGTTATAAATAAGGAACTTATTAAAAATAGAGAGATTGCTAATATTATTCTTAAAGAAAAAGATTAAAATGCTTTTAATTAAATACTTAAGGTTATTTAAATAAAAAATAAGTTTATAAAAAGATAGTAGAATTAAAAGTTTAAATAACTATTAAGAACTTAATTACTTTTAACCCTCCTTTAGGTAATAATATCTTAAAGATAGTTTTTAATTATATAAAGGGAATAAAAAAATTAAATAGATAAAACCTAAACCCTTATTTAAAAAAGAGATAGATTTAATAAGCTATTAATTTAATTATAATTAATAATTTAAAAGCAATATTCTTAAAGGAGTACTTTAACTATATTGCTAAGCAATATAGTATTAATAGTATATTAATTAAAAAGGAATCTAAACCTTATTATATACTATTGCCTAAAGAATACTTTATTAAGGATTAAAGAAGTATTAATAAAGTTAATATTAGCTATATAATAATTAAAGGGGAAAAGTTATATTTAATTAAATGCATTTAATAGTCTATATAAACATTTTAGAAATAGCATTAAAGAACTTTAGCTTAATACTAAAAATTGCTAAAAATTTAAGTAAAGTTAAGTAACCTTAATAGAATAATTTAAAAAGCTTTAATAAATTTTAGATTAAAAGGAAATATTATCTTCAATAAAATAGTATAAAAATATAAGCTAAAAGTAAAGCTTATAGAAGCTTTTATTATATCTTACTTTAATAATTGAATTTAAATGCATAAAGAAGTAAATATTAAGCTATTTCTTAAAAATATTTAAATAGTATAAAGATTTTATATTACTTTAAGAAAATATATTTTTATTTCTTTTATTTTAGAAATGCCCTTTATTAAGGCTACTAAAGTTATATTTAATTATATATCTTTAAAAAAGAAATACTTTTATAATATTAACTTAACTTAATTAAGATTATTATACTTACTGCTAAAAATATTAAATAGAATGCCTTAAGAAGTATAAAGACTACTTAAGGCAATTAAAGATAAGTCCCTAAAGTTCTTTTAGACCAATAGAATTATAGGGTCTAAAAGAAAATAAATAAACATTTAATTAAATAGTTAAATAAAATATTAATAAAAGTAATAATTTAATTAATAGTTTAAATTAATTAAAAGTTAATTATATAAAGATAATAAAGGTAAAGAAAAGCTATAATTAGCTATATATTAAAGAGAGAAAGTAATATTTATTAATATAATATATAAATAAAAAGCTAATAAAATATATTCTAAAGATAATATTTTATTAAATAGATTTATTCCTAAAGGGATCTATATTAAAAGGAGAAAAGATAAAAGAAAGTAAAGAAAGACCTTAAAGAGAAGTTTAAGTACTTAAAGCTCTTAATACTTAAGTTCTTTAAAATAGCTAAAGGATTAAGGCTATATAAAGAAAGACTTTAGAAAGTAATTAATTAAATAAAAGGGATTTTTATTAAAAAAAAAGAAGTATTCTTTTAGAAATTCTCTATAATAAAGAAGTAGTACTTACTTAAGATTTTAAAGAGTATAGAGAATTAAACCCTAAAGTGGCCCCTTTATAAATTATTAAGATAATTAAATATAAAGCTTAATAAATAGGAAATATTTTAATCCCTAAAGGATTAAAAAAGAAGGTTATTAAGTTATTAAAAACTTAAATAAAAAGAGAAATCCTTTAAAAGTTTTATACTGCCTATTAAAACCTATATACTAGTAGCAAAAAAGGATAGTAGACTCTATTTAATTAATTTAGCTAAAAGATATAATATATATATAATATAGAATGGATTAATTCCTTTAAAAGCTAATAAATTCTTAGCTAAATTTTAAATATATAAAATCCTAACTCTTTTAGACTTCTTTTTAAGATATAACTAGATTTCTTTAGTAAAGAAAAGTCAGGATTTAATAACTTTTAATATACTGCTAGGGCTTCTTAGGATATATTTTTGCTATAAAAAGAATTAATTTAATAGTATAGTTTTTAAGGATTATAATTAAAATCCTTTTTAATCTATTATTAAAAGTCTATTAAGCCTTTTTAAATAATATTACTATTAAAGGACTAAAGACTAAATATAATAGAGAGGAGATACTCCTTAATATATAGAGGTTTATCCTAAAGCATTTAATTAATTTAAATAAAACTCTTTTAAATATTAAGCTATTTAAGTGTATAATTTCTATAGGGAAGTTAAAGTTCTATTAATATACTATAGTTATTATTAGATATTTATATAGTATAGCTAAAAGGCAGCTAATAAAGGAAAAAGTAATTAAAATTAATAAATAAAAAAGATACTATAACCTAAAGTAGGTTAAAGCATTTTTAGAAATTATAGGCTACTATTAAATTTAAGTTAAAAGATATACTTAAATTACTAGACCTTTTATTTAATTATTAAAAAAGAATACTATATAGATATAGAGTAAGAAATAAGCTAATACTATAGTAGTTCTTAAAGAAAAAATAACTTTTACTTTTATTTTAGCAATATTAAATCTTTCTAAAGGATTTAAGAAGGTTATCTTTATAACTAATACTAATAAAAAAGGCTAAAGTATAGTATTAATATAAATAATAAAAAGAAAGAGGCATTTAATAAAATATAAATTTAGTCTTTAAACTTCTATAAAATAAAGATATAATGCTATTAAACTTAAATATAAGGGTATATTATATAGAATTAAATACTTTTATAGCTATATATATAGATTGCCCTTTATCTTAAAGATAAATTCTTAAGTTTTAGTCTACTAGCTTAATAGTAGGGCTAGTAATATTTTTAGTGCAATAATTATTTAATAGATTAATTATATTTTATTATTTAACTTTATTATTTAATATATTTTTAAAAATAAAAATAATATAGCTAATAGACTATTTAAAAAAGGTCTAAAAGCATTTAATTAAATAAACTAAAAGGCTAAAGGTAATATTAAAGAGTTTATTAATATTTATTTTAATATTATTAAGATTAAAAATAAACTAATAAAGTTAAAAAAGAATTATAGTAAATCCTTATTGCAATTAAGGGAATATTTACTTTTATTAAAAAGGCTAATAGATATTACCCTATAGAATTACTAATACTTATAGCTAAAAGCTAAAAAACACTTTATAAAAGGTAGCTGCTTATAGATTAGGGCTAAAAATAAAAAGGTAACTTAAGGTTAATTATAGAAAAGAAAGATATTTAAAAGAATTTAATTAAATTATACTATATTAATAGAGGGCATTATAGTTGCAATACTATTTATACACTTCTCTTTAAAAGGTACTATTAATAAAATGCAAAAAGAAGTATTGCAAAAGCTATTAAATAGTGCCTAATATATTAAATAGATATTCCCTAAAGACTAATAGAAGCCTTTATATCTATTAAGCCTATCTATTTAATAATAAAGATTTATTTTAATAGATAAATATACCTTTTAATAAAGGATTTAAATTTATACTAAAAGCTAAATATAACCTTTTATAGATAAATAGAGGCTAAGCTAATTTTAAGATTAAATAGTTATTATATTATAAAATTCCTTAAAAAACTGCACTATTAATATAAAATGCTAAAAAGAGTAATTATTAATAATAGAAAAGAGATTATAAAAGGGATTCCTAAAGATTTTAATAGCTTTAGTATAGAAGTTATTAATACTTTTACTTATAACCTTAAAGTAAATAGACTTATTAAAGGTAGTTATACTACTATAATAAGTTTCCTAAAGAAAAAGGGTAAAAAAAAGGAAAATAAGTAGATATTTTGCTAATAGCTTTATTAGCTAAAAGAGCAGCTATTTATACCTATATAAAAGATTACCTTTTTATTTGCTTTATAAATAGGAGTTAATTCTTTCTTTAGAAGTAAAAGTATTTATATAGTATTTAATTAAATAGAATAATATAATTTTTATTAAAAACTTACTTAAATAAAGGATTAGGATCCTAAAGTAAAAGCAAAAAGATATAAAAGAAGCTAGGCAATAAGTAATTGCATTTTAAAGGTTAATTGCTAATAGAGAGACTAAAAAGAATTAATATAGGCTATATAAAGAGCCTTTTGCTATTAGAAATTTAGTTTTTTAATATATATATAAAATTAAAAGGATATATTTTGCATTACAAAAATAAAGCTATATTAATTAGGCCTTTATAGAATTGCTAATATATTTAATAAAATAAAGAGTTATATCCTTAATACTATAGATAAAGTTAAGCTTTTTAATATAACCTATAGTAATTAATTAAAGAAGTTTATAAAGAATAAGGATAGATAATAAATAAATAAAAATAATAAAAAGACTTTTAGTATAAATTAAAAAGTATTACTAAAAGTAAGGAAAGAAAGAGAAGCATTTAATTAAATATAAACTAAATCTATAGAATAGTAAAAATAGAATAAACTTAATTTAAATGCTATAAAAAGCTTAAATAATAATACTATAATATATATCTATATTAAGCCTAAAAAGATTATTAAAGTTTAAATTCTAAAAATAAGCAGTAATTAATAAATGCAATATTAGAATATAATAAGCAATTAATTAAATAATTAATAATAGCATTAAGCTAAAGATAGCTAAATTGCTATTAAGGGAAGGTACTAAAAGTTAAAAAGGGGAAAGTAAAGATATTAAAATTAATACTATATTAAAAAAAAATAAGCTATTTAAAATAAAATAAAAAAGTAAAATAAAGAGCAATTAAAGGTAAGTAAAAGAATAGTAAAATTAAATAAAACTAAATAAAAATAATTAGAAATTGGCTAAAAACTCTAAAAAAATGCTAAAAATCCCTAAAAATCCCTTAAAATCTATCTAAAAACTTTAAAAATTATATTAAAAATCAATAAAAAATAGAATAAAAATGCCTAAAAACTATAGCAAAAGGGTTAAAATTATTTAAAAATAGATAAAAATGCATAGAAAATAGCAAGAAATAAAGTATTAATATCTATAAAAAATTTAAAAATCTAAATATACTTAATAGAAATTAAGTTTTAAGGTTATTAAAATAATATAATAATAGCAATAGCCTTAAGAGTATAAAAACATTTAATTAATTGCTTTATAGTACTATCTTCTATCTATTAAATTATTATTAATAAATTGAAAACTATACTTAATTAATTTATACTAAAAGATAAGCTAAAGACTATTATTTTTATTAATTAAAACTTACTTTATACTTTTAATTAAATACTTTATATATTTATTTAATTAATTAATAATTACTAGCTATATTGCTAATAGGAAAACTATATATAATTTATAGGCAAGTAATTAGCTTAAGAAAATCTACTATAAAAGTTAATAGTTAAGTAAACTTATTAATAGTATTTATACTATTTAAAAGAAAGTTATAAGGGCCTTTATAAAGACCCTTTAGTTAGTATTTATAAAGAAAGCTCTATTTATATTTAGATTAACTATTTTAAATATAATTAATATAATAGCTATTTATATAATTTAATATTAAAATATATATATAAAAGGAAATAAAAATATTTATTATAAGTAAAAACTATAAAAGTATATAATTAAATATATCTATAATATATAAAGGGGTTAGTATATTTAATAAAGGCAATAATAAATGCCTTAATATACTTAAGGCAAATTGGCAATTAAGTTAAAAAGTACTTTATTAAATAAGCCTATTCTATAGAAATATATATAGACTAAAGTTAGCACTAAAGGAGAAGATTTACTTTAAAATAAAGTATTAAATTATAAAATAGTAATTATAAAATAAACTATTAAATAAGTTTATAATTAGTCTACTTGCTATTTTCCTTAAAGGCAATTTTAATATATAAGGGCTAGTTAAGTTAATTAAAAGCTTAAAAGCTATAAATTTAAATATTAAAGCATTATTAAATCTAAAAGTATTTAATTAATTATTAAATAAAAATAATAGTTAAAAAGCAATATAAAAAGGAGTATTTATTAATTATTTAATAGCAATATTAATAGTATTAATTAAAGCCTTATAAAAGAAACTATTATAAGTATGCTAATAAATAAAGCATTAATAAAAGAATTTAAAAGCCTAAATATAGCTAATAGTAAGATTGTATATATTAGGGAGATAATTATAAGGTATAAAGGCAAGAGACTTAAGTTTATTATAATATAAAGCTATTATAAGATAAAGAATGAAAATTGCAGTAATAACTAAAGGTATAAAAGAATTAAGAAAGTAAAAATAATAAGTAAAAAAGAAAGAAATAGAAAGAAAGGGCTAATATAATGCTTTTATAATAAATAGGAAATTAACCCTAAAATTTAAAGTAAAAACTAAATACTAATAAAATTTTTATTAAATATTAAAAAAATATTTATTTTAAAAACTTATTAGTATTTATATATATATAAATATTAAAATAGTAATTTATTTAAATAATATTAAACTAAAAATAAAGGCACTTAAGTTATATTAACTTACTTTATGCCTATAACTTTTTCCCTTCTTTTAATAATTTTATAGTAAATTATATTATTTTAACTTTATTTATAATACCTATAAAATACTAATAATTTTTATCTTTTAAGTTATAAGTATTTAATTATAAGCTTTTAAACCCTTTATTAACCTTTACTTTATTCTATAATAGGGCTAAAGAAAGCAACTTTAAGTGCAATTACTTTAAAGGCGCAATTTTTAATGCTAAGTGAAGACCTCTATATAGCTAAAGAAGTTATTTAAAATAAAGGTAGAATTAAAGATTTCTTTTCTTTTAGTAAAAAAATATTACTAAAATATTTAATTAATTACTTAATAGTTAATCTATACTATTTTATTTTTAAATAAATTAAAATTATTAGTTTAATAAATTGGAAACTTAGCCTATTTTAAGTAATAAAAGCAATTTAAATTCTTAGCTTGCTAATATTAATTGCTTTAAAGACTTTCTTTTAATTTTTATTAAGCCTAAATATTTTATTATTAAGATCTATAGGATTTATTTAAAAACCTATAGAAGAAAGAAATAGCCTTAAACTTTAGTATTTAAGCCCTTTTTATTACTTTTACTTATAGATTTATTAATATCTTTATAATTTATTAAATTAATCTTTTAATTATAAGCACTAAAATTAAAAAGAATAAATAAAAGTAAAAGAGCTTTTTTTATAAGCTTTTACTAAAAGGGATAAATATTAAAAAGACTAAATATTCAATTAGTTTTATGCCTATAGAGTTTTAATAAGCAATATACAATAAAAGGCTATTAATTAGCTTTACTTACTTTATTAATGCTATTTATTAAAGCTTCTTTATTTAAATAAATAGTTAAAGCATTTAATTATTTATAATACTATTAATATCCTTTAAAATAAGCAAGCTATTACACTTACTATAGCATAAAGAAAGATTATAACTAAAATAGAGTTGCCCTATAATTTCTCTATTTTTATTATACTTATTATTAAATAAGCTAGAAATTAAAAAATATAGTTTTTTAAATGCTTTTTTCTTTTCCTTAATATTTAAGGAATAGTTACATTTATTAAAACTTTAATTATTAAATGCTTTATAATCTAGCCTTTAATCTTTAATAGCAGTTATAATACTATTAATAATCCCTTTTTAATATTAATGCACTATAATTAAGTTCTTATTAAGTATAAGTAAGGGAAAAGTATTTAATTAATTGCTTTAAATGCTAATTAAATATAAGACTTTATTAATACTATTATCCTTAATAAACTTAATATTATTAATAGAAAGTTCTTTAATTAATATAAGCTTATAGAACTTATTAAAACCTAAAAATCTACTTATATTTTAAGATTTTAAAATAGTTCCCTTAATACTTAATAGCTTTATATTAATTTAAAAGGTTACTATATAATAAGCTAAAAGAGAGTTAATTACTAAACTCTTAAAAATAAATATTAAATTATCTTAAAGCTGCTTAATCCTTAAGGCAATAGCTATTAAATAAGTCTACCTTTACTATTAAGCCTTTAATTACTTTACTATTTTTTAGCTAATAATTTAATTAAATACTATTAAACTTATAGATATTAAATAATAGATAGATTTTCTATTAAGATTAATAAATCCACTAAAATTATTATTACCTTAAGTAATAATAAAGAAAAAGGTTTTAAATAAGCCTTAAATTGCTAAAGTTAAAGCATTAAAGCAATTTATCTTTATAGTCTATACCTTAAGTTTAAGACTTTTGCCTTTAAATCTATTATTAAGCCTAAATTAATAATTAAATCTATTTAGCCTTTATATAAATTGCCTATTAGCTTATTAATTTATATAAGCATTGCTTAATTAAGTGCATTTAAAAAAGAAATTTAAATTAATTAAAATATATTTATTTATTTTAATGCATTTAATTAAATATTTATTAATTCTTTAAGTAAAAGGCAAGTAATTAAATTAATTTAATTAATTTAATAAATACCTTTATTTAAATTGGCTATTTTATAGTAATTTAATTAAATAGATTTAAATTTATTTATTACTAAAAGTAATAAATAAAGTTTTTATAAATGCTTTATATTGCCTTTATTAATTTCTTAACTAGCTAAATATATAGCAAAAAAAAGAAGTTATACTATAATTGCTAATACTATAGTTAAAAATATTATTAATACTGCTATTTAAATTTAATAAAATAATTACAATCTAAACTATATTGCCTTTATTAAAAGAAAGATAATTGCTAAAATTAAATAAATAAATTTACCTTAAATTAATTAATAGACTATTCTTAAACTCCTTTAAATAAAGAGCTAGATCTTTTATGCACTAAAAGAGTTAATTTTAGTAAATTAATAGAATAAAATTATAACTATTGCTTATAAGCTATTTAAACTTTTAATTTTTACTTATTAATTTATACTAATTAATACTGCAATTAAAAACTATATTATAAAAAAAAGATAATAGTAAAGTTAAAATAAAGAGATTAAATATTAAAAGTAAAATAAATTGTAAAGGGAGATAATAGTAGGTTGAATAATAGATTATAGATATAAAGCATTTAATTAAATGCTTCCTTTAAGATTTTCTTTATATTTAAATAGATTAAGCTTAAAGTTTTCCTTTTATATTATGCCTTTAGTCTACTTAAGGGCAAGCATTAAGGCACTAAAGAGAGATAAGTTAGGGTCTAGGGTAATATAGATTAATTTATTATTAAATTAATTAAGAAAATAAAAGGGACCTTAAAGATATAGAAAATAAATAAGCAGTTTTCTTTAATTAATTTTTATTTTTAAAATTCTAAATTCCTTATATTTAGACCTTATTAAAGTTTTAGTGCAGCCTTTATAATATTACTTTATTTATAACTTTTTGCTTTATTTTCTTTCTTTCTTTTCTTTAAGGGATACTTTAAACCATTTAATTAAATGCTTTAATACTCTTTTAAGTTATTTATAGCTACTTAAAAAGGCTATTTAGTCTTTAACTAAACTTACTTACCCTATACCCTTTTGGGTAGGGTATATTTTTAGCTAATATCTCTATTTATTAATACAGTATTTTAAGGCATTATATTAAATATAAATACTATAATAGTATTAATAGCTAAAAAGGATTAATTTCTAGTATTATAATAAAAAGACTTAATAATTAAGCTTAATATAATAAAAGTAAAAGTAGCTAAAATATACTTTAGTAATAGTAGCTTATATAGTTTATTAAAAAATAATAGTAATTTAAACCTTAATTAAAACAATCTTATTTTATATTATAGATATTAATATTATTTCTTCTTTACCTTAAAAATATAGATTGCTTTAATATTTATTTAAATAATATTATTAATAAATTAATATATAAAATAAAAGAATTTTAATTATTTAAAAATAAAAATACTTATAGTTCTTTTTAATTAAGCAAAAGGCAGTAATTGCTTTCTTTAGTAAAGCTAAACTATAATATATTTATATATATTTAATTATTTATTTATATTATATCTATATAAGCTATTAATAAAAGCAGGCTATAATATTAAATATAAAGCAATTAAAATAATAAAAAAGTTCTATTATTACTATTAAATAAAGAGTAAGGCATTAAAACAATTTAAATTTATATTAAAAGATAATTATAACTTTAATTATAAAGTAATTATTAATATAATATATTTAGATTTTTAGCTAGTTCTTTATATTATTAATATAGCAATATTCTTTTAAGTAAAATAGTTCCTTATAAATATATTAGTAAAAGAGATTTAAAAGGTATTAAAGATATATTAAATTAATACCTATTTTAATCTATTAAATATTATTATTTATAATATAGATATTAATTTTATAGCTATTAAATTTAAAAGTAAAGCTAAATTAATAGGCATTACTTACTATTAAGTCTTAATTAAAGTATATTAATTAATTAATAAAGTTAAATAATATTATACACTAATATAATATATATTTAAAATTATAAAGGCTAAACTTTAAGATATAATATTTATAAATACAATCCTTTAAATAAGCTTTAAGGCAATTAATAATATAGCTAGCCTTAATAGATTAATGCTAATCTTATTAATATTTAATGCTTACTTATAAATTATAATAGATTTACTATTAATTCTTTATCCCTTTAATAATAAATACAGTCCTTAAAGTAATAGTAAAGCTATATAAGCTTATTGCAAAATGTAAGGTTAATAAAGCACTAAAAAATATATAATAGACCTAATATAATTAAGGTTTTATTATAGTCCCTTAAGTTAAAGAGTAAAGTCTATATTTATTAAGAAAATAAAAAATAAAAAGAATTATATGAAGGGTTAGGGTTAGGGTTAGGGTTAGGGTTAGGGTTAGGGTTAGGGTTAGGGTTAGGGTTAGGGTAGGGTTAGGGTTAGGGTTAGGGTTAGGTTAGGGTTAGGGTTAGGGTTAGGGTTAGGGTTAGGGTTAGGGTTAGG
>PYIU01000012.1:22500-27842 GCA_003415625.1 Aquanectria penicillioides | reverse complement strand
CACCGTCCTGCTGTCAAGATGTACTAACACCTTTTGTGGTGTCTGATGAGCGTCTACTCTGGCACCTTAACCTCGCGTTCGGTTCATCCCGCATCGCCAGTTCTGCTTACCAAAAATGGCCCACTAGTGTTGATACATTCAAATGCCTACGTTCAACTAAGTAACAAAGGCTTCTTACATATTTAAAGTTTGAGAATGGATGAAGGCAATATAGCGCCCCCGAGTCCCTAATCATTCGCTTTACCTCATAAAACTGAAGTCAACACTGCTATCCTGAGGGAAACTTCGGCGGAAACCAGCTACTAGAAGGTTCGATTAGTCTTTCGCCCCCATGCCCATATTTGACGATCGATTTGCACGTCAGAACCGCTGCGAGCCTCCACCAGAGTTTCCTCTGGCTTCACCCTATACAGGCATAGTTCACCTTCTTTCGGGTCCGGCCCCGTATGCTCTTACTCAAATCCATCCGAGAACATCAGGATCGGTCGATGATGCGCCGAAGCTCTCACCTGCGTTCACTTTCATTACGCGTAGGGGTTTAACACCCGAACACTCGCATACGAAGACGACTCCTTGGTCCGTGTTTCAAGACGGGTCGCTGATGACCATTACGCCAGCATCCTTGCAGATGCGCGAACCTCAGTCTGTCCCAGGGTATTACGAAACGGGCTATAACACTCCCGAGGGAGCCACGTTCCCGAAACCTTTATCCCCCGAAGCAAACTGATGCTGGCCTGAACTGGAAGAGTGCACCAGGGAGAACCCAGGATGATCAACCAAGCCCAAGTCTGGTCATAAGCGCTTCCCTTTCAACAATTTCACGTACTTTTTAACTCTCTTTTCAAAGTGCTTTTCATCTTTCGATCACTCTACTTGTGCGCTATCGGTCTCTGGCCGGTATTTAGCTTTAGAAGACATATACCTCCCATTTAGAGCAGCATTCCCAAACTACTCGACTCGTCGAAGGAGCTTTACAGAGGATTGGCATCCAACCAGACGGGGCTCTCACCCTCTATGGCGTCCCGTTCCAGGGAACTCGGAAGGTACCGCACCAAAAGCATCCTCTACAAATTACAACTCGGACCCGAGGGCCAGATTTCAAATTTGAGCTGTTGCCGCTTCACTCGCCGTTACTAGGGCAATCCCTGTTGGTTTCTTTTCCTCCGCTTATTGATATGCTTAAGTTCAGCGGGTAGTCCTACCTGATCCGAGGTCAACCTTCAGAAGTGGGGTGTTTAACGGCGTGGCCGCGCCCAGTCCCAGTGCGAGGTGAGTTACTACGCAGAGGAAGCTACAGCGAGACCGCCACTAGATTTGGGAGACGGCGCGAACCCCCGAGGGGCCGTTTTGCCGATCTCCAACACCAAGCCGGGGGGCTTGAGGGTTGAAATGACGCTCGAACAGGCATGCCCGCCAGAATACTGGCGGGCGCAATGTGCGTTCAAAGATTCGATGATTCACTGAATTCTGCAATTCACATTACTTATCGCATTTCGCTGCGTTCTTCATCGATGCCAGAACCAAGAGATCCGTTGTTGAAAGTTTTGATTTATTACTTGTATCACTCAGAGAAGACTCAATTCAAATACAAGAGTTTGGGTCCTCTGGCGGGCCCGCCGTGAAGCAGGACGCCGCCGAGGCAACAAATGGTATAGTTCACAGGGGTTTGGGAGTTGTAAACTCGGTAATGATCCCTCCGCTGGTTCACCAACGGAGACCTTGTTACGACTTTTACTTCCTCTAAATGACCGAGTTTGGAGAGCTTTCCGGCCCTGAGTGGCAGTTGCCCGCCTCTCTGGGCCAGTCCGGACGCCTCACTGAGCCATTCAATCGGTAGTAGCGACGGGCGGTGTGTACAAAGGGCAGGGACGTAATCAACGCAAGCTGATGACTTGCGCTTACTAGGGATTCCTCGTTGAAGAGCAATAATTGCAATGCTCTATCCCCAGCACGACGGAGTTTAACAAGATTACCCGGGCCTTTCGGCCAAGGAAGTACTCGCTGGCTCCGTCAGTGTAGCGCGCGTGCGGCCCAGAACATCTAAGGGCATCACAGACCTGTTATTGCCTCAAACTTCCATCGGCTTGAGCCGATAGTCCCTCTAAGAAGCCAGCGTACTGCCAAAGCAATACGGGCTATTTAGCAGGTTAAGGTCTCGTTCGTTATCGCAATTAAGCAGACAAATCACTCCACCAACTAAGAACGGCCATGCACCACCACCCACAAAATCAAGAAAGAGCTCTCAATCTGTCAATCCTCATTGTGTCTGGACCTGGTGAGTTTCCCCGTGTTGAGTCAAATTAAGCCGCAGGCTCCACCCCTGGTGGTGCCCTTCCGTCAATTTCTTTAAGTTTCAGCCTTGCGACCATACTCCCCCTGGAGCCCAAGCACTTTGATTTCTCGTAAGGTGCCGAACGAGTCAAAAAATAACATCGTCCGATCCCTAGTCGGCATAGTTTATGGTTAAGACTACGACGGTATCTGATCGTCTTCGATCCCCTAACTTTCGTTCCTGATTAATGAAAACATCCTTGGCAAATGCTTTCGCAGTAGTTAGTCTTCAATAAATCCAAGAATTTCACCTCTGACAATTGAATACTGATGCCCCCGACTGTCCCTATTAATCATTACGGCGGTCCTAGAAACCAACAAAATAGAACCACACGTCCTATTCTATTATTCCATGCTAATGTATTCGAGCATAGGCCTGCCTGGAGCACTCTAATTTTTTCAAAGTAAAAGTCCTGTTTCCCCGCCACACCCAGTGAAGGGCATGGGGTTCCACAGAGGGAAAGGCCCGGCCGGACCAGTACACGCGGTGAGGCGGACCGGCCAGCCAGGCCCAAGGTTCAACTACGAGCTTTTTAACCACAACAACTTTAATATACGCTATTGGAGCTGGAATTACCGCGGCTGCTGGCACCAGACTTGCCCTCCAATTGTTCCTCGTTAAGGGATTTAAATTGTACTCATTCCAATTACAAGACCCGAAAGAGCCCTGTATCAGTATTTATTGTCACTACCTCCCCGTGTCGGGATTGGGTAATTTGCGCGCCTGCTGCCTTCCTTGGATGTAGTAGCCGTTTCTCAGGCTCCTTCTCCGGGGTCGAGCCCTAACCCTCCGTTACCCGTTGCAACCATGTTTGGCCAATACCCAAACATCGAAAGTTGATAGGGAAGAAATTTGAATGAACCATCGCCGGCACAAGGCCATGCGATTCGAGAAGTTATCATGAATCACCAGAGAGCCCCGAAGGGCATTGGTTTTTAATCTAATAAATACATCCCTTCCGAAGTCGGGATTTTTAGCATGTATTAGCTCTAGAATTACCACGGTTATCCAAGTAGTAAGGTACTATCAAATAAACGATAACTTATATAATGAGCCATTCGCAGTTTCGCTGTATAATTGCTTATACTTAGACATGCATGGCTTAATCTTTGAGACAAGCATATGACTACTGGCAGAATCAACCAGGTAACTATCGTTCGCCGGGGTTGGCCACCAGCGCATGTTTCAGCGCTGGAGAGATTTAAGTTACTGGGTGGCGTCACTGAGGACGCACCACTCACAGCGCCGTCGGCAGGGCCTACAGCGCCGTGGTTGGCAATCCGCTTTCCCCCTCTAAGTTCCCCAGGGCTTCCGTCCGCCGCACTGCACCCGAAGAGGGGAGTGTGGCTTAGGGGCCCCAGGAGGAGGACGCAGCGCGAGGCTTCAACCATTGCGGTGTCCGCCACGCGAGGTTACCTCCCGATGCTCGGTTGGTAGGTCTAGCCATCGGCCAGTTACCCACAGAGCCCAACCGGCAGCGGCTGGAGGCGAGCCTCCGTCCGCTATAGCCAGGCATCCCCAGTACGCCGTACCGCCGTAGCGGCCGGTTTCGTGAGGGTCGACGCCCACTATGAACCCCCCGCGAGCGAAGCCGGAGCCTGCAAGCCTGTTCAGAGGGTCACGCAGTGGTTGTCTGCAAGATCAGGTACAACTGATGCTAGTTTTCGCGGCGCCTTGCGGGACCACTTAGAGGTGTTGCCGGAGCTCAGCAGCCGACTGTTTCCAGCCGGGCTTCTTTGCCCCCCTCTCATATACCCTCCGAGGGCCTTTTAGTGGGCCGCACGCCAGACCGGGCTCGCGAGCCACTTTTGATTTTCCGCAAAATTCATTTGTATGGGAAAACAAAAAAATCGACTCACGGCCACCAAACCGCCAAACCATTTTGCACGCATTTTCCAAACTTCGTGCCCACAGACCAAACCGACCGCGGCGAGTTCAATGAGCCTGGTCCCGCGGCCGGGCAAGGCCTGCGGTGGGAGCTGTGCCCGGCTGGAGTGCGAGGTCCAGGGTAGCCAGGTCCGGCCGCCCCCCCGTGAGGCCCAACCTCCAACGCCTGCGCACCTACCCTGCACCTACCCTGTACCTACCCTGTACCCCGTCCGTCTTTCCTGCCTCGTTGCGTTCTTTCCCCCCCCCCGGCTGGCGTCTACCTCTTGCACGTGTGCTCACACGATATATCTTCGTCATGACTTTGTAGGGATATGTATGTATAAATGTCCACGTTTATGTACGTGTGTGTTTGCATATATCAACTGCCAGAAACGCATCCAGCACATTCCGGGTTCGCTCTCGCCTGCTGCCAGCCCTCATGACCCCCTACCCTACACCTACCCTATAGCTCACGTACGACACCCTACCCTGTGCTTACCCTGTACCGCAGTCTCAGCCGGGCAAGGCCACCACCCCGCACCTCCTCGTGGCTCCTGGCTTCCTTCCGGCTTCCGCCTCCGGCGCGGGTCGGACAGGCGGAAACAAAATCTCCCCTCTGGAAAGCCACCCCGCTCACCGCGCCCACTAACAACGATCCGGCTTTTGCCTACCCGGCAGCTCGCCGTGGGGCCCCGGCCGGGGACGGTGTCTCTCTCATACACCCTCCGGAGGGCTTCCAGCAGGCCGCACGCCAGGCCGGGCTCGCGGGCCACTTTCCATTTTCCGCAAAATTCATTTGTATGAGGAAACAAAAAAATCGACTCACGACCGGTAAGGCACCTCCCCCAGCTACCCTGCACCCAGACGTCCTCCCGGCGTGCCCAACGACGGCCACAGCACCGACGTCCAGCCATCCGGCCTACCCTATACCACAACCACCGATACCTAACTGGCTACCCTATACCAGCGCTCTCGCACATGGACTGCCCTACGCCGCTTCGTAGAAACGTACCTACCCTGGACCTGCCCGGGACCGCCATGCATAACTACCTGGGCCCGGTCGTCCTCCTCCGCGGCCAAGTCTAGACAGCTTACCCTATACGCGCGTCCCAGCACTCGAACAAAGCCAGCCAGCCAGGCC
>PYIU01000011.1:1875000-2459042 GCA_003415625.1 Aquanectria penicillioides | reverse complement strand
AACCCTAACCCTAACCCTAACCCTAACCCTAACCCTAACCCTAACCCTAACCCTAACCCTAACCCTAACCCTAACCCTAACCCTAACCCTAACCCTAACCCTAACCCTAACCCTAAACTCTCCATGCGGCTCAAACCAGACTACTAATGTATGTTTCGGTGCTGTAGAGGCTGGGGCCCTGGTAGGCGCAATTGCATTCGTGTGCCACCCTGCGACTGGGCTTTGGAGCCTGCCACATAATCCTGCGATGCTTCCCTTTCCCCACTCTAGGCTCTCTTCATTTCCATCTGTCAGACGCCAGCAGACGTGAGTGAGACTATGGATATTGGTTTTTGGCGTTGCTGAACAAACAAGGGCTCATAATGGCTCACAACGACCACACCGCCGACTGGCAATCCGGCCAGTATATGGGCATAAGGCCAATGCCGACCTCCAGGACGCCCAGGTCTGTCTCTTCCGTCAGCTCGCCTCCCACTCCGCATTCCCCGTGGATGGGACAATCCTCCCAGCCTCAACATCAGTCGTTACCTAAGTCGCTACCTCAGTCACAACCTCAATCGCCACCTCAATCGCAGCAGCCGCGCTTTGCTAGACCTCCCACCGACTATCAACATCCATTGTCGTCCCCGCCGACGGCCTGGACTCCGATCCAAGACCCGCCCAGCCCAAACCCTCCCACGTATCACCAAAGCGGCGACAGTCTAATGGGCCTCCTCAACTCCTATCCCCAAGATGATGGGGTGCGGGAGCGACAGGTGCCGCCGCCTCAAGGTCCTCCAACCCCGCCGCCCCCAGAGCAACCGATGATGTTTCATCGGGTAAGGAACTGGTGGTCGTCGGAATGGAGCATGTACGCCTTTTTGATTATTGGAATCGGGTTTGCTGGCGCACACCACGGCCTCTACCACCATCTCAACGGGAGAGAGGCAGATAACCAGTTCCAGATGAGCCGCTACGGAACTCTGCTGTCCTTCATCTCCAAAACCAGCCTCGTCACATCGGCTATCCTCGCCTATCGCCAACGCGTGTGGATGATTGTCCGTCGAAAGATTCTAACCCTCGGAGCTGTCGACTCGCTCTTTGCCGCCGCCGAAGACCCGACGGCCTTGCTACACTGGGAAGCCTTTAGGAGCGCCAAGATAGCTCTCTGTCTTGCCATATACATCTGGTCGACTCCATTGGTCGTCATTTTGACGTCGGCCACCCTCACGGTTATGCCCAGAACGGTACATCAAAACACGACATGCCCCGGCGTTCAAACTCTTAATTTTACACACGAGGAAACTAATGACTGGCGCACCCCACGAAAACCAACCTGGGCCGTAATCAACTATCGGTCTCGTTGTGGAACACAACCATGCCTGATGTTGTAAATCCACCGAACCCGGCCAACGAAACAGCTTTTGACTACTGGGACAGTACCAGTACTCAATTCGAAGAGGTTGCTATGAACAGTCGATACCTTCATCGAGCGTTGGCGCAAGAGGGTGCCGCTGTGAATATTTGCGGCCAGGGATGGAACTGCTCCGTCACCATCGAGTTTCGTGGCCCTGGCTATAACTGCACAAACGTCGCCTCAGGAGCCAAGAGCAAGGTGAACACCCTCCCACGGCTGGGGGCAGAGGCGCCGGATGATCTATTTGGTTCTATCGTGCCAGCCGGTAACTATACTTATAACGCCGTCACCGACCGAGGCGATTATCTGAGGCCGCAGGCCCCCTCTGGCGACCGCGGAAACCCCAACATTTCAACACCTTATCCCAAAAACCTGGGCGCGTTTAGGACGGAACCCGTTCTATGGATTGGCTACGCCGTGGGCAACAGGACATCTGACAAGCTGCCAGATTCCAAGACGAGTCCAGATTGGGCAGAAGACGCCTACACCCCAAATCTCATAGGTTGCGAGCTCTTTGAGATGGACTACAAGGTCCAGATTAATTTCAGGAACGGGATTCAGTCTCACGAGGTGCTTGAGCGGAAAAACATGGAGCGGGTCGTCAACACGCGATACCTCCCAAACACGACCGTTGCCGAGAATGAAGAGCTAGATGACCAGGCTGTGGCAACACCCGCGAGCAATTATATTTTCCCTTGGGAGGTCCAGAAATACCGAAGAGTCGGAGCATATCACTCCATGGCGAAGAAATATCGAACTATTCTGCAAGGAAACGTAACCCTAGAAGGCAGCATTGCAAACACCGGAGCGATTGCTTCCCGACTTCTCGACCGCCGTCACTACCTGGCCGTTGACAATTTCAGACGAGAGGTTGAAGAGGTCTTTGAAGAAATGGTGCTTTCCATGCTATCCGACTCGCAGTTCTTAGCTGTCTCGTGGGCATACGATCCCGCAAAGATGGCCGGGGCAGGTGGAAGCAACAGCGAGACCATGTACAGCTGCTCAAAGGAGAGAACCACCAACTGTTACCACTACCGCGTTTTCGACCTGTGGATAGTGTATGCTATTGCAATCGTCCTGGCCATCATTGCCGTGTTTCTCGGCGTCAGCGCGATACGCACCGAAGGAGTCATTCGCGACACCAGCTTTTCAGCCTTCGTGGCAGTAACTCGAGGCCAGAGTTTGAATGCCGTGCAGTGGCAAGACGATCCCAAAGTCAAAAAGGTCAAGGTCGGCTTTGGCATGGTGCGAGACGTTGGCGGAGAGGCCAAGCCTGGCTTTGGACTAGAGGGCGATGTGGCACAGCATACACCGGCGGAAACAATCAAATCACCCGTGGTCAAAATGATGACTTGGGGCGAGAGGAGAGCAAGCAGGCTTTTCGATGGAGGGAGACAGCGGTAAAATGTTGATATGGAGCTGATTTCAGCTTCGACGGAGTGGATGTGACGTGATTCAGTTTTAAGCAGATGAATCACCGGGGAACAGATGGAGGAGGGTAATGCACCTACTTAATTTCTTAGAATCTAAAGCTATTCCTTGCTTTACCTATCAAATAAAACGACAAAGAAATATCAAAATTTTAGATTGAAAGTCGCAGAGTGTATCAGTCCTCATGAATTACGTGCAGGGTTACATCCAACTGTCATTTATAGTGATTAAAAGGATACCTAGCTCGTTTTAATAAATCGACAGGGCTCTGAAGTATTTTGCTCGCAGCAAATAGGTGCCGGGCTTGCGGTGAGCCTTAACGCACTCTTCTTATCCCGTCCATAAGTTGACTGTTCCACGAGCGATACAAGCGCCCCTGGTGCATGAATGATGATAGCGCTGGAAAAGAAATATATCACGTTTCAACAAAAATGAGAGAAAGAACAAGACATAAGAGAATTAAATTCATTTGAGAAACTGTTTGTGATTTACGTGGGACGGTCTTGACTGCCACTGACAGGATGTAACGTTTAGACTGCCCTAGATTCCGCCCATACTGCCCACAACTTTTGACGTCATTACAAATGGAGATGAATCCGATGATCTCAGATAACTCTTCAACGACGCCAACAAAATCTTAGAATGACACTAGATTTCTTCCTTGTCAACGCCTGCGATACGTTGAGTAGCCGTAACGGTTGTGTGGAATCGCCACGGCTTGACTTTTCGCTCAAACAATTCATTAAGTTCAGAAGCGGAGCGACTGCAACAAGCGGTCAGAAAATTAGATGCAAGGCTCTTTGGCAACACATACCCAGCCGTTTCGGGGATCAGGAACCACATGGCCACTGTGAAAGGAAGGCCGACGCCGGCGAAGAACCAGCAAGTCTTGAGGCCCCAGTTCCATTGGTTCGTGTTGACCATGTAGGGAATCAAAATTCCCATGACGATGCCGACAACGCATGTAGACGCAGCAGCAAAACCAGCTGTGTAGGGTCGCAGTCTCTGAGATGATATCTCACCGATGAAACCCCATCCGGAGGCACCGTTTGCGATAAGTCCGATATCTGTGTACTATGTTAGTAATGGATATTATTTTTTATGATAAATAACTCACTCCAGAAACACGAAAACAAAACAAGTAGTTTATCAGAGACGTTGCCAGTGGGAACAACACCGAGAATGCCGACAGCAACATTGCAAACCATGCACAACGTGGTGCCGCTATAAGCCATCCAACGGCGTCCAACAGTATCAGCAAGGTAAATAAGCACAATGGTCGCTGCGATATTGATCCCGGAAGTAATTCAGGTAACGTTGAAGGGATCTGCAACGCCGGCTTGCTGGAAGAAATGGGTTCCGTAAACGAAAAAAAACACCAAGACCAATGAATTGCTGTGTCATCAGCGTCCAGCAGGAAATCAAAGTTCGAACTCCATCGCGGCCTTTGAAGATGGCGTACTACTTCTCGTTGTTTTGCTCTATGGCGACGGCGCGTTCGTGCTCAATGTTGATGACGAGGAGGTTATACTGATGATCAACGTCAAAGTCGTCAACTCCCCGGTAAATTTGGAGCAGGAGCTTCTTCGACGCCTCGGCATTTCCCCTGGAAGCCTGCCAAGCAGGTGATTCTGGAATGCTGAGGTAGATGATGAACATGAGACCAATCTGAGACCATTGCGTATAGACCGGCGTCAGGTAGTTGTTTGGGTCGTTTTCAGACAGGACCTGCATCGCGACGGGAGCGAAGAACTGGCCGATGATCCACCAAAGACTGTAGCACATGAGAAAGGCACCTCGTGCGCGGATTGGCGCAACCTCGGAAATGTAGGTGGGAATAGTTGACTGCATACAGCCAACTCCAATACCACCGAACAGCTTGGCCACCAGCCAGACCTGCCAATTTGGAGAGGCACATTCAGTGGCGACGCCGATGGCAAGGAGAAGCCAATAGCAGTACATGGCTGCCTTTCTTCCATATCGATTCCACAGGGAAGGCAGTGTGGTCATGCCGACGATTTGTCTAATGGAGCCGATCACGGACCAAGCACTCAGAATCGAGGACTCGAGTGCGGGAGAACCATCTGCGTTACGATCAGTACCGAACTTGTTAATGAAGCCAGCATTCGCGATGATGGTGCCAAGCAATCTGTTACTCGGAGGTTAGACTAGGAATCGCCGATGTTCCTTGAGTGAATGGGATACGAACCCAATTTGGTATCCGTCCGTAGCAGCGCTGAGCGTGACGAGGAAGCAATAAATGGCATTGAGCTTGAACTTCTTTACAGTCCGCCACGCCGTTAAGGACTCGTATCCTGTAAGGCCTTGGCCTCTGGTGGCGGCATCAGTGAACAGGTTGGATGCTGACTGAATTCTGTCATCGACAGCTTCCTGATGCTCCACCTCGTTGGCGGGCTTCTTCTCTTTTACGTGGAACATGTTGTAAACTTGCTTGGTTCAATGGCTTGAGTAACCCGAGATAATTCCCGGATACAGTAGGTAGAAAGGCCTTTATATAGTCATGCAAGCCCCTTTAGCTAAACTAAGGGATGCTAGCTTTGGCTGAAGTGAACTTGGAGGGCCGCGTACGAATGGCCCATGGGGTAGCTGGACTGCACTACGTTACCCCAGATATCCCCAATGTGGGAAACCGCGGTTGTGGGCTAAACTAGAGAATTGTGGGAACATCGAATGACTTCAAATTGTACTGTACATCGTGTGGTTTCGCCCGTGATAGGAACTTACGGCTCTAGATTTGGCTTCGGCAAAAGTCACTCTACGAATCCCATGATGCTCGCACTGGCCGTGCCATTTCGTATATACAGCAACATCTTTAATACTACACAGCAACGCCAGAGAATACCCAACTTGATGTGCACAGCCTAGAGCACTATTCTGTAACCTCCGTTCGCTAGAGCCTCTGATGGTGAATCGCCTCTATACACTGGAGTCCATGATGACAAATATTTGCCCCTGGAAACTAGTAATACTAAATATCTGCCTCTAGGTACCAAATCTGAAGCCATTGAGTTGGTGGTCTAGGGTAATGTGGATCAACCTGTCATCAGGGAGGTCAAGGAAGATAAAAGGGACCACAGAGACATAGTAAATGAACAGTGAAATCCTGAATTCCTTGCATTTGGACTCTGTTGAAGTCCCGGTGCAGCCCCGTATGACATTCCTTTATTTATGACTTTCCGCTTTATATTCTTTTCTTTCTTTTCCTTAAGGGACACTCCAGAGCTTCTGATCAGATGCTCTGACGTTCTTCCAAGTTGTTCGCAGTTGCTTGGGAAGGCTCCTGGCTGACCGGCTGTCGCCGATCCTTCAGAAGGTCAACTCGTCTTCCCCATCGACCGATGCGTGCGTAGATAAATACAATGGCCTCAAGCAACATAAACAACTGCAAGCAATGTTAACAGGCGTGAACTTGCTCATAAGCCTAAAATAGACAATACGAGCTGAGCACAGTCTCGGCCACCAAGGCCGGTATCGGATGAAAAGGGACTACGAGGGGGGATCTCTAAACTGACACCCTCCCCCGTGACAAATTCTCAGACTTCTGGCTTTGTCTGCTCCGAGAGCGGGCATATATAGTGCCTGTATGACGTGTTCTCCTTGGACATCCCGCAAGAACCCAACAAATTCGGCTACTTTACAGGCTATACTATATAGCTATGAGGGTCAGAAATGTCAATTGCAGTCGTGGTTCCCCCTGGTATGGCGATGTGGCAAGATACTTACGAGATACAATCAGGCCAGCTAAAAACATGTGGCATTTGATGTATCTATACCAAAGGCAAGAGGTACCCCGGCAACATTTCTAACCCTTGGGCTTGCACAGAAAATAGCTTTTTGAGGAAATGGTGGGAAAAATGAGACAGACATCGCTACATGGCATGAGTATATGGGAAAGAGCTTTTCTTATTGGCTCAATCCGAGTAGTCCCCTTGCGATCAATGTAAGGTACCAGAACACCGGTACCTCTATCACAAGCCAATACGGTATCTAGGCATCGAGACTGCATTGCGATCCTGCATTGCGCCACAAAGATCAGCGCTCCACGCAGAAGTGGACCGCATACGTATCAAGCCCGAACGCTGCATCATGTCTTTGTCGCTTCTGAACTGCCCAAATCTTTTCCCTTTTATAGGGCCTTCCTCCGGCTCCTGCGACGGCTTTTTCGCAGCGACCCAACAATCTATGGTTGCCAGACTCCCGTGTTTGATCGGTGGCAGCCAGTACTGATCGATCTGCACCGGCATTTGCAAACGCTGCAGGGCGATCTTACAGGACGCACATCGTTCAAACTGCTGATCTGAGGAGTATTGGCCTACGGCAGGGATAAATCCATTGACGAACCAGGTATGTGTTTGCTCGCCGCGAAGCGAGAGTTGAGGTCAGGCGCACTGCATCACCCCTATAGCTCAATTCCAGCTCACTGACAGCCTGGAAGCACTGGAACCGCGCACCAAGTCCTGGCACACTCCGTTATGGCACCAACAGACTGCGGGGATCATCTCATCCAAATGTGCTTGGAAGGTGCATCAAGCATGTTGGGAACACCTACAGATCCGCAATCCAAGGTGCGACCCAAACCTAGCGAACAGAGACTGCCACGAACAATCTCTCACACCCTCTTCTCGACACTATCACAGTAGCCTGCTAGTATTGTAGTCACTGAACAGAGTCGCCCAACAACGCCGCCTCCAAGGGGCGCCTTGGGCTATGCAGTGGGCCAGGCCCCTACCTCCCCTGGCGACCACCATCAAAGGCCATGAGCGGTTGGCCATTGACGATGCTGCTGCCTCGATAGCTCAGAACCTTGTACTCTCAACTGAATATACTTCAAACAAGTGAACCGTTAGACTTGCACTTCTATGCTAGATTTCATAATACAAGCTAGGTTATCCGCAATCCGTATAAGTAGGTAGTAGTTAGCAATGTAATTGATGCTGTGCGTACAATTATGATCAGCAGCATACACTGCGTTGGGACTCGTGTCTAGGACGCGCGCGGTATATCATCTCATCCACACGCCCCGGGAGGGACAAGGTGCTTCGCTCTCCATTTTCTGTTTCTCAATCGGATGATAGACCTGCAATAATAATGAGGACATCAACTGTCTGGCCCAACATTACAGCCGCGGCAATGGTTTCGTCTTCTTCAATGCCCTCACAACCACCAAGCCTGCCGCCTGCAGCAGGTGCGATGCCAGTTACTGGGCCAAGGCCATCATTTGTAAGAAAAATCTCAGCCTCAAGCCGCCCGCCTTCAATACCATCAACGTCAAAGGTCTTCTCCATGGTCATCCCGTTGAAATAAGGTGTGAAATCCGTCTTGGACCTTTTAGGATGATCGTCCCATTGATCGATGATGGTTTTGCCCCCCATCATCAACTTGGCCTTGCCTGCAACGCTTAGCCCAAATCTCCACTTCATTGTCCTGGGAGCTGTATACGTGGTCCGGATTTTGGTGTAGTACGTGTTGGCAAAGGGTTGGGGTAAGCTATCTGCAAAAATGAAACAGCTTTTATTTGTGGTCTCTGAGTGAAAGTGCTTTGCATCGGCCGCAGTCTCCGGATTCTTGTAGAAAAACTGAATCAAAAGTCCGTTATCGTTTGATCCTGGCATTGTGAGCTCATCCCAGATCAAGGGCGTCCAGAGGGTTGGTGACCATGTTCTCGCCCCAGGATGGCAGTCGTACCATCATCGACATGTCTACGACACCCACGATATTACAGAGTGGGTTAAGGCAGGCACTAATGTCATCGGTGTTATTGCCGCAGAGGGATGGTTCTCAGGACGCTTTTTCAGCTTCAAGCCTTATAGCCGCAACCTTTATGGTGACAAGATTGGCCTAATTTCACTCATCACTGTCACCTTCAAGGATGGCACAACCATCAGAGTGCCAACAGACGACTCCTGGCAAGCATTAAATGGCCCAATTGTGGATGCCCAGATATACGATGGAGAAACGTACGACTCGATGATTGAGTCTGATTTCCATGGCTGGTCGACGGACAAATTCGATAAGACTTGGAAGGGCACTCGTGTATTGCCAAACATTCGCGGCCAGCTGGTGTCGCCGGACGGGCCTCCTGTGCGCACCACCGAGGAGCGTAAACCCGAAAGAATCCTCAATTCTCCTTCGGGGAAGCTCATAGTAGACTTTGGGCAGAACATGGCTGGCGTTGTGAGACTGAACAACGTCACCGGAGCATGTGGCGACACTGTGGTGCTTCGCCACGCAGAAGTTCTCGATGACACTGGTGAGCTTGGTTTGGAGCCGCTTCGATCTGCAAAGGCGACCGACAAGGTAATTTTACACGGCAAAGGTCCTCAAACATGGGCGCCTAGATTCACCTTTCACGGCTTCCGTTATGTCTAAGTTGACGGGTGGCTTTGTGAGCTGACGAAGGAGTCACTGACCGCCCAGGTCATCCACTCAGACATGGAACAAACGGGTTGGTTTGAGTGTTCTAATGCTCTGCTCAACAAGTTTCACCAAAATGTCCGTTGGTCTATGAGAGGCAATTTCATATCGATCCCTACAGACTGTCCCCAACGTGACGAGAGAATGGGCTGGACTGGCGATGCTCATGCTTTTGGGCCGACGTCCAACTGCCTCTGCAATACGGCTGGCTTTTGGAGAGGATGGCATCGCGATGTGTGGAACGAGATGAAACGAGATGACACCATGGTCGTGCCTTTCTATATTCCAGCCTTGCCTCTAGATGAATGGGACTCTGTGGGACCTCCTCTCAGCCCCTCTGCGGTTTGGGGAGATGTTGCTATTGGTGGACCAGGGAATCTACATCGTGCTTTTGGCGATGATCAAATGCTCCTTGAACAGTACCCACAGGCAAAAAACTGGCTTGACCGTGGAATCTGGCGCAACGAAACTGGCCTGTGGGACAGAACTACATTTCAGTTCAGCGACTGGCTGGACCCTCTATCACACCCTGAGGATCCAGCAGATGCCACCACAGACAAGTCCTTAGTGGCTGACGCCTATCCCATACAGATGACCAAGCTGCTGTCCAGAATTTCGCGAGTCAGCGGGCTTGAAAACCAGGCTACCCAGTACCTCCAGAAGGTCGACAAATTTCGTGAAGCATTCTATAAAGCTTGGATCAATGGAGATGGTGCAATGACCAATCGGACACAAACTGCTTACGCTCTAGGCCTCCATTTTGAAATTTTCAAACCTGAGCATACAGCCCCTGCCGCAGATACTCTGCGAAACATCATTGCTCAAAACTCGTACCTGGTCGGAACAAGATTTGCTGGAACACAAGCTCTTGGATTCGCGTTGAAAGACATCAATGCCACCGAAGACTTTTACCAGATGCTACTGAAGAAGGAAGTGCCCTCCTGGCTCTCCCAGGTTGTTCAAGATGGAACAACCACATGAGAACGCTGGGACAGCTTAATGCCGAATGGAAAGTTGAACACAGGGTCCATGACGATCTTCAATCACTATTCGTTTGGTTCAGTCGCCGACTGGATGCACCAGGTAATTGGCGGTCTCGCCCCCAAAGAACCCGGGTGGAAGACATTTGACGTTGCACCGATTCCAGGTGGCAAAATCTCAAGTGCGAAGGCTACCTTCATCAGTAGATATGGCAAAAATTATCTCAAAGTGGTGGTTTGAGAGTGATGAACAAGCCAAAAATAGGCGTGGGCTCCATCTTGAAGTCCAAGTTCCCCCAAATTCATGGGCTTTTGTTACCCTTCCAAATGGAGGCGACACGACGGAGGTTGATTATGGATACTACAGCTTTCACGATCCAAGGTTTTTGGGTCTCCTTGTTGAATGATTTGATTACGGTATAGGACACGTCACATAATGTGGACGAATAGACTATAGAAATACACAGAATGGCATTGTCAACTTGAATTTCTCGACTTCAAGCTGGAAGTATCCGTAACACACTCGGGAATAATTGAACTCGGATACATTCTGAGTTTAATTGCCTAGCATCCCGGCCGCTTATACCCATTCAACTCTATCTGTAAAGAAGATAGTTCGTATCACAACCCTACCACACACATTCCCCTCATTTGTTGGCCATTATCATCATTACATGTCAAGTGTGGTTAAGCGAAACACGCCACTATGCTCTAGTTTCAAGGTTCTCGTGCAACGTTGTTCAAGCTAGTGACGGTTACTTTTGCTGGCCTTCCCCATGGGGAAGAAGGAAACTAACCTGGTTCCTGACCCTCATGACCAATATATGCAGCTTTAAATGTCTACCCCACGGAGAAACAGGGCTACTTTGATGGCTGAGATAAATCTGAACCAGTTGGATTTTTAGATGCTGCTGACGGATAGAATGGTCTAGACGCTTGTGGAGAACATGTGAAAGCTGAGTCCAATACACAACTACATTTTCAATCACTTGCCCTTTTCTGCTACTTGCTTCCATTTACTAGCTGTGATGAGGGTCCGAACGGATCAAATTTAACGGGTGGGGCTGTGGCATGTTCGCCCTGCCAGGTTCCAATACGAAAAAACGGTGATTAGACGGCCAAGGACCAAAGTTAACTAATCTAGTTCCCCTGTAAGCACCACTTGTTACGTATCTTCAGACCAGACCATTAACAAGCAAGCTAGTGAGGGGTTTTTAGTAAAATTGTCCGGATAATAGGGGACCTGATATGTTTGGCAGCGAAGTTTCCAAAAAGCCACTTATCCATCACTGGCCAATGCGGGCTTGTGACCTGTGGGAAACTGTTTCCATCCTAGTGTGTCTATAGGTGAAAAGGATAAATGTAATTTCCCTATTGTTAGCTTAGCGTCTCCGCAGAGTGACATTAACTTAGTGGCATAGCTGGTAGATCTCGTCCTTGATGATGACGACCTCTAGGCGGGGGATCAACCCGTTTGGTCCAAAGACTGAGCGCCCCTGTTGGCAAGTCTTGGCCCGGTACGATTTTTGTACTGAATCTAGTGAGTAGTTGCGGGTAAGCCGGTGCTGATGCACTGGCTCCTCTTTGTGAACTTCTATGAAGTCGGCGTCCTGACTCCTGAAATGAAAAGCTGAATGGATTGCAGCACAAGTCTTCTGCACATCACCTCAGATCAACGAATTAAACTTAAGCTCATCTCCAACAAGAGACAAGGCCTATTTCTTTTATTGGCACCTCATTTTCAGCACACGACGGGTTCTGTAAGAATGCCCTATTATGAAACACGTTGCCATCTTTTATCACACTAAGATGAAGCTCTTTTAAAAACTGATCATTCATTCTTCACTTTCACTGTATCCAATGAATAAATGCTGATCATTTCGAATAGGACCATGATTGCAAATATTGCAGCTTTCCTATGGCTTCTGGGCCTCGCTTCAGGCCGGACCATCATCCCTAAGGCCGAGGTTGAGTGCGTCACTCTTGGCGACAGTGGTCCACTACAAGTAACCTTGGATTGTGTTGACCCTACATACAATAACCCCATCTTCGATAGCGAAACAGATCAAACCAGCCCTGCCCCTCATCGACGTGTTTCGGGCCATTTTAATGGTACCTCGGTGGAATTTAACATTTATCTTCCCCCGAAGGCTCAATGGGAAGGCCGCTTTTTTCATCTGCTCTACCCATCGCAGAGCTCAGATGCCGAAGATTATACGGTCTTATTCGGAATCCATAGCGGCGGCTACACTCTTCAAGCCTCCGGATCAAGCGGGTACCGAGCCGACGCTGCGCTTGCTAAGCTCTCTCGTCAGGTTACTCGTGATTACTACCAGGAACCATCCAAAGACATATATGGATATGTCTACGGAGGCAGTGGAGGCTCCCTGCAGACCATCAGAGCCATTGAGAATACTTTTGGTGTCTGGGATGGCTGCGTCACACTCATTCAGACAGTTCCTATGTCACTGCTCAACAACTGGTCAATCCGTGGCCTGTCAGGATTGGTACTCACTGACAAAGCGGACCGGATAATTGATGCAGTGAGTCCTGGAGGAGGAGGGAACCCGTATACCTTCCTCTCGGAAGCCGAGAAAAGCGTTTTGAAAGAGACAACTGCCCTTGTAGTTCCACTCAAGGCATGGGAGGACTTCTCTGGTGTCGGTCAGAACAGAACACAGCTCTGGGATACCCTCATTAACATCGTGATATCAATTACCAAGAGTATGGACCCAAGCTATGTCGATGACTTTTGGAGCAAGGTAGGGTACCTTGGCGCAGAGAAGTCCGCTCTCGGAGACATCTTTCGCGGTGCCTTAGTACAATTCAATGCAACTGTCCAAAGTGTTACCCTCGATCAAGATGGAGCGCCCGTGAAGGTGGTTTTGGATGCAATCCCAATAGGCATCAGCACAACCGGGCTTGAATTCGCTGTCCTTGCCAGTAACAGATAATCTAGCTCATTTTCAGGAACATTGGATGCTAGCACACGCGCCATAAAGATTACATCAAGCGACGCAGTGAGCACTCTGGCGAAGGGCGACACTATTGAAATCGATAATAGATGGTTCATATCAGTTCACTCACTCCACCGACATCAGGTTCCAAGCCAATCGAGTGGGTTTTATGGCTATGACTATCTCCGCGGTAAGAATGGTGAGCCGCTCTATCCACAGCGAAGTCTCCTTCTTGCACCTATCGTCACGAAATCGGCCACTGGGGCCGGCACTCATACGGGCAATATCACAAAAAAATTGATCGTCATGGATGACTTGCTCGACTTTGATGCCTTCCCACGGCACGCGGATTGGTACAAGAATAAAGTCAAAACGGCTCTGGGCAGCAAGTTCAACGACAATTACCGACTCTATTACAGCCACAACGCAGATCATTTCATAGATGCAGTAACGGCTCCTATGTCTCGTCGAATCATTGACTTTAGAGGCATCTTCCAGCAACATTTGCGAGATGTCAGTGCCTGGGTGGAAAAGGGAGTTACACCACCAGAACCGACAAGATATACCATATTCTCTCGACAAATGGGACCACCTTAGCGTCGGCGGGATCTCCGCGTTTTACAAGAAAAAGAAAGTTCCAAGCCACATAATTGGCCGTGTGCACGTTTTGTGCACTTTCTTGAAGAAACTAAGGTGGTCCAATTTGTTGAGAGAATACGGTACTGTCAAGAACGGTCAGGTCAGCGTCCCCGTGACCGCCGCTGAGCGCCGTGGAATCCAACCCGTGGTCACCTTGACCGTTGAAGGGGCTGATATAGCCCGCGTTAAACAGGGCCAAACCGTGAAATTCCAGGTTCGTGCTGAGGTACCCCCCAGCACCGGAAAAATCATATCCATTGAGTGGGATCCATATGGGACAGGAGAGTACACCAAGACAGACTTTGGGTCTCCACGATCTCGAGTTGATCTGAAAATTAGGCACAAGTTCAACTCTCGAGGCACGTACATTCCAGGAGTCAGGGCTACATCTCAGCGGGAAGGCAATACAAACACGACCTCGGCTCTCGTGCCGAACCTGGGTCGCGTTAGATTGGTAGTCAATTAACAACACAAATGGGAACCGACCGAAGGTGCCAGAAGCGACTGTATTGAATGAATTGCGGGATGATCTTTGCTTTCCATACGGAGAAAGCCTGGTGCTGCAAGGAACCGGATGTTGATGCGATTGTGTGGCCCATGGTTAGTCTTCTCGAGGATTAGCCTAGGTCGCAGGGCTCTCTACACTCGCTACAATTTGAAGACTGGGTCATTTCAGAACCATTAGATAAGCCCCATGACTTTAAAAGGGGAAATAGTCTGCGGGATCTTTTTTTTGTGCTGTTTGTGTTTTTTTTTTGTCGCGTTTGTGAGTTTGGTATCGAAGACGCTACTATCTGGTGCACTCTATGTGGCATCGACTTGCACTTAATCTGTGCTATGGTTGCTTTTTTGAGTATACCTATTTGCAAGTCCATAAGTATGGTAAGGAACTGCAGTCATAGCTGGACGTTGCCTAAATGAAGAACAGGTTTAATCATTCTCAGCTACACACGAACAATTCATCCTTTCAATCGGAATCTAATGAGATCAACGACCGGCCCTGTAGTATGGAGTATTGTGCCGTGATGGCTGGACTGAGATCTTGTCTTTTCCGATACATTTAGCCAGCTCTTGCGATTCGTTTGTCCTTGTGTTTTGCACTTATCTGAAATTCGTCACGGATTTGTGTGCCTTGGCCTCACCTAGTTAACCCTAACAAATCCATATAACAAAGGCAAACTGGTTCTTACCAACATGAGGCAGGACCATTCTTCGACCCACGCTTACATCCTTGATTACGCATCCGGTCTGAAGAGTCATTCGGCCTGAGATCTCGCAATCCGGGCATCTCACGCATCCTCTTCGGACATGTGGGGATGGGCCTGATGGCGAAGCGTCATTCGTCTGCTCGGAAAGCCTGAGCGTTCATTGGTTCAACTATCTCAGCCCTGTTTGGGGAGCCTTTGGTGTGGAGACTCGATAAGACACCATGATGCAGTTCCGTGGCGTCGACAAACAACCAATCTTACCCACTTTGGGTATGATAACAAGGATCATAATGGTTAAATGGCATCGAGGGACGCTTTTAGTGTGGCATTTGTCGGGCTTATTCGGTCCGCCCCTTTCTCTCGGAGGATCGAACCTAATATAGCAATCTGTAGATGATATGGGTGGTAGCTTATGGCGATTGGGATTGGCGACCCAGTGAATGGATCAGCCGTGTTTTGGTCTTGGGGTCGGTGTGACAATGTATGGGATGTAACCAAAGTCTAAAGCAGATACGGAATCTGCCAAATCTGTCGGCGACTTCTGGTTTTGGGTAGAGCGTCGACATTCTGGCTTGGTCTATTTAACCCCATCGCCCTCCGAGTTCGAAATATGGTCATGTTAGTGAGATATCTGCGAATTTCTTCATTTCCCTTGCCAATTTGGTTCCATAGTGCCTGGAGACGGCCTCCTTTTTACTCATAGCTGTTCTGCACTCCTATCGTTGAAGCCCGTCGAGATCATCCAGCGCTCGTCTTCACAATGGCAACCAACAACACACTCTACATGACACCCGAGGAATCAAACCGCATCCAAAATAGAGTCAAAGATATCGTCAAGAAGCGCCAAGATCAAAGAGGCAACCCTCGCGAACCCAGAGATCCGTCTGGGCTTATTCAGCAAGCAACGTCCACGGCCCTGATGCAGGATTTGTCATTGGCGGCCTTTGGGTTGGGAACGCCCATGAAGAGTAAAGACACAATGGTGGCATATGCCGTCGGGTGTCCTTATATACCTTGTACAGTGCTATCAAAAGACCTGCAGCCCATGAACCTTTGCGATCTGCGGATGGAGACTCATCATCGCGGCCGCAAGCTTTGGTTGCGTCGCGTCGCACCAGTGGTCCTTCAGGACTCGTCATCATGGACAATCGTTCAAGGAGAAAATATTGATGATGTTGAACGTATAGAAATCTTTTTGCACAAGTCGAGGCACGGTCAGGACCTCCTAGAGCTGGGCTCTGAGTTCTTGATCAAGGAGCCCTACTACACCCTAAATAACCAGGGAGAACACACTATTAGGATCGATCATCCCTCAGATATCACAATTGTCACTTACAGCGACGGGTCGGAGTCTTGGCGGCAAAGAGAAGACCGCAATGGGCCTCGAGAAAAAAGATCAGCGATTGAGTGCAAGAGGAAAGGAAATATGGCCCTTGATAAGGGCTCTTTGGCTCGAGCTCATGCTTTTTACACCGAAGGCTTGGGCTTAATTACGGAGCAGCAAAATACTCTGATGCAAGATCTCCATCGAAATAGATCACATGTGAATTTACTTCTGCACCGCTATGATGAGGCAAAAAGCGACGCTTTGTCATCGGTTGCGGGTGTCCAAAATCAGGAGAAGCAACGTCTGGACGGCAAAGCATACTACCGCGCCGGACTCGCTGCATATGCCCTTGGGGACTTCGAGGAAGCTCAGAGATACTTCAAAGAGCAGGAAAAGCTCCAACCTAACAACCAGTACGCGAAAGCTTACCTCCGGAGAATCAAGAATCGACTAAACGAACAAACGAACGGGCTATATGATCTCAACAGGGTCGTTAAAACTCTGTCCAAATGCCAAGGACGCCCCGATGTAGGAAATTTCTATGGTGCAACCGAAATTAAGAAGAGTCCTGGAGCTGGTCGTGGGTTGTTTGCTACAAGGTATATCAAGGTCAACGAGATTGTAATGTGCGAGAAAGCATTTTGCGTCGTCTGGGGCTATGAACCCGAGGCATTCTCTTCTCTGACCTGCGATGTCAGAGATGATGCAGCCATCAGAGTATTCCCTGCTGGATTGCACAAGGCCGTGGTACAGCGGCTTGTAAACAACCCCTCTCAAGCTGAGAAAGTCTTGGAGCTTTGTGGTGATTATCAGGGCCTCAAAAGCAAGACTTTGCATCACGAAGATGGTCCCGTGATTGATACCTTCCAGGTTCACGACATTGTTCAACGAAATGGTTTCGGCCCTGGTAAGCAGACGGAAGATGAAGACATTAGCAACGCGAGCACGGGTCTCTGGATTCGGGCGGCATTCATCAACCACTCTTGTGTGCCGAACGCAAAAAAGGATTTTATCGGAGATCTCATCGTTTTCCGCGCCACTCGTAACATCGCCCCTGGGGAAGAAATTACACATAGCTATGACGAGTCTAGCAACTACGAGGCCAGGGCAGCGGCTCTCGACAGGACGTGGGGCTTCAAGTGTCGATGCGCACTTTGCGTTACGGAGGAGGTGGATGACAAAGATGCTGTCAACCGTCGAAAGAAACTGGAAGATGAAGCAAATTTGTTTGTGCAAAAAGAGAACCCGTCGGATGCAAAGAGGATCTTGGTGAATAGGGCCAAGAGATTACGCCAGGCCATCAACGGCACTTATGATGCAAAAAGATACGAGGGGCTGCCTCGTCGGTCGCTTGTGGGTATTGAAAAATGGCTTCAGGTAGCTTGTGCATGAAAAGATGGCGTTATACTGCAATCTTGGACAGTTTCCCACACTGGAGCTTGTATGTCGTCATGAATGTGCGTTACTGTAATATGATGCTTTCAAGACTGTAAATTGGTGTATTGCTGCAAAGACGGTTATTCAAGCCAAGATTAAATTACAGATGTTAAAAGTAAAGAACTGAAAGTACCACTTGTTTTCGGCAAGGGGGTACCTCCAGTTTTTGCTGAGGGGCCATGGTTCAATACTCCTTCATCCCTACCCTGAACCTTTTTAGACAACCAGGGTACACAAGCCACTGATTAGTGGTAACATATTCTTAGACATTTGGTCTGTACGCAGATATGTGCAATGAACACTGAATAGAGTAACCAGGGAGGATAACGCGTATGCAAACAAGCAATCTACCCAGGGCTATGATCTACTGTTCTGGAGGAGCAATGTGGAGGTGGGAGGAAACAGGAAAACAAAGGAATAAGTGGCTGAAAATCTGACAAAGAGTAACCAGCCTACAATAACAGTCAAAAGATAGAAGATTGGCTCAATGTAATGGGGAAAAAATGAAAAGAAGTATTTAAAATTGACCAAAAGAGCGTATTGTTTGGCTGAGTCCATTTGATGTTGAGAGCAAGATTGATTTTCCTTCTAGACAGGTGTTGTAGTCCGTCCCTACCAACCAAACAGTGATTACTGTGCATTTACCACGCGGTGCATTTCTCCCACTCATCGTCCTTGCCATTTCCACCGAGTGTGAAACCCCTTACAGACTTACACTTACATGGAACTGTCTTTATTCCCGCTGTCACAGTTACCAAAGTGAAGGAGTGGACCACAATACATGTTGTGATCAAATCCTTTTGTGGGACCGATAAGAAGGTAACCACTCTAGTTGCCTCCATGAGTGAGGTTTAGGCACTCAGTGCGGCAAAGCTTACTCCCATTCTTCTTTATATGGTGCGCAATCGCGCCGGCAATGGTCTCTTGCTGGGCTGTTGTATCGCAGCCTGTACCCATCGACTGCATTGAATTAGCAGCTGACTGTAAGCTTGAAGAAAATCCTTTGACAAACCTTGCACGTGTACCTGATTTCGTTTTTAGGACCAGCAACTCCAGAAAAAGAATAGCACGTCTTTTTATTGGAAACATTTTTTATCGCGGTAGCTGTATCGTCAAGTATGCGTTAGCTATGGCATCGAGCACTACCACATTTCTAGTGCTTACCAATGGTTGTCGCAGCGCTCTATGAAGACTGTTAGCTGTCTAGGTAGTAATTTGTCATGTGGTGGTGAAAAAACTTACCTTGAAGCCACCAGAAACAACGACACATGACGCAAGGCCGCTGAGAAATTCGCAAACCTTGGATACAGACCACATTAGCAGTACATCAATGCACAGGAGCGTAAATTGCGTCTTACCCTGACATTTCTCCGCTTCTCAATCAAACTTGAGTTGCCTTCAAAAAGCTCAAGACTGTATTGTCCTATTGCGCTAGGTACCAGGTAGGGTTCAGTACCTTGCGTAGCGGCTGCAAAACAGGTAGAGGGCAGCAATGGTGTTAAAGCCAAGAAGTTCATCAACCCCAGCTTCATCGCGGCTCAAATACGCCGCAAGGTTGGAAATGAAGAGAAGAATTGACAGAAGAAAGGTTGCTAGTGCGGTAAGTCTCTGTGAGAGGCCTCGGGGTGCGCGATCTTGGCGATTTGGCTGGGTGAATGCCATAGAAGTTGTCGCAGGGAGTGGGAGTCTTTGCCGCTGAACGTCTCCTCAAGAGTGGAATAAGGCATCTTTAAATATCGGTAAGACATGGAGGATTTTGAAAGTAGTGAAGAGATGAGATTGTATCGGTAGCATGGAAGTGTTGGCTTCGGTTGGTGTTGTCGTGCTCTAACCGCATCGTTTGGTGGACGGGACGATCGGGCGAGCAGGCTGTGTGGTTTAGGTTGCAATAGGCGATTAGTCGGGCCTGGTACTGTTACGTTGGGTGAAAGTATTGGTTGGATACGAATCGGGCGCCAGTTCTAAACGCTCCATAAAGAGGATTTGGACTTGACGCACAGCTGCTGCGCAACCAACAAATACTCCGTTCGCAACACGAGAACTAGCAACCCCCTTGATAACCCATGGGCTTGTTTCCGTTCGTGTCCAACCTTACAACTGCAAAGTGATAGAAACATAAGAATCGGATATGGAAGACGCGTGAGTTTGGCCTCGGGTATTCGAGTGGTGGATGATTGAGTCACATGTGACACCAGCCTGGGCAATGATGGATTGGCATGAATTGGAATAAAAAGTCACAGTGCTCGTGGCTGCTACCGTCTGAATTCAATGACCATTGGCTCCAAGTTAATGCCAGAAGCTCCTCAACATCTCAGGGCCGTGGTGTTTCTCATATTCGGATAATCGGCAAAGGTTTTGTGGAGTGAGGCTGCAGGGTCCAATATTCTGTGGAAAGATTCTGGAATCCTGCCGCCGTAAGGAGGCATGCGTTTGTTTCATGGAAAGTTGAAGACGGTATGAAAGAGATCCTCATGATCTCGGGATAACGCGATTCTCCACGCTCTTCACCTTGGCTCTTTTCGCTGCCAGTCTACAACTTGATCCAGGTTGTGAAACATTGTTCAAATAAAGTCAAGGGACTGAAATCTCCAGAAAACTCGGAACGGAGACAAGAGAGGGAGATGAGGTTTGGGTTTCGGAGGGATGTGTCATGCCCTTTATATTGAGGCTTTGCCAACCGACTGGTGCAGCCAAGCAAAGGAATAGCGTGGGTGCGTCGAAACCACAACGGGCTAGGCAATTGGTCGGTCCTGCATATGTTCATGGTATAATGAGAGGCGAGGCCTGGGGTAATGGTGATGATGGGGTTGCAGAGGTGGATTTGGTCTAACTGCAGGATATGCCTTAAAAATGGGCCCCTTCGTGATGTTGGAGCATCATTTCGAGTCAAGTATCAATCCGTAATTTGATTAAAGGCTTAATCGCATTGTAGATTCTTGAAATTTGACAAGCACTTTTTATTTCGGTGACGCATCGTGATAATGCATATCCATCAATTCTCGGTTGAACCTTGGCATGTGAAGTTTTCTTGTGCCTCTTAGATCTTGTTTCTACCAAGTTTAAGTGAAGGTTCCCTGCATTGCATTGATACCCACATGTCCCTGTTTAAGACGATATGTATGTGATTTGGTCCCAGGGTTTCACCGTATGCATCCCAGTAAACAATGAAAGCCATAACCCTTCACTTAGTTCTAGGCTATTCATTTATAGAAAAACACAGCCCAAATGTCAACTCCGATGCTGCGCCTAATTACACTTGGATAATGCAACGCATGTCCATGTCGTAAAGGCCCACGGGGCCACAACGAGTATCCGTTGGGGTGTTCAAAAAGTGGCCACTGTACTTAATCCAAACGTTGTCAAAATTGCCGCTCGACATGCTGTGACAAGCATTACCATTGTGAATGTCGACGGTCAAGGGAAGTGGGCTAGTTATGGTAGTCCACTCATTATCACAGTCAAGCCCGCCTCGTTTTTCCCACCCCTCGCCTTTGAGAACATAGCGGAACCTATAGGCGTAAGAGGAGCTTTCGAACACTATGCTGAAGTAGCCACTATATAGACTACAGTTAGTCAATTTGATCTTGTCACGTGCTTCAACTCTTGACTCGAAGCGCACCTAGAGATCGGTCCATGGCCATCGTCCCAACGCTTAGTCAAGGGTGCGTTGCTGTGATCTGTAGCAACCGATTCGATGTTGAGAGAATCATGGGTGGCAGGCCCTTTGGGCAAAGCAGCTGTGACAGGGAGCAGAGCCGCCAGGGCGACGATGGGAGCTATGATTCCAGTGGCCAGCATGGTAATCTTGGATTCAAGATTAGGGATGATTCGGTAAGTTTTGAAAGTCTCGAAAAAGGAGAGCGATATCTGAAGGGATTGTACTGAGTATTCTCTGGGTTGATGTAGAAAACTGCTGTTTATGGGGAGGATGAAGTCCTTATTTGTATGTATCCTGGATGAGTGTCCTGGATGCTGTTTTCGTATTTCGGCGACTTTTACACACTACACAGCCTTGACCAAGTCTCAAAAATGGCTTCCTTGACTCTCATTGGGTCTTCTAGCCCACATGCTTCAGCCTGCCGCTGTAGATAGTCTGTAAGCACCGCCCCACGCCACCATTCTGTCAGCACAGGTGAACTTTGGTGATAGCACCTGAATTGGCGGAATGATGGAGCGCATCGCACGGAGACTTGGACAAGAGTACCTGACCCGGCGTAATAACGCCTGCAGGGATGTAGTACCTAAGTTGGCGTAACGGTGCGCAATGGCCGTGTTGAGCTAAGTCTCTTCGTAGGCGTTCCTAAAGTGGTGCGATTTGCTTCCAGCCTGCAAGCTGAAGATCCTTTCCGTATGTGTTCATATGCGCCGCTCGCACACCTCACCAAGATTCGGGCAAGTCTCTTTGTTGCCACAACGGCTGGATGAGCAAAGGAATGTTTTACACATTACACGCATTGCTAATTTAAAAGCTGAGATCTTAATTGGGCAAACAAGAAATCATGGGAAATCAAGGCAAAAGAGTGACGCAAGAGGGTTACAGGAATAGAATATCTAACAACCATGTAGTTTCAACTCGTCAAATTAATAAGCAAAGCAAATGGACTCCGCCTCAGATCTTGGCTTTTGTTGGATCAACTTTCTCCAATGCATACGTAGAATCACTGAGAAGTTATCTCTTAGCAAGGGATGAAAAAGGTCATGACAGAGTTTGGAGAGACAGTAGCACACTTACTTGGTTTGCGATTTGAAAAAAAATTGGATTGACATTGGAAAAACCTCGAAGATATGTTGTTAAACAATCCCTCATGCCTTGGATTGTCGCGAGCAGTGATCCTTCTGTTTTACGTTAGGGTTTAAGCATATGAGAGACACTCTTAATTTACCCAGCGTATGCATGACAGGCAAGCACATAAATCATAAGCGAATAGGACGTCAAAGCACATGGCCAAGACCAGCTGAAATGCGGGTTGGGTTTGAGGATCTGCATGGATGCCTGGCTCACATATAGTAGTGGCTGTGTCCCTCTAGCTACCTGGAAAGGCTGGTCATCTTCTCTGTTTAACTAAATTATTTCATGCTTTAGACTGCAATAGTCGTGTTCTAATGAGGTCTTGACTCAAGCCCCAGGGCGGACGCTAATACTGATACTAATACTAACAAAACTGAATATCTAAATTAGTATTTTTATCACCATGCGAGGATGTAATTTGGGAAAACGGGAAAGTACACTAATGGCAGGTGGAAGTGACTTTTCTTGATGCGAAGATTTGAAAAGTAGAATAAACGCGCCATTAACTACCCTACTTTGAGTCACCAATGTTCGATTTAATTCTATCTAATACTAATATTAATACAGATATGCAATCGACATCGCTGCTACAAGTCCAAGACTCAAACGCCACAAATCACCCATTATTATCCGAGGCGCACCGGACTTGGCGACATAAGTAACACAAGTGTAATCTTCTGGCAATAACCCCTCTTCCTTTAATTGATCAAACTGAGAACAGTTAAATGAGATCCCAGCGTAGTGTTCTACACTGAACTTTTCGAGCACCTTGGGTGAGGTTGCCTTGGTTGTTACGTTACGAAACTCAAGGAATGTTTGACTTTGCCGTACTTGTTAACAAAATGTTCACATTTAGCAAGTGAGGGCTATTTAACTTACAAAAAGCCTTCGGAAACTGGAGTGCCCCTGAGGTCGATGGTGGTGATGTTGCGCTCAGGCCAGTACCAGAACTGCTCTGCAGCGCCATCGGTACTATTCCGATACTGTGATGTAAGATTCAAGTTTGGGCACCATTGTATCTTTACCCCAAATGAATCCCAAGTCAGAGCCTTGGAGGGGAGTGAAATGGACTTTAGTTGGGAATTTGAATTGACTGTGAGCGTTTTGAGTTGGTCAGCTGACACATTGAAGTCTGTCATTCGGTAATTCCCAGAAAGGCCAAGTGAGCCAATTGTCAAATTTTTGACTGATTCATGTCGCTCAACACTGGTGATGTTGCCTCGGAGCGAAAGCGAGTTGATCTCCATGGAGGTAACATTTGAAGTTCCCAGCATAACAGCGAGATCAGAGCCAGAGATTTCAACAAGTCCAATCTCGGGCCAGCCAACAGTGAGCTTTCTAACGTTGGGGAGGGAATTGGCTTCAATCATTACATAGGATGAGATCCTATTATTCTCTGTTCTGTTTACCGCAAGTGGTTGACTGAAGAAGCTGTCCACAGACTCGACGCCAGCGGCCAAAATTTGAATGCCGGCATTGGTATGCCCCCCTGTGAAGGATTCTAGTTTCTCATGTTTGAGGGTAGTTAAATTCTTTGCCTCCAGCGTAACGCCCCCAACGCTTGTGAGTTTAGTAATGTCAAGAAGTTTGAGATCGTTGAGTCGTTTCAAGAATAAACTAGATCGAACCGTCTCGAGATTAGGGAGTCGAAGTTCGTGAAGGCATTCGAAGCAATGAAAAATAACGCGGTCGATTTTCTTGAGAGTGGAACTAGACACGTTCAAAAATGATTCTGATGGACAGTAATAATCATCCCCATTGCAGGTGTTCTGATAAATGTAGCCTTGAATATCCTCCACTCCATCTAGATTGATGGACTCGCTCAAGTTGGCCGTCAAAGCGACATTTCCAGTTATTGTCTTACATGCCTTTGCAACTTCCGTTGCATCGGCCGCGCTGGAAATGGTCACATTGCCGCATGTGACGGCTTGAGCCACTCCTATTCAATAGGTCAAACGGGGTTGTAAAGAGTGGTTCAATGCTTGTTTATACCTGTAAAGAGTGATAGCCACCCGATGGTAGCTACGATGCTGGGGACCCGCATTTCGGTCCGAGTGACGCCTTGCGATGGGGGATCTCATATTATGGGCAGCTTCGCTTGTCGCGAGAGAGGCACGTGGGTTGTTTATATTTCTCCAGTGCCAAGTCTGTGGTGGCCTGACTGGGCCGTTGTTGGTTGAAGGATTCCGCCCAATGGCTTGTATCCGACTTGTGTCCGTCTTGGCGGCTAGGGTTCTACAAGTTGCGTCGTTTTCCCGTGTATTGACATCACGCCTTGCCTAAACTGGCACTCGTTTAAATAAAACTAAACCCAACGGGCTTGCCAAGGACTCCACCTGCTACAACACCCAGGGAAGTAGAAATAAAGGAGTTTGCCTCGCGCACTGCCCCCTTCCTTGGATTGTGTGGCTATGTTATTGTAGTCGATCTAATGGAGTGAGAATGCCTTAGTTGCTACAGTTATTACTGTCTCGCAAACCCAATAGGGCCCCAATTATCAAAAAGTGATGACTTACTTTGCCTTTTGCATATTGCTTAGATTTGAGACCCCGAGTTAATCGGTTCCATCGACAACCCAACCTGAGGCAAATGTTATCCTCAGCTCCTGTATTGGAACACCCCTATAGACCATAGAACTCGCATTTAGCTTTGTCACCGTTTTAGATTTTCAACACAGATTGTGCTTACGCTAAGAGTGCTCTGTTAGGTTCATTATCTTAGCCCAGAGCTGGCAAGACCATGCTCTGTAAATTGAATGTTAAAATTCCAATAGATTGTGCGAGATATCTGCTTTCGTTTGGCTACTGGGCTGGGCTTAAGATGCCGCAGTTTGATCTAAAAATCATGATTGGTGTTTAAAATGGTGACATTTGTGACGCAGAAAACCGAGTCCAACTGAAGATATGATTGAAGCAGCGGTGTTACCCACAGTGGCCTGGAATGAGTCTGGCATACGGTGAATGATGCGAGAACGGTGCAGATCTACCACTGTTCTACTTCACCGCATCCAGAAGCTAGTGGACTTCTGTGACATGGATAGTAAATCCTTCGGGCCAGGAGTAGGTTGGGTTCTTTGTTGCGGTAACGCGATACGTTTCTCAGACGTGCCTTTTGTGCGAGGATAGCAAAATTACGGGTCGAGTTGAGCTACGGATACCACCAGGGGAGTGGAGGAGTCATGGACCGATTCATTCCATTCAAGGCGACAGTCAACCATCGATGGATGATGAAACCCGGAACGCGACGAGTATAAACTATCGGTCGCACACATGTCTAGTATCAGCGCCCGTGGCGCATACACCTTGTTGCGTCAGAAAGTACGTCCGCCTCTACGATGCCCACTATATTGGCGGTCGGTCGTAGCGAGAACTAAGGCAACTCGAAATAGGAGAATCCGGCAAAATGTAAAAGTCGGCCTGCACGAGAATATTTGTACGTTGTTGACAAAGAAATTGGGGTAAAATAAGGATGCTGGGCGATGTGGTGGTGATGGACTTGAAAGCAGTTGTACGCAAACGGCCAAGCACGCGAGCAGTCTCCAAGATTGGCCTATCAAGCCGACCCTTGTCACCCTTCCTGGGTCTCTAAATCCTTCTCTGGGCACTGGGCCGATTCGCCGGCTTGGCGTGTTGCTTCTTGAACACCTGATCAATCCATCCTCTTGGCAGCTTTTAAACAGTGCCTTTGAACGGAGCCCCCTAATCCTTTTTCCAATCTAGCTCTTCCTGAGATCTTGGCTCTCAATTTAAAGCACGCGATTCTGCAGGCGATTGCGGTTTGGTTTGCATTATCCCCTGTCATTGAACCGATTTAGGCTGACCCCGCATTCATCGGTCGCGATGGTGCCTGAAAGGTGTCACGAATGAGATGCTCTTGGGGAAAAGTGAAAAGACTCCTCCTCCAGCTCACATATCCATTGGGCCATGTGGAGATTAGCTATATCTATAAAGGAAATTCATCATACCTATTCTGCGTGGAAAATCCTGCCATTCAGTGATTATGGGTTCCTATGCAATAGCTTCTAAGCTAACATGCTGCATAAGCTCTAGGTTATGAGAGTAGTCGATTCTCACATCCACAAGGCAAACACCTTGGTACTCCAATGCCTCCTTCATAACCGTCTCCATATCCAATGACTCGTCAACACGCATGCCCTTAGCTCCCGATGCCTCTGCGAATTTGACAAAGTCCATGCCGCCCAAGTCAACCCCGGCACTCCGACCGTACTTGTTAACTTCCTGAAACTCAACCATGTTGTATTTACCATCGTTCCAGATGAAGTGCGTGATATTGCAGCCTTGCTGTACTGCAGTGACAAGCTCTTGGGAGCTGAACATGAACCCACCGTCTCCGCTAATGCTAATCACCTTCTTGGAGCTCGGATCGGCTGGCAAAGCGAAGCTGCAATTGCCCACGGCAAAGCCACGCCAAGGGTCTGCTGGACATTGGACACCAAGAAGGTCCTCGGAGCATACGAATAGAAATAGCGCGACAACCAGATATACACGCTGCCGATATCCGAGGTAACTGTGGTCCCTTCTAGCATCAAATTCTGGAGGAGCCGGATAAAGTAGAGAGGGTGAACCACGCTGCCTAGCTGAACCCTGGCATGTGGGCTTTTATCCCAGGAATGCAATTCGGCGATGATTGCTTTGGATTGATCGGTTTCCTGGAACTTGGACACGCTGGTGAGTTTAGCTGCAAGGATGTCCAAATTCTGTTCGGGTGCTCCGATAATCTCCAGTTTTGGTGCATAACAGTATCCCCAGTCGGCGGGAGTGCAATCAAGGTGGAGGATGTCGAACTGCTTCGCGGCATTCCACACGTCTGCATCATATTCCGCCTGGTCAAATCCAATGGTGATGACCAAATCTGAGGCAGCTAGCAGCTTATCTCCAGGCTGGTTGCGGAATAGACCAACTCTGCCGTAGAAAAGATGTACAAGCTCCTTCGATATAGAACCAGCCGCTTGAAATGTCTCTACAACCGGTATCGGGTGGGTTCGCAGAAAGCGATGGATTGCCGCAACAACCGCTGGTTCCGATGCTCGCATGCCTAGGAACAGAACAGGCGCTTTAGCAGCCTGAATTCTAGCGGCCGCCTCATCAAGAATCTTCTCCGGCGAGGGTCCATGATTCGGGGGCATGAATGCGCTGGGTGGAAAAGCAGGGATCGTGGTCTTGCTCACTCCGGTAATCATGATATCGATGGGCAGGCTCACCGCCGTTGCGCCTTGCGGATGTGCGGTCGCAACACGGAAGGCATCGAGCATAATCTCAGCAACTTGGTTCTCGACTGTGGCTCCGGCCGCCTTCTTGGTGACGGGAGTGAGCAGCTCGATGCCCCTCAAGCTTTGATGCGTCTTCTTGAGCATCTGTGACCGCTGAACGCTTCCCACGATCGCGACCATTGGAGCACCTTCATCCGTGGCGGTGATGAGTCCAGTGACCAGGTTGCTCGTTCCGGGGCCTGAGGTCGCAACACATACTCCGGGACGACCGGTAATCTTGCCTACAGCTCCAGCGATGAATGCGGCGTTTTGCTCATGTCGACATACGATCAGTTTGATCTCTTTGTGGTCGACGAGGGCGTTGAAGAGAGAGTCGATCTTTGCGCCGGGGACTCCGAAGACGTATTTGACTCCAGCTGCTAGAAGCGAGTCTATGACGACGTTGACAGTATCGGCGGCCATGGTATTTACGATAACTCAAGGTGACACCAATCTTCCATGCTCATATGCTCTGAGATCTGGCGAATGTGCTGAGCGGCCTCGAAGCGGAGGCGAAATGCAAAGATGGGGTGAGATGAAGGCTGTAGGGTTCACTATCGGTAGCTTCTTATAGGCCAAAGCTAATGTCGGCAATCTCGCTGCCCTAATGCAAGTTGAGAACCACAGCTGTATTTACTGCATTTATACTATTTTGGCCACGCTATTCAACTAATTCAAGCCATTCGTATCCATTGCTTAAGCTGTCTGGCGGGCACTCGCAAACTTAGTAGCAAGTGCTGGTGATGCGAATGAAGAAATCTCGGCGATTTCTCGCGAACCTCAACACGATTCCCACAGTTTATTTGTGGGGGTTGGGTTTCAAGTCTCCATTCTATTACAGTGCTTTGCCTCCACGCTCACGCTAGCCTCGGCAACTGCGTCATTGCGGTTTAAATCAAGCTCGGAGGGGTCGGTCGCCTTGTCCATCTCATGACTCATGATTATCGACCATCATCCAGGCGTCCAACTACCGGTACACTCTTCCTCATCCCTAAAGCAGCGCCGCCACCATGGCAAATCAGCTCTTCCAATTCTCTGTTGTCTCAGCCTTGATGGACGGAGTGGCTAATGACGGACTGCCACTATCAGACCTCGTCCGCCATGGGAATTTGGGGTTAGGGACATTTCGACACATGGTCGGTGAAATGATCATCTTGGATGGCACCACTTTCCAGATGAAGTCTGACGGCTCAGTGCTCATCATCGACAGCGCAACATACGAGAAAATCATCACTCCCTTTGCCGTGATTACCGACTTTCAGCCTACTATTTCAGCCAAGGTTGACATTGAAAGCAAGCAGAAGCTGACGCTGCTTTTATCGAAATTGATGTCTGGAACCAAAAATCACTATCTGTCCTTCAAAATTCAGGGTGTTTTCAAATCAGTCGTCGTACGAACTGTCGGCGGACAGCAAGTTCCTCACCAACGTCTCGCCGAGCTGGGGAAGAACCAAGTGTCGCATTCATTCGGCGACATCGAGGGTACAATTGTGGGGTTTAGGTCACCTTCATTCATGCAGGGTGTCAGTGTTGCTGGCGACCATTTGCATTTCATCTCAGCCGACAGGGCGCACGGGGGACATGTACTAGAATGTGTCGCTGATGGCAAGGTGGATCTGGCTGCCGCCCAGATATTCTCGGTACAGCTTCAGCTACCCACTGGGGATGATGACTATAATGAAGCTCAGTTGGCGCTTGACGCCGAGGGTATATCCACTGTAGAAGGTTAGTGAGTCTAATCTAGACATAGAATGCTGCGTTGTCGTTTTGAAATTAGATCTATGGAACAATAATGATAGGGATCGAATGTACTATTAACAGTCGACCTAGTGGAACGCTCTTACCTTGGCATTAAAGCGCCAATGTAAGAGCATAGAATGAAACACGTTACATGTCATCTGAATCCCATTTCAGCCTTGTAGCAAATCTCAATGCCTCTGCAAAACATTTCCAAGTCGCGCTGTGCAAAGGAGAATTAATGCTTCAAAGTAGTCACGGATACTCCGTCACCCACTCCAGCCCATATCATGAGACCCTCAATGAAGGGTGCAATTGGTCTCAATGTGTGATAATTCGGAGTCCCAGTTCGCTCGAAAACAAATTTGAACGTCAGATTATCATTAGATCAACTTCATTTCTTGTTGATCATACAAATTTAAACTCAAATAAACTCGAACTTGCTTGTTCACTTTCGATAGTCTAGAGTTTCAAACAATCTAAAAACCCCAATTAAAATCCTACGCGTGTATAATTTTTACTACAATCACCATCATATGTTAGCAGCTCTCGTGGGATTTGGATCTATCGCTTATAAATACATACGTAAGATTCACTCGTACGTGATACTGCATCTTCTTGGCAAGCCTATCCAGACTTCTAGTAAGGTCCATTCATCAAACGAAACCGATTGGTGCTGGCAACATTGATCTTTATGCCGTAGTGGAAATATTCACCCCGCAAATAACATCTAGATCAACGTATGTACTCTCCTTCAAAATTGTCCGGTTGGTCTCCCCGGATATCCCCGCGGTCATGTGCGTGGAAATCGGCTGAGCGCGGCGCAGCTCGGATATGGCTAGCTCACGGGTAGCAATGTCAAATGGCCCCAGGAAAGTCAATTCTCATTTGCAAACAGTCGGCCATCATGTAATCGCAAGCATGTAAGCGACCTCGCCGTTGATGATTTTCGTCGATCAACAGCCGTCCCCTGCTCCGAAACATAGGCCGTTACTATATTACGGCCATGGAGAGCTTCACTCCGAAGGGGGGGCATATTTTCTGCAGGCCTGGTTTAAAATCCCATCTATCAATCTTGGTGTTTGTGATGGGCGGAGCTTCGAGGCAGATTTTCCACCAACGGGACAAGGATCCTCGTGGAAAGTGTACCAATCATTGTGGGACAACCACATATGCAGGACGTTACATTCGGTCCTCGGACCACTTAGCAGTATCTGGGGCACAAGGACGATACCTCATACGGCCGACGAAATTGACATGCTTAACCCCAACCTTAATCCCTAGTTGGGCTTTTCCATACCATAGTAGCCGGAGTAGCGGGCCACGATGTCCTGGTGTATATGCATTGTCAGCAGTAGTACCAACTTAGGGGGGAGAATTATGTTTGCAATGGCACTGATAGAAACTGAAAGCATTATAAAAGAAGCTAGATTCTCCTTCCGTCGGGGGTCTGATCAATCAGTCAACAACGAGAGTCCCTCCTCACAAAGCTGTCCACCTTTGAGTACCCTCCTCAATACTTATATCCCATTGGTCTCAATCTTGAGAGCACCTCCAAGACCCCTTCACAATGCATCTCTCTTCCTTCCTTGCTGGTCTACTGGCCACTCTAGCCGTGGGAGCTCCTCTTGAAACCCGTGAGGAGGCGTTCAAGCGCGCCACCACCGACGCCTGTTCTGTGGGCTACTGCACTCAGAATGGAGGCACGACCGGCGGTGCTGCAGGAAGCACCGTCACCGTAACGTCTATTGATGCCCTCATTGAGGCGGCTGAGAGTGACGACCCCCTCATCATCATTGTATCTGGCCAGCTGACGGGCGACACTCGCGTCCGTCCTACTTCCGACAAGACCATCATTGGTGCTTCTGGTAGCTGTATGCAGTCAACAGCTACGTTTATTTGGACCTGTGCTAAATCCTTTACCCATAGCTATTACTGGCGTTGGCTTTTACATTCGTCGCCAGAGCAACGTCATTCTTCGCAACCTAAAGATTGCAAAGGTCGACGCCTCCAATGGTGATGCTATCGGCATCGATGAGTCCACCAATGTTTGGGTTGACCACTGCGATCTTTCCGGTGACTTGAGCCTGGGCAAGGATGATCTTGATGGTCTGCTGGACATCAAGCACGGCTCTGACTGGGTCACCGTCACAAACACCTATTTCCATGACCACGTATGTCAATTCCTAATGAGTTTAATCATGCCAGATTAAGTAATGCTAACCATCCATCCCAAAATAGTGGAAGGTGTCCCTCATTGGTCACTCTGACAACAACGAGGATGAAGATTCCGGCAAGCTTCACGTTACATATGCCAACAACTACTGGTACAACATTTACAGCCGCGCACCCCTCGTTCGATTTGCCACGGTCCATATTGTCAACAACTACTGGAACGGCATCATCCTGTCTGGTGTCAACACCCGAATGGGCGCTCAGGTCCTCGTCCAAAGCTCTGCCTTTGCCAACTGTGCTGCTCAAGCCGTCTTCTTCGCTGACTCTGACTACACTGGCTACGCCGTTCTCGAAGATGTTGATCTCGGTGGATCCGTCAACTCTGCTCCCCTCGGTACCTTGACATCTGCTAAGCTGCCATACACAGTCACTGCCCTGGGCTCCAGCAAGGTTGCCAGCATTATCCCTGGAACTGCCGGCCAGAAGCTATGAGTTCAATGAGCCTTGTATAAGAATATCGGGATGTTGGAAGCGTTGCTACTCATTCAATTCGACTATATGATACGTATTGTTTATTGTATAGATGCCATTAGTTCGTATAGTACATAAGAGGATCGAACATCTTACATCACATTAGCTTGCAGATAGAGTCATTTGGGATAGCTTCCTCAGTCTTTCCACGCGATAGTAGAATAAAATATCCTGCAACAGCACCTTTAATCGGCGTACCTCGCGTCAAAAAAAAAAAAATCATTTCCGCACACATCCCACGGCAGACCCATTTCATCATCCAACTTTTATGTTCCCCAATCCATCCTCACCATCTGCGGCAGGGTTTTGACTCTGGTTGGAAGCACCGCTCTTGCTTTCAAGTTCTTCCACGTCAATTACCCTCCTAGTGATTGGGGCAACTGCAAAGCTCTATTATAGCCCTTCTTGTCTTTTCAATCCTTCCAGCAGCTGGACCACACCTCCTCGGACTCTTGGATGTCTGCATTTTGTGCCCACCAGAAAGAGCACCATAATTAGCCTCGGCTCCGACGTCAAGTCGCCGAGGTCAGCTTCTGTCTCCGTACTATTCCTTCTGCAAACGTCAAGATCCTGGTGAAAAGTCCTAAGTAGGCATCATGTTAGGTCTGAGGCCATGAATGCGGCTCTACGAGCCTAAATAGCGTATGATACATGTGTAGCGACATCCTTGCCAGGAGACCTTGTTGGTCATCGCCATGCACCTTAACTTAACCGGTGACCTTCCCGCTCCGAGTCGTGCCACACCTTCCCCCATGCTCTTACGTCCTGTAAGAAGCCGTCTTCGTCCCCTTTTACCATCGCCACCCCGTCCACAAGCATCACAGTCCACATGATCGAGAACAGGGCTGCCGCTGCATTCTCATAGCTGCCTATGTTGCCGTAGTCGTCAAAACAAAGCATTTGCAGTGGCGTCGTGTCTTGATATTCGTACGGCGTGGTCTGTTCACTGAACGTCATTGCTTCGAAATCAAATCGTAGCAGTATCTGAGCGGGGCGCGCCGTCTTTGCCGTGTTCCCGTCACAGGCCGAGATTCGACGCCCTGCCATTAGATGCATACGGCTTTCGTGAAGACGACCCATCAGGTTCGACGCTGTACTGAGGGCCAGGCTTAGGGCGAGTGCGGAGGCGGAGCCAGTGATGTTCTTCGCGAGCGAGATGGAGCGCACGTAGTTTCCTTCCGGTAGTTACGTGAGAGCTATTTCATCTTCTTCTGGTACATGAATACTAGGGTTAGTATTTACTACAGGACTTGACTTCCCGGCCTTCACCGATGTAGCGCAGCCAGCGCAACAGTTGTGTGCCAGATAGCAGACTCAAAGTGGGCGAGTTGTAGCAGCTCTCGCGTCCAAAACTGCGATGGCATGAACCTGGCAGATGTTGGGGCTGTTTGAACGTGGAACAGGTTGAAAAGCATCTCATCGCCCAGCCTACGATTATTGCTGGGGCCCGACATCAAGGCTCGAGATAGAGGACCAACTACGAAAAGTTCGCGAGCAGCGGTAGCCAAAGTCCTTGCTGGGAGACTCAAACTGCCTTCTAAGTATCTATTACATTGCCTGCCAGTAGTCTTACAGCGTTTGCAGGCCAGCTTGGCCTCATCGCACTTGACGCGGTGGACTCTTAGAGTTTATCAGTGATATGTCATGATAATCGTTTAGAGATAAGATAGCGGACGTATTTGCAAGTTATGCATCCTTTGCTCTGCCTTCTGGGCATTTTAATTGTGCCTTGTGGTACTTGAGTTTCAGCATGATCAGATAGACTGTGAAGATGTAAAATGGCATCAGCCTCTGACTTCCAGAACTCATTATGCCTTGGACGCCACTATAATTTCAGCTGTAATACAGCCTATATATTACGAACTAAGAGACAGTGATGATTCTTAATTAATTTTATGAGACTGTTGTGGTGTTTGGCAAGCATTGACGAGTTTCCGGTCAACAGTCGGGAGAACCTCTGAGGAGACACGAAAACCTTACAGTCAGGCTATCTTCCCAGCCTGTATTCTTTTTTCAATTGCTTGGCGGCTTTCTCTCTATCCTCTACCCAGCTCATTATGCTCCCCTGATAGGTGGCCAATCCTCTCACACCAAAATGCAAAAGACGACACCAAACGGCCTCAATCATTAATCTTGTACTATTTATTGCACTATTCCTGTGTTCCATCCACAATCACCATTTCCGTTAACTTCAACTCCCTGGGCTCACAATTGTAGAGTTCTCCACTACGGCGCAGCCATCAGCCAATGCAAGTTTCTGCTCGTCACTGCACTAATCTTGGGCTGTGCAGATGAAGCACAGGTTCTCCTCAGCTGGCGGGATCTTGTTCCAGCACCAGTTGCTAGTCAGACCCTGGGTGCTATAATATAAAAGTCGTCAACTTGAACTTGGCCCGTCGCCACGTCATGTCCAAGTATTGCGCGCTCAAAGATGCTTGCCACTGTCTCGACTTGTCCGGCACCTACGGCATGCGGCACGTCGAAAACGCGCGAAACGGAAAATTTTCCATGCTGACGAACAACCCCGCCGTTGTACGATGAGTTAGTAATAATGCTAGTATAGCCAGCCTCGCGGAAGAAATCGGCGGCAGGATAAGACGAGACGAGACGGCCTCGCCACCAATGCCTTTTCAATCTTAGCCCGTTTCTACTTGTGGATATTTGGCAAACTGTTCAATTGATGGGAAGTGGCCAGGAAAACTCAAAGTTGCAAGCCTAGTCACGGTCTCCGAACGTGAGAGCGATGTTGAGCCCACTGTTCAGGACGTGCTCCATAGCAGATATGTCGCTGGTCATCGGATCGCCGGTTGTGTGAACATAGTGACCTCGTACTTGCGAGCCTCAGCCGTGAAGTTGATGCGCGGCCCGAGATCTTCTTGCACCCAGCCCTGACTAACGAATCCTGTAAAGTATTCGGTTACATCATCCAACAACGCAATCTGGGCGAGGTCGAATCTTGAATCCTATGTGGATGGATTCGATTAGTGATACCACTTTAAGACAGCGGTATAAACAAGACGCAAATCTGCAGACTCACGGTTGAATAAGTGCTCTAGGCTCCTTGAAAATACTCCCAACATATCTCTCTCGCTGCTAGACACGCGGTGTTCACAGTTTCGTTGGTTCCTTGGCCTGTAGGATCGCTTGCTGCGGCGAGAGCTCTGCAGTTATCGGTCAAGTCGGGTAGCCAGTCCCAGGAGCTGCCACATTGTACGTAGCAGCCTCATAAATACTTTCATTAAGCACTTGGATGCCGTAGGTATTGTTGTAGGCCATGCTAGGGTAACTTTGCGCCATGGTCTTGAAATCGACGCAGCCGTCACCGATACCCAGAGTCCCAAGTGGGAGAATTGTGGCCTTCGTATGAAGGTGACAGTTGCTCGACACAAGGTCATTCTGAGTGATGAAGTGGGAGAGAATGCTGGGGCCCAGATGCCGCCGAACTGTGAGGGATCAAGGATTATCCAAGCACGCCAAAGCTTCATTTTCACCAAATAGCAGACATACCGATGTTCCCCATATTGAAATTTCATCTTTCTTAGTAGGCTTCTCGGGAAATCTGTGATCAGAGGTCAACCTATTACCAGCCCGAGTTCAAAAGAATTATTTCTACGTACTCTTGGAAGAATATGTGTGCAAACTGCTACCCGACTCGCGCCGTTTGCGCGGTAGTGTTCATGGTTTTCTTGATGGGGGTAGGATCCAGCTTGGCTGCCAAGGTCGTTGCAATGCGTCTCGGGCATGGCGTCTCCATCTTCATGAGGTGTGAACGTATAAGTATAAGTCAGGATATCGAACGTGCCATTCTGGGCTGCCACATATGAGTAGCCGGCACCAGCAGGATTGTCCACGTATAGCATGTTGACATTGTTGTTGCAGGAGAATGGATTGTTGGTAGTACCGTTTGCGTCCTCGTTGATGATACAGGGGAATGCAGACATGCTGTCGAAAGAGGTGTAACCTGGACCACTGCCCAAGTAGCTGACTTCCAGGCATAGATATGTAGCCACTCCATGTCTTGACTCCGGGTGTTGTCTCACAGATAGTAGCCTAGCTCGGGTTTGTCTCTTGTGATCATTTTAATCCCCAATGGAGCAAACATGTGAGGATAGAGACCTGTTTCTAAGTTGACATTCGCAAGCCTGTCCATTTCCCCCTGCTCTCAGCCTCATCTCGCTACGACTATATCACTACAGCGATTGCCACTTCAGATGAGGGTACCATGATTAACCCCAGCTATTCAAGGAACATATTTTGTCGTTGACATTGGATGTCAATTCCCGGTGTCTGCGTAGCATTACGGGGCCTACCCTGTGGCACAGCGATTCCTCGAATGCCGAGCAAGCCAATGGTATGACCGGGCGGCAGCTTTGCAACCCTACAGCTCAGTGACCGAGCTCACGGCCAGGTTGGATAATTTTAACAAAGGATTGGGTAGTGGGGTTAATCAATACCTTTGCTTTTGCGTAATAGCCTTGAAATAAGTGGCTTAGATAAAAGTCAGTCCACTGTGAGCCCTCGGAACATGCCTGCGAACAAGCAGTGTGCGACGTACGTACGTGGCGTTGCCGAGTAGTGTCAACAACTATAAACTTACCCTACACAAGTTGAATTAATACTTTGTTCGCTTGGGGCAAGCGGTCCTAGGCGAAGAGCACTCAATTAATTCGATGTCGATGTAGTTGCTTGACATTCCCAATGAGTAATTAAGTCTTGCCTGACAATGTTCTGTTGACCAGATGGAAGATGATGAATGGAGGGTGATGGGGAGGGGGTACCTCGATTTCTTCAGGCTCCAAATTGAGAAGACGAAAGAATGTGAAGAAAATAGGATGAGGCTCTTTGTATTTTGGGTTTAGGCGGTTCTTCGCAAACTTGGATTGAACGTTTAAATAAAGACCTTTTGCTGTGGTCGCACGATGGCTCCTGCGGCAGAATCACATCGAACGCCAAACCGGGAGCAACCAGCCGCTATCTCACTCTTGACTTGGACATTGATCCTTGTTACATTATAACCCTAAGTTGAAATTTCATATGCACCTGTTCGCTAGGCCGGCCTGCTCCAACCCGGTTTAGTTGCAGCCTTGGCAGTGGTTTTGTTGTTGGGTCTCCCATCTTGTCGCACATTTCGACATTGTAATACGCCAACAACATCACCGTGGGAACTACAATGTTTAATTTGGCAAACTAGATTTTGTCAGCTTCCTCTATCGAAATAATCTCTTAATCTAATAGTATTTACCCTCATGGCCGCTGGTGCAATCACCGCCTTGTTAGCACACTGTTCTCACTATAATCTAGCGCAGTAATACTTACGGCATGGATGGTTTCCTGAACCCCAGCCCAAAAATGAATGTGGAATGTCTGCTCCCTCTGATCTAGCTTCATTGTGTCGGCTTGGGTCCCATTTCAGAGGGTCTTTATAGATTTCCGCATTCATGTGGGCATCTGCAGATGCATAAACCTTGAAGCCGTCCTGTTTCAGCAACCGTCATTGACCCTTTGAGTTCGTAACCCCAAGAACATTACTCACCGCGAGGCTATTTCTGGGAATGACGAAGCCTGTATCCCCGATGGGTACATCTTTGTCGCCAATGTTCTTTCGAACAATTGTACCTGCCATTGTAAACCTGAGAGTTTCCCGAATTGACAGTTCCAGAAGAGGAAACTCTGTTTCCCAATTTTTAAGAGTAAGATGCTGAAGGATGTCGACCACGCCCTCTTTCTCGGATTGCCGATGCTTTTTGATAACTGAATCTAGCTCATGCTGTACTTTAGCCAACCAGCTTCGTTCTTGAGCAAGAAAACAAAGGTTCCATGCCATGCCTATGCTGGTATTGAATACCCCAGCGACGAGGGCCCCAATAATTCCCTAGAAAACAGAGGTTAATGAGATGTAGCTTGCACAATTCTTCCTGCTCGATAACTTACCAAAGATATAATTTGATCGCTACAACCCTGATCAATCATCATTTGCATCGCGTCGTCTTCTTTGATTCCGGTATCGCGTCGATGTTTCACGATATTCTTAATTGATAGATGCAATTGCGTATATCCCCAAAGCTTTTTCAACCTTGATGGAGTTGGAACCAGTGGGAACCATACATCAATGAGACCGTTTTCTTCCACACCCGCATAGAACGCCCTGGTTTTGTCTAGCAGGTCTGGGTTGCCAGCGATACCGTGTGTTCCCACCATGCGATGAGTGAGCTGGTATGTGAGACGTGCCATACCATCGACTGGGTCAATTATTCCCATCTTTCTAACATTACTAACACATTGAAAGCTGTCGGAAATAAGGTGATGCAGATTCTTTGTCATGTGCTCATCTTGCGTACAGCGTTTGAAGATGAGGAGGAGCAGGCGTATATAGCTATTTGTCAAGGTGTCGACTTTTAGAAAGCTGCCAAGGAGGGCTAGGAATCTATTCGCAGTTTAGACGTGACGTTTTAATCTGTCAAATGAGAATCTATGGTCCAAATTGCTTGCAACGTACCCCGATGTAGAATCTAGCCCTCGCGAGGTGAGGTAAGTGGATCGTTCATCATTGCCAGAGATGGCAACCACATGGTTGTTGCCGTGCCAGAAGCTGAATTGGCCACCTTGGCTCTGTTGCTTTCCCTTCTGAAGGTATTCCGCTCGGGACGTAGCAAACTGCCGAGAACTTAACCCTTTAAGGAAACTCGGGGCGCCTGTAGGAGGAAATAGACGAGTGAAAAGCGTTCTAGCGGAAGACAAGAATAAGACACCAAAAAAGACGAGAACAACGGTGTTGGGTCGCCCTTTTACTGCTTCGATGATGGCCAAGACGAAACCCATTTTCCCACAGATTTCTCTTCATCCAAGATGTTGGTGTATTCAGGCCCCGTGTTAAAAAAAATCTGCACTAGGACGAGTAAGTGAAAACGGGATTTAAATCGTCATGGGGCAAAGTCCCTTTGACATGAATAGTAATTAATGCACGTGGAAGATTTAGCTTTGATATTGCAGGGAAGGAGACACAGTAGCAATCATTGTGTTTCTTTTCAGCCCATGCATTAACGAAAAGTTATTGGTAGGATGCATGGGTAGGTCTCACTTTGCGAGGCATTATCGAGTTCTGGGCTGCCTGAAAAGGCGACGGTAGGCGGGGCTTTTCTGCTTACCGTTACCTCCACTTGATCCAACCGAGGCCCATCTTGGGAATAGTAGCTGACTCTTGCATTGTGATGCATGCTTTTACTGGACAGTAGAATTTTCTTTGCCAGATTTTCAATAGATTCTGCGACATTTCGTTCTTTATTGGTGTAAGAAGGAAATCATAGCACTACATCATGGATATAGGGAGTAGAGAGACTTCGACAGCCTCTCAAGAGTGAAGCTGCTCTCAAAGATAGAGTTATAATCCTGCGTCCCTCGCATCGGTGAAACAATCCCATCAGACCCACTGAGTGGAGAGCCAGACGGGTTAATGCAACCAAGAGCTGTGAAATTTTGCCTAGATGACTGCATGGGGCCACCTGTCAACGCCACCTTGTCAAGAGCTCGCTTATAGACGAGGGCAAATCAGGTAGGTTTGATTGGCTCTTGCATACGACAGAGCGCCGCCGAGTGGTGCCGATTGAAGGATTTTGAGTGATACATATAAAGTTAAACAGTGCTGAGCATGTAACTTATATCTGCTTTTATCGGCCGCACACATTGGCCGGATGACGGAATCACATGCAAGCAGCCACTCTGACGTGGACGACTGCGTCGTATTTGGAGACTTCTTCATGGAGTGCTATGGGGCAAATTGAATGCTTGTATCCCCACTTATCAGCTTTGGATGCATGAAACCGGGCCTCCCGTGTCGATCTATTGATATCTCCCTGCCTCGAGTGAGATTAGATTGGCCTGTCCTAGTCAGTGACCTCGATATCCCTCATGATAAGCTGATTTGGCCCAATGTGGAATTCTTGAGGCAGTGTGAAGGGTGACACAGTCAGCTTAGCTCCAGCTCAGGAATATATGACACCTTCCAATCCTTTTACCCCATCATTTCTGTGGCCATCTTGTTACTAATCCTTTCATCTTCGACCAAATTCCTTGCACAGCTCTGGGCATCAATGGAGGCCACCGAGAAGCAAGTTGCCCCTGATATCGGGAACACGGCCCCAGCCGGACCTGCGCAAACTGAAAAGACAGACTACACCAGATGGCGCTTGAGGGATAACGACAGTTGCCACAGCTGGCATTATCTTGAGAACGAGAGTGATGCTAAGGCTTTGCCTCAAAGCTATGCGGAAAAATACTTTTTGAATTTACCCTTGGTATTAAATCTCTTTCGATGTCAGCAAAGTGGGTAGAAGCTTATATCAGTCCTCATTAGGGTCTTCCCATTCTCCCGTCCGCTGTTTCGCCAATAGATACTGCCCATAATGGATTCGCATTTTTCGAGAAACTACAACTTCCATCTGGTCATTGGGGTTGCGAAAGCGGTGGTCCATTGGTGTTTTCTGCTGGAATCATCATCGCATTTTTCGTGACAAACACATCCATCCCAGATCCCATCGCCACTGAGATCAAGAGTTACTTCGTTCATCAAGCTAATCCCGAAGGAGGCTGGGGACTTCACACGAGTGGACATAGTACCGTATGCAGCACATCTATGAATTATTGTGTTCTGCGACTTCTGGGCATGGAACCTGATCACTCTGTTCTCGTAAAAGCTCGAGAATTTGTCCGCCAAAATGGAGGCGCCATTTACTCCTCAGTCTGGGGAAAGTTCTGGCTGACGATTCTTGGTGTTTTGGAATGGGACATTGTTAACCCTGTTCCACCCGAGCTGTGGCTATTGCCAGAATGGTCGCCTGTTCATCCTCGGAGGTTGTATGCTGAGACGCGATGTGTATCTCAGTCAATGAGCTATCTCGGCTCCAAAGGGTGGAAGTGCAAAGAAAGTCCCATTATCCAATCCCTAAGAGAGGAGGTACTGGTACAACCCTTTCACACTATCGATTGGAAGGGACACAGAAATAGCGTTGCCCAGGCTGATTACCACCAACCCAGGACCTGGCTCATGGATCGCGCGAACTGGTTTGTTGTAAACATTTGGAAGCCTTATTTCCAGCTTAACCTCATTAAAAACAGGGCTGAGTCTCGGCTGAGCGAGCTTATCGACATGCACGACGCAAATACGGATTACCTCGACATGGCAGCAACTGATGCGCCAATGAATACAATAATCTGTTATTTCCGGGATGGACCAGATTCATCAAGCTTTAAGCGACATATTGAACGGCTTCATGAATTCCTATGGATGACTCCCAAGGGAATGTTAATCAACAGCACCAACGGCAGCCAGTGCTGGGATACGGCCTTCGTGGTGCAAGCAGCATGGCACTGTGGCTTACAGCACGAAAAGAAATGGCGGGACATGCTTTTGAAGGCTTTCCACTATCTAGAAAACCAGCAAATCCGGGAAAATTGTCAGTCACAGGAAAAGTGCTATCGACAACACCGTAAAGGTAGCTGGGCCTTCAGTAATAAGACCCAAGGATACCCCGTCAGTGATTGCATCGCAGAGGTCTTGAAGGCTGTGATATTACTCCTGAAGACGGAGGATTTTCCTCAGATATTTACTGACCAGCGAATCTTTGATGCAATCGACTCCATTTTACTGTATCAAAACAGCACTGGAGGCGTATCAGCGTTTGAGTCCCGGAGAGGGTCAGAATTCCTGGAGAACCTAAACATATCGGAAATGTTTGGTCATGTCATGGTTGAATATGACTATCCCGAGTGTACGACATCATGCGTGACTGCGTTGAACCTCTTCCGAAAATACTGGCCTGAATACAGAGAGAGAGAAATCACGGAGTTTGTACAACGAGCTATGAAATGGATTAAACAAAATCAACGGCCAGATGGCAGCTGGTACGGAAACTGGGGCATTTGCTTCACATACGGGACGATGTTTGCCCTCGAAAGTTTAGCAACTGTTGGAGAAACTTACGCAAACAGTGGATGCTCAAGAAGGGCATGCGAGTTCCTCATATCAAAGCAACGTGAGGATGGAGGATGGTCCGAAAGTTTCGAGGTAATTCCCCACATAAATTCTCCAGAGGAATGTTGTCTTACACCTGATCTAGTCTTGCACAGCAGTGGAATATCACGAAGACCCTGCTGGATCGCTCGTTATCCAAACGGCGTGGGCACTCATTGGTTTGATGGAAGCCCAATATCCTGATCTGAATCCACTGCAAAAAGGAGTTCAGCTCCTTATGAATCGGCAGCAAGAGAATGGGGAATGGTTAGACGAAGCTATTCCTGGCGCGTTTCACAATTTTTGCACATTTTCATACCCCAACTATAAATTTAGCTTTACCCTGAAGGCCTTGGGTATGTTTGCTAAGTATTCGGGATTGAAGATAAATCCTATGGGTCATGAAAATGACGGATCTCTGAGTAGCACTACCCGATAAATTTTGTTCTAAATTTGGTCGGACACACCTTTTGCGATAGAATTTTACAAATGCCATACTTTGATGTGAACTCCTCATGGTGGTCGCGGAATAGCGATGATGGCGGTCAAGAAATACTGTCAAGGAGTTATATGAATGATGTGTTAGATCTGATTATGTTAATATTTTCTATCCAATTTTTGCAGGCAGCGTTTTCTTTGGAGTTTCAATTCTTAGACATTGATCAATGCCAATGGCAGCCTGATTCCTCTACCAACCACAATATCCTCAGCTGCCATACTTAGTCATTCTATCTGACCAGTAGCATCAAAGTCGACCTTGGTTATCGCCATCTCACACCGCCCTGAGACTCTGAGGTGTCACATGTGGTGGAGTTATTTTCCTCAGCGGGAGGGAAGACCAGGCCACCAGATCATCAGCATACAACCTCAACACTTATGTTTGACATATTGCAGCATCATAGTCGAAGTTACATTAAGAATCTTTCATAACTTTAACACTTTTGTGAGTCACTAATACTCAAGATGTTAGCTGCCAAAAAGCAGAAAAATTGGGGCGACAGGGTCAATGAAATCGGACCCAGCGTCGTCTACAAGCCGATGGACAGCAGTCCTTCGGGCCCGAGGGAGAATCACACAGTCGAGTTAGTAACCTGAATACTTTCAAAACTCGTCCGTCAAATTCTTACCCATCCTTGTATAGCATTGTGTTCGTGCATGGGCTTATGGGTCATGCGTTGAAGACATGGACGACGAAAGCCAAGGAAACGAGTAGTGTTGAAGGCAAGGATGAAGACGACTCTAACCTAGAGGACAATGAAGATAGCATTCACCGCACAGAAACTTGTGAAAATGAAGAAGAAAAGATTTTTTGGCCGGGTGACTTGCTTCCTAGGCTGTTCCCACGAGCTCGCATCTTGACATGGGGTTATGATGTCAAGAAAAATTTAATCCCAACTTCTGGGTCTCACGCGACTTTACTCGGGCACTCGAAAACATTGTTGGATGATCTTTCCGGGCTCCGACATTCCAACTATTCGCGAACTAAGCCTATCATTTTTATTGCCCATAGCCTGGGTGGGGTTTTGGTCAAAGACGCACTGACTTCGTCCAAAGCATATCATGATACTCTCGGTCACATCTTCCAATCCACGAAAGGTGTGATGTTTATTGGTACGCCACACCACGGTTGTAAAATTGCATCGTTGGGCAAGATGTTTGCCAGTATTTTAAGAAATCCCTTACGCGATATTCTTGGTTTTATTGAGCAAAACTCAGAGCACCTCGATCGCCTCAACAGCACCTTCACTGGAATGGCCGGGAATGGGGAACTGCTGCTCCATTCCTTTCAGGAAGAGTTGCCATCAAGAGGTGTTATGGTTGTTCCCGAAGCCTCTTCATCCATGGGCCTCGCAAATGAAACACAAAGTTTTCTTCACGCGAACCACCGAGGCATGGTGAAGATAAATTCTATTGAAGACCTAAAATTTCAACGCATCACGGCAGTTCTTATTCGATGGTTACATGGGATTTTAAGCAAAGATAAACGATATGGTGGGGATGGACTTGCTGATGGTGTGCTCACAAGAGAATATCAAGATTTGCTCAAGTCTCTCAACATTCTAGAAGCCGACCATCGCTTTGCGACAGTGGAGGATGCCTTTGAAGGAACTTTTCAATGGATATTTCAGGGCAAGGTTGGTTTCGAAGAATTTCTCAGCGGTTACGAAGAGCGTAACATCTTCTGGATTCAAGGTCGGCCGGCCAGCGGAAAGTCAACAGCCATGAAGTTCGCGATTAAGCACCAAAAGACTCAGAGTTTCCTCTCAGAATTCGACGAAAACCCATGGGTTATGTTGAGCCATTTCTTTCATGACCGGGGAACAACAAGCCAGAAGTCACTTGAAGGATTTCTTTTGGTGATGCTACACAAACTCTTGACACTTCGACCGGATATTTTCCCGTATGTCTACCCTGTCTACGTGACGCTTTCTGGCGACCAAAGTCAAACGAGCGGGTCAGGTTCGTCGGACCATAAAGCTCAAACCACCTGGAATGTCAACAAACTGGTGGAAACATTCTTCTCAATTCGCGATCGGTTAGACTTCCAACTGAATATATGTGCTTTTGTCGACGCTCTGGATGAGCATGAAGGACCTCAACAAGCGTTGGTATCAACAATTGCCAAGATAGAAACACTTTCGGACAATCCTTTCATAAAGCTCCGCCTTTGCATAGCGTCTCGACCTGAAAATCTTTTTCGAACAAAGTTCGGTGACTACCCTGGCTTCGTTATCCATGAGCATACGGCCAGCGACATCAGACACTACGCAGAGACGCGCATTCAAGAAGACACAGATGATTTGTTCTTGGAGTCTGGCGCAGCTGCGGTCCAAAGCCTTGTTGATTCCATCATCCAGAGAGCAAAAGGAGTTTTTCTCTGGATAAAACTTGTAATTGAAGAAATAGTTGAGGGTATTCAAGCGGGCGATACAGTTTCTGAAATGGAAGAGCTTTTATCAACCATCCCAGACGAGCTATCTGCCCTCTACATCCGTGCCATCACTAGGTCAAGGAGACGAGCGGGATCTCTTCTCGGTAGAATCAGAGATGTGCATCTCGAGAGGTATATTGTGTTTCAGTTGGTCGAAGCGGCATCTCCACCACTTCATTTAACTGCTCTTCTGTACTCGACCACTTATCTCGCCTCTGGAAAGGTCCCTGCTGATCTGTCGTATCATTCTAATCGTCAACTTGAATACCGGCTTCATACCATATCTTGTGGGCTTCTTGAAGCGCAACCGCCTGCCAAATGCGTTCAATTTTTGCACCAAACTACCAAAATGTTCTTCAAGGAAGGGCAGGGCCAGAAAATCTTGTGCGAGCACATTGATAAATCCCATCAGGAGCCTAACAACAGGCTTCTGCTTCGTGTCGCGGCACACTCTCTAACCAGCTTCTCTGCCAACATCGGCGGTCTCGGCGAGGCCTTTTCACTCCAGTATCTCATACACCACGGAAAGCTGGCAGAATCAAACAGAGAGGCAACTGTAGACGAATTTATGGAAATGGCTCTTTTGCAACTTACCAAGAATGAGAAATTCGATGCCCTTTTGCGTATTGCTGAGTTTCAACATGAGTCTGCACAGGTATCCCGATTCATTGACCCCAACTACTCGAGCATGCAGCAGCTTATCATCTTCTACTCTCTCTTTGGTTTACACAAGTCGCTGGAAAGAATACTATCGCGGTCTGCAAGCTCGGGCTTGGCATTGCCGAAGGGAGACCACAACCAAAGACATCTAAATGCACGGTTTAAGTACCGACTTGTGGATGCCGCGTTCCTCGCTGCAAGTGAACCAAGAATTTCAACTCATTCATTTGATGGGTCTCGGGGGGTTGATGATAGGATGGAATCCGGCATCAAGGTTCTCTTTGTAATTATCCCTGCGTTCTTTGGTGACGAGACGGAGGGTTGGTCAAGAGAGCTTGCTGCCAGTTTATGTCCAGTTTTCCATGAAGTGATGACGAAAATACCTGCAAACGAGTCACTGCTTTCTATGTTCCAAGGCATTGGATGCTGACTTTGATACTCGGCTCTTAGTGCATGTTGCATGTCATTCATCTTAGTACTGGTGTTGCGTTCTGGAGAATTGGTTCATTGGCTTGTCGCTGTTTATGAAATTCCGAAATGTTTCTTCAATATTTCAACATCATAGACATCCTGTGACAAGCACCAACAGTGTATTGATAGTACATGATATAGGAGTCGAATATGCCTTGATCGAAGACTTGTACAACAGTTCTAGCTCCAAGCTGCAACCCAATTCCTCAGTCTTCATACGGTCCTCATTCGTTGCAAGGGCAATATTGGAGATGCTCCAATCAGTGAGTTAAAACTACATGTATACATAGGGAAATAGCATCGAAATTGGATGAAAGTTTGAAAGGAGATAGGAGAGGAATACGTCTCCCAGAGTCATCGTCTTTGCCATCCGATCACTGACTGGGACATTGCCCTGCCAGCAAGTGATGGCAACGGGCTGGTTGTGTTGAACCATGTTTTGGTAAACGGTCTCTCGAAATTGATTACTATAAGGCATCATTAACTCCAGTGACCTAAACTCATCGATTGTGCCCTCCATATTTCCTTTGTTATTGCGTTGCGGATATTGGAACGGTTGAAATTTTAGAGTGCGCCTGTAGTCGATCGGCCTCATAAAGGGGAATTTGAGACATAAAAGCTAATTCACAGGCGAAAAAGCTCCTGGCTGAGGGTCGAGGCTCAAGCTGTCGTTGCAATGAAAGCAATCTTGGAATCAGGATGGGGCATGAGGCAAAACGAGATGTTGACTATGACTTCATTGCGTGCAGCATTGCGGGGCATCCTGAACCAGTCCGCGACAGGTATGAACGCACGGCGTGTTGGATGAAGGATAAAGAGATAGAAAAGGTGGAAGAGAATCTCGAAGCCGAGAAACGCTTAAACGACCAACATGTCACAAGGAGTAAGGCGGAGTATGTCAGGGTAAGCCGAGGGTGGAGTGAAAAGCCACTGATGCAGCTGATGCCGAAGAACTGGCCAATGACTACCTACCCAACCAAGCATGGTACTTCGAACTGAAGATTGAGAGAAGCATTCAACCAAATTGACACTTGCCTACAAATTTGACGCGTGTTGGTAGAGAGCTGGTATTCACATGAGCGCAGTCAAGAATCGCAGAGCGTGCTTCTGGATCGCGGTTGGTCGCACGTGAATAGTTTGAGGGCGATGCAGGAGGCGGGCAGTGAGCGATCGGGCAATAGATAGTGACGGACCGGATGAAAATTCGACATAGGCGGAAACGTTCCACGCTGATGTTGGGGTTGCTGTGATGAAGATACTCGTGGGGGCGCTGGGAACTGCAGCGTGTGGCAGGAAGAGGGATGTTGACAGAGATGTTGGAGCACACGACGACTGCAGTGAGCGCATGGAGAGCGTTGGATGACGAAGAGAGAGGGAGAGGGGGGCAGAAATGTGGACGAAGAACAGTGAGGCAACCAACCGGACCAACAATGGAGCATCGCAATCAAAGCCACGCAACGCTCCGCCACAACCAACAGATGATGGCGAGGGAGGCAGAGGGATGCACAGCCTGATGCCTGCGAACCACTCAATATGTACCCTGCCAAGTACAAGGGTTTAAGTCGAAATTAATAGAGAGAAACAAGAAGAAATACACGCGTCGAGTGCAATACGAGGTCCTCGACAATTTCTATGTTTTATGGTTTCTAGTAGATTTATATTCCTAGGCTACTCATATAGCCTCTTCTTGTCGAGTGCCCGCCAAAATACCCTACCACTCTCGCTTCCAGCCTCCTCTGTTACTTTATCGGTAGGTGGGACCTCTCTAAACGCGATATGACCCATCTCATCATTCGGACGGACGTCTGCAAGCTGCACCCGCAAACGCAACTTGCCCAGCATCGTTGCTCGATCAGGGCCATCCAGGGCAGATCCTCCGCTCGGCACAGATATATGTGGGTTGTCGCGGGCCATGGAGCTGACGAAACCGAGAATATCTGGTCCGCGGATAACAAGCTCCAAAACAGCTCCCGCAATCGCAAGAATCTCGAGAACAACTGTAGTGATGACGAGAATGGTAACCCAAAGGGTATTTGCGCGGTATACTTGGCTGCTTGTCTTTGCCGTCCCGTCTGTCGAGTTCATAAAGCCGATATGGCTTCTTCCCCAGGTTGGCTCTGCAATCTGATATGGCGAGGGTTCGGTTGCAAATGAAACGCTGGTGTGGTTCTTATACTCTAACGTGGCTTGCCAATACGTGTTGAACAGGACTGAAAGGCGCCTTGAGAACGTGGAAAGATCGACATTTTTCCAATCAATAGACTCCTGCCTTGTGAAAGGCTCCGAAGCCCCAGAGACATAGTTATCTACTGGCGACATTGCCGTGTAGTCCGTCTGTCCCTCAGCTCTCCTCCACAGCAGTAATACGTTATACCGCGTGGACCCAGTAGTGTAGAGTTCGTGCTTGGGGATTTTATCGGTCCTGTATTGACTGTTGACTCGTTTTTGACGGTATGCCCAGCATCTCATCGATGGCGATGGAACGCATATCACGCTAGTAGAGAGAATCATTCTTGCCATGCTACAGTTGAAGAGGGCAAAATGGGAAACGAACGTTCCATCGCTTCGGTCCAAGGTCGCATATAGCATGTAACCAGGGGTGACCTTGTCCAAGGGCACTGAAGTCTCAGTGATGTTCGGGACACTGATGTTTGCAGCGAATGTGTGAAAATTGTCATCCGTCACGTTGAATAGTGTGGTGACGTTGAGCGTTGAGGCATCAAAGTAATCAGATGACTTGTTCATTGGGATCATGCTGCCAACTAGCTTGCAGTCAAAGTCTAGGTAAGATGATTCGATGACAACATGGTACTGCGTCATATTTCCTTTGCCAAAATTCAATCCTTGAATCTTGGTCCCAAGGAGGGAAGCGTAATACTCATCACCCCGGACAAGCGCTTCTTGATCAATATCGCGTTCGTCATCACCAACAGCCCCCTTTGGCCATTGAGGAACCTTGGGCAAGTTCCACAAATCTGTAGGTGATTGTCTCTGGTCTGCAGAGGACAGGAGGCTCGAAAAAAAGAGTAGGTTGACGCTCGTCTCGGCCTGGAAGGCTGCACTGGCGCCCGAAAACATTGACGCCTGATAGGCATTATGGAGGTAATAGACAGTTCTGGTCACGTCGTGATTACCTAGATAGAGTAGCCTAGCGGCACTTTGACCTCCGAGGGGGATAGGCTCCAGGTGAGGAGAATCAGGAGACCAAAAATAAAATTGGTGCGGACGACAAGAAATCTCTCAACGGCCCCGGCTAAACTCTGACTGCCGAATACTTGCTCAAGGGTTGCGAGCTCAACACCATGTTCTCTCTCAATGCGCCAACGAGCAACGTTCTTATAGAATCGACTGACGACCGCAGCAAACAGGATTGGGAAAATGGTTGGACCAAGAAGAGTTGCATCGTTGACCTTATCACCGTATGATGACCTTTCTCTGTTGTCTAAAGCAACTGCGAGGCTTGCGAGGACTGGGGGGATCAGCTCATGCACAAGTTGCGAGTCACCCGTAGCAGCTTACCAAGGAAACAAACAGGTCCAACAACTAACACCAAGTTCCAAGCCCAACTAAATATTAAAGTGGACACAGGTTGATTCAGCGTTTTAGGCCCGCCATGCCACGGAACTGGCTCCGTTGTCGGTTTTTCAGGATGTACTTCGACCTCAGAAACATCATCAGGCGAATCCGCCAGTACCGGTAAATAGGACATGGTAGTCGTAACCAAGGGTAGTGAATATGTCTAGAATGATAAAATTAAAATCTGTGGAGGCAATACAGCGCGGTGATTGTAAATGGGAGGCTATTTTCATTTCACCCAGATTCTGTAAGCGCTGTGAGTCAGCCAAGAATGTCCCCGAAGGGGGCATATCTTAAATATACTTCTGAAATAACTTTTCTTGCTTTGTCGATCTGATAAGCTTGCACAGTTAACATTGACTCAGTTTTCGCGCTGTTTATTCTATTGGCCTGTGAATTTGCCCAAGGAGCGGCCGCCCCGATATGCAGTGAGATTGCAAGCGCAGGCACGGGAAAGCGTCAGGTAAGGCACAGCTTGTCATCAATCATTCTAGGATTGTTGATTTTCCAACCTACTTCAAACTCGCGTCGATACCAATGTAACCGAGGGAAGAAACCACTCAACCGGAAAATATGCGAGATCCAGGGAGTTGCGTGAAATAAGAGCGTACGGACGGTTCGATTCTGTCGGAGTTCTAATCGGCCGTGCGGGGCGTTCCAATTCCCAAAGAGTCTAAGCTTAAATCACATGCAAGAAACGATTGGATGGGCCTAAAAACGACACGAGCTTATCACAATATGCATTTGGAATGCTTACTTTTGCAAGGGCTGAGCTGGGGGCCAAAACATGGGTACAACATTGAGCAGTCATCTTGGGAAAGGCTATCAAACCTGACAATATCCATTCCTTTCTGTCGACGTTACAGTGAACAGTGGGCCACCAGGCAAGAGAGCATGACTCACGGGCTAAAGTCGTAAATGTTAAAAAGCGAGAATACACGCCTGCTTCCTGAATATAATTGAGCAAGACGAGGTTTGTGTTGCCTGTGCAGTTACAGAATCACACTGAGATCACTCAGCATGCGCCGCAACGTTGCTGCTCAGAATCAATGTTGTTGTGGAAGTGCTAGGGCTGCAGTAGAACGCCAAATTGTAGATCACTTGACATCCTTTGATCATTCTTTCAAGGATTCCACTGGCTCCTCAACTCCTTTGCACCTCTAGCCAGAGCTACGAGCATCCCGTGGCGCACTTAAGCCCCCATATAGGAATAGGGCGATTGACAACCTCCAGCTGCCATCATCAAAAATAGGCGACCAATAGCGCGGCGAATGCTCGGTTTGGCTGTCCTAGATTACCTACATCAGGGACGGTCAGAATGCCTGGGGGCGGGAATGAGACATTTGAGCGACGTAATGATCCAGGTAAGATGATACAATGGATGGTTCTTGCGGTGACGTCCTAGGCACGTTTGAGGTTTGGTGGAGATGTTGAATTAGGTTGAAGCAAAATTGATTTTACATTGATGTTCTGTTTTTTTTTGGTCAGTGTCTATTGGTTCTTCGCAAACAATTCAAGTGCTTGGTTTGCTGTCGACGTGATGGGTCTTCAACGGGATTCTTCCATGTTAGGACATGTAGCCGAGCTCTTTGATGTTATACGCTACCCCGTTCCCTTTTCTCTGCCTGCTAAGGCTAAATTGTCCTTGATGAGCCTTAAAACCAAATATCTTAATAACAAGGAAGAAAGAGTGTTTCGTCAGCAATCCAACAGTACCAGCGACAGCCTCAGTAGTAGTATCAACAATCTTAATATCGGTACATCCTCCAGCGCATTAATATCAGCCAGATCAAGAGGGCGAGTGAAGTACAGGTGTCATGGGTAGCTAGTGATTATCCACGCAAGCGACAGTTCAAAAATATCAAAGAAATTAAAATCACGCACGGAAAGCTCTACTAATCCAAGCGAGAAAAGGCTAAAAGTCAAGGCATTTGCATGTGCCTTCTACAAACGGTTATCCAATCACGTACATAGTTTACATCGTAGTTAAAATTCATCACATTTCCGACATGAAGCAGCATCTCTCAAGATAAGATATTATTAAAAGGTTATTATATCCTACACTTTCTGCATTCTAATCCTAAAGCATCTAGGAGAATAAGTCTTTTCTGTACCACGAATGCCTTTAATTACTTTGGTAGTAATATCCCTTAAAGTTTTTGAAATCTCTTTGAGGATTGCATTGTATTTTATTGTAGATGGTTACGCTTTTCTTTATCCTTAAATACAACAAAGCCAATCTTAGTTATGTGCACCACACAATTGCGGTTTCGATAGCTATTTTTTAATATATCTCAAATATAAATTCTCGAGCCATATTGGAATAATAGTAAGGATCTTCAGTAGTTGAGCCTTACCCCAGCTGAAGTGAAGTTCCGAGAAAGTTAGTATATGCTTAGGGGGGCTCACTTGAACTTAGCAACTGCTTAGCGTAAAGCGGCAGAAGTTAAGCCATGAAAGGCAAGTGGATTTCAGTGCTCCTGAGATTGTTTCCCTGTCGTATCCTTCTATAATGACTCGGAGGGCTAGTTAGGCAAGGTTGCTATCAGCTTCTGTCCAATATTCCATGAAGGGACGTCGAAAATACCTACAAATAGATCACTACCTTCTATGTTCAGAGGTATTAAATGTTAACTCTGAATTTTTGAGTTATCCTTGGTGTCTTAATACGTCATTCCATGCTCATATCACGTTCAAGGTTGTTCCAAAAAGCTACTGCATAGATTATATTCAGTTTGCATTAGTGGTTAAACAGCATTCCATTGTGGTCTACTAAAGGTTAACCCTTGCTTTTCATATGGCCGTTCGAATAGTACCATGACATTCAGCATTAGTTGTCAGATCCCTACAGTGCCTCAAACCCAGGGATACCATTACTATATGAGTGGTGCATTTTTCTCGGTGCAAGGGCTGAGCCGGTGGCTCTATGATACCGAGGCGTAAACCATTGTTACACATTTATTAAAGTCGGAGAAAATTTCTTTGACAAGGAGCTTGCAAATTCTCCCTACGGATACTCCTTATTACCTCTTTTTAATCCACGTAACGCGGGGTATGTAAGCAGGTTGCATTAGCGTCTCGTATCTCCTCGACCACAAAGGCGGGGTTAAGCGGAAATACTAATAGACATAAGCAAGCTGCAGGCGTGAGCGCTGTAATGGTGTCATAGTTCGCTTTTGATAGTCCAGTTCGGATTTCAAATAAACTGACCATCCGAAATATATAATTTAGCCATTCCCATTTCGCGATTTCGAATGCAAATGATATCTCCGGACTTCTCTATTTCTCTACCGCCCCCTCCAAGAAAGGTTCCTCACTCACTATGGCACCAAGCGGTCTAGCAATCCTCATCGGCGCCGGCCCAACATCCGGAGCTGGGATCGCCCGTGTCTTAGCTGACCCAAAGCAGGGCAATCTTGCAGTCGCTCTTCTAGCCCGAAATGCTGAAAATCTCAAATCTTTGTGTGCCGGCTTACAGCAAAGCTCCGGCGGCATCCTCCAAGCATTCCCGACGGACACGCAACCCGACAATCTTCGGCGCACCTTCGCAGACATTGCTAATCATCCTGGCTTCTCTGGCTTGAAGTTGAAACTCGCCATATATCACGTAAAGCATGCCAACAAGACGCCTTTCTTAGATCAGACAGCAGAAGCCTTTGGCGATAGCTTGCAAACATACACGACGGGCTCCTTTGTGTTTGCCCAGGAGGCACTGAAGATGATTTATGCACAAAACGGAGGCCAAACTTTGCTCTCCGACACGAATCGAGCCAAGAAGGGAACCATCATTTTCACAGGAACACTTGGGGCGATGCGCACAAACACGGGGTATTCCGCGTATGGTGCAACGCGCGCTGCCGCCAGAATGGTCGCTCAGGCAATTGCCAAGGAGCACAGCAAATTTGGAGTCCAATGTGTGCACGCTATTGCCAACGGGGGCATTATTGACGAGGACAACCAAGACACCCAGACTGGAAAAAAAATGAAGGGAGAGGATGTTGGACAGTTGTATCTCTGGCTTTCTCAACAACCGACCTCGCTCTGGGTGCATGAGTTGGACATGAGACCAGCCCAAGAACCATTTTGAAGGTTGTAGGTGGAAGTTTGAAGTACAGCAACGTTTTTAAATCAATCCAGACTCACATTCATCTTGATAAAAATAAGTAACTACCAAAAATGAGGAATCGGCACATGGCGAGATTGATGTGTGCCATGAGGATTTCTGTGTCTATGCATCGTTTCCGAAGCGTCCCATCCAGTCTATCAATTCATATATACCCATATTGTTAATCGCTCGGCCTCTTCATTTACGATTCTTTGCAACATTGTAACGCCAGTGTCGCATGCATGCAAATGAGTTCTGGCCCCGACACCAAAGCCAATATACCAGAAAACGAGCGTTCTCACACTATCATATTATACCATTTTGACACGAACGCCGTTTGTGCCATCTTTGGCACATGGAACAAACATGTCGTGGTCGTATGCGACATCCTCACCCACGGTGTTAAATAAGGTCATATGGGGCAGTACGCGAAGAACAAGGCCAGTGAGACACAAGTTGAGCTCGCACAACGCCAAACTACAAGTCAACTGTTAGCAACTCAGATCTTCATATTGCCGTATAGCGTTGACTTACTTCATTCCCAGGCAAGATCTGCTACCCTTTGAAAAGGCGAGCATGCCACGGTCAACATCCTTTCTACGCTGGTTGTTCTCATCCAGCCACCGTTCGGGGATGAATTCGTACGAGTCAGGGAACACACTTTCGTCGTGGTGTGTGATGACTGCCGACATGCCAATGGCATATCCACGGGGAATCACATACTCCACTGGCTTCTTGTTAAACTCTCCACGGTAGATAAGGTTCTCCTCAGTCGGAATACGAGCAGTGCGAGCTGAAACACCGTAGGAAAGGCGCAGGCCCTCTTGCAGGACAGCACTGAGGTAAGGCAGCTTCTCCAGAGTTGTCCAAGGCGGGAGCTGCTTTGGATCGTCCACAATCTCGTTTAGCTCCTTCTTAAGCTTTTCGAGGAGTTCTGGCTTCGTCAACAAGTAATACGTCATGACAGACAAAGCCCAGCTAGTAGTCTCGGTTCCGGCGCCCACGACAGCTGTGGCCTCATCTGCTAAACGCTGTGGTTGCTTCTCAAGCAACCCTAGATCCGATCCCAGGAGAGTTCCGAACACCGTAGGGCGCTCATGCTTGATGCCAGCATCCAGATCAGACTTGGTCTTCTTGACCTTGTTGGGGATGTCAATCTTCAGCGTTTGGATGAGCAAGGCGATATCCTCAGGCAGATAGTTAATCAACCTAGCAATCATCAGTAATATATTTCATTCCGGTTGGCTCAAATACGTACCACTCTCCAAGTACGGTGAGAGATTTAGTCCAGGGGAAGAACCGGAAGATGAAGACTGGCCTCAAGATGGACGCAGTAGGCTCACGAAAGTTTGGATACCATCCTTCTTGAGTGAGGAAACCAAAGCTTTCACCAAAGCAGTATCCAGAGATGGCATCAGAGGTGAAGCAGCTGTAAGCCATGGTCACATCAAAAGGCTCCTTCTTGCCCGACTGGGCCAATAGTTTGTCGCAAAGCTTCTGGACTAAAGCGTGGATTTCGCTCTCAAGCCGCGCAATCATGCCACGAGAGAAGAACTTGGCGAGAGGAACTCGTCGCACACGGTGCAGATCATGGTCAACGGTTCCAAACCCAGATTCACCCAAGCTATGCGAGAAAGTCAGTGGCCAATCCCTGATCAGAATCTCAATAGCAGTTTTTTACGCTGATCCATTGATTTGATGGACTGGCTTGTCTCGCTTGCGCCCGCTCACGGCGTAGATCTCCTCGGCAAAGTTGACATCGCTGCAGTGCACCTCACCAGGGTTGATGCGAACAATAGGTCCTAAAAAGTCAGATATGTCTTCTCTGCTAGCCAAAATGTTTTCACTCACCATATTTTTCGTGCATGAGGCGAATCTCCGTGGTGTAACGGCCGAATCGGATTGTATCATGGTAAAACTCGGGCAGATACGTGGCAGCTGATAGCTTTGGCCCAGGGATGTGGCTCAGAGGGTGTAGAGGAGAGATGTTATATAGAGCCTGGAGAAGCTGGTAAAGCAGCCATACGGCAGCAAGGCCTAGCACATTTCGTAGCGTCAAAACCGACGACGTGTCAGCCGTTGACATGTTGACTACTGGGAGAAGAGATAGAAAATTCAATTGCGACCGCAATCTTGGGACCGCGATGCATAAGAGCTGTTCGCGCCAAGATGGGTCATCTGGTGGAGTCTGGGGCATGACGCTGAGCGCTCCACATTCGCTGCAGGACCTACACCAGATGAAGCTACAAGGCCGAGGCTTGTAACGTCGACCACTAGAGCTAAGGGCACGGATCAACACGGCACAGCAAAAAGAGTCTAGGAAACAGGATTTTTGTTGGTGCTTGATACGACGGTCAAGGAGTCAAGACACGTGGAAGGGCGAGAGTGAGTTCCGGGTGAGGAGCTCGAGTCAAACGAAGATCCAGAGATGCCTTCTACTTGATTCATGCACCTCAATGTGGTAACGGAATCCTGAAACGCGGGCAAGGAAATAACTTCAACGGTTAGACCTCGATGCTAGAGGCACTAAACGGCCCGTTCGCGGGGATCGTCCAGTGCTCATGTTTCATTCCGGCTGTATGTTGGCCGAGGACCCCCTGAACGTTACATTTCTTGTCATCTTAGTTTTCATAGTGGATCTGCTCTGGCCAGAGAGAAATTCGTGATTACGCTGCCTGCTCAGGTTGCCACGGCCTGCGTCCGGAAGCACGATACGCGTAAGGAACGGACAATGAACTTCCAAGAACGATTACCAGCACGAGGCGATACGAACTATGCGTAGACCAGTTACCCGATAAATCAGTTTGAAGTTGTGTAATGTATCATATCGTTGAATGAGATGCTTCGTATCTTCTAGTGTTCGTTGTCACGATGCTTCTCCAGCCAAACCATGTAGTCTAGGGTAATCAAGTCCGAAAGTACTTCACTACGAACTGTGAGGTTTTTATCAGCGTCAAACAGCTAGTATTTGTAATTGATTTTACAGTATAAATGATTCTTAATTTTTAAGAACTTCTGCAATAGCGCTCGCAATATAAGCTTGTTGACAGATATAGCGGCCAGGCGAAGGTGGTCGCCGCTATAGACATAGCGGCCGGCCACAAGCCGACCTTGGGGGCCTTATGGGCCTAGGTCTTGAGGCCACATATCCTTATAAGGGAATCCCTGCACTGTAAATAGGTGATTGCATTTTGCGACCACTATCTAGCTGCTCCTTATAAATCCTAATTGATCTAGACTGACCCATTGCATATATTGCCTGCTATAACTGTCCCTATGCATGCCTATATATTGTTTATAGATTATAAGCCTAAAGCTTTAATTTAAGAAGAAATTATAGCTATTTAAAAGGTTTAAACTAACCTAAAGTTTATCCCTTAAAGTTAGCGCTTGTAATATCAATTAGTTAAGGTCTTAAGACTTAAGTAATGGCTTTAAAGCTGGCCCTAAAGCCAATCTCTACTATTAAAGTAATTAAATAGACTAATAATAAAGAAGATCCTACTAAAGGAGAAGATAATCTTAAGGATCTTTTACCCTCCCTTAAAAGATTAATAAAGCCTATTAAAAGGGACCTATAGGAAACTTAATTAAATCTAAGCATTATAATATAGTAAATAATAAAGATAATATAGTAAATATAAAAGCTATAAAAGCACTTTAATTAAAAGACTAAAAATAAATTAAAGACTAAATATAAAATATAGCCTAAAGATAAATTAAAATCTAAAGTAAAAGATAATAAAAATAAAAGCTTTAAATATTAAGGAAGCTAATTTTTTTATACCTTAAGGGAGCCCTTAAGAGCTTTAAATAAAATATTTAGTTTCTTAAGGAATAAAGAGATATTAATAAAGCCTACTTTAAGCAAAAAGAAGATTATAAACTTATAATTAATTAAAATTAAGGATTTTATTAGTTTTAACTTTAAGATAAAAGGAGATAATATACTTAAGGGATTAAAGAATTAAGCTGCCTAAAAAAGATATCTCTTTTATACTATAATTACTATTAAATAGTATAAAGAGATTAAGATCTTATATTTAAAAGAAATGCATTTAATTGCCATTATAGAAATAGCAATTTTATAAAAATTAAAGCTATTATTATCTTTAGTAAAGATTAGTATAAAGGCCATTAAGCTATTAATAAAAAGGTATAATAATATAAAGTTTTAGTAAAGCTTAGCCAATCTCTATTAAAAATTAAAGTCTTTAACTCTAAAGAAACTATAAGGGGTCTAAAGTTATATTAATAACTTTTACTGCATTATAAATAGTATTATTAAAGCTAGCAATAAGCTCCTTAAATACTAAAAAAAGATAAGGTTTATAGATAGTATTAAAAAGGTCTTTTTTAAGTAAAATGCACTTTAATGCAACTATAAGCAAAAGGGGAAATACTAATCTATTTATAAAATGCAAAAAGACCTTATTAATAAAGCTAAAAGTCTATAGACTTCCTAAAAGAAGAGTAAAGACTTTAGCAGTAAGAAAGGCATATAAATAAATGCTTAATTAAATAAAAAGGATAATTGTAAAAAAGATTCTAAAAGCAGTAAATGCTTTAACTATAATTAAAAAGGTTATATTACAAAAAACTGCCTATCTTTATAGAAGGAAAGTAAAGGCAGCAAAAATAAAAGGTTAAAGAAAAAAGATAATAATAATAAAACCGCTAAAAAGACTAAAAAGACTGCCCTATATATAAAATTAAGTAAGTAAAGTGCTAAGAATGTAAAGAAAGCTAAAGATAACTCTAATAATAATAATAATGCCATTTTTATATACTGTAAAGGCTTAAAGGCAAGAAAGTTCTTTAGTAATGCTTTTATAAGGTTATTAGTAGAAAAGGTAGCTATAGTAATGATTTTTAGCCTACTAAAATAGCAGTTATATAGTCCCCCTAATATTAATAATAATACTATATTAAAGGCTAAAGGAAATAGTAACTTTATTACTATTTTAATATCTATAGAATTAGGCCTTATTAATTAAAAAGACTGCTAGCTTTAAAACTTAAAAGCTAATATATATACTATTAATAACTTTAAATAGTTTAAAAAAGATAAATAATATAAACTTAATAAAACAATACTAATTTTTATAGGCAGAGGCACTATATACCCTATAGCTATAAGAATAGCAATAGTTACACTATTCATAAAAAGAAAGAGAATAAAAACCATAATACTTAAAGATACAGTCCTTATTAAAGATTTCCTACTAAATATAATCTTCAGTAAAAAAATCTATTTCTCTAGCAGTTATATAATTAAGAATAAAATCTTTAATAGCAATAGTAAAATCTTTATAACCCTTAATATTCCTAACTAAAGGTTTTTACTTAAAGCAATAAAAAGCATAATAAGCCATTACTTTACTTTTAAGATAATGCTAATATAGATAGAACAGTCTAAAGCAAGAATATAGCACTAAAGACTTATTTATATAGGTCAAAAAGCCCTTAACTATACCTTTAAGATTATAAAAGGTAGGCTTAATAATTATAAACTACTTAATACACCCTATAAAGACTATAAGCTTACTAAAAGCATAAGGTTCTTACTAAAGATACTATAAAAGAGAGTAGACTATATATTTAACCTCCTCTATATAGACCTTATAGAGCTAAATCTATATATATATAATAGAAAAAGGTATCTTAAGCTTATAATTAATAATAAAAGCTATTACTTTTATAGTAATTTACTTAAGAAGAAAAGCAATATTATTACCTTAATAAAAGAAGATCTTTTAATATTTAAAACTATTATAGCCTATAGTCTGCCCTAAAAGATATAGTTTAATAATAGCTATAAATTTATTAATAAAAAGGTTAATAAACTCCTCTTAAAAATAGAGATCCCTATAATTATTATACTGCTATATAGCTATAAATAGAATAGCTTTATTAAATAGGCAAATTATACAATCTAAAAGAAGGCAAAAAGTATAATAATAGCAATAAATATTCCTTTTAAGCTATAGAGAAAGATTATCCTTATAGTTATATACATTACTAATATTATAGCAATAAAGTCACTAAACTAAAAGACCTTTTATAAAGTTTACTTTATAAATCTAATCCTAAAAAAGGAATATATATTAAGCATTAAGTATCTATAGATTTTAGAATTAAAGGCATTTATTTATATTAAATAGAAAAAGTGCAATAAATTTAAAAAAATACTGTTTTATAATTAAAAAGGAATCCTTATAGAATTCTAAAGAACTAAAGCATATAGAATTTAAAACCCTAAGATAAAAAAAGTCATTATAATAATGCATATAGTATTCTATAAGCCCATTTCACTGCCTATAGCAAAAGGTAAAGAGATTATTTAATTATAGCTAAAGGGAGCATTTAATAACTCTAAAAGATACCTTATAATGCTAATAATAGCTATAAAAAAGTAGATTTTAGCTGCCTATATTAATACTAACCTAACTATAGTCTATAATGCCCTTAATTGGCTAAATACTAACCTTTAGAAAAAGGCATTCTTTAAGAAGATTTATACCCTTATTAATAAAGGCATATTTAAATTTATCCTAAAAAGGGAATTGCCAAAAGGCAAAAGACTATTTATAGCAAAATAGATAAATCAATATAAAAGAGATAAAAACAATATAATAGTTATATATAAAGCTTAACTTATAGCATATAGCTTTATGCAAAAAAAAGGCATTAATTATTAAAAGACCTTTTTCTTAACTATAAGAGCTAACTCCTAAAGGATACTACTTACTTATACTATATAGATTAAAAAGAAGCTATTATAAAACAATATAATTATAGTATACCTAAATAAAAAGCTAAAAGAAGATATCTATATTATAATCTTCCCTCTATTTAATAAGTTTTTTAAGGATCTAAAGTATAAACACTTAGCTAAAAAAGTAAGCTATAAATAAAGCATTAAATACATTATATAGTTGCTTATAGCTTTATATAGCCTTAAGTAAAGTGCCTAATAATAGCAAAAGAAATTAAGGAAGATACTTAATAAGTTAGGCCTTAAAAGGCTATAAAGCAATACTATAGTCTATATAAACTAAATAAAGAAAATTATTATAGCTATATATATAAATAATATACTTATAATTACTAATAATAATAAAAATGTAAATACCTTTATTAATAAACTTATATAAAAAGTAAAGATAAAATTATTTAAATTTCTTAAGCTCTTTTTAAATATAGCTATTATAGTAAAAAAAGATAAATCGCTTATACTATTATAAAAAGACTATACAATAAGCATCCTTAAGCAATTTAAATATCCTAACTATAAAGCTATAAATATACTAATAGAAATAGAAACCTATTATTTAGCTAAAGCAATTAATATCCCTAATATAAAGGCTATTAATAAAGAATATATATTAATAATAGGAAAAGTTAACTATTTTTTATAGTAAAGCTAGCTTAATCTAGCCTTTATATATAGTCTTTAGGTATACTTTCTAAATAGCTTAAGTAAGTAATAACTTAAGGCTATAAGAAGGATGCTGTAATATATTAAAGGGAGCTTTAATTACTCTATCTATTATTACTGCCTTAAGGAAGAATTATATAGCAATCCATTTAATCTTTATAGCTATTATAACTCTAACTATACTAGCTGCCTAAAGATAGTATAATTAATTAAAAAATATATATTTCTTATAAATAGAGGCCTAATTGTATAGTTTAGTAAGTATTAAAAGACTATAGTAAAGTCCTTAATAGAAGCTAAATACTATATATTAGTAAAGGCAATATTATAAGTTATATAAATAAAGAGCTTTATAAAGAAACTTAATAGCCTATTAACTGCCTTAATAGTAATCTTTATAGATAACTAAAGTACTATAAAGCTAGTATATAACCTTAAATTCTATACCTATATAAAGTATATTTAAGTATAGTATTATTTTATAAAAGAGGCTATTAAAAATAGCATAATTAAACTATAATATATTCCTTCTACTAAAAACATTACTAATATACTTATAAAGCTACTAATAGGCCTATTATACTACTCTTTTATTAATGCCTTAGGATTAAAGCTAAAATTAAAAGAGGTGCTATACTAAAAACACTAAAATAAGCACAAATAGTGCCTATAAGAGCTTATAGCAATGCCCTTAGCTACAGTAAGGAAGTCCTACTTAAGCAAATAATTGCCCTAGCAATAAGAAAAGAATAACTCTACAATCACATAAGGAATATATATATAAGGAAGGTTGGGATAGCCTTACAATAGCACCTAGGGACAAGCCCTTAGTTAGGCTTAAAGGGAGTATTAATGGATATAGCGGCCGGGCAAAGGTAGTTGCCGCTATAGATATAGCGGCCGGCCACAAGCCGACCTTAGGGGCCTTATAGGCTTAGGTCTTAAGGCTATATATCCTCATAAGGGAATCCCTGCACTGTAAATAGGTGACTGCATTCTACGACTACTATTTAGCTGCTCCTTATGAATCCCAATTGATCTGGACCGACCCGTTGCGCATGTCGCCCGCTGTGACCGTCCCTGCGCGTGCCTGTATATTGTTTACAAAGCTATATTATATTCTGTCAATAGTGTTGGGCTCACTCCCCAGACACTGGAATATACAAATCTTGTCAACAAGCGAGCGATGAGCCTTCTGCTCAATGGGGCGTAGATCCCTAACGTTCCCAACTCAATATTGAACCTGTTCTAAGCCACCTTCCACCCTCAGGATATGCCAACCATCAAAAATGAGTAAAGGATATGCTTGTACCACTAAGCCACATAATATTCGCAGAGCCTCAGCCCCAAGCTCTGGACCTAGCCTATTCTAAACAATAAATCACAACAGACAGCTCCCATTCTATGGTTTAAACTGTCCGCACTGAAGATCTTAGAAGATCTAATCAGATAGCCCTAGAAATGAGAGTGAGCTCGTAGGGCGCGCGGTTTCCTACACCCAAGGCTTCGACACCAAACGTCCAGCCCCAACAAGACACTGGAACATCTCGGTCTAATCCCCAAGGCGCTAGAGATACTTATGAGAGATCGGCAATATTCAAGCAAGGTTCTATTGGTTCGGGAGAAGATCACGAATAATGATCAACACCTGAATGCTTATAAAATGCCCGATGACCTGCACCTCGCCTCCTAGAAAAACTTAGCATTGCAGTTTGTCGGCGGCGGGTGAAGAAACTGATGGGACAAGGATGATCCAACAAAAAAAGATGCAAACAGCAACTATCAAAAGCTTCAAGGTTCAGTTCCCGCGCAGAAAGAGAGCTGGGCAGCTTGGCGAGTAATTCTCAGGCCCTTTTCTAACATATAATTGAGATGGTACCCCCACGCATGCGACCCCAATGCCTTTATTCGCCTACGTTAAGATGAGGAGATCCCTGGTCAACAGAAATCACTATGATTAAGACAGAAAGGAGTAAGTTAATAACACTGAGATTTACAGTCTAAACCATTCGTGCTCTAGGACCTCTTCAACCCGCATCCGCCTGTCAGGGTCATATTGAAACAAGCCATATAACAGATCAGCTATAAGCTTTTGCTCCGTCTCGGGCGTATCAAATCTTAGCCTTCTCACACTAGAGCCCTCCGCTGCTCGGACAATTTCCCTTGATATACTTAGAAGAAGTTCCAAGGACCACTCCTCTTCCCCGAGTTCCATTCTGATCCATTTTCCTTGATCATCAAAAAATTCCTCTTTTGCGTCCCACTTGTCCCACCACTTCCCCGGAAGCTTACCAAAGAGTCGAACCATCTCAGCCAGAAGCTCTTCTGTCTCATATATCATATAGAAGAGCGGAATCTGCTTGCTAATCTCGAATAGGGTACAGCCGAGAGCCCATAAATCACAGGCTGGTCCAATTGCATCCTCTTCTTCCATTAATATCTCCGGTGGCAAATAATTCTCCGGGATACCAAGATCGTCTGGGGGTGAAGAAAAGTGGAAAGCCTCGCCAAAATCAATAACGCATATTTGATCAGTCAGGTATCCATCCCCCAAACGAGAAATATCGGCAGGTAGCACAAGATACTTCGGTGACGATGCTGGGAGATCGTCGTTTGACTCGCTTTTAACTTGGGCCATTTCAGGCTGGCCAAGAATTGAGAGCAACGTATCTTCAGGGATACTATCCAAATTCTTGAGTTTCACAAGTATATTGGAGGGTCGGAAATCTTGTGACATCATTAGCTTCCACCTAGGAATATAGATCCCAAAAACACTAACCTCCGTGGCAAAATTGGTTCCTGTGTAAAAAGTTCAATGCCTGGCTAGTTTGGTGTGCCATCTTTCTGAGAACCGGGCCAGGGTCATTTGCGATGTGAAGCCATAATAGAGGAGATACACAAGGGCCAAGAACTGGAAGAATGAGGCATTGGTGTGTTCCGTTGGGCCCCACGAGCGAAAAGCTGTCTCGCGGGATTGCAATATATTCGGCGCCGAGAATAGATTGGTCCAATTGCATCAAGGCAAGATCTGGGATTTTCTCGGGGCCTAAATCCCCGACCATGATCTTGAGAGCAACATAGGTACTCTGCACGGTGTCCCGACAAAGCCAAACAGTACCAAATCCTCCATGACCGAGCTTGTGTAGAACACGATAACGACCAGCTGCGCCAAAGCAGTCGCCAAGATGGACAGGATGGAATCCACCATCTTGGTATTCCTCCAATGGTTCGAGGCCATCATTCAGACCATCCAGATATGTACCGAGGGCATTGGCACGTGCATGGTCAAGCTCCTTGTAGCCAAATAATGGTGGGGGACTCTGGCTGCTATCAGGCTCAGGGGATTGATCTGGACTCTTGCTGCTCATAGTTCTTGTCGAGTTCTTGATTGAAGGGGGTTGAGCGTAGGGGAAGCGTGACAGAGGAGGGTGTTTCATGAATGACTTGGAGGTATGTTGGAGAGACAGGAGGGGGGCGAGTGCTGCGGATATCCAGGGTCTTCTCAAGAGGAGGGTATGCTTGGGTGCTAAAATATTAAATGGAGCGATCTGGTCTCGGCATTGATTGTATGGTATGAGCTAAGGGAGGGGTAATGAGGCTGAAGGAAAAACCATGTATGCGCCAACTTCAGAAGGTGACCCATTTTGCCGCGCGGCAAACAACCCGAGCGTGACAATGACGATGCCGGTCAGGAAGAGTGCTGCCAGTTTGCCCGTTCAGATTCACCATCATTCCAATCTTGGCGTAGACAGTGGCATGATTTTGATTTCCTAATTGAGATCCCTTGTCAGAACCATCATTCCGAGCCAACAACCAAAGTATTGGCCAGTAACAAGATGATGGTCGGCCCCCTCAGAACCATTATGTATTAGTTGATTGCACATCACATTGCTATAATCAACAACTTTATTTCAGGTATTTTGGTAATTTTGAACTCGCTTCCAGAACCAACATTGTCACCATGCCTCTCATCTATTGGCCTACATGATTGGCGGTAAATATGCATTAATAAGTTATAGACTTATAAATCTAGATTTCCCCCACAACCTCAGCCGACTTCGACGAGAAAGTATTTGAACTATTCTTTCCTGTCTCATAGCTGTTTCCTCTGCCACTTTTTCTTTTCATCAGAATATCTAAATTCTCATTTCAACAAGAAAATCACATCATGCCTGTCCAACCTGGTGATTTTGTCCACCGAGAGGTCGGCTCGGGTACCACAGCGGACCCAAAGGCACAGTACGTCCACATGTACAATGATTTCATCTCACCTTGCTTTTAGATCGTGTAGCTCGTTGAACCGCCAAATAGTCAACCACGTACTGTTGGGAATGAAGAGGTTGCTCGTGATCTTGGGCATCTTGGATTTACCCATGTTTGGATTAGGTAAGTTTATTTCGGATCCTTAGGATAGTTCGCCGCATTTCTACCTTCGCAATAATCTATCTTATGAAGTTTCTTTTTCTTCACTTCAAGTCTTACTTGTGACAGTTACTGAACCTTATGTTTCTTTCTCGATTATAGATCTTGCGACCATGCCACTACACGCCACAGTATGACAACTCGCCGGGGTGGTCGTAGGCGGGTTAGGGTCCGCACTGACAATCATATAACTGTTTTCTGCGGTCGGAGACATAATGCGACAAGACAGGGAGACATTTACTGTGTTATCCAGCGAGATGGGCATTGGGGAATTATGCTTGATAGTGAGCGTCGGGACAGAAACGGTCAGGGTATTGAGCTGTATAAGTGGCCTTAGTCGGGCATTACATGGCTTTCCATCTTGCATGTTGGTCCTTTGCTAATGCCGAAGACAAGCTATGGGGCTGTGTATGAATAGACACTACTTAGTGAACGAAAAGACATTCGTGAGTTGATCACATGTTCCTGTTATAAAATATGCTGCTTCATTATTTGTGTCTTATTAAACTTCAATCATCACTTTAAAATATGACAGAGAGTCTATACAGTTGAGTATAGAGCATTCATGTAGGGAGGTCTCGTTTGCCTGTGGAAGGTATCTAAGGGCGTATCTTTTATATTGACAACGTGAATGATTGATCTATGCTGATTTCGATCCTAAAGCTAACATCTGAGAAGATGATGGGACACCGAGCCTCGAGGGCTTAAGGCTTTATTCAATTCAGATATTAATAGTGTCTTGCTCAACGACATTGATATTCTTGGCTTGAGAGACAGCGGGTTGTTGTGAAGACGATTGATGCAGATATCAATATGTTTCAACTACTCGTCATCAACGACTTGGCGTTGCCGTTTTTAAGACCAGTTGCGGGGAAGCTTGAGAGCATACCATACCGAATCAAACTTCTTCGTCATTCTGTCCGAGAAGCGGCCATGAAATTCGAGGTAAGAAATTATTCTTCTCTCTGTTCTGTTCTGTCGCAAACGGTAACACGTCGCATATTAATAAATAACCATTACCAACTCCGGATTTAAAATGTACGGGTTTCAATTGACGATTCCAAATCCGGCTTGCTGCGTCGGTTGGAGTGCGGCAGGCTTGTATCGCTCAAAATCCTAACATTCGATGGCCTAGCATGAGATATTTGAACAAAAATTCTGTTCTCCAGCGTAGGCGCCCGAGTCTTTTCAAGCTTGCGCCTCTTGAAAGTTTCGTCAAAATCCTCGTCCTAGAAGTGGTTGTGGGTGATTTCAAGGGGCGTTCAGGCAGCCAGTAGTCAGACATTGCAGGCCAAGTCTAAAATTCTCCTATGAATTAATGGGATAGAGTACTTCAAATTAGATGACACAATAGTCAACGCACACAACTTGCGAGTAGAAAGGCTAGAAGGGATTGAGTTGTAACTTCTGAGTCTCGCATCCCAACTATGAAAACCAGGTGTCACCTCAGACAGGCTTCTTAACTGATTAAACAATTCGCCCGATATGCATGTGCCTAAATTGAGCCACCACGATCGCCGCCACAGAATCAGCAATTGGCCAGGAGGTGATGTTCCGCCAAGCCCTCATACGTAAAGCACAGACGCCCGCAAGTACGTGCCGTTTGCTTTCGACTCACGGATAAAACCAAGCACTCTACTCGGAAAAACCAAAGACAAAATAACCAAGAAAGTAACCAGGCTATATTCCAAAAGATCCCATAAAGGACAAAATTGTTGGGAAGTCGTAAAAGGAATTATGTACACATAGTGCTAATTAGATCTGATGGAGTGTTCAGGATCACTCCAACTAACGGTAAGGTACCTCCTTTCTGTGAGTAAAATACACTGAGACCCTTCAATCAATCAATTAAGCCGGGCACTCCCCGACCCCCATGAATAGTGAGTCTTGATCTATCCTATGGGAATGCGTTGGCATCGTTTCCTTAACTAAGCATGAAGTGCCTCAAGAGAGTTCCCCTAGTTCTCCAAACGAAAACTCCCTCCGATTTTGTCATTCACAACCTAGATATCGCGGTGCACTGCTCTTTTACCCAAGCAGGGGTTTGGATCAAACTTGAATGCCCACTCAAGCTGGTTCGTAACACACTGGGGCCCTCTCATTTCGCTACATCGCTTCCTTCCGGTGGGTAGGGTAGAAGAGCGCCAAAGGCGGCAACGCGAAGGCAACACAAGAGCACGTGGTTCGGTTCTCACGCGGGTCGGCGACTGGAAGACAAATGAAGGCGAACGAAGACGAAAACCTAAAGTGAGAGCCGCTATTGCGGATAATTCTTGACTCTAATTCGGGCATTGAAAATGAATGCATAAAGGACTCGCTAAATCCATGGTTAGTGAGTTGGGGTCTAGGGTAATGTGGATCAATCTGTCATCAGGTTGGTCAGGAAGATAAAAGGGACCTCAGAGACATAGGAAATGAACAGGCAGTTTTCTCCAACCAATTTTTATTTTTGAAATCCTGAATTCCTTGCATTTGGACTCTGTTGAAGTCCCGGTGCAGCCCCGTATGACATTCCCTTATTTATGACTTTCTGCCCTATATTCTTTCTTTCTTTTCTTTGAGGGACACTCCAGAGCATTTGATCAGATGCTTCAACACTCTTCTAAGTTGTTCGCAGCTGCTTGGGAAGGCTATTCGGTCATCACCGAATCTGCTTACCCTATACCCTTCTGGGTGGGGTGTGTGTTTTGGCCAGTGTCCCCGTCTACCAACAAATTAGTTAGTGACTTGCACCGCCCTGAGAGTGTGGAATGAGAAACGGTGCTCATGGATCCGCTTGAGAGGATTGACTTGAGACATAAAAAACTTCAAAGAATCAGAGCTCTGCATGATACCTGGGTTTGTTATATAATAAGTATTTCAAATTCCAACTTTGATTCCATCGTATTTTTAGTCTTGGGCTTCCCATAACGATAATCCTATCTCAAAGTAAATTCGTTCAATGGGGATGAAGGGTACAAAAGGATTCTTGGAGATGTCTCCCATAAAAATAAAGAGAATGACTCTTTCAGGATCTAGTCTAGCCTACGACCTCGAGATCCTTCAACTTGTGTTAGCTCATTGGGTCCCATCGGCAGTCTTCAAAAGTTTATTAGGAAGCCATGTCTCATCATAGGATGCAATGCTTAAGTCCCGGCAAGATTCAACATAAGCTTCCAATTTGCTTCGTCCGTGAGCGGCGAATTTATTATCTATTTTTTTCAAGATCAATGGCTTACGTTGTCGCAAGTGGAGAAATTGTCTTATTCAAGAGCCAAGGGAAGCGTGTCCGGGGCCTCAATCACATATGATACCTTGCAATACACAGTGGGCATGGACTAACATCGGCACGTCAGCCCCTGCCCAGAATTACCAAGGTAGCACGAAGGCTGTCGATCGCAACGGCGAAAACTTATGGTAGGAATATGGGTTACTTCTCTACGGTGTTCATGTGCACTTCAATGATGTAAACAAGGTTGCCAAGTAGACATTTCGTTTCTGCTCTACTTTAACAAATGGTCTCGCAGCACCATGTGCTAGGGATTCCTAGCTGCACTCCAAGCCCATTACTGAAGAAGTAAAATCTATCACCATATTCCATCAAACATCAACCATCGCAACTTAGACCAGACTCAGACGGACAAAGCCGCGCTGTTCCTTAGTAGGGGGTCTCGCCAATGCTATTTAGGTTAGCAGCAGATCATTGAGTCCCTGTTCTTAGTTACTTACTAGTTGCCGGGGGGAGAATAGCGGGCGACAACGTAGGTGGAGCCGTCGCTGCTGGTGGCAATAGCCATGCCGAGCTTGGTGGTGGACTTCCAGACAACCTGAGCTGTAAGAGGGGTTAGTCGTGAACTAGTGCTAGCCTGCTGTAGAGAGTTGTGAAACTTACTGTAGTGGCCGAAGCTCATGTAGTTGGTCTCGCTGATGGCCTCGCCGTTGTACAGGCTCTTCTCGGAAACAAAGGCGGCAACGGCGTTGGTGTAGGGAGAGTCGGTGCCGGACTGCATGTACAGGTTCTCGCCCTGGTCAGAGACGCTGGAGTGGGTCAGGCTGCCGATGGAGGCGAGGTGGGTGGCCCAGGTCTGGGCATCGGCGGCAAGGTCGGCGTCCCAGGTGAGGTCGGGGTTGCCAACGGCGCTTCGGGCAGCGTTGTGGGCGTCGAGAGCGCTCTGCTGGTCAGCGGTGAGAGAAGAGGAGCTGGAGCTGGCGGTGGTGGACACAGCAGCAGCAGCGGCCGAGGTGGAGGTGGTCTTGACCGTCAAGGTGGCGAAGGTGGTGGGGACGACCTGGACGGCGGTCTCCTCCTGGGTCTCCTCAGGCTCGATGGTGCTGAAGATGGGGACGGGAGTCTCGATGGGGGTCTCGATGGGAGCATCGGGAGTCTCGAAGGGGCCGCCGGGGGTGATGGCGGGGGTCTCGGGGCCACCGGGGGTGAAGATCGGGGTGAAGCGGTGGCGATGACCGTGTCGCCAGGCTGCGGCATTGGCAGCCAGCATGGAAACGACGAGGGCGGAGAAATGCATCTTGAAAATGTGTGTAGAATTGGAGGGTTTTGTTTTTGAAAGTGGTCACCAGGACTGAACTTGTTGGATTCAACAGCGAAAAAAGGGAGCGAACGGTTCCTGCCGGGGAAAGAAAAAAGGAATGACTTGAAGCGTAAAGCAAAGGAGTGACAAAGACGCAATGAGCCTGGTGAGGTCAGAAAGAGAGGCTCGACAAAGGGCCGCTTTGGGGTTTCTTATATTCCTAGATGCGATCCCCTCAACAGCCACACCACCCCCAAGCCCACACAGCAAGATGGGCGAGAAGCGGGACACGCATAGTGGCTGCTGGTCCATGTCCCATGTCTAGGCTCCAGACCCGGCAAGCCGTGGCGGCGTCGGTACGGAGGCGACAGGCCCTCGAGTTGATTACCGGACGGATCCTACATGTCTCATCCCATCTCATCTCCGGGGAGGGCATTCGAGGAGACCTTTCGGAGCCCCGGCCGGGCCCCAGTTTGCAGTCTTGAGTATATGGGCGGGGCCGGCCAGGGGCAGGCGGCCAAGTGCACTGACTGAGTGAAGTCCAGTATCCGTACTGTAGTAGGGTCCAGAGTAACTGGTGCTGTGTTTTCCCCTCTTTTCCCAGGGCTGGTTTCCAGGGGATGAAAATGGACATGGGGGGTGTGGGTATGGGTATGCGGGTGTTTGGCAGCGGATGAAGCAGTGAGATCCATCCAGCAGTGAGCAAGTAAGCCGTGGCTTTGATGAATGTGCAGTGCGCATACCGTGGGTGGCATTACAGTGATGCTCATCATTGTCAATGTCCACCATGCTCGTGGCTGGACATGCTCACAGACGGTCAAAACATGGAACAAAATAAAGCACGAAATAAACCAACACAAGACAGGACAAGCAAGTCAGGGCGAGACATGACAAAGGCAAAACAGAGCTGGACAACGCCAGACAACCCATCCATCCTCTCCGTCTCCCTCTCTCTCATGTCAAAGGACCAAAAAGAACAAAAGCCCGGCAATTTGGGTCGCCAAGCGTTAGACCATCCGCCCATGCTGTGGGGCCATCCACACTGAAACCTCGCCTAAAGCTCCGTGAATTAAACTCTGGGCCTCGGCCACGGCCACACGTTTCACGGTGACAAGCCTCCTACAAGCACCTTTTAGCGCCCCTTGCAAGCCTCTTGTGTCGAGATGAGATGACAGTTCAGCGCTACCAGGGCCCGTCCCTGCTGGCGAGAGGCATTAAACACGACGCCACAAGGGGCGGGGAGGAGGCGGGAAGGACGGGCGAGAGAAAACAACCGCTGATTTGGCCCGGCTTACACGTGACGAACAGGCCTAAAGCGAGATCAGTTTGACGTTGAGGCAATCTCAATCAGTTGCCGACATGGGCGCGGCTTGGGACGAAATGCGAATAGGTACAACCTCCTCCCAAGCAGACAGCCCTAGTCATTCTGATACTGGTCGCAACCTCGCTTAATAAGATGTGATATGGTAATCCGAACAGGGATCCCTTTCTCTTTCGTTCGTCCTGTTTTTTTCTTTGCTTTCCTTTTCTGTTGGCTTCGGGAATGAGATGGCTTGGCAATCAGATTGCGACATCGAGACGGCATTGCCGGGTGGCGTGAGCGGCCGGCCGTGCGTGGCATTTGTGAACATCATTGTCGTGAAGCAACCATCAGTCATGAAAGAAAAACAGTGAGTGAACAGTAAATTTACAGTACAGTTGCGTCTGCATCTGCATCTGCATCGCGTCGCCTTTGTGCTGTCGCAAAGAATGAAACAAACCATCTCATCATGTTTCCAAACACACACACACACACACACACACACACACACACACACACACACACACACACACACATTACTCCGTAGTTCTCTCTCATCTCTCACCATTTCTTTCATGCGGTGAACAGCTCCCGGACCTTCAACTCTAAATCCTCCTTTCTCCGCCACTCGGTCCCTTGCATGGGAGGCGAGAAGCAGCCATGTCGTGAAAGACGCCTGCTGGCACCAACAAAGCAAAAGGAGGTGCCTCCGATTCGATGATCTGCACAGGGGCTTCGTCACCACGCTACGATTTGTCGCCTGCTGCGTCCCGCTCAAAGAAAGTCAGTCTTGCCGCCAAGGCTCAAACCACTAAATTGTCGGCTTTCACGGCTGCCCTCGTATTTTGGGGTTTTGTTTCCCCCCTCGGGGATCCATCGTCTCACTAATAGTGTCAAGATATGTCACCAACCATCACATCCCATCCCTTTTCACTACCCCGAACCCAGGATCTAGTGCATTCGCCCAACTCGTAAATAATCCCCGAGGTGGCTTTGGCCCGGCCTCGTAATTGGGCATTGGACGCCGGACCCTCGAATTTCTCACATCAGGCGCTGCCCGACGCCTGCGAGGATTCAATCCTTCCATGTCCTTTCGCAAAAGCCAGGCAATATACTCGTCAGCACGCCAAATACCAGCTCCAGGGTCACAACAACAGTCATTTATTGCATACAAGTATTTACATGAAGATAACTATTTACAGGAATGTAAACACGCCCACCGTCGCCCCGGCTGACCAACAACGCGCTTTCAGCTCTCCACATCATCTCGCTCGAGTGCGCCCGTGTCACCCTCAAGCATATGTCTTCAAGAGAGAGTTGTAGTACGAATAACCCGTTCCACTCGGAGGCTCGAAACTGAAAATGTAGTTTGACCACCAGGGCCCAGCAGCCCACCACAGTGCACCCGTCCACACGTCGTTGTTCGCCTTGAGGTAGTCCAGGAGACCCTTGACGGCTGTCTGACATTGAGTGTTGGCTCCACCTGCAAACTCGCCGATGATACCTAGCTTGCCGTTATTCCTCAGCCAGGTTGTCGCTGCCGTAAGCCTCTCCACTCCAATCGTAGTTGAAACACAGTCCGAAGACGTGCCCGAGCTGTCCGAGTCGAGGTACTGGTGCATCTCGTATACAATCTTGCCCTGAGGGTCGGTGAGCGCCTTCATGTTGTCGTTGACGCTGGCCCACGACCAGGCACCCGACCACTGGTTTCCTTCGACAAAGATGTACTGCGTCGCGCCCGCGGCACGGATGCCGTTGATGGCCGCCTGGTTGAGGTTGAGCACCAGCGTCTGATCCATGCTGTAGTACTCGTTGTTGGTGTCAAAGATGACGTGGTCATTGCTCTTGAACTGAGTCGCCACGTTTTGCCACCACGTCTGGAAGCTCGACGTGTCCGTGATGATGTTGCCAAAGTAGCGGCCATAGTTGTGCGGGTCGAGGACAGCCCAGCCGCCGCTCGACGTGATGTGGGTGACGACCTCGGTGAGGTTCTTGAGATAGGCCGAGTTGAACGAGCCGGTGATGGAGTCGGGAGTAAGTCTCTCCATGCGGAACTGGACGCGGAAGGTATTGTAGCCTTGGCCTAACAGGGTCTAAGGGCGGGTCAGTTGAGCTCGACTCGTCAACATGCTACGTCAGGATACTTACGTCGATGGTGGAAGTACTGGGGAAGATGTAGTTGGTACCCCATGTTCCCGGCAGTGTTGTCTCTCCAAACTCTGCGCCAGCCTCGTTGGTACCAAACCACCAGTGGCCGCTGGAGGTTGGCACAGAGGAAGACGATGCAGATGTCGAAGAGGACGAAGTCTTGGTTACAGTTGACAGCGTCGTGGAAGAAGAAGAAGAAGCGCTGCTCGTTGAGGGCAGACACTGGCTGTAGTAAGGGTTAGAGTAAGTGCATGTGTAACCAGCAACACATGTTGTTGCACCGCTCCAGTTCTGTCCACCACATTGGCCCCAAGCACCGCTCTGAGCAAAAGACGTGCCGGCCAGAGCGGCAAGAGTAAGGAGGTGTAGCATGGTGTTTAGTCTGAACTAATTGACTTGATGAGGCAGGCTTGCTGGGCTGGACAAGACGTTTACCGCAGCCAACTTTGCCCTTATTTATGTTTTTCGTCCCAACTCACGATATCACAGCACATGGATGCGTCGTTGCTCTCGGACCATTTGCACACCACTGAACCCACAAGAGCGGTTCCCGATCCTGCGCACTCATCGCAAGATTCGGGGCACGATCCCGAATTTTGGAGCATTTTTGAAATTAATTGCGCGCAGGGGATATGCGGAGAGACTCTCGATTCGGGTCCGTTAGGCAAGGCTCGGGGCGAGTTGACCAAATATGGAAGACGTTATCGTCCATCTACTATAGCGGAGTCAAAAGATCCGCGCCTCGCGGCAGTCGACAACCTCGTCAGTTGGCCAAATTGACAACTAAGTCGTTTCAAAATGTGGGGAGAATGAGCCGGGCCTGTGATGGTGCCACGCTCAATCGAGTTGGAGACCGGAGGCTGGCTCTCCGAGGTTGCATCAAGCCCGCGGTCACGCAACCACGATCCGTCGGAGCTTGGGACCGACAACGCCGCCCGCTTGTGGTTTCAGCAACTTCGCCTTTATTCTAGAATACCATGGTAGGAATGATCTGTTTGGGGAGACATCAGTGTCACGGCTGTTGGACCAATTTTTACTCAACGTTGCACGGGATGCTACAACGCTCAGGCCCACCGCTGCCGAGATATTATATAAAGACCTATAACAAAACCAAACAACAACTTTAAATTATGGATCCGTACTAATTTATAATCTCCAGTCAAAATGCCAGTCACGCGAAAGTCTGGGGCTTGGCGTCAGGTGCACTATTGTGCGGTGAACAAGGGGAATATTGTCAAGGTGATTTAGAACACGCCCCAGTAGCTTTCCGCGCCGAAGGGCCGTGATTCCAGATTAAGCTTATGTCGAGCAAGTTTCAAGGCAGAGAAAAGGACAGTTGGCCGAATGTGAGAGGATACTTCGTACTGTCCTGCTGACTGAAGCTAAAAACGTCGGGCAAGTGGAAAGCCAGGAGATCGGGAGGTGACGTCTTCTATCCATTTTTTTTCACGTTGATCATTGCTAATCTACTTTGATGAGGTCTCGAGATTAATACTGGGTCCTTCTTCAATCGAAGATGGCTCAGGCATGCAATCTATGTTTTTCAAGTCATTCAGAGAGACACTGGATTTGGCCCGGCATCGACATACGCTCCGAACTCTTTGCGGTTGAAATTACTATGAGACTTCAACCAGCATATGAATGTGGTTAAAAAAAATTGCCTATTACAGTTCTCTTTGTCGTCTTGTCTTCAAATTACATTGCTCGTGCCCTTCGAAACCAGCGGGACACATTTATCATTCCCTTCCTCCTTTTTTTGTGAGAAGAAGATAAGAAGAGGGGAAATCATTCAGTTCGACTTATTTTGTCCTGCTTTCTCAATTTTCAGTCTCTCTCTCATGTTGGATTACTATTCGAATCGTGGCTGACTCTGTAGCAGTCTCCATACTTGAAAAGCAGCCAACTAGCCATCATGACGCTCCACTACAAATCCATGAGTAAACAGGCAACTATTCCACCTTGGGAATCAATTCACATCTTGACAGAAAGGCTGGAGGTTTAATTGATGACTCTCATCGAGCCGAGCCTAGCGGTGTTAGTTCAGAATGGCACGGGCTTTGGCATATAGTCTTAGCCGGTATTCGCAAAATATCCATGCTTTGAAGGAATCCTTATAGGGAGGCGTGTAACGGCTAACCGCCAGGCTCCACAGAAAATGCCATCCCATATGATGACTTCGTAACGGTGAGTTACAGCTGCACCGCAATTTCCAATCACGCAGACCTTCCTTTTCCAACTTAGCGAACTCGTGAATGTGGAACAGTCACATGAGAGAGGTTGGATTCGATTGAGAATATTAAATACTAAAGACTCAATCTTCAATCCGTCTATCCGCCCCAATTCAATCTTCACGCTCTACACCGCAAGACCAGAGCCAAATCCGACCACACCCTTTGCAGCGCTTCAATCAAGATGGAGATCGTCATAGATGAAATAGCCAAGTCCTATCAATCGAAACGTCTCCAGTACATTCGTGCCGACGAGGCTGACCGGGATTTCAAAGCCTTGATTCCGCTAATCGAGCAAGACCCCATTATTCAGATAATGGCGGCTCCAACAATGCTCATGCCCAAGGGCAAGAGGGACTTTGATTCATACGCTGATTCTGTTTCCAAGTCATTGCTTGGCGTAGTGGTGACTCTCTTACCGGAAGAGGCACGACGCAGAAAACAGGAAGCCGGAGAATCAAAAGGCACCGATTCTGAAGATGCCGAACAGAAACCAACCATGATTGGAGTCATTTGCCTGGGCTGGGGAGGTGTTAACCCTTCCGTTGCTCATCACCGCAACGCGTCTATAGGCATTAGTATCGCCAAGCCATTCCAAAACAAGGGTTATGGTCGCGAAGCGATAGATTGGATGCTGGACTGGGCGTTCAAGCACGCTGGACTTCATTCCGTGTCTATCTGCGCAGCTTCGTATAACCCACGAGCCGTCCACCTCTACGAAGACATGGGATTTGTACTAGAGGGCCGCAGGAGGGAAACTATTTGGTGCAATCGCGGGTGGCATGATGAGTTGGAGTACGGCATGATGGAGAAGGAATGGGAGGCTTTGAGAGGTGTCAAGCCGTTATGAGGATGGGGCTAGATCTACGATAGTTTTCTTCGGATAAACAATTACTATGAGTTCGAGTCATGATGATAATTAAAACCTGGATGATCATCCTGGCGAAAACTTTGTGCTGGATGGTCTGATACTCAGAATCTGACTATATCGTGCGATCTAGTACCCGTTACATAAACTCCAAGTTTTAAGCACGAGAGACGTGATATGGCATCATAAACCATCCAGATATTATCTTAGAGTCGTTAACTATCTATTTTCGCTATATGAGATGAGTATTTACTTGCTGTTCGCCAGAACCGAACCTGGGCCCTCCTGTCTAGGGTAGCTAGCCAACTCGGATGGATCACACAATGTTGCTCCGAAGTGACCAGATTAGTCATTTAGGCAGACTCGTGAAACGCTAACCCACCGAACCATCCAGGATTTGTCCTTCGGCGAAGCTACTGTATCACCACAAAGTGCCGTGATTTGGACAGAGAGAGGACCCTCGGCGTCCGGATTAGGCGGTATGGCTATTAGAATAATGGAAATACCGCTCTGAAGCGCTATGAGCTATTCTAATAACACGGAATGTGGCGGTTTTCTCCTTGATCAGGGATTAAGTCAGGCTTGAGCTGAGCTGGAGCAGAGTGAGTGCATAACTGGGTCAAAACAATGCGCTGCAACTCAGATTCCCCGCCTCAGCTCTCGCATGGTGGAAGAGCTTAAATAGCACCCAATAGGGGTTTCTGGAATCACCACTGTCTGTCGAAACGTTAATCATTGTCCTTTTGGTTGGTTATCAATTGGGCGGGGATTCGGGGACGTGATGCGTGTCCTTCGGAGATAGCTTATCTATCACGCTTTGAATTCTGCCATTCCATACCGCCCCTCCCGGCAAGTCGGAGGATCCGAAGTAGCTCTGTAGATACTGGCTCTTTGCTCTCTTTTGATGGAATTCCTGTTTCAGTTGTGCTTGTATCACGAGAAAAACGCAAGCTGCAGCTATGAATCATGCCCGAACTAATCCCCGGCGTGTCAGCTGGCAGGATCCGAACCTCCCAACGTCGACCGTTGGCGTGTCAGGGTATCCATTCTACACGAAATAGCCGTGCCATGATATATAGCCGCTAACTTCCATCTTAGAGTGCACTAAGCGGAAAGTCAAGTGCGACAAAACACTCCCTTGCTCGCGCTGCCGGCGTTTTGGCTTCAAATGCTCGCGAGAAGTCGTCAGGCTCACAAATCACGTTGTTCAGCATGCGGCCGAGGTAGAGTTTTTGTCAACAATCATTCGTGATCTGGAGGGAGTCCCAGCCCCTGCTCGCGCAGCTGTTCACGCCGTCATTGGAAAATTAAAGTATCGAACGACTCAACTGCAATTTGGAGAAGATGTCCCGGAAGACGTTAGTTACGATGCATCGTCGGGAAAACAGCTCGCATATAGAAGTAGCATATCCCGCCAGCGTCTAGAAAACAGCCCCGACGAAAACTTTGACCCATCCGTTCTCACAACTGTCGAACACATAGCCTGGGGCCGAAATTCTGGCAAATGCTTCCCTCACATGACATGTTCGTGCAATCTTGAAAGCGGTACTCTTCCTCAACCTACGATGGACCCACCGTTCTGGGACTCTTCATTGTCGGTTGATCAAGGTATTGGGCAATACTTTCCTCAGGTCGATGCAAGGAAGCTCATCGGCTTCCATAATCAAAATCTAGCCTGGCATCATAATTGCCTGCACACCCCGACATTTCAAGAAGAATGCGAAAGATTCTGGCAAACTGGCAGATCCAGCAGTCCACTGTGGCTCGCGTTGTATTTGTCTGTGCTTAGTACAACTGTTTTTTCAATCCAGGCAAGTTTTCAAGCGAAAAGACAAGTTGGCGTTGATCTCGAGTCGCTGCCGTCAGCTAAGCAGCTTCTCATGGGCATGATGCACGTCCTATACGGAAGTCGCTTTCTCCAGGATATCTCTATCTATACCGTACAGGCAATTGTTATATCAACAGAAGCTGCACATAACCTTGGATTCAGCCAGCTCAACGCTGCCCTTTTCGCATCCGCCGTTCGCATCGCTGAGAGCCTAGGACTCCATCAGATTGGACGTTTCCACAAAACTACCAGCGGGACTAGCTGGGGAGAGAACATCAGGATTGAAGTAGGAAAAAGAGTGTGGTGCCAGATGGTAATTCAAGACCACTTCGCCATCTCATTCACTGATTCATACAGTATCACGCCGTGGCATGTGTCAACTCCCCAACCTCTAAATTCCAACGACGATGATCTGGTAGACATGCCAAAAAGCGTCCCAACTGTCAGCAGCTATGTGCTTACGCTCCTCGAGATAGCGAAGCTGATGCCGACTTTGTTGGATGGGTTCAATGAAAAGAGCGAGCCCAACTCCCTCCAGCTCCAATATGAGCATGTGTTGAATATGGATTATCAGATGCGAGAGCTTGTTAAACAGTTTCCCTCCTTCTTTCTCAGTCAGGATTTGGAAAACGAGTCAAGACTTCCATGGCTGTGCATTGCCCGACGGAGTTTGGCAATCACGGCGGCAGAGAAGATTATTCTCATTCATCGCAAGTTTCTCTTTCGCTCATTTTGCACTCCACTCTATGAGCATACCCGAAAAACCTGTACCGCAGCCGCATCGACTATCCTTCGCGAGCACGAGGCACTTATTGCGGCCGACGACCCATCTATTTGGACACATACTGCGTTTGCCATCACAGCTGCCGTTGTTTTGTGCTTCGCACTCCATTTCCTACCAGAGAGCGACCAGCAGGTTGCAACCATGTACAAAGAGACCATATATGCGACGAAAAATCGCCTCGAAAATCGAATGGGAGATATTTTAGGTCAAAGAGGCGCAAGATTGATAGGAATACTTCTCGTGGAGTTGCCAAAAAATAATATGGCGGGGATTAGCTCTCGGATCCTGAACATCTTTAACGGTCACGGTCCCCAGAGACAGGAATATGAAGGTCCCAATTCTGGACACGCCTCACAGACCTCGCAGTTTACACTGCTTAATGCGCATCAACAGGAGGGTATGTCTCTCCAGTTTGCAGATTTTGACCAAGGGCCAGACCAGTGGGTGGATTTTAGTGATTGGTTTGACAGCATGTTTAGAAATCTCCATTAAACAGTTCTTACTTTTACACCCTTACATATCCCGTGTCATTGACGCCCTCATACCGCCTGAACGGTTCTGGTGCCTTTTGACTCGTCATGGTACATTGCCACATCAACCTCTTGCCGCTGTCATTCGAGTATTTCTGTAGCTGTCCAGTGATGCTGTGCATGACTCCACGGTTGTGGAAAACCACAACATCGCCTTCGACCCATCGGTGCGCGTAAATGTTCTCTGCCGCGTAAATCTTCTTTTGGAATCCGTACACGATGGAGCGGACTTTCTCAACGTCATCAATCACAGTCATAGAACCTGTTTTAGGATCTCGGGTCGTGAGCTTGTATACACAGCAGCCGTGGACCTGCAGGAATGGCCTTGTCTCATTAAGGGGGTTGCGCCAGACCATCTGGATACTCATGTTAGCCTGTTACCTACGACAAAAAGCAGGACAACAATACTCACAGGGTGCTCAGCCACCTTGTCCCATGACCACTCAGACATATCTTCAATCTTGACCTCCCGTCCGAATGAAGGGATAGTGAGACCATCTTCGGAAGATTGGCATTGTCTAATGTACTCGTATGCCTGTGGGGCGTAGGTAACGGTCGTATTGAGTGCGAATTCTTGCTCTTCTGGAGTCAACAGTTCAAATGCGCGAGCTCCCGAGAAGACTGAATAACAAAAGATTAGCATAAAAGAATCTCCGAGCATTTTTATAGATATACTTACATGCAGTAGCTCCCGCTGCAATGCCCTTCTCTGTTCCATCTGGAAACGCGATCTTCTGATCTGGAAGGTCGGGGATGCGGATAGAGTGAAGCACCGTGACTTCGCCGGGAAGCCTCTCATAGAAAGGGGTGTCCATGTGCCATCTATATGGGCGGGTGTATCCGTCTGAGATTTTCTCGTCGCTCAATGGCTCCTCATGGAACAAAGTGTGGTCCTGGTGCCGTAATTAGACATGTATTAGGATGGGACGAAGTCTTCATACCAGATGGACAACTTCCAATTCATCAATTCCCTCATAATTTTGGAATTTCCCAGATCCAATAATTCCCACCTGGGGAGCTCTGGGAATGCGGCCGGCCTTGTAAGCGGAGAGGATATTCCTCGGGTCGCTCACAGCCTTGGTGCCGGCAGAGTGGATATCTGTGGCGCTTTCATCAAAGATCTTGGCGAGTTTCGGCACCATGACCGGATCAATGCCTTTTTGATTGCGGATCACAATGACTTGGTTTTCGAACAATGCGTGTCTCAAAACGTCTTTATCCGAGGGCGAAAGCTTGTCGGGATCCAGCAGGTCCATTCCAGTGGGCAGATGGACTTCAGCACCGATGGTTGAAGATTGCCTGACATCGGAAGGAAAAAGAGAAAAGGTCAAACCAATTGCGCTACCCATTTTGAATTTATTGCGAAATAGGCTAAAGAATCGGTAGCAAGATGAAGAGAAAAGTGATGTTGCAGGTTGTGGTCCTGTGATAATTGTGAACGGCCTATTGGACTATTTCAATGCTGGACAACTCGGGTGAGCTAGCTCACTCTTCCGCAGCCCTATCAGAGAGAAAATTGATTTCTCACTTGTCAATGTCATCACGGAATTCGGCACTTGAAATTGATCATTCTTTAAGTGGTTAAGCATCACCAAGCGGCGCCCAGCGAAATGGCGGGTGAGTTGAGCCAGCTCATCCGAAAGATGGCGTGCTCCGCAGTAGCTCGCTCCGACCAATCGAGATCTGATCGACGATCGGGTTTTGATCTTATCGCGGACGAGTCTACGAGCTCCCCCGCGGTCCTAATGCATGCGGGCTCCATTCGATGAGTGAGATGATGAAATGATGATACATAATGTAAAGCAGCAATTTGATTGCGTAATTCCAGATAGGGTACAGGATTCAAGCACAGTAACTTGGCACAGTTTAGCCTGCCGTGGTCTGGAGGAGACAAGCTAGTGTGAAAGGTGGTTAGCGGTATTTTACCTTCTATCATCTCGAGGCACTGTTGATATGAAAAATATTTCGGGCGAGTGTCATGGGCTCGTCCACTAGGTCACCTTGGTTCTGTACTTAATTGGAGGAACTCCCACGACAAAGGACCTTTCTGCAATAACCAACCTTTCATGTAACCAAGATGCCTTACCTCAAAATGCCTTCTTCCTTTCAATCAAGACCTATTCAGGGACCAGAGGGTTCAAAGGTGGATTTTGGATTGGAAATCGAGGGATTAGATGTTGAGAATCTTACTGGTATGACTTTTTCGTTTGGAACCGTTAAGAATCCTCCTAACAGATTGAACCAGACGCCGACTTTGAGAGTCTTCGTGAACTCTTGTACAAAAACCAAGTTGTTGTCATCAAGAACCAGAATCATCTGTCACCGCATGCCTAGTATTCTCTTACTCGACGCTTCGATCCCGAGTTCGATGTTTATAGCCACGGAAAATCACTAGACAAAAGAAGCGTGCTACATGCGGATCTCAAAACCATCCCAAAACAGCCCCAAGTCCAGGTAATTGGCCATGGGTTTGTCAAAGAGTTTGAAGGACTGTCGGACATTCAGCTGAAACACCCACACCACAAAGTCTTCCACAAGACTCCGGTGTCTGAGGAGGATGATGCTGACTTTACCCACTTCTATCGCTGGCATATCGACTCAGCAATGTACAACCTGGATCCTCCGCTTGTGACATCGCTTCTTGCGGTCCAAGTTCCAAGTGGACGACGTCAAATTTGCCGATACGATGATGAGTCTGGAGATACCTTGGATGTGTCACTTGGTACCACGGCATTCTTCAGCGGATACAAACTCTATGATCTCCTCTCAGAAGAAGAGCAACACTTTGTGCGAACAAGCAAAGTGGAGTACGCCCCTCATCCCTACGTCTGGATGAGCAAGGCCAAGTCTCGATCAAACGGATTGGGAATTGTGTCCGAAGGATTGGAGCTTCCCGAGGAAAATCTGCCAAAAATCGAAGAGTCCAAGATCAAGGTGTATCCAATGGCCTGGGAGAACCCTGTTACCAAAAGGCTGGCAATGATGGTATATCCCACCTGTGTGCGGAAAATTCACCTTGAGAATGGAGAGGTCCTTGACGACCTCACCAAGATTCGCGATATGCTGTACAAGCTGCAGCGCCGGGGGATTGAGCCGAGCCGAATCTACGCTCATGAGTGGACTGAGGGAGATTTGGTTCTCTTTAACAATCATGGAGTTATGCACTCGATTGTTGGTTCTTTTAAAGAGGACGAAGTTCGCATCTTTCGTCAGTGTAATATGGCCGCCAGTGTCCCCCCAAATGGTTTCAGTGCGGTTAGATCATAGGTATAAACGCAAAACGTTCAGAGCAGCTTCGGTATTGAGAGTATCTGAGTCTTAAGGGATCAACTTGGCTTGGTGGAGGTTGGATATTCTAGTGTACAGGATTCAATTGTTTAGTAATTGTATCGTAGAAAGCCGTGTGCCATAATGTAAGAAATCAAAGTAACATTGAAAGATTTAAGTGAGACGGTCCTCGTACACCTACTAGGGGTGAAAGGGAGATACGTACAGAATATGGCCTGAACCTGGCATGTATTTTCATACGATTAGCAACTCATGAGCCGTGCAACGAAGATTATGGGTCAATATGGATCAGTGTAGCAATTTATTGTTCTTGCCCTACATATGTGGAATGTATTGGCGATACTTCAATTCCCAATCTTGATCAAAGCATCCGAGGCACGAATACGATGGTGAGTCAAGCGGCTTTGGTTAGTATTTTGTTCCGCCAGCAATTGATATATTTAGACCCACTGGCTTGGGCTACTCGAGCATACTCATCATCGGCCTGTGTTGAAACTTGGCACCGGAGACTGGCTCGCCCAAGACGGGGTTGATCTTCTGAGGTCTTGACAACGGTATTTGCCGAGACGTGTCGTTTGCTGAGTTGAAGGCATGATCGACAATTCGGGTTATTGAAAGAAAACACAGACTTTTCACATGCACGCGTTTTGCGCCAAAATTTCTTTTTGAGGTTCGATAGTGAATCTTGTTGAATTCCGCGGTATTATTCCTTCGGGGTTGGGTCAGAGTGAGTGAGGGGTATGAAAATCGCATGTGCAGCCTGAAAACAAGTGGATGGAATATCAGTTCATTCTATTCTCAGCTCAATGGATCATGTGCATGCGCCTTATTGCGCAACTTGCACCTTGTCCGCCTGAGCACCCTTCTGTCCTTGTGTTACTTCGAAAGTCACCTGCTGTCCCTCCTTCAGAGCCCTGAACCCGGTTCCTTCAATGGCGCGAAAGTGCACGAACAGGTCAGGCCCCGATTCCGGTGTGATGAATCCGTATCCCTTCTCGTCGTTGAACCACTTGACGGTTCCGTTCTGTCGCTCGCTCATCTTATTCGACTTCCTGATTGTTGGCTTGATTCGTCACTGGCATGGATTTGAATTTACCGACTTTTTTTTTTCAATGCAATAAATGGGGTATTGAGGCGTGATGATATGATTGCACGCGTGTTAGGTATATGCTGGCGGTGGGGAATCTTGGAAAGTTGAGCAGCCTGGGACTGCGCTTTATACCCGAAAGTAAAAGAAACGCACATGGACAGATTTGTCATCCAGGGTTGACATTGATTTCTAGAGCTGCCAGCATGCTGTGGGTCATTATGAGATCATTTTGACACGGCCTAGCGGAGCAATTTTCTTTGTGGCCCTCTCCTATTCGATAGGTTTTGTGGGATGCGGAGAGGAAATGCAATGCTGTCCACTCTAAAAACGGCACGAAAGAAACAAAAATTGTGTGGCAGAAAAAAATTCTTTAAATTTTTTTTTTTTTGAAGTAACCCCTTCCGAGCAAAGTGACTAGGCTTGGTCGGGTGCTAGCTTCGAATGTGAGACGGCGACGTAGGCCACCGAACGGGGTCATGCGTAGCCTTTTCCCTTTGGTATCTGTACTGTGTGTGGTCAAGTATAAATCAAGGCAACCTGGGTCTGTGGAAGGGAACGCTGTGTTGCGCGTGTATGCCTGCCACGGGCTATTCGAGTGTTCCGCCTTGACTAGCCCAATGTCGAAGACGAGTACTAGACACTCGGGTTTTCCGCTGGCAGCAGAAATTGTTGAGATGCCATCTGGACCGCCCAGACGCTAGCGGGGGTTCCTGTGGCGGATCTTGGAATCAGGAACCAATTAGTACATACCGGTAGTATAGGTAGGGCTTGGAGAATGCCCGGCCCGGGGTCTTGCCAATGGCTGATGTGGGCTCTTTGCAGCAGAGGCGGTCAACCTACGCACGCCTGTTGCGTGCATGATGATGTGAAGTAGCGAGCGGGGATCTTCTTTGCTCTCCTCATCAAGGTACTTGGTCTGATCAATCCATCACCCAACGCCCCGCTAAAAGTAAAGTGCTGTTTTGTCTCCCCAGGCAATGCATTGTGATCATCATCTGCCAAACTGCCTGGCCAAAACCAGCGAGGTTGACGTCAACCACGTGGCTGTGTATCCACCTCTTGCTTCCATTATCTTTCCATATGCGGCGAGCAGGAGATTCATAACGGGCAGTGCAGATATGATCGAACCCCAAGCTTCTCTCTTGCCCGGCTCTGCACTGGCTCAATCCCTGCTGGTAACGCCACCATCTGCCTGCGCGTCAGACATGAAACCTCGCCTGTAAACCACCCCACCAGCTTACCTTGTTCGACCAAACATTCTATCAACGAACAAGGGACGACGCTCCTTTTCGCTATTCGTTAGCTTCTCCCAGCTTGAGTGAGATGAGTAGCTCATCGAATCACATTCTGCCCATATGCTGGACCTTCCTCTTCTGGGTGCCATCTCGGATAAATACGCGGGAGGATTTCTTGGCTCACAACCATGTCGATTTCTGGGCTTGAATCGTGGCGATGCTCTTTGCAGCATTCCATTCTCAACTGGCGAAATTTATGTTTGCTTGACTTCTCTGGTTTTGCTTCTCTACCTTCCGCGTACGGTTAGCACTGCTCAGAGATTGTTGGACTTGTCCTATGCATCGTGCCACCAATGTAAGCTGCAGAAATCCTGCTGAGCTGAAATCGAAAATCACCGCATGGCATGGGCGTGAACTTCATGGGCACCGACCCCTCATAGGAATGAAGGATCTTGGTCCTTGTTTGATTCAATCCTGCTTCATGTCATTGTTCATATCCATCACGTAGAAGTCGGAGATGATGGGTGGTAAAACTCCGAGATGATGAGCAGTTTTGAAGAATGGGCAGCGAAGCCGTTGAATCACCATGAAGAACACGAGATTAAAAGGCCACCGGTTCCCGATGTTTTGAACAATGTTCCTCATCTCTCAAGCTCCTATTTCAAGAACGCAAGGACTCAACACCAATCAATATGCAGTTCATCCTTAAACTTACAGTCCTCGCGACTGCAGCTCTTGCCACCGAAGTTGATGTTGTTTGGCGTCATGAAAAGACCTCTGGGCTGACTTCACTGAGTGTCTTCAACTCTACAAGTGGCGAGGTTGTGGCAGAAACCTGCGGCAGCGTCATTATTGCTGACGTTCCCATCAACTTTTCCAACGTCAACGAAAACGGTGCTGGCTCGTTCACTGTGGGCATGAAGAACTACACTTCTCACAGCAACCACGACATATCCGGTGGTCCTGTGTGCTCCAAGAAGTACAATGGCGACGTTGCCTTGGTCCAATGTGCCGGCGTCGATTGGCTTGCGAAAAATATTTCAACCAGCGACACCACATCTCGTTGTTTTGATCGGGACGAATCCGAAAATACTTTCGCACATCTCGAGGGTCGTAGAGCAACTACCAAACGAGATTCTTCTATCGCCGAGCGCCAGATCTGCCACGCCGACTACGGGACACAACTAGTGGGTGACGGTATGTGGCAAACGTTGTTTTATTAAACCCCTTCTTTCTAAGACTTGATCACATTTTGATTCTGAGGTACCTTTATAACTGTGCTATACTAACACATGACGCTAGGTGACCCGCACCAGAATTATTATCTAAAGCAGCTTTCAGTAAGTGTTGTCTAGTGGATGAAATTACTTAAGCCACACTATTTCTAAAGACTGGTTGAATATAAACTAACTAGCCAACAGGAAGTAGTAACCTGCAGTGGTACCTCTGGATGCTCCGTTAGTCAATCGCAGTCTCAATCTTTCACAATTGGATGGACTTCGGGTCTATCTGCTTCTGGCTGGGTGTCTGGTGGGTTTTCTGTCACCAAGTCCTGGACGACCGGCAATACGTACGGCTGCAATGGTGAAGCAGGAGAAACGATCTGTATTTGGTACAATACCGCCCACACTGCCTGTGAGTATACATCGTCTCAATACTATTGCTTAGCTAATAATCTGAACAGACACTGTAAGGAACGTGATGAGCAACACGTGTGGCACTTCAGGAATAGTTCCCCAATCTGACCCATTTGTGATGTGGTCGCCAAATAAATCCAACCGTGGCGGTGGCTACTATTGCGTCGTCGGAACCTGTCGTGCGCAGGGCGATGCGTACTGGGACTACAACGGCCGCGCTGGTGGCCCTTGAGAGGTTCTTCAACACCGTCTATGAGATTGTCATGATAACCGCATTATTTACATATTGGCTTTCTATTCAGAATGATTATATAATGTACGAGGCTATTGAGAATATTGTAGGATTTTTGTTACAAGTGATACGATTTTATTCCCAGTGAAATTATCCAGTTGATGCACATAATAGCAATGTATTCGACTGTCTCATAATTGAAAGATAATGAAGTCTGGATCTCAACTGGGAGGCGCGTTTACCAACTAGAGTGCACCTCCTTCGTGCACACGTCTTTGGACTTAATCCAATTCCTGTGTCATCGCTGTAAGAGCTGATCTTGTTGTTTGTGTGTTGTCAATCTGCCTATTCTTCGTTTGATTCATTGCCGTTTGTTTCGTCGCCGTTCGTCTCTCTGTCTGTCACTTGCCAAGGGTTAATCTCCTCCGATACCGGCGAGAGACCTTTGAAAGGCTCGGATTTAGTGACGCCTGTAATCTGTTAGACTCTAATTCTCATACCCCACCGGCACACATGTTCTCACCACGGTCAACATCATACCACCGCGTGGCTACGTTTCTCACAATGGTTGGTCCCTTGATTATCTGCTCAGACTGTCCTTGAGCAGCCTCTGGATGGAGGTTTGAACTGCCTGCATGTCGTTCGTAATCATCTGATTCTTCATCAACGTCCTCAACTGTAGCCTGCCTTTTTAATTGACGCCTCTTCATGTCACCCATCATTGAATTTTGAGACTGTCTAGGACTTTCGCCCCTATTCACAATGTCCTGCAATTGGACATGGTGTGCTCGCTGGTTTAGATGTGATCTATATCCCCCGTTTCCGTATGTTGATTCAAAGTCCCCAGGGTGTTGTATGATACCGAGCTCTTGAACTCTGGACCTCGCTTGCCTGAATCCCCTGTTTTGATCTGGTCTATGCCTTTGGTCCTGGCGATATAATCTGGAAAGCGGGACATGCATCTCAGATTGACCATGCCTTTCATCAACATTCTCCCTAGGGCCCACTTTGTCTCTCCTGTGGAAAAAGCGCATTACTTGATCATCGTCATCCTGGGTCGCCGGGGCTCTCTGCCACTTGGATGTTGGGGATGCGGGTCTTCTCCATCTGTCTTCACGTCGGACAGTGTTCATATTCCTCGACTCGCTATCCAGGTCTTCTATACGACGCTGATATAGCTTCTTTTCTTGTGTCGTGACGGCTACAGCTGCAAGAATTTTAAGCTGAGTGCGCTGGAGGGTTTTTGAAAAAGCAAATTCCCCCCCAAGCAAAATCTCTCGTCGAAGTCGATGACGAGCCGCGGGAGTTTGTGAAACCAAGTATTTGGATAGAAGCAATTTTCGCTGTCCCACAAGGTCACCCCCATTTTGATACAGATCTGATAGTTGAGAGAAAGCATCCTCGGGGTCTTCCGCGCCATGGTTCATGAGTATCTCAAGACAGCCTTGCTGCATGGCTGTGTCCCCTAGTTCCCTTGCCAATGCAAGAACTAACCGAAGGGTATGGATATTCAATTCCTTTCCCTTTTGCAAATCTGGGAGCCATTCGATTCTCTCATCGTCCACCGGTTCATATCGTGGCAAGCATACCTCCGGAAATAGGCCCGGTGGTCTGGATAACTTTCCACCATTCACAGCCGGAATAGTGAGATTATTTACCCATCCGCGAACATCGGATTGTTCGCTAAACAATACTCCCGCTATGAGAAAACGAAGATATGGCCGAGATGCTAGAGTGTGATCACCGTGTGCTGTTAATCTCTTCGCCAGATCTCGTGCAATATTTAAGCAAATACTAGCATCTTTGCGCCTATTCGGGAGCTGTAGGAGAGCTAGCGTAATTGATGTGAAAGTGTCAAGCAATGCAAATGATGAAGATTCATCCTCTGAGTCTGTGTCCCAATCCTGAAAAAAGATTTTAATGGCTTCCTCAATTGAGTCTTGGGACGTGTCGTAGTCGAGAAAAAGCCCTAAGGCCTCGTCGACCGAGATAATGGGTATAAGATCATTGAGAAGATCTCTGACTTCCCATAGCCTCCCCTCTGACTGGAGATGGCTATAAAGGAGTTTACACGCCGACGATGTCAAAAGACTAGGGTCAAACTCATCACTTTGCAGGAAGTGAATTAAGATATCGATCTGTACAGATTAGTAAATGCAATGAGCTAGATCATATCATGGGGGTGCCGACCTCGGTAGAGTCAAGCTGTGGCCAGCTGTTGCGTAGCAGTTCGCGAGCGGCAGAGAACAGCGTTGTAGTGACAATATCACCAAAATCAGTTTCACTGATACGCTCCGCTCTCCAGAGAATCATGTTCCAGTTTATGTCGAGTGGAGTCTCAGAGCTGCGGGGTGGATGGTCTTTGGCGAGCTCCGCAAGCTCCGAGTAGCGCCTTGCTTCATAGAGCAACTGCCCATATTGTACCAGGACATACTTGTTGCTCAATGAGCTCAATATCTGGTCTTTTACTTGAGCAAAGGCAGCGGTGAAATTTCCCAGCCTTCTGAATCGCGAAAGCGCCTCTAAGGAATTTTCCAAGTCATCCCTCACATTTAGAGACATGTGGATTGAAACATCTTGAGGGGAAAGAGGGTTGAATTGAATCGCTTCTGGAGTGTTCCGATGTATCGTGTTCTTGTTTCCTGTTCTTCGGGGCTCACTGCGAGGCCGACCGAATCTCTCGCGCCGAGGAGGGCAAGGGTGTTCATTCTCATCTGAACAAGAATCCCACTGGGCTCTCCTGAGGTCGCTTGCCTCCGTATATACTGGCTCGTTAATATTTGAGAATTGACTGTTGAGTCCTGAGTCGTGTTTGAAACGTGGCATGGGGAAAGGGCCGTGGCGAGTGGAAAACCCGTCCCTGCTCACTGTAGATTTCCTCCAGCTTCGAGGCATTCTCGGTCTAGTCGATTCATCATCCGCTATTGATTCATCATCCGCCATTGATCCATCATCCGTCGTTGATCCACAATCCGTCGTTGATCCATCATCCGCCGTTGAGCTATCATGTCCTTGATATATGTTGTTGTTGATGATAATCGGCGGAAATTGGTTGAATGGTGTTGCTTGTTGGAATGTATCATGGTCATGCTCATCACACTGCCCATGATAACGGGCTGCTTTATCTTTGCGATAACAATGAACTGGCCGCGGCGGATATGGCAGATCCGGTAAAAGGCCTCCATTGGTTCCATGTCTGTCGAAAACATTATTTGATGCTCTCTCTTCAAACAAGTTCCAACGTCCAGTATCTTGATCTCGACGATGTGATACAGGAGATATTGAAGAGGATGGATGAATCCCAGGCTCGAATCGTACAGACCTAGAACTATGTCGATATGTGTTGCGGTCAAGGTCTTCGTATTGCGGGATGGTGATACGGTTACGTCTGTCTGGCCCTTTGCTAGGGGAAATGACAGAGTTTGGATGTTCCATCACGGAATCGGATGTGGGGGCTACTAATCGACGTGGAGAGGCATTGACCCAATGTTCCCAGGATGTGAGGTAAAAATGGAAATGAAAATTGGCTTTGCACGGAGAAGAGAGCCTGACTGCTAAGGCAAAAGTGCAAGACGTCGTGGCAGTGTTAAAAGTGCAAGAAGCTGAAAATCTGACGCATTCATGTTGCATATCTCGCCTCATCAGACTGAAAGCCTGGTCTTAACGCCGTTAACCCCCGCAGCCTGATTCTTTTTTTCAAAATTACAAATTGAAAATTACAAATCTATTGGAGGCCTACTAAAGGTCTATTAACCTAGACTGTTTCATCCATTGATTACCCTTCAGTCATATTCCTTTGATCCGCCATGGACGACATTGTCGAATGCGCACCATTGCCGCGAGGACCTAAACTGAAGGTCAAGCGATACGGGCGCTCAGATTACGAAAAGTTTGAAGAAGAATCTGCGCTTGGATCTCATCTTTGCGTCGGATCGGACAGAATTGACAAAAAGGTGGAAATTGACTGCAAGTATCATTGGAAGAAAGCACAGTGGGGAGTTCTAGGCAATGCCGATCATCCAGCCGGCATTGTCTACATGGACATTACTTTCAAGCAACCGTATGGCTATTTGTTGAAAGATGCGACCGTCTTCATCACTCTCAGTGAAAAAAATTGCTCATACGCACTCATCAACCCTTCCAAGAAGCATCCATCACGAGGGTCGGGAAGTGATGGCGTTCAAATGACACAACATTTCGGGCCCGAGACGCTCATGGGCCAGAAGAGCGTTCAATCTCAGACGAAGTCCACCAATATGACTCCTACTTTAGGAGCAATGGGTTTTGAGCTTGGAGGCTTGGGATACACCTCAAGCCTCACAAAGGAAAATACCAGTCGTTGGGTATTCCAAGGCACCACTGCAAGACCCAAGGATGGGAATGAATATAGAACACTGGAATGGAGGCTACGAGTCAATGAGTTGGATCGTACACAACCCCCGTGTCAAGATTTCAGAACCGCTTTTGCGTTTGAGCACAGGTACCGGCCGGTATACATGCGTGTCGAAGTGCAAGGCAGTTTGAACAAGAAGAGCTTACGAGCGGGGAAGAAGTTTTCTTCAATGTTCGGAACGGAAGACCGATCAACATTGACTCATATGGATCTCCGAGGATTAACCAGGTTTAAAAAGAATCTAGACGGAATAGCGCAAGGTCTTGATGCTTCAATGCAGAGAGAAAACCTTGAGAAGAGGCCGATGGAGGTTCCAGATGCCATGTCAGCGAGCTTTACTACAGAAGACGCAGCAAGTTCTCTTCCTATGCCTGATAGGTTTACTGTGAAATCAAACAGCTGGGACTATCTTTCGGAACCCGACGCGAAAGCCGCCATCATTTCTGATCTAAAGAAACATCTGGAAAATTCTCCAGAGCTGGCGATAAAGAGAAGGGATTCTACCCTGAGCACCATTGAGGAGGTTGACAGTGAACCATCCAATACTTTAAGGGGCGACATCAGCGATGCCGACGAAAGATCATTTGGAGAGGACAGTATGGGAGACGAGATGCTGTTATATCTTCGCCAACTTTTGGATAATCGCGCGATCTACATGCTGATCAACCTTCTTTTGATGTTTTTCAAGTTGTTCAGTTCCCAACCTAAGGAGGAAATGCCCCCGAAAAGGTTCATCTCAACTCACCCCTTGGAGCAAAAAGCAAAGGTCAAACGACCCGCAATCATGGGGCCTGCCAAATCACGCCCTATCCAGTGTCAGAAAGTCAAAGTATTGAAAGAAGGTCTATCAATACAAGATTGAAGGGTTCTTCAATCAGAATCTGGCAGTTGTAGGTAGAGTATCATTGTCATGGGCTCGTTGATACATTGCCCTTTCGGCCTACAAAACGTATTGTTGGTGATGAAAGCCGATTTCATCAAAAGTTTAATTGATCTTTCTGCGATTTCATGTCGATATTCATTTTCGCTTATTCTCCTTTGGTGACTAATGTAACCTGGGGAACTTCCTATCAAACCTCGTATCCTACGGTACCTCATTGTGTCTGCCTCTTTACCTAGCATTTCTGCTTGATACGGCAACATGAAAGTCGTTGCTCATTTTAAGCGAAGACAAACTGGGCTCAAATTGAAAAATATGTTGATTAAACTAGTTAGTCAGATTATTTCTCTCCTGTTCAGGTCGACCCTTAGGAGTCGAAATCTACTTGATTCAGTCAATTCATGGCCAATAACTTAACAAACATAACGGAAGTTCGTCTTCTCCTTGTCAGTCAGATCCTTCTCATCCTCTTCAACTTCGATATTAGTCCTGGTAACCTCTCCGTAAAGTCGATCTCTCTTTTTGTTCTCCCACTGGACACCAAGATAGTAAAGGCCCATCAAAGCAATCGCGGCGCTCTCGACACCCAGGATGCAATTATATCCGGTACTGTAATGCGGGGCCTCAGAGGCCCTGAATGTCTGAGGCGCAATGATATTTGCCACGCAATAGGCCAAAAAGACCATTGCGTTGACAGTGACCTTCTTCGTTTGACCTGATGTGTTAGCCATGGGAAGACTCAGAGCGACAGCATACGGTCCCCAGAAAAAATAAAAGAAGTAGTATGCCGTGAGAAGTCCACCCTTGTTGGAGCTGGGCAACTTTCGGATAACGATTGAGCAGACTAATGGGACTACACAGCAGACCGCGGCAGAAAGGCAACGGGTGTTCTTAAAGTACCGCGGTGGCAGTGCAGCGAGAATCGAAGATACTGCTTGAATGACACTAGTAGGCATTCCGAGCAAGACGGTGTTGAGAGTTGAGAAGCCAAAGCCGGAAACGATCTGGGCGGAGAAGGTGTTGAGACCACCATTTGCGACGTTAATGCAGAGAAAGAAAAATGCAATATTCCAAGACTTCCAGTCCAGAAGGGCTTCGACAACTTGGCTCCATTTGAACACCTATACACGGTTAGTCCATCTTATTCAGGAAGGTGTTGTGGAAAACATACTTTGCTTGTGATACCAGTGTTGTCCTCTTTCTTGCGCTGCACCGCAATGTACGCCTCCCGCTCACTGAGGAATCGACCAGCTTCAGGTCGGTCAGGGAAGAAGAAGAACATGAGGAGTGAAAAGAGTAAGCTAATAGCGCCGAGGATGATGAACAAAAGCCTCCAACTCGCGATATTCGTGTGCGTGTGGCCAATGCCGTATGAAACGAGGCCAACATATACCTGGTGGAGGGTCAGTACCATGTTGACGGGAAATCGGTGCACGAAAACATACTGATGCGACGGTAGAGCTCCAAAGCGCCACTCGAAGCGGCTGTTCCCTCTTGCGATACCACATGGCTGTCACAAGAGTGAGACTCGGAAGAGCGGGAGCCTCCATCATACCCATGACAAATCGCAATGCCATCAAGCCCGCAGCATTGTGTGTAACAGCCATGAGAAGCGTCATAATGGACCAACCCATGCCCATAACGGCAAGAAACTTGCCAATTGGGAGACGGGTCATTAGGTTGACAGCGGGGAACTCGGCAACGAGGTAGCCGAAGTAAAAGATGGAGCCAACTGATCGTTAAGTAAGCGTGGTAGGATTTGAACGGATTGAGGTCGCAACGTACCCCAGCTATAGTCTTGACCCTTGAGGTTGGTGTCCTTGGTCATGCCGTAAAGCGCAGCATTAGACACAATGACTTTCTGTGCCGGATTAGGTTATGCTTCAAACAAGTTCCCCACAAGCAAGTGTCACATACATCAACAGCCGATAGTACGGCGTATCCCCAAAGGTAAGGCATAATGCGCCAGTCAATTTTCCTGACTAGCTTGCGAACATCATCTTCGGTGTATTCGAAATGGACTGTTGCCTCGGCGGCGATGAGATCGGACTTTGTTTTCTCAGCATCGTCGTTGGACTTTGCCGGGGATACCGGACGAGACGACATGGCGGTCACAGGGTTTAGTTGATGATGAGGATATCCCGTGTTGCGAGAAAGATCTTGGCAATATGCTAGGCGGGTTGTTCAGAAAGCCAAGTCTTCGGCATAGTCATATATGCAGCTCCTGGAACATAGACGCGATCCCAGCGTCGAACGTGTTTGTTGATGGTGTTTGATAAGATAGAACGCAAAATGGGAATTGTCGGACAGTTCTCCAAAATGTCCGCTGGCTATAGAGTTTGTCGACCCACATCTGACTCGAGGTCCGAACTATCCCCAGCTTTAGTGGCGGCTTTACCGAGGGCCCGGATCAAGTGGGACTCAAGGGCGGATTTGTTGAAGCTCAATGCCGCGGACATTCATGTCAAAGGCCGGTAGAGATGTAGGGAGGGATCAAGAAGAGTCCAAAAGGTCTGGAATCCGACAGAGGTCTCATGGATCAAATCCCTTTTGGTTCTTGTAGATGCGTGCCAATTACACTTTGACGAACTAGGGAACATCAGGGCCGAGAAGCTAATTGCTGCCAAAATGTCGATTCAGAACGTTGATCTCGCCGACGAGCAACGCCTATTCAACGAGGAGGTATTCCAGATTGAGAAATGGTGGCAAAGCCCGCGTCAAAAGGATATCCAAAGGTAGGTTGTCGGGCACTGGATGACAGACCTCATCGAGACAAGCTTGATCTAACATTTGCCTGATAATAGGCCGTATTCCGCAGCACAAATTGCATCATTGCGCTCATCGCTGCCTATCAGCTACCCTTCCAGCATCCAGGGTCTAAAACTGTGGTCCATTCTCCAGGAACATCGCAAGAATGGGACAGCTGAGCTTACTTTTGGAATGGTTGACCCAATCCTTGCCTCACAGATGGAAGGTCAAAAGACCATCTACGTTTCCGGTGCACTCTGCGCATTTTCGCAGGCCGATTGCATTGGTCAGGATATGAGTGATTACCCATGGGACACGGTTCCCAAGGCAGCCACAAAGATTTTCCAATCTCAGATCTACCATGACCGGAGGCAGAGGCAGTTCCGCCTAGGGAGAGGGGAATCAAAGCGTGCGACAACTACAGAAGTCCGTGATTATTTACTTCCCATTGTTGCTGATGCCGACATGGGCTTTGGCTCTCAGACAGCGACCATGAAGCTGGTCAAGAGCATGGTAGAATCTGGCGTCGCAATGTTCCACCTTGACGACCTGTCATTAACTGGAAAGCGATTTACTGACGGTGGAGGCCACACGGTTGTATCAACCGGCGAATACTTGCATAGACTGGGCGCTGCAAGAATGCAACTTGATATTATGGGGTAAGTTGTAACAAAATGCCATGAATACCGGAAACTGACAACCCTTCAGTGCAGAGACACTAATACTCTGCCGATGCGACATTGATGGTGCGCAATACATCACCAACAACATGGACCCAAGAGATCACGCCTTTATTCTCGGTGCTACTAGCCTCACCGAGCCCTTATCATCTAAAAGTCGTACTCCTGAACAAATAAATGAGTGGAAGAAGAGCGCGGGAGTCATGACGTTTGACGAGGCCGTCGAAGCCCTCGCAACTCCTGAGCAGTTTACTAAATATTGCGATCTCGTCGAGGCCAGTTACCCGTGCAGCCTGACTCAACGGCGCAAGGCCGCAGCAGATGCTGATGGCCGTGAACCATGGTTCGATTGGGATCTGTCAAGGAGGTGCGATGGTCGCTACCTTTACAGTCCAAAAGTTCAAGCCATTACGGAGCGTTGCTTGGCTGCCGCGCCACTCGGCGATGCGACTTGGGCTCGGATGGACCTGGATATGGAGAGACTATCAGAGGTCCACAACAAAAATTAAACAAGTTTATCCTAAGCGATTGTTCGCAGCTGGGTACTCTGCCACTTATGATTTTATCGGCAAGGGATACTCCGAAGATGACGTCAAGGCTTTCCACAGCGCGCTTGCAAAGCTCGGCATCGTCTGGCAGGTTCAGCCCGGATTCGCTCTGCAGGGCCTCAATTACGCGACCAAGAAGTTTTCCAGAATGTGGGGAGAAGAAGGCATTGGCGGATATGTTCGCGACATCCAGAAGCCAGCAATGGAAGTGAACACAGATGGATACGAGAAGATGGAGTGGAGCGGAGGATTTATCACTGATGCATATGAAAGTATTCTTGGTAATCTGTAAGATGAGCCTATGAAAAGGGCAATTTTCCTCAGGCACAAGATGGAAAGGGTTTGTTTGTCATCCATTCTTAGCTCGATAGACGTCCTATTCATAGATAATGCGTGATAAATAGATTAACAAAAGATAGATTTACTGAATCAAGCTCAGGGAGAAATATAATCAAGGTTGAGGCTTGCTCCGATTCGCTTTACCGAGCTTAACACATATTCCTAGCCAAGTTACTGATCGACATATTCATACTGGATCCACTGCGTCTCAGATATTGAAGGCGGGCTAAATGCCGGACGAGGACCCCGCAAGATTGTTTTCAGCATTGAAAGCACCTTTGGCTGGGCCTTGAGATCCTCCATCTCCTTGATTAATTGGTTCAGATCCTCTGTCCTGGCCGGGGAGATGGTCCACTGCTGCTTTGGATCTCCATATTCGGTAATGGGAAGACACTCGGTCAGAATCTCAAAAACTTCTCGAAACACCCGGGCGACTTCCCATTTGCTAGCAAAGTCGACCAAAGTTGCGAGTCCAGCAAATAGCGACTCGCAGATGGTGCGTCTATCGTAGAATTCCAGCTGCTGGTGAGTGGGAGTCGCCCAGAGGCAAAACATCACTGTCACGGCAGCTTGGAACTGATGTAGTAACTATGGTCCCATTATCAGAAACACGAAGCCACTTGATTGGGGAGGAGGTGACAAACCGCGGTCCAGGTATAACAAGTTGTGTGGTCTTTTACTCGCAATCGGCGAAATGAAATCAGCACGGAGCAGGCAGCTTTGACTAAATATCGGGCGTCTCCTCCACGAACTGCCAGTAACGGATTCGGAAAAAGTGATATAATAGTGTAATTTGCAAGCTTCTTCAGCCATGCGGTAGATAAAAATCGGCGGCGACGTTCCTGGGAGGCGTTGAGATTTGTGATTCCCTGGATCCATCTATCCAAGTCGTACTTCGGTCGCGAGCGCCAAAGATTAGGGACAGGATGGCCATTCTTGATCGACTCGTGCTCAAGCTGCTGCGTGATGCGGAGGATGCGATATTGAATCCGCCGGAGCCAGAACATGTGTTCCTCCAGAGCAATGTCCACTGGAGATGGTGACATGTCGCTGTAAGGGTAAGTCAGACGCAACTCTTCAAAGCTTATGTGTTGGACTTCGCTGTCCATTAAGTCCTGTATTCTGTGAGATTGGAATAAGTATCCATGATACGCTGGTACATACCTCATTCTGGACTGAAGAGCTGTCGATGCATACTGCGTGGTCCATCGAGTTGGACAGCAAAATATCGATTACAACGCAAGTGCGTAATGTCATTTTGTGAATAACTTCCTCTAAGTCTGGATTGGAGGATTGTCGACCCTTTAATCTCGACCTGTGATAGGCCAAGCTAGATAAATTGCAGTTTTTGATGGCCTCAGAAGCTCGTTGGAATAATTCGCCAACAGAGTCAAGATGCATGGCATGGACTGTGAGTAAAAGGGAAGATTGGGTTTTAAGTGTTTGTGGCGTATCTTGTAGGCTCAGCAGTTCATACTTGCTAATTGCCCGCTGATATGCAACCTTGTACATGTTAGAATGTATAGGAAGTGTTTGATGACGAAGGGTCTCACTTTGGATAGACTCATGTGATCAGGCGATGGGTTAGATCCGTTGACGAGAAGAGCTCCTACGGAAAGGACCTGGTTGGGTCAGTCAAATAATGCGTGCTTCTTTGAGACTGGTGCATAAATTTACCATTTCAACGAAAAATGCTCTCCACCCCATAGCCTGCTTCGCCTGCGCTGGTCTTATCCAGCACGACCACCAGTCATCCCACTGTTTATGGTGAAGAAACGGCCACATGGGATGAGCGCTTGTAAAGTACTCGGCAGCGTATTGGCTGGCAACACCCTCTGCCATGTAGGATTGCGACACCCTTTCAGACACCATGTCGATGCTTGCAAAGGCTCGTGGCCTTATGCATCCTTCGTCATTTTCGTCATTGACCATGTCGGAAATGTCAATAACTCGATCATCGACTGAGAATTCTAGGACCTCAAGAGATGCCTGCCATGGGACGTTGGGTTGTTCATCAGGGCTGCTCTCCTCCTCGAGTTCTTGATCCTGGATGGCCCCATTCTCCCCAAACACATTAAACATCCATCCTGGGTCTTCAGTGGCCTCTCGCGGAGATCCCAAGAGCAGGGCAGTAATCGATGGGCTCATACCGCCAGCTTCCCCCATGGCCACCCCGTTGAGGTTTGGGCCCTCTGGGACGCCGGCTTCCACTGACGATTGCCGAGTGAGGTGATCGGTAACAACCGATGGGTTTGACCGCTTCAGTCTAGTTTCAAGATTGGCGATGTGCTCTTCTAACAAATGGATGTATCTTGGCCAATTCAGTTAGTCTACATTCCGCTTGTCCCAATAACCGTCCGTTGCTGTTCGTTCACCGCGCTGAGGGCTCCTTGGACGCATTGAACTTCTTGGGCATAAGCGGTATGCACTCTGGGACTGTTAGCATGGAGCGGACTTGTCCACCGAATAGGTATCTAGCACACCTGCTCCAGTCCTTGAGCATTCTCCGCAGATCGGACGCCGCTTATCGCACTACAAGGCACAATGTCCATCAGTTCCACGATGCTATTACACCAATGACCAACAGCATGGGTCTCGGAGTGTACCCACCTTCTTCTTCCGGCGTCTGCATCGACAACACGCTATGTCCCGTGGTGCTCTGAGCCAGGGGATTCCCATGGACTGCAATCCCTCCATTGTAGCGGGCTTCTTCTGGTGGACGGAGGTGATTTGCAAATGCCGAGTTCAACGAGTCGTCGCACATTAAAGTTGAGCACCACCGGCCCCAAAATCTTCCGGAAACCGTGGACACGACTAAGAGCGTGATGGTGAAGCTTAACCCAATTTAGCAATGCTTATCGTCCTTCTTCGAACCACGCAACGCGCACGTAACATCGTTGGTCGACTCCACTCATTAACTGATAAGCATGACTAGCACGCGTTATCGTCTGTCGGACTTTTTGCGCATTGTCCGACACGGGCTCCATAGAGGTAGCACCGAGAGCCATGTGACCGGAATAGAAAGCGGGAATTACTAAAGTGATATTGGATGAAGGTGTACGCATCGATGCGGTATTGCTACATCACCAATTTCTCCTCGGTATCAACATGGCTGTGATATCCGCTCCCCGGCGGCTCCGTGTAGCCGTTCTGCGATGCTTCACAATCCCTGATCAGATCGCCCAAGAGCGAGGCCAATTTGACCAAATATTCGCCACCTGGATTCAAGGAGCTGTCAAAGCGAGGAATGAGAAGAACTCTGCTAGCAACCGTGTCGCGGCAGAAGTAACCGGTTGGAACGTTATTGATCATGGCGAATACCCGCCCGACCTGAACGAGATTGACGCGGTTGTTATTACCGGCTCGACTGCATCAGCCTATGACCAGGATCCTTGGATTCAAAAGCTATCCAGCTTTATCCAAGGTAAGCTCGAACCAACTAAAAACGTGGTGCACAATGCCTAACGTATTCAGATGTATATGCAAACTACCCAAGTGTCAAGATGTACGGTGGCTGTTTTGGCCATCAAATAATTTCCCAGGCTCTTTTGTCTCCATTTGGAGTGCGCGTGGCGAAAAACCCCAAGGGATGGGAAGTGGGTGTTCATGAAGTGAAGCTCTCTCCGGAATTCGCAAGCATGTTCCCCGGATTACTAGAGAGCAACATGCTCTCATATCAGTTTCTCCACCAGGATGAAGTAGTTACAACAGATGCAACACTTCCCTCAAAATGGATACCGCTCGGCAAATCGACTCTCTGCGATGCGCAGGGGTTTCTTGACCCTGGTCGAGTTTTGACGTACCAAGGCCACCCAGAGTTTGATCGATTTATTAATACACTCAGCACTGCACCATTGGGCACGTCTGGGGCGATTCCCAAACAGCAACTCCATGAGTTTAACACTCTCATCGATCAGGATGATACCGCAGGACTGGCTGGCGAGGTTCTTTTAGAATTCTTTTTCGATCAGAAGCCATTGTAAGACAATAGATAGTTGATACCAATAAATCATGAATAAAGTACAGCCCAGGAAGTGAGCGTGTGGGATTATAATCCATAATTAAGCCATCATGCAGTTCCTGGAGCAGAAATACGACCTACATTGACAGGACTAGAAGTTGCATCCACTTACAGCCCGGTCTTGATATGTGAGGAGGTCATAAAAGTCAGTGACTCTAGCTGAGCTAGGGGATGTCAGGTCCGTAGTTGGAAGCGCAGCATCAGCCCATTTCCTGGTGCCAATAAATGTGTATAAAAACCCATGATGTTATGTGTTCTGAAAAAAACTATTCATCTTAAATTTGTATCAAGTGCTTCATTTGAGTAATACTCCATCTACCGGCATCCCAATCAGACTCATCTCCTTCATTTCTCCAGCACCGGAGGCTCAGCAGGCAACTTCGCTCCAGGAGGGGGAGTGTTCCTAGACTTGAACTCATCGCAGATGTCTTCCATCTTGACAAATTCCACACCCTCTTTTGTGAGCAGATACTTGATAACTCTATCCAGGGCATTAGAACCAATTCAAATTGGGAGGGGTCTTTCGTACCTTTCAAGCATCTTAAGTGCATGCGGGTGTCCACAAACGTCAGGGTGAATAGTGACAGGGAAGCAAAAGTTGTCGTATGTCTCGTAGAAAAAGTCAAAGTGGTCCCTCCATAGGTCTTCAACAACGCTAGGGTGAACCCATCCGTGACTGTTATTCATATTCTTGATAAACATCTAGTAAGTCATACGGTTAGAAATCTCCAATAACCTCAGGGAATAGACCGTACCATGGGGGAAGATCATCCAAGTACCAACTTGCAGGAATCTCCACAAGGCCAGTGGTTTCTCCCTTCACTAGTGGCTTCATCCATGTATCAGGATGCTTGGAGTAGTCGATGTTGGTCCAGGTATCTCCAACTCGGAGCCAATGTGGCAAAGCGTCGTGGTGGGAGAAAGAATGGTCATACTCCAGCCCTTTTCGATGGTTAGCATAAACAGAATACACCATGGCGCATCAAGTGAATACCATATTCCATCATCAAATCGGCGCCCTCCTTTGAAGTCTCCCACCAAGGCACGACGGAACCTCTCGGAGGCTATACTCAATTAATAAAAGTCCTGCCTGCATTGATTTGATGGCACCCATACCTTTCCGCAAAAGTCTGTGATCATACGATACGTCTTATCCAAGACTATTCTTTGTTGCTCGAGGGTCATGTCCTTGGGGTTCTCATGTGAATACCCATGGAGACCAATCTCGTGTCCCGCATCTCGGATTAAAGCACATTCCTCGGGGAAGGTCTCCAGACTGTGTCCTGGAATGAACCACGTAGTCTTAATGTTGTACTTGGCGAAGAGATCCAATAAACGACGGACACCGACAGTCCCAGCGAAATATCCTGGGCCCTAGATTAGTCTAGTATGGGGCTTGCGACAAACAGCCACATACCTCGTGAAATATCAGACACGGACTCCTCTCCACCATAAGATCCAATCCATCCACAGACGGCATCAATATCGACGGAAAAACAGCAGAGTGCCTTGGGAGCCATGGTAGAATGCAATGATAATAAATGTAAAAAAAGATTTACGAATGGGATGATGATCATGAAGCAAGTATAATACACAACTTCTTGTGTACAACTAATAGGGTTAAATACACCCTCGACGGCTGTACCAACACGACTTATTGCAATACAAACACCTTCTATGGGTTGATATCGGGTGGGGGCGACCTGCCCCGCTGTCGTCGGACATGACTACTAATGTCCGCGACGGACTTTGTGCAGCCGACACAAGGACGCCGCCAGGCTAACCTTGTTTTATTGGTAGGCTTAAAGATGATTAAAATGCATCCATCGTAGGTATGTATTTCTTTCCCTACTCGCCCTCATTCGTGCTATCTGAACCTCAAATTTATTCTCACAATTCACGCCTATTTCAAGATGCAGCCATCGGCAGAAGCAATTGCCGCTCACACTTTCAAGTACGATGAGAAGACTTTAGATAAACCCCTTGCAGAGTTTCTCCAGAAATTTTACACTTTCTCTGACGATAAGGAAAATGCTTCGTGCTGGGCTGATTGCTTCACCGAAGATGCTGTCATGAGGAAGGCAACCACTGATGTTAACGGACGCCAAGGTATTTTTCCTGGTCGAGTGCAGTCGTTTCATGAGACTCACGCTCAATTATAGCAATTGCTGAGGTGAACCTGGGCTCTTGGAAGGGTCAGGCTTCGCGACGCCATATTGTGTTCAAGGTGTTCCCATTCAGCTCAACAGAGACCGACGAGGTCATGTTGCACGGGATGAGCAAGTATGTGTATGAAGACTCTACCACAGGAGAGATGGCGTGGGCGGCGAGGTTACACTTTAAGAGGTTTGATAACGGAAATATCCTCATAGACTGTTATCACATTTTCCCGGTAAGTTGGTTCGTTGACCAAATCTATGCTCGATTCTATCTAACATTCCGTGACAGAGCAAGCCCCCAAAGGCAAATTAGGAATGGAATCAAACAAAAGCAGAATTAGATGTTATATTTAAATAAAAATTCATTACTTACAATCTCGCCGAACCCACATTCCTTTCCCGCCTTTATTTCACGGGACATGTTGTGACATCATTAACGATCTCGCACCTAATTCTGAATTCCTGGCGATGTACCTTCCAGGTTCTCTGCTCTATATTCAACAGCTTAAGGCCATATCTTTATACCAATACCTGGCTTGAGAATCTCTGGTCCAATACGTCAATGACTGGGTCAATCATTATATGGAAACTTAACTTCCAAAAGCTCAACCATGCAGCATGTGATTGCGGTGGTCTCAAAACCAAACTTCACAAAACAGGAAAGATGATTCAAGTTTTTGAATAAATTAAACGAGTGCAGATTTCTGAAATCACTTAATTTCGGAATTAATCGACATCAACCCCAGATTTTCTAAGCCTAGTCCCTAAAATAGAACTTGTTAGCCGTCAACATGCCGTGCGTCCAACATCCACTTACCACTACTGCGTAAAATCCCACAATAGTATCCCCCAGAGGGTTCAGCTCTATCCAGTCTTCATCCCACCTCACCTCTTCTGGGGGGAACACGGCTTCTCTATCGAAGTTGGTTTTAATCTAAGATTATCGGGATTAGAACACTCCTCTCGCTTCAGTTATATGATCGGCTGACTGAAGGAGAAGAGGAACTCACCCGCTCTGAACTCCTTGACCCAGGCATCCTGGCAAAAACGGGATATCGGCACACCACGCAAAATACAACAAACTGAAGCCATTAGTGATGTATCTTCCCATAAAGCTTTGAGGCCAGTTGTGATGTAAAGTGTGGAGGATCGCACAACTTGAGAGACCAGGGAGCGGGGAAATCCGGGCAACGAAAGATCTAAAAATGGGCAATACTTAAAGGTAGTTAGCCGCCGGGCACATAATTTTCAGCCAATTGACGGATGGTAAAAATTGACCATAACCCGAGTCGCAGCGCTAACTTGGATTTAAATCGAGACCCTGGACCCTTTGCACGCATCTTCCAATAGCTAAACAAACGGGACCTGTCATGGTCGCGGTTGATTTAAGCGCTGGCGACTTCAAACAAGGCTCCTGGCGGTTGGTGAAACGACCAGAGCGGGTTGCACTAGACTAGGGCACGAAGTTTCTCTAACAGATCCATCCTAGCTAGAACTTGTTGTGCCACGGTCACTCAAACACATCGTGTCTGCGGCGCAACCCCCGATGGCACGGTGCAGGTGCCTCGAAGATGGAGTTCAAGTACTAAGCGCCGGGCGTTGCTTATGATGGTGGCATCGTCTCCATATTGTTTGGATTTATTAGCGAATGTCCTTGGCTTCAAAACTCTCATTCAGCGCCTCCGAAAGTAAGGTGCCAGCACCATGTTTCATAGGGCTAGTATGGTGGGTCTTAGCCGGTTTGTCAACCAACAATCACATAACGAGCGCCAATTTGAACTTCCGCTTTTCCGAAGATGGCTCATGTCTATGATTTCCGCCAGTTCTATTTTCAGTAGATATCGACAAGTTTTGAGATCCCTGTTGAAGAAAACTATAAAGGAAGGCGACTGTCCACGTCCAGCGGCTCACCAGCGTTTTTCTGATGATAATTTTCACATCATTACAACAAAATTTCTCTACTTAGATTTGTATATCTTGATGTTCTCATCTCCATTTGCTTAGCCCTGAAACAACAGTTTGTTTTGATTATTGTAATGTCTCAACGACTTCCTCAACAGCAGCCAGTGGAAGACACAGTATGGACCTCGCCTCCTTGTTCAATCAGGGAATGGCCAAGTTAATGACGAATCAGTATTACGAAGACTCGGGAACCCAGTGGTGGGTTCAGAATCGGCTCGTCCCTGGTCAACCATCAGCTGAAACTACTGCATTTTGGCTCACTCTCTTGCCCGACGTCTTCCCAAGACGAGAAGGATGCTTTATGGTCGCCAAAGCGCCCCTTGGGGGAGGCAACTGCGACCTCCTTGTCGCTCAGCTTTTTCAACACCATTCGCGAACGGATGAATCCAAGTTCTTGGTAATTGAATGCAAGGCCACTGGGGACGAATCCAAGAAAGAAGTATGGAAGGAAGCCCACACGCAACTAATTCGATACTTGGGCGGGACCGGGTCATATCAGGGTAGAAGACAATTCGGGGCCATCGCAATCGGAAGATATGTTCACTTCTATGAGTTCAGCAGTGAGGACAAGACCCTAACCGCTGTTCATGACCAGCCTCTGCTTGTTGATAGAGAGTGTCAGACTGTTCAATCGTATCTCGATTATATAAAACAGGTAGCTTAGGATACTTACCTTTCTTTAATATAGACATTGGCAGAGCTTTTGCAGTTGAAGGATATGGCTTGTATTACTTCTCCTCAGGGCATTTTTTTGGTCAATGGTCCAGCGCCAAAGCAAGCGGCATTTCGGGCTGTTCCAAAGTCTGAGCCAAATTTTTAGATATGATATCTTAAATCTCGAGTTTAGCTGGTTGGCCAACGTCAAATTGCACACGGCAAGTTTAGTACCCGTTCATGATCGTCGCATTTAGCAGACCTCCATCGCAACACCTGTCGTAGCGGATCAGCCTTAGGAATAGAACCGTAATACATGATGAGCCAGTATGTTCCACTGTGGCATGTGATAAACATCTCGGTTTTCTTGTATGCTGGAGGGATATGTGCAGGGTAGGCGATGAGACAAGCTCAAGGAAACTAGTAGTTCATCTCCCTCTGGAATTGGGAAATGGTCCGGTAATAAGCCACGCACCCTAACAATTTCCTACAACTTGGTGAATTGGCCGATCATGTCGTCATTTCCGGCGTCAGACCAAGGGTGTCTGTCGAATTCTTGTAGCCCACGCCCTTTCAAATACGCGCCGCAAGAATCATCGCCAGAGCTTACAAATCTGCATGATGGGCGACAAAGAATTTAAATTTCGACTCTTCTCCCTCGTGTATTGCCGATTCGCCTCTGCGGTCCCCAACCAACAATCACTGATACCTCACATCGTCATTGATTAGCAGCAGACATTCACAATGTCCCCACAACAACCTCAAATAAAAGCAGCCTTTTTCGACTTTATGGGCACATGTCTCGATTGGCACGCCAGCGTAGTGCAGCATTCGCCCTCGTCGATTCCAAAGGACGATGCTTCTAAACTCGCTCTAGAATGGCGCAGGCAATACTTTCTTGAAATCAACCGGCGCTTTCAACAAAACCTTCATACCGAGGACATTGACGAAACTCTTGCGCGTGTCCTAGAAGACGTTCTCGAGCAAACACCCAATTGCCAATCTCACTTTGATGCTAATGCCAAAAGACGACTGATCGAGGCATGGCACAACCAACCCGCCTGGCCAGAGGTTCAAAAGGCCATACATTGCTTGCGAGAGGACCTCGGCCTTGAAGTCTTCGTCCACGCCAACGGCACGACCCGTCTGCAGCTTGACCTGACGCGCTCCTCGGGTTTGAACTTCAACATGTTGTTTTCTAGCCAGTCGCTGGGCTTGTACAAACCATCTCCTGACGCGTACAAGAAAGCATTAGAATTCGTCAAGCTCAAACCAGAAGAGGTCGTCATGGTCGCAGCGCATGCGTACGATTTGCGAGGCGCTCAAAAGGTAGGGATGAAGACCATTTATATCCACCGCTGGACCGACGACATCGATGAGGACATGAAGAAGGTGGAGACCGAGTTTGACGTGTTCTTGGAGGACATGGAGGGTCTGCCAGCTGCGATCGAGGGCTTGTGAATTCGAATCTGGAGGCGAGGATAAACACGGGATCATTTGCCATTCGACTCGTCATGTTGATTGAAATTGAAGATATCAGGAACTATCGTATTCTCAACCTTCCTGAATTACGCCGAAATGATAGGAGGCAAGTCCCCTTCTCCGGGGTCGTTCGAGGTGATAAGAATACGGCTCGCAAAGGTGCTCGTCCGTAAACAGCCTCCCGTAAAACAGAGCGGCGGTCCATCATAGATAACTGGAGACAAAGTCGCCAAGGATATCTTCAATAATACGGTTCCGATACCCGAAGTAGTGGGATTAATTATGCCGTCTTGGCTAAGCGTGGAGAATGTCGGTTCACAAGTGGATCGTACGTTTGCCAAGCGGGTATTGTGTGATTAAACTGGCCGAGATATCCGATCACCAACCCTGTCGCCGAATGGCTCGAATCAAAACCTCGAGAATCAAGCCGCTATGTTTAGCGCAATGCCAATTCCATTTAGAATCAGTTCTAAGCTTAAGCCACCGTTTATACACGGAATTCTTGACTCGGGTTCGCTACGCGGACTCGATGCAAACGGGAAGCAAACAGACAATCCGCGTATTCGAACCTGCCAGCGATTCTTCCTCTTCCACTTCTCACCCTTTTTTTTTTCTTTCGGTCAAGAGTACGGAAATTCAGGCGCAAAGTGGATCGTGGGTCCAGACTAACCAAGCCATTTTGATAGCATTCTTCCGGCCGACCTATCCGAGCTATCAAGCATGCCTGTCCCGAGTGCCTGGGTGAGGCTCAAGTGCCAGGAACAAGGGGTCGAGCTCCGTTAGAAGAGATATAATAGTAACTGTGTTCCTGTCAATGGCAGTTTAGTCTTCACTTTCGTATCAGACTAGCCACTCTTTTGCAATACTCTTTTCTCTTACATTCGTTTCACACGCTCTTTTTGACTTTTTCAAGCTCTCGTTTATTCAACATGTTGTTGAACACTATTATTCTTGGCGCTTTCGCCTCCTCTGCCATGGCTGTTCCCCTCCTTGAGGGACGGGGCACCTGCACTTTTACCGATGCGACTGCGGCCATCAAGGGCAAGAAGAGCTGCTCCAAGATCTACCTCAAGAACATTGCCGTCCCGGCCGGCCAGACTCTTGACATGACTGGCCTCACCAGTGGCACTGAGGTGGGAATTAACTGGTGAGCAGATGGAGTTTCTGACTAACCTCGTGTCTGTAGGTCATCTTCCAGGGTACCACCACCTTCGGCTACAAGGAGTGGGAGGGTCCTCTCATCTCCTTTAGCGGCAGCAACATCGTTGTCGACGGCGCTTCGGGACACTCAATCGACTGCCAGGGTCAGCGATGGTGGGATTCCAAGGGCTCCAACGGAGGTATGATACTCGCCGAGCGTTGAATGGTTGCGGTTCGAGCCTGACTCTCCTTCCAGGTAAAACCAAGCCCAAGTTCTTTGCCGCGCACAGCCTCAAGAACTCCCACATCAACAACCTCCAGGTCAAGAACACCCCCGTTCAGGCCTTCAGCATCAGCAGCGCTGCCACTCTCTACGTGAACAACGTTCACATTGACAACAGCCTAGGTGACTCAAAGGGAGGTCACAACACCGACGGCTTCGACGTTGGCAACTCGGACGGCGTTTACATTACCGGTGCCGTGGTCAAGAACCAGGACGATTGCCTTGCCATCAACTCGGGTACTAACATTGAGTTCAGCGGCGGTACTTGCTCCGGCGGCCACGGTCTCTCCATTGGCTCTGTTGGCGGCCGCTCCAACAATGTTGTCAAGGGAGTCAAGATCACTGGCTCGTCCATCAGCAACTCCGACAACGGTGTTCGTATCAAGACTGTCTACGGCGCGACTGGCTCCGTCTCGGACGTCACTTACCAGAACATTGCTCTCTCCAACATTGCCAAGTACGGGATCGTCATTGAGCAGGACTACAAGAACGGCTCCCCCACCGGCTCTCCCACCTCTGGCGTTCCCATCAAGGATGTCACCATCAAGGGTGTTACCGGAACCGTCAAGTCTGGCGGCCAGGACGTTTATATCCTCTGCGCTGCTTGCTCCAACTGGACTTGGAGCGGAAACAAGATCACTGGCGGCAAGGCTAAGAAGACTTGCAAGGGTGTGCCCAGTGGTGCTTCCTGCTAAGCGGGCTGGCAGGATAGAAGGATGAGTTGAGGCGCTGCAGCAGTAAGCTGAGCAGTGCCAGAGTTCTAGAAGAGTGCTATTCTTGGTCTGTACATTAGTGCTTATATTACATACAAGCTAGCCCTGAGAAGGGATTTAAATCCTATTTATTCACAGCATCCGCTCGGAGAAGGAATAGCCACGCAACCAGGATACGATGCAGAGTCATGTCATACACAGATGATGTCAAGTTTTAGTCATTCCCAAGTGCGAGTATTCGTTTGCAAGTTAGGATGAATAGCAGTTGGACCGTGCCGGTGAGTTTGAGAGGATTTCGTGGGGATGGAATCGAAACCCTGTTGCACGAATGCTGCGGATGACGCGCTAGGCCATTCCCAGACGATTGTGTCGAGCATTGCCTCAATCTGGGCGTTGATCGGGCAATTTCACTTTGACAGAGCCTGAAAGCGATACATTTGTCTTGGGGTAGTCGTCTTTAGTATAGCGCGCAATCCTACTCTTCATGAGGATTGTCATGCTGTCAGTCAAACATTCTTAGCAAAACACCCAGCAAGGACAAACGGTCCGAGTCCTTGGAATCCCAATCATCACTACACAGACCAATGTATTCCAAGATGAACATCTTTCACGATTAGAAGGAATTGATACTTTAGCTAACAATTATTGGTCAGTTTGTTAATCGCGTAGCTCATCTTCTGTCGAGAATTGGACAGCGTCAAACCCCTAATTAAGTAACTAATGGAATCTTAGCACCACATATCACAGGATACTCGGCCGCCAATACAGCCGCAGTGGCTTCCGCAAGTAGTCAGTAGAACAGCCAACTAGATGATCCATTACCCGTCATGGGATTATGCAGAGTGATCAACACTCACTGGCTTACCATCCCCTGACCTACAACAGTTTTGGGCAGGGCATCGCTTTGTCCATGACGCCAATATGTCAGCAGGCCCAGAATGCAACCCAAGCCAAAGTCACCAAAGTACCGACCGCTCATCTATTAGAACTAGATATACTACGGATACAAACCGGTGGGGTTATGCCTCAAATCCTTCTATGGCGAGTCGAACAACTGCCGTCCCGGTTTATGATAATCGCTACCCTAGACCTACGATTACAATGTTTTTCGCTCGGTTGGGGCGTTCTAGAGATGTGGCCATGACTAAATTTATCGTTGCCGCACTTGTTTCACTTGTGCTTTAGTTCCTGCACGAGCAATCCCAAGACTCCTTGCTAGCGCCCGTTTTTTCTAAGATGTTGCATATTGCTTTTCGCTTTCCCTCCTCGCGACCGAACTTGCATTCAGCTGATAGTACCCGCGTGACAATTGGAGGGTTGTGATTGGCGTGTGGGATGGATTTGCGGTCCACGTGTGTAGCTCCGGGATTGGCCGACAAATATGATTGGGCAGTCGGAGCGGATAAACATCCGGAAGCAGACCGCAGCGGATCGGACATAAGACGGAGAAGCTCCGGCTAACAGGAGCAGGCACTAACACAAGGGCCAAATCTTAATCTACGGGTCATGTAGTCGAGTCAACAAGAAGGAGGAGCTGGAAATCCGCTCAAATTCAATCACTCAATGAAATCAACGAAATCAAATCAAATCAGATCAGATCAGATCCATCCTTCGCAGAAACCATGTCTTCTGCTCGGACCACAGAATATGCCGCTAATGTTGTCTTTGTGCTCAGCATGATGCCAGGACTGGTGGGCATCAACACGCTCCTCCGCCCCGGACGCAGAGGGACGAAAGCTAGCGCATTCTTTGGTGCGGATGTCGGGCGTGCGAAACATCAACATGACTCTGGCCATGCTCGCCGTGTGGTTCACTGCGGACAGGAGGACGGTCGGCTACGTGATGCTGACTGGAATCCCGGTCGCGTTGATTGACGGGCTTATCAGTCGATCGCAGATTGGGGACAAGCAATGGGGCCATTGGATGTTTGTGCCCGTGAGCTTTGGACTGGGTGCCATATTAGCAGGATTGTTTTGAGCACGGAACAGAACAGACATTACCGGCGGGGAGACGTTCATTATTATGCGAGGAACTGCCGTGTTTCGGCTTGATGTATCACCACATTTAAAAATATAATAAGAGGAATAGTAATTTGTAGTACCTGTAAGCCGTATTACAAGGCCTAATTTCTTAGTATTTTCGGATCCAGGGTGCACAGACAGGCAGGCACCCTTCTGGATTGAACAGTCAGCCACATTGCCAAGCGTGCTTCTACCACACAAACTTGCAACTCTAAAAGTAAAATGTTTCGCTTGGGCACCGCCATGATGCAGCTGGCGAGCCAACCATCCGATTTTCGTATCATGACTGCAGCAGCAGGATCCATTCAGGGTGTTTCCTGGATAGATAAGAGCCTAGAATCCCTTCCGTTTATTTCCTGTAGGATTGCATCACGAACAGCCGTGTGGCACGGCCCCCCCTCAATGAACCACCATGACCCGTCTGACCCCCTTTGAAGTGGCCAAATGAGGATGGTGGTTAAGTGTGGCGGAAACTCTGAGGGAAGATCTGAATGTGCAGAAGGAGCTCGCGATGCTGGGCATGGAATCCTTCCAGCATGGGGTTCGTGGCAAAGACCATATGAGACAACAAGAGAAACCTCAATCAATCTGTCGGGCCGTCTCAGGATGGAGGCGTGGGAGGCATGGAAGCATCTATGGAATCCTACACAGCCTGGGGAAGACTGCACGGACAGGGATGTCGAACGGGATTGGAAGGCCATGGGCAGGCTCAGCATACGCTCTGATGAGGCAGATGAAGCCCGTGTCTGATTGAAGGCGCAAGCAACGGGCTGCCGTGTTCCCGCTCCACCAAGCGTCAAGAGTCGGGCGACAGGGCTGCGATTTGTGAGGCTCAATGCCGTCCAACACCAGCAACGCTAAACCCCTTTAAGCGCCATATGCCGCTGGGACGGGATTCGGGATTGGCGATGCTCTAGCCTCGATCCTTCGAGCGCAACATTACCGCTTTGGGCCTCATATGGCGCTGGCACGGGATTCGGCTCGCGGCTGTGGGCCGTTTGATGGTGGTGATCCCTGCCGAAACAGCCACAGATGGGAGCCTAAAGACGGGTCCATGACGCAGGGGTTCTCCAAGCAAGCACAAGGGCCCCCAAAGGGCTCGCTGATGGCCACCGAGGAGCCAGTGACAGTGAAACCGTCCCTCAGTCATGCTGCGTGTGGCTTTGATCTGCAAATAGCCGTGTGAAACAGCGGCCGTCATTTGTCCCGATGCCTTGCCGGCCCACTCAGCCTCTACCCGTGGTGGTCTGTAGAACCCTGTCGTATCGGTGCTGGACACCATCTTAATTTATCGTTTGCTCCTGGACCCCTTCCAAAATGCAACAACTTGGCATAGCCCCGTTTTCCTATTCCTTAGCCTCGTGGGGAAGGGCCCCCAGAAATGTCCCAAAACGTACGGACGTGCCGCTGCCTCTGTTGATGCTGTTGTGTATATTATATCTTCTGTCACCCTTCCATTCTTCCCTTGTTTCGACAGACAAGCCTCACAACAACACAGCAGCATCGAACACTTTGAAACTTGGCTCGAACAGCCTCTTGCTGACCACCACCCACCCCATCCTTTGCATCTTACGCCTGCGTCTTCGATCAAACCCGACCATTCAAAGAACACCGCCCAAAACCTAGCAGCCATGTCTAACGGTCAACCTGGTAAGGCTTCAGCCCTACAACACACGCCAGACTGGACCTCGTCTCTCTAACACGCCTTTCTCTCTCCTAGTGGACGGCAGCGTCTTCTTCTACGCCCCCAACAAGGGTGCCGCCATCTTCTTCACCGTTGCCTTTGGCGTGTCAACTTTCTGGCACATCTGGCAGTGCACGTAAGGATACCCACTTTCTGCTTCGGCACTTCACTTGGCACTCTAAGGTATTAATCAACCAACTCTACAGTCGCCTCAAGGCTTGGCCCTTCACTGGTCTCCTCCCCTTCGGTAGTCTCATCTTCACTGCCGGTTTCGCCGCCCGTGCCTATGGCGCCTGGAACTATGACATCCTCAACGTCTTCCTTGCCAGCACTGTCCTGATCTACATGTCTCCGTAAGTTAAAGGTGCCGCACACAATGCACCCCAAGCTTCATCCTAACGAACATCTCCATAGTCCTGTCTACGAGTTGGCCAACTACCACATGCTCGGTCGTATCCTCTACTATGTCCCCTACTGCTCCCCCATCCACCCCGGTCGTACCCTTACCACCTTCGGCACCCTCTCCGCCGTTGTCGAAGTCCTCAACGCCATGGGTGTGAGCTGGTCTGTCAACCCCGACATTCCTGATGACCTCCGCAGCGTTGGTGAGAGCATGCTCAAGGCCTCCCTCATCATCCAGATTGTCGTCATCCTCATCTTTGTCGGCTTCGTCGCCTGGTTCCAGTTCCACGTCAGAAAGGCCGGCCTCAACGTCCGCAACATCAACAGCCCCTGCCTGACCATGTACATCACCTCGGTCCTCATCTTCATCCGTTGTATCTACCGTACCGTCGAGCACTTTGGCGCCGAGAAGCTCCGCAGCGTCACCGCCGGCGACGTCGACTCCATCAGCCCCATCATCCGCTATGAGTGGTACTTCTACGTCTTTGAGGTCGCCCCCATGATCATCTACACCTTCCTCTGGAACATCCGCCACCCCCGCCACTACCTCCCCGAGAACCACAAGCTCTACCTTGCTCAGGATGGTGTCACCGAGCTCGAGGGCCCCGGCTGGACCGACGACCGTGGCTTTGTCGTTACCGCCATCGACCCCTTTGGCCTTTGCGGTGGTCGCAAGACCAAGGAGGTTCCCTTCTGGGAGAAGGATGGCATCTCTCCCCAGCGATCCGTCGGCTCCGTCTAAGCGAATACTCCTCTTCGCTTGGAGCTGCTGCCTCTCGCCCCAGCTGGGTCTTGCGCAGACTCACCTCTAATAACCTAGTCCTCGCAATAGGACCACGGTTGTTCTCCACCGACATCTAGACTTGTAATCAAAGATCGCGGGAGCGAAAGCCTTTTGGCCCTTTTTGTACTTTTTTCATGTTTCTCTTTTTTTTTCTTTTTTTTTTTGTCAAAATTCCTCAACGGTCGTCGTTTTGTTAAATACCCAAGGATGATAGAACAGTTGGTGAACCAATGGGAATAGACTGCAACTGGATTTTCTGTTGCAAAAAGCTTTCAAATCGTTAGCTGTGCCCATAGATTTCACAATACCACTTTTTATAAATGTTACTTGCATGCATCTGGTCTTATTAGTGATGTTCCTAAACTTTTTGAGAGCTGTGAAGCACAGAACACATCTTCTAGTAATAGAATTTGGCAACTAGCCGAAGCAGCGGCCTCTGTGGAAAGATTGGAACCATCTGACACAATCAAAATTCTCGAATTGATAGTTGGTTGACTCTACAGTTACAATTTTGACCTCGCCGACGCTTCCTTTTCAAGCGACTCGCATAGCAACTTCACGCCGTGCGTAGCCATACCCCTGCATCCATTAGCTTAGGCATTCCAATCCGGAGAAGGGGCACCTACCATGAAGCTTGATATCCAGCACCCGATGCACCATAGTTGTGAATGACGAGGCCTGTTTTCTTATTTTCTACTTCTATTCTTGGCCCGCCCTTTCGGTTTGGCCTCAAACCTACACCATGCTTAATCACCTTGAGGTTTTCAGGCTTGCCGAGCTCCGGGGCCAGTGCGCAGCATCGTCTCATTATGTCCTTGGAGAACTCCGTATCGACGTTTCCGTCCCAGTTTCCGTCTTCACGGCAGCCGCCTAGGACGATGCCACCGGCTAGAGGTCGTTGGAAGACATATGTTGTATCATTGTCAACCCGTCGAGGGGATCGGAAGTACATCGTCTTTAGTGGGTAGATTGGCTGCTCAACAAGAACAGTCTGGCCCCTGGTAGGATACATGTTCTTATCTTGGACACCGCCCAATTTGTATGAACCTAGACCCGTGCAGTTGAACACAGCCGTAACTCTTGAGGAGTTGAAGGCCTCGTCAATGTGGTCGATTGATCGGCGTACCAATTTCACATTGCCATCTCGGCACTTTTCTAGCAACCTGTATTCAAATACTCAACAGGGATAAATTGAGAGGTCAGGGCGTTAATTACCATTGAAGATACACTTGGGTGTTGATAACAAATGTTGAAGGCGCATCCATTCCAAACACTGCACCCTTGGGCAATTGATCATCCGATAGTGGAATTAATCCACCAACAAGCTCATCATACCACACTTTTCCGGTACCAACACTCAATATTTCGGCATCTTCAGCCCGCTGGTCGAAAATCATGCGCAATGGCGATCTTCGAATCCCCGCCTCAGGATGTTCACGGACAATCTCATCAAATCGGTTAAAGGTGAGCCGGTCACAGGATTCGAGCAGGCCGTTGTCATTGGCAGAAGAACACCAGTTCCCTCCCGCCCATGGCGAGCAGTAGCCAACGTTATAGTCACCTGGAAAGTATTCGGCTAGAATCTCGATCGAGGCTGAGAGGAATCTGTCCCGAAGCACTAGTGCTGTTGTGAGACCGATGACGCCGGCTCCGAGCACGACGAAGTGCTTTGAGCCTGATTCCTGGGAGGACATTGTGGAATTCTGCGAAGTCGACAAAGCGAAATCTGGTCGAGTGACAATAGACTGGTTGATTAGGCTTATATTGGCTTGATGAGGTAAATCCTGGTTCTATTGTTATCAACTCCACGAGCCATACCGATATCGGGCGAAAATAGTTGCGATGCCGAGGACCTCGATGAGGCGATCAAAGTGGGGCGGCGTAGGCCGCATGTAGGCGGACAAGCTGGCAAATGTCCGCGAGCATCAACAGACTGTCGGAAAATTGAGGCGAGCGAAATGGACAAAGTAAGCAGTGTCCGAACGGGCATGGGCTGCGGACAACAGACAATAGCCCCACAAGAGGAAGCATCCTGATAAGGAACGTGCTTATCGAAGAGGAATCACGATAGCATCACTATCGTTACGATTTCATTATTTGCAGATTCTAGTCTTCCAGTCAAACGCCTTTTCATAAGCGTATCCGAACTTCAACAACTTCTCCTCGCCCCAGAGCGGTCCGACTAACTGCACTGATAACGGAAGCAGGTTATCGCTCGTCCCGCTCATGTCTGTAGTAAACCCAGTCGGAATAGCCATAGCGGGGTGGCCTGTCAGGTTGAATTGCATCGTGTTGAGAGTCTGACCAAAGGTGGACGAAATCCGCTCCATGGTCGATGCGGTAGAGCGATCGAAGAGGCGTGGCGCGGTGAATGGCACACTGGGCATCAAGAGGATGTCATAGGTAGCAAACAGTGCTTCATACTCGTTGGTTACTTCAGGCTTTATTAGTTATGATCCCGAGCGTGAGGGAGCCAGATGCGTACGCTTTAGGGTCAAGTTCATGCATTTTTGGTAAAGAGTTGGATACTTGTCTGCCTCGTAGACTCCGTTGATGAACTCATTGCGCATGCCGGCGGGTAGACGATCCCACTTGTCCTGTGTCCACGGCAGCTGTGACTTTTGGAAACCTGTTGGTTGATACGATCGTCGTCCATGAGGGTTACCAAGAGAGGCAAAAGTAAGGGATTGTCGGCACACTCCCATCCACAGCGATCTTCCTAGGACGTGGCCTGGCACGGAGATTTGTTCGACCGTGGCCCCAAGCTGTTTGAATTGCTCTGCAACTGCCCGGACTTCCGTCTTCATTGGCTCGGTCATGAATGGAGCATTAATTGCTTCATCAAGTATGCCGATCTTGAAGCCCAAAAGTTTCCGAGACCCTGTTTCCATGGCAGCCTTGTCGTGCCAAGCTTGCAGATTGGCCGAGTATGAGACCTCACCCACAGCATGAGCCCCAGACTGTCTGTCGTCGAGTCCGTCTCGTCCAGCAATCGCCTCAAGCATAAGGGCCGTATCCCATACAGTCTTGCACATAGGGCCGACATGGTCCAGGACCGGTTCACAGCTGATGACTCCAGTGTAGGGAATCAAGCCATGGGTTGCCTTTAACCCCACAAGACCACAGAAGGCAGCTGGAACTCTGATGGAACCACCCTGGTCTCCGCCGAGGCCCATGTCAATCCGGATCTGATCGGTTCCGTGCAAAATCTGTTCCTGGCTGCCCACCAAGGCCGCTACCCCAGATGACGAGCCTCCAGCAGAGTATCCCTTGGCGTAAGGGTTGAAAATAGGCCCCGTGGTAGCAGTATTACTGACTGTGGCACAGCTTAGAGCCTCGCAGGTTGCTGTACCCACAACTCGGCCTCCCTCTTCCAGAATTCGAGTTACTACCGTTGCGTCTGTTTCCGGGGTCCAAGCCGGGGTGGCATCTGTGCCGTTTAACTGCGGCACGTCGGCCACGCAAATGTTGTCCTTGACGACCACATTCCTTCCAGCTAAGAGCTTCTTTCGTCCGGTTTCCGATGTCTTTTGAGCTTTGTCCTCAATAACAAAGGTATGCGACCATGGCGAACCCAGGTTATCGACAACCACGCCAGGCTGCACATTTTTGCGCGGAAATCGCTCTCTATCAACCTCGGGATGCCAGTCATCAAGGGCCGACAGCTCCTCAAATGTCTCATGAGCAGAGGCAAGAAGCACGTGCAGCGCATCTACGTCGCCATCACGTACTTGGAACCCAAGCTTAGCAGCAACGGCGTGTACATCGTTGGCTTTGATAGGGTTGTCCCTTTGGGTTGTACTCTGGTCAGTGTTTCTGTGGCGCTGCCACTTGCGAACTAGATGATAAACTCACTCAGAGACTTTGCTCGAAACAACCGACATGATGAATTGAGAGATTGACTTGGAAACCGGATTGTTTTTGTTGTCCAAAATACCCTCTGTATCTTTGACTCCACAGGAGATAGTTGAGGCACAGGTTTTGCCGAAAAATGCCCGCGAATTGAGGAGTCGTGAGTCAGTACTGGGGCTGATCTAAAAGATATGGGACATTCCAGACTCCGACAGGAAATTTCGACTACAGGTATCACGCAAAAGCAATGGTCTAACATTAACCTATCAGCTCTGTATAATTTCTGTACGTAACTTAGCGTCTGAGAATATTCTAGCTCTTCTTCTTTTCGTTAGGTTATGCTTGACACAATGCGTTAAGATTTTATGCTCCTCAATGTGCGGGCAGTGGCCCAGTGTCCGATCTAATGGGGATTACAGATGCTCATTGCAGCCCCACGCCGAGTCCGACGCGGACTTGCAGTGTAAAAGTCCGATGGTGCGAAACAACTGACTGTGATACTACCAGTTTACAAGGCACACCACAGCCATTTCGAGCTTTCTGATAAGAACAAGGCTTGCTAAGTTGGGTGTCTAGAATTCGCAGCCTGGATTCACTCGTATCGACTTCTTTCCTCAATTGGATAACCGCACCGGCCTCCCATTCGTTTAGCCAACCCTGGTCGACATCTCAACCTACCGTTTTCTTGTCTTTGACAAGCTCAGTTAATAACCATGATTGCCAAGTTTACCGAAGCCGTGGAGCACATTAATCTTCAGGGAGGATGGCCGACTCCTCGTCTTCATCCGTGCCAGGCGATGGATACTGCCGCGGCTGCTCTTTTTCGCGAAGAGGATGTTAGTCTTCAGCTCCGTTATGGACCTGAACTCGGAAGCAAGTCGTTTCGCGATAACGTTGCTGAGTGGCTAAGCGAGCTCTACTCACCAGCCGCCGGCCCTGTTTCCGGAGATAGAATCATCATCACCAATGGCGCATCAAATGGACTTAGCACAATTCTGCAGAAATTTTCTGATCCTATTTACACAAGAGGCGTTTGGATGGTCGAACCCACTTACTTCCTGGCCTGTCCTATCTTCCGGGACGGCGGCTTAGCTGGTAAGATCTTTGGAGTTCCCGAGGGTCCAGGTGGTATTGATCTTGATTTCCTAAGAGCTCGGCTGCAGAAGAAGGACGCAGAAGATTGCACTGCTCTGAATACTGGCAAGACTGTTGAAGGAGGATATCCTAAGCTATATAGGCATATCATCTACCTCATTCCCACATTTTCCAACCCTAGTGGAAGAACAATGGGCCTCGAGACACGCCAGGGACTTATTCAGTTGGCAAGAGAGCATGATGCCCTTGTGGTCTGCGATGATGTCTACGACACTCTTCGTTGGCCAACAGATGAGAAAACTCCTTTGGATACAAACATTCCCTGTCAGCCTCGACTGGTAGATGTGGATCGAGAGATGCCTGGAACCTCGAAATGGGGCAACTCCGTCAGCAATGGCTCATTTTCGAAAATTGTTGCCCCAGGGGTCCGAGTGGGTTGGCTCGAAGCTACGCCTGCATTCACCAAGGCGATGGGTACAGTGTAAGTAACTTGATCAAGAATGAAAGCCTGTTTTTAACAAGTTTAAAGTGGCGCAACTGTTTCTGGCGGATGCCAAGGCCACTTTGCGTCCCTCGTTGTGGAGAGAATGTTGGCTAGTGGAGCGCTGTCTAGCCACATCAACGAAACGCTCATTCCTACTTACAGGAAGCGATGGCAAGGAATGGTTAATGCCATCAAGGAGCACCTGTACCCACTAGGAGTACACCTCGTTGCTGATGGAGAGGAGGAGATTACCGGTGGCTTCTTTCTTTATGTCTCATTTACAAACTGCGCGGCGAGTGGATCGGCCATTGCTCAAATTGCATTGAGCGACTACAATGTTCGGATTGCTCCAGGGAACATCTTTGCCGTATCTGATGATTCAAGTAGCAAAGAAAGAGGAAAGGATACGTATTACCATGGAGCGAGACTATGCTGTGCATGGAATGAAGAGGACATGCTAGTTGAGGGTATTGAGAGACTGGCGAAGGCAATCAAACAAGCCAACGCGGGAGCGTTGTAACTAGATTTTAATTATCGACGACTGAAGATCCAAGTACATGCAAATTTACTGAATAGACCCAAACTGGATTATTGATCATGTTGTGAAATTGGTGTTGAGATTTGACTGAAATTGGTGCCGTCGTAAACGTCCGCTGCTAAGCTGTCAGGTGATGAACCCAATCTCAATCTTACGATGTTTTGTTTGCCACCCATTGCCGGTCATACCTTGAGCTCACCAATGCAATGGCGACGCGCTGGCCTGTCCGACAGCTCAGCTGTTTGCTCCCATGACTCCGACGCCTGTCGAGATAAGCCCCGAGTCAGGGGAGGCGGACTTGATAAGGTCGAGTCCGCTTCCCCACAACACACTCCGGATTAGCCTGGTAACGAATTAAGACGCGAGGATTGACCAATCCGTATCTCCACTCCTCTGCGTGATGATAGCTGTGCTTCAATTGATTGCGTCGTAGCTCGGTGAGACTCGTGCATGAACTGGCACGTCCATCCATGACATGTATATCATGACTTCTCCATCCCACCCCGATTGGACAGCCATTATCTCACCATACAACCCTGATATGCCTGTTAATTGACTAATTATTCTATCTTCAGCTGCGTTCGAGACACACAAATGCCCCGGTTTCAGTTCTCGTGGCAGGACCTCAAGCAGCGGCTTGAGGCGCCGCAAAACGCATCGAGCGCCGCTGCGTCCGAGAAAAACCTCGGCGGACATGTCTGGTCAAACCATGATCTCGACCCGACAAAGCCAGAGTTCCGAACATGGACTTGGGTTCACTACTTTTCCTTCTGGCTGGCGTCGTCGTTCGCCACGGGCACCTGGACAACTGGTAGTGCAATGATTGCCCTGGGAATGCCGTGGTACGCGTCATGGCTCGCTGTTGTCATTTCCCACTTGATCGGAGCGTTTCTGCTTGTTGGAAACGGTCGTGGCCCTGCTGCGTACCATATTGGTTTCCCCGTGTACGCGCGAGCGAGCTTTGGAATGTGGGGGAGTTACTTTGCAATTGGCTCTCGATGCATTGTGGTAAGAAATAGCCCATGTTATAAAAGTTGCCGATTTTGGGGTATTAACTATACGCAGGCCGCTATTTGGTTTGCCGTCAACGCCTTTTACGGAGCCAACTTCGTTTCCATCTGCCTCCGCTGCATCTGGCCTTCGTGGCATTCGGTCGCTAATACCATTCCTACGAGCCAGGGCATCACCACGCAACTCATGGTCTCGTTGTTCATTTTCTGGACTCTTTCTATGCCCTTCATTTTCATCCACCCTCGAAACCTCAACTGGTACTTTGTCGCAAAGTCCTGCATGGTCGGCCCGGCCTGCTTTGCAGTCTTGATCTGGGCCGTTGTGCTGAACGGTGGATCTATTGGCCCCAGTTTCCAGGTCTCGCCAAAGCTCAGCGACCACAGCTACTACGGTTGGCTCTGGATGAGCGCTCTCAACTCTGGATTTGGAGGGTGCTCTGCTTTGATTGTCGCTCAGGCCGATATTGCGCGATATGCTCGCAAGCCCAGCGACCAGTCGTGGTCTCAGCTCATCACCTACCCCATCTTCAGTGCTCTTCCCGCACTTTTCGGTATTCTGGTTGCCAGCGCCACCTCAAACTTCTGGGGCAAGGCTTACTGGAATCTTTGGGACGTCCTGGGCGCTGCTCTTGACTACTATGAGATGTCTCCGGCTTCTCGCGGCCTGGTTTTCCTTGCCTCCTTTGCTTTCGCCGTCGCCATCCTGGGCACCAACGTTGCTGCCAACTCGCTTCCATTCGGTAGTGATATTGCTGGACTGGCTCCTAAGTGGATCACCATCCGGCGAGGCCAAGTGCTCTGCGCGATGCTGGTTTTCCCGCTTGTCCCCTGGAAGATCGTCAAGAGCGCCAAGTCACTGTTGACCTTCCTTTCTGGATACTCGATTCTAATGGGCCCCTTTGCCGCTATTTGCATTGTCGATTACTTCTTCGTCTGCAAAGGTAACTTTAGCATTCGCGAGTTGTACATTGGCAACAGTCGATCTCGTTATTGGTACTGGCATGGCTGGAACCTGCGAGCTATCGCAGCCTGGATCATTGGTGTGGTTCTGCCGTTCCCCGGATTCGTCGCCACCTTTGGTACCGTTACGGTTGCCGATGGCGCCCAGCACATGTGGTACATGGGCTACCTTTTGAGCTTGGTGATGAGTGGAGTTACATACTATCTTCTTAACATTTTCTTCCCGGCCGAGACCTTGGACAAGGTGCATCAGTTTGAGGAGATGACTGCCGAGGCTGATGCAATTCTGGAGGCTGTGCCTGTGGAGGGGAGTGGAGTGCCAATGAGCGAGGGATTGGACGACAAGAAAAGGGCGTTAGGATCGGATAATATGTGTTAATCGGGGATACTACTCTAACTAAGATAGATGAATGAAGCTGGAGAGTTAGTGCTGCGTACTTCCTCCTTTGCAGTATAGCAATGCCTTACTATTTGAAGATTATTTAATTCGAGATCTCGAGTCAGTGACAGGACAAATCTGGGGCCAGAAACATTGGGGATCCGGACGCGATAGTTCTCTTTTTGTGAAAGCCCACTATTGCGGCGAAACATGTTACCGGTTTGTCACCGAGACCGCCGCAATAATATCGTATTTAGCAAATCAAAGTAATTTAGCGCACCGAGAGTCCTAAGCTTCGTCGGAGTGATGTTTGAGAGATGTCATCCGCTGTGAGAAATGCATGAATTAGCGACTATCCTCCGGCTTAGCATTGGCTCCACTCGGACGGATAATCGACCGATGACGTGAGCGCGGCTGAATTAGATGGCACAAGTAAAGACAGGAAAGTAGTACAAAGTCTTGCGGAGTTCAAAATTCATTCCAGGACACCGTTGTGCTTGCGATGATTCGGATCAATGTAAACCTTTAAGCCATGTTGTTAATAAACAGAAGTGTATATATAACATCCCCTTCAAATAGATATTTGTTGGCCCATCGCCCAATATAACCATGTCCTTTACGGATTTCAAACCACTTTCATTGTTACTGGCATTCTCTTGCAGTCATTACGACCTCAATAATGAACCTAAAATCTAAGCAAACAGCCCTCATTATTGCTGTAGCGAGGGTGGTATCGGCGCAGAACTCGCCGAGACTTTCCAGGAACAAGGATATCATGTGTTTGCAACGCTGCGCAACTTATTTAAGGCGGGAAGTTTGGCTAAGATGGAGCACATTGAAGTACTAGAAGCTGAAGTGTAAGCTTGGATTACCGGGCTGGACTGGCTGTTGAGATTTCGCTTGATTCTACGACGGCGAACCTCAAATACAGCAAGAAATATAAAAAGAATAGACTGGACTTATTAATATTTGTTAATTTATTTCATGGTCTGCCATATTCGGAATGATTTCATCTATACTGTCAGCGTAGTGGCTTCGTCGATGTGAATGTTGAATACATCAGAAGCCAAAGTATAGCTCTCATGAACGGCCTTGCTGCCATAGTCCCGCATCTCCTTCTCGTAAGCTGCGGTCACTCCGGGTGCGTAACCACCGGCCTCACGCAACAACCTTCCTAGCAGGGCAGAATCTCGAACGGCGGTGTTGGCTCCAAGACCTCCTGCAGGTGTCATCGAATGGGCAGCATCACCAATTACGGTGACGCGGGGCTCATTGGGCCATTCCGGCACTCCGGAAGGTGTTGAACAGGTGATCTTCCAGAAGGCAGCGTCATCCTCGATCATCTCGTCAAACAATGGCTTGAAGCGTGGATGCCAGTCCTTGCTGATGAACTTGGCAATATCTGCAGCCTGCTTGCCAACAATGGTGTAGTCGTCATTGGGGGCACGAATGACGCCCGGTTGGCCGCCCATAGTCCATCCAAACTGCATGTTGGGGTCGTCCATGTCGCCGGCGCGGACGTTGGTCATGATGAAGGCGGAGCCGTCTGGACGTGCGCGATCCTGTAGCCTGAAGACACCCTCGCCTAGACCTTTGAATGCTGTAGTAGGCGCCTGGCCGTGGATCCCCCTGGCACCGGTGTCGTAGACCTTGAGCTTCCCACCAGAAACTTGCTTGGCAATCTTGGAGTAGATGCCTTCGCCGGCAATGAGCATGGAGCCTTCGATAGACTTGCTGCCATCGGCGAAGATTGCTCTGACGCCGCCGTCAGTCAATTCGTAGCCCGTGACGTGCTTAGCCCATTCGATGTGTTCTTCGCAGCCTTCTGCAAAGACTTTCCGCATCTCTCCACGAGCTACTCCAACAACCTGGCCGCCTCGCGAAGCTAGCTTCTCGGGTACCACATGCTCTGTCTGCTCACCCGTGACAGCATCGAATGCAGTGAATCCGCTACCCGCCGTCTTTCCGCACGTGTCCCAGAATTTCTGCCATAGTTGGGGGCTGAGAACCGATTCAATGGCGTCTAACCCCTCGGAAGATAGGCGCAGGCGATAGCCCTGGGCACGAAACGCAAATGCTGCATCACGTTCAAAGATTCTGAACGGGATACTGGACTGTCGCAAGGACTGGGCGAGTAAAAGGGATGAGAGCCCAGCCCCCGAAATAAGGATTGGCTTGGTAGCTGACATCTGTAAGTGGCAGAAGCTATGAATGCCCTGTTCAACTCAAAAGGACGGACAGACAGACACAGCTCTATTTATCGGAAATGTGGAGATCGAGTTCGGTCTTCGGTCTTTGCCAAGACGCGATGGCGACGGCATTATTAATCCGGCGAAAACAAAGTTAAAAGATGGCGTCCACGCGTCTAGATGTCGCCCCTCACTCGGGACTGGATGCCAGGGGACTGATGTCTCAAATTGGAATAGAGGAAGAGCAATGATTGTCAGCAATTTCAAGCAATCCCAAAGGAGCAATATGCGGCGACCGAATGAGGCGAGCAGCCTCGCTCGAGGAGAGAAATCATCATCATTCCCAACAGAAACGAGGGCACGAGGGTGCTCAAGGCTCCACCAAGGCTCTACGAAACCGTCTCAAGTGAAGATTCGGGTGGCTGGAAATCTAGAATTCGGTACAACCGAGTCAAGGGATTTTCAGGACACAGACAGACATTCAACCTAATACAGATGACGGCTTATGCGGGATCTAATCTGATTTATAAGTAATGATGAGCCCCAGCGATGAAAGCTCAGCAAAGCAGCGGAGATGGACTCTTATAAGAAGCCGCGCATAATACATGCTCGCTACCGAGGCCCAAAGTCGCCCGGATGGTGCATCCACATGGGGAGTAGGGGTATAATTTACACTCCTCTTGTAAGAAGATTGAATTCATAAATGGTCACATTTTCTTACTAAAGCCCCAAGATCCTAACATTAAGAGACGATGCGAAACGCGGGCTGGTTTTGCTGTGTTACAACTTCCAGTTCCAACGCGCCTTTCCATCAGGACCAACCATGGCCTCCAATCTAACCCACAAAACCGAGGCTGTGGCACCAAATAGAAGTGCGCCGACAAGTATTGACATTCCCTCGTACGATTTCGGTCCGATCATCGAAGTTGAGCCGCGGATTAGCACACCTCCAACTGGAGTGCCAATCATAGTGGCCATGCCGCGCACCATGTATAACGCACCATTGACAGAAGCAAAGTTTTGCGCGCCAAACAGCTCCACGAGGCTTGCAGGAAACAGCGAGACGTAGGCACTGGCAAAAATTCCGTACAAAATAGTGAATGAAATAAAGAGATTCCGCGAGCTAGACTCTTGATGGTGCAGGGTGGACGGCACCCACAGAGCCAGCGTCACCACGGCACTGAGGAGGGTGGTCAAGAAGAGAGTATTCAAGCGCCCAACTCGATCGGCAGCATGACCAATGATGATTTTACCCACGGCGTTGCACGCGTTGCTAATGGCAATGAAGTTTGCGCCCGCCGTGGCGCTGTATCCAAGTGTTCTAGAAAAAGATGCGAAGAAGAAGACGGGCGTATAATATGCAGCGGCTTGAAAGATGGCGCCAAGAGCCTGGGCGATGAACCTTCGTGTCCTGGCGACTCTTATGTCCACAAGCGGCACATTCAAGATGCCATCGGCACGGCTGAGGCGTGTGGTGTTTTCGACTTGCAGCTGGGCTCGCGTAACAGGTTCCCAGGCCATAGCTGCGCTTGCGGCGGCAACGAGCACAAAAGACACGGCACCCGTCAGTCTCAAGGTGTTTCGGAATCCCATCGTGTCAATGCAAGCCTTGAGAGCCGGTGCCCAGACTAATCCGCCGACGCCGGTACCAGAGAGGACGACTCCCATGCCCAGTCCTCGACGAGCTGTGAACCAGGTTGGAGAGATGGTGACGGCTACCATGTATGATGAGCAAGTGCCGATACCAAGGAGCAACCCTTGGGTAAGCTGGAAATGCCATAGTTTGGTGCCAAAGCTAGACAGGACGAGGGCGAGTCCAAAAATGAAACCACCAACGAAGGACACCCAACGAGGGGAGAAGCGCTTAGCCCAGGCCACGATAAATGGGGCACCCATAGTCATCAGCGAGATTGACAACGTGCCGATCAAGTCAATCTGCGCTGGAGTAGCTCCTGTAAACGGCGTGCCAGGCTCTCGAGCCATGGTCTCGTATAGTTCCTGATAAACACCGAAGGCAAAGTTGAGACCACAGCAGGTGAAGACAATCGCGAAGGAGGCAATCGTGATAACCACTGGCTTCCTATTGATTGAGAAAAGGTAAGTTTCACAGGAATATACAATAATCTGAATGAATGAGATCGCATACCAATTTGTCACCTCCGCGTTCGGAGCAACGTGTGACGGCTCAGTATCATGACACTCATCCACACCAGCTTCCACCACTCGGCTAAGTGAGGGAGCTGGGGAACCAGGCCGCGCGACATTGTCCAATGGTATTACTGAAGTTGCCATTGCACGTAGTGATCAAAGGTGAGCAAGGCTAAGTATAATGACAAGACAAGCAGGTTTTGGTTTTCACCAATTGCTTATCGCTTTTCTGCGGCAATTTCCCAATCATGCGTCATTCAAAAGGCGTGGTCGCATTGGGAATCCACATGCGTTTAAAGGTAGCCGAGCATCTCCGCTTTTCGACTGCCCAAGATCCTTGATGCAAACGAAGATCAATTAGTCATGTGAACAACTTTGATTCCCAGGTCACAGGAAGCAGATCTGTCGAAATGCATCGCGGCAAGGTCTCAGAGATAAATCATTGTTCATTTCAAGTAGGTATGGTAGTGCATTGCATTGGGCCTAAGATACTACGACTTCTTGACGAGTAGTCTAGTCAGGATCACGAAGATGCACCAAGTAACATCTGACCGCTTGCTCATGTAGATTCACTTGGCTGTGGTGTTGATTTGCCAAAAGTTGACTCTGTAACTCAATTATTCAAAACTCAAGTTGAGTTATCAATACATTTGCCATTCGATTTAAAATATATCCAATACAGGACTCTCAATACATTACAAACAATCAAATATCAATGCCTGCTTCAGAACACATCTTGCTATTAAACAACTATGTAGCATTAGAGAAAGCGCCGTAAAGACCACAGCCTGTGATCACTGCCATAATGGCCCATCTCTCACCAAGTTCACCAGAGAGCCCACTGCCAGAAAACCGGAACGCGGCACCCTTCGTGAAGCTTCTGGCCACTGATGTCCATGAAGCAACAACTTCATTGCCCTCGTCTTCTGTGCACTTTCCATCGCCTCTACCCGCATCTGTTTCACTCTTCATCAGTCGCACAAGTTCCCATCCAGCATTCTGCTTGTCCCGTGAGTGTCGCCACTCAAAGGCCTCTCGTACGTTTTTGGGCCCGACTTCGATATGGAACCGGTATGCGTAATGCTGTAATCTGGACGTACTGCGGATCGCCTCAATAGTCTCCCTAGCAGATGTGGCAATGGATCCAGGAAGGGGCGGCATTTCAACATAGAAGTCGCGCTGAAATCCCCGCCACTCGAACGAAGCCAATCGCGGGAACGACTTGTCCGGGCCCGAGTGCAGAACCACTGGAGGTGAGCTGAATAACCCTGTATGCCAGGCAACAAAGTACAACGGCTGGTTCTGATGCTCGCCAATGGTGCTGCTATTAGAGGATTTCTGATAAATATTGAATTCGAGTGGGAAATTTGCAACTTTTGCGGAGCCGGTGGCGGTTGAGGATGGGAATGGCGTATAGTCTGGTGGATGAGAATTGGTTGCTTCATTCTCAGTTACTTGGTAGGGAGGTAGTCGGTCATATTTAGCCTCTTTTTCGTCGTATGCTTCTTCTGGATGGCCCATGATTGCTGTTAGGTCGGATAGTAATAGGGATTGTTGAAGTGGTTGGTAATATAGTGAGCCACTGTACTCTTGATAGTCTTTTTTGAATTGCTGTCTTTTGTTGCAAGTGAGAAACATGGAATGGATTATTGAGAAGAAGTCGCTTATAAATGTGAAAGGCATGAGAACGCCCTCGGGTTGGCCGATTAATGAATCTCCGCTAAGCTTCATTGTGAACTCAATGAGCGGCGGAACAGACTGAGAATGGCGATCAAAGACCTATCACTGTTGTCTCTGCGCAAGAGGCCAATCAAACATCAGTAAATTGTATAAGGCCACCAATAGCTCCGCAGCTCTTCCTTAGCAACAGCTGACGCAAGCTGAGGCGGTGCCAAGTAACTACGGCTCACTTGGGAAATACTGTGCGCGGAGTGCATGAAGTCGTCCCATAAGCTGACACACTCCACCTCCAGCCCCACGTGAAGGCAGACACGAATCGAGTGGATGGTTGTTTTACTGGTAGGCAGTACTATAGTTATTAGATACCGATTACTCGAAAGAATACGGAACGCGATTCTACTAGGCATCAGCTCATGGACTGACTGAGAAGCTCTTGCAGAGTCGCTGCAGGTCTCGGTAGACATCTAATAACATTTTCAGCTTATATTGAACTTCTTCGCAGTGTTTTCAACTATCACAGACTGTGAATATTTGTTGACAAGGCATCAAGCCAACAAGCTTCTCCCTTCTATCTCCCCATATAACTTGAATCCATTAGGTCATTGGCAACCCTGACTCTTGATTAGTTGATAATCAATTGACATTGCTGTCATACTGACTCTTATTCCTCAATACATTACTTATACAAGGTGAGCTTTGCTCATGGTGGAAATGCTGTGCCAAAAAAAAAAAAAAAAGTCAAACCGAATCCAAACAGGCTATACCAAATAAAACGCCTCAGGTTCTCGTCCAGAATTGACGAATTCTCCGTCCATAATACCATAAACATACCCTTCTCCAACCAGGGAAAACGCGGTACCCAGCGCAGGACGAAGAACATATGGAGCTTGGAACCCATAGAAGACAACAACTTTGTCCCCTGGTTTCATATCCGCTGGTCCAAGCCCTAAAATTCCGCTTTCGGTGATGAAGAGCTGCTTATTCTTGTTGAGCAACACCCCGTCAATGTATTGCCGAGCTTCATCTGGAATTGGCTCCCCTTTCTCAATGTTTGCCTTGAGAGATGTCAGAGCCAGCCTGTAATTCTCCACGTGATCAGATTGGCATCTTTCGAGACCAGTCTGGGTAGTGATTTGATCAGCCACAGGCACCCTCCACTTTGCCTCTTGGCGGTTAGTCACCTGAATGACTGGTGGACTACGAGCCGTTTTTTCCTCTATTTCCAAGTGGAATGTTTGTGCCTCGTGCAGGAATCGAATTATTTGGGCCATTGGGGCCATGACCCGGCCCCCAGATAACCCGCCGTTGCTGGATCCATCGACAAGCGGCGAAGCGGTTCCAACCTTGCCGATAGTGTCTAGACTGAGACCGGCCAAAGAAAGGACAGTTGGAGTCCATGACCTCCCTCCGTTGTTCAACTCAGTGTTTCCACTGGCGTTAAACCTCGGCAACCAGCCCTTAGCCTGGAATTTGCTGCACATTGTTTCGTGTATCGTTCCTGAAAAGTCTGGTGCCCACGTCGGGAGTCCTTGGAGTTGTTTTCCTGGCCCCTGTGCCCAAGCCAACACGTCCGTCCATCCGTTTGTGAGAAAAGCCTGAGTCATGGATTGATAGGCATCGCAGACTCCGACATTGTAAGTAGGCACAAGGTACTCTCTTTCGCCTTCCGTAGCAAATCCAAGCAGCCCGTAGACCATGTCCCTGGGATCAGTTGCCCGCGCACCAGAGGTTGAGTTCTTGATGCAAAAGTTTGTCATGGCAATTCGGAGGGACAAGATCTCGGGAGGATAGAGCGACGTGTACAAAACGAGCCGGTGCATCTGTGGGAACGGAATCACCTCGTAGAGAAAGTGACACAAAATGGGAATGTCCAAGATCTGTTCGCGAGAGGCAGTGGCAAGAACGTGCTTTCGAAAAGCTTGCAACAGGGCAAATGCGCCAGCGAGTGTTCTTCGGGAAATTTTCTGATTTCCAATGTGAAAGTCGAGCTCCTTTGCGAGATGCACCTCTTGGAGGACCCATATTCGCGTCCAGTATTCGCGTTGGCAGAGTGCCTCATACGCGGGTGTCAAGAACCCTCCTTGTTCTATTGGCTTGGCAAAGATGTTTGTTATTGCTGGCCAACACTTGATCAGGATGTATCTCATGACGAGCTCGTCTCTAATCTGCTCCTTGTTGGGAACTGCCTCCCAAAACTGGTTGCCCAGAACGGAGAGCTGTTGGAGAACATCATCACCGTGGCAGTGCGGCGAGTTGGGCAGGGATCCACCCAGCCATGCGTAAACAGATGCGGCCTGTTTAAAGATGGCGCCCATGTGCTGCACGACATACGATTTCTCAGTTGTATCAGATTGATTGATGCAAATTGAATCGACCCAAAGGTAAGTTGACGCGCTCAAATTACTTCGAACCTGTTTGAGGGCAGCGACGAGGTTAGGCGTAACGCGTAGCTCACTACCGTCCACCGTGATTGAGGATTTCGTCGAATCAGATCCCCAGGCATAAGAGAGAGCAACGTATTCCGGACAAGCCGGAAAATCACAGACGCTGAGCTTTGATTCAATTGGGCTTGTGAGATGAGTTGGTGGCAAGATCTGAAGAAGACGGATCTTGTTCAAGCTTTGGGATGGAGACATGGTGCGATACGGAAAGCCCTGGGTAACGGGCGGAACCGCCGGTTGAGGCACTGGACTTGCATTCTGCGGTGAGGCCTTGCTTGGTGCATGTCGAATGTGCATAACAGACTGGGCTGGATTCAAGACATGATTGCCGGCTCCAGGCCAATATTGAGGGCCTGGGGAAGCTCTTCCGGGCGCCGGCGTCTGCCGAGATTGCGGATGCGGTTGCGGCTGAGGCCGCGGCGAGACGGCCGTGTTTCCCGCAACGGTCCCGGGATTCTGCGCCGGGCTGCTATTTGCGCGATCCGCAACGAGCAGTTGCATCTGGACTTGTTGAATGGCATGATTGCCTGCTGCCGGCCAGTACTGAGGTCCAGGGAAGCCGCTCTGAGGCCCGGGCCTCATGTGAAGGGCATTCCGCTGTTGTTGTTGCTGCTGTTGTTGTTGTTGTTGTTGTTGTTGTTGTTGTTGTTGTTGTTGTTGTTGTTGTTGTTGTTGTTGCTGTTGTTGTTGCTGCGGATCCATGGCGATCGCGGCATCTGCCAGGGCTGGACAAAACGGTTCCCGATAGCTCGCTCGTCTGCTTCCGTTTCTAGCGGCATTGGTGGCGATTTAATCCGGTTAGAGACAGAGAGCTTTCGGGCAAAATCTCTTCTCCACGAGGCTCTTGCGATTAAATCGTGGATGGACATGCTGACCCATGAACACACGTGTCGTTGCAGGGACCCGGGCGCGTCACGTTTGGCTCGTTTGGCCCCCACCAAACATCAACCCGAGAATTACGACGGGGGAGACCAGTGTTTCGACTCAGCTAGACTAGGGTTATTGATTGTGGCAGTTTCTCTATTGACCAACGGCCCCCAATTTTGCACTTGTGTTCAGTGTTTCGTGGTCTGCCAGACAATGATATTTCATTTGCCAAGTGCTACACTGAGAGGTTTCTAAGCCCTGAACCGTGGCGTCACTACGGTCAGCAACAGGCTGCCTCGCTGCAGCCCCCACAAACAACAATAATTCAGCCTGTCATCAGTTGACGACAACGTCCGGCGAGTCCGGTGTGAAGTAATATGATGCAATGCATATTGTACAGGGGAGTAGGTATACTTGGAGGACAAAGCGATGAGCATTCTTTCGCCAGACACGTGTTGTTTTGCGCGACAGTTCCTTGGATTGACAAGTTCTCGTTCATTGACGCTGATAAAGTAGTGTAAAAATTTGACTTAGAAATTGGAGATATTATAGCATTGCAGTGTTATTCTTTAGTGTGCACATATACGGGATCCTAGCTTAATTAACCATTCTTAGTTGATCTCGGAGAGTATGCTTTTTACATTTCGCTATGATAAATAGTCCAATAAGTCCTAAATTTCTTATGTAGTTGTGTTGATCTGTCAATCCTCTTGTCTAGGGTAGTGCTAACTCTGGTTAGTCATCTACGTTGAAGATAATGCAATTAATAAGACTTGAATCATTGCAGCGTCAACAGAAAATGGTAAAATGAATTTGGCGGGTAAGCATAGTTCGGTAATGAATTCAATCTAAAGCTGCGATACACGTGCAGGACGTTGCGAATCATACTAGTCTTCACAGCTTGCCTCTCGACCCCGAAGCCTTGAGCTCGGCTTGGTACAGCTTCAGCAGTTGTCTAATTCCCATATCTAAAAGAATATCCTCTGAACCTGCTGGTATACGTGATAAATAAACCTCACGAGCAATCACTAATATACTATTAGAACATATTACGATAAGATGAGGAAGATACTTACTTTCAACTAACGCGCCTTGACCGGTCAAAGTGACGCTATTCCCACCAAGGAGAAGTTGGGCCTGCTCAACACATTGGGCGAGCAGCTTACCAGCACGGACCTTGTTCAGTGCTGTTTGACCCCCGAGAAGCCGGTCTGCGTCCCTTTTGCTAAGATTATTCATCGAGTAGGTCAGGCTCTCCAACCAAGACCATTGTGCCTCAAGATCAGCCCCAGCTGATGCGAGCCTGTGCCGGACCAGTGGCTGATCAATCAAGGGCTTTCCAAATGCCTCTCGTTTTCGTACGTATTCGAAAGCAGTGCTTAGAAGCTTTCTAGACTGCATAGTCGAGCAAATGGCGACACCGAGACGCTCATGGTTAAAGTTGGTCAAGATGTACTTGAATCCTTGGGACTCTTCTCCTAGCACATTATTGACATCAACTAGGACGTCCTCAAATGTAATGAAAGCCGATCCCCCGATACTGCCCCCAGAGATTGACATTTTCCGACATGTGACACCTGGTGTATTCTTCAGAGGGATCACAAGAAGGGACAAGCCACCTGGCCCCGGCCCACCGGTTCTAACCCCAGTGGTGGCGTAGTCTGCCCATATTCCTGTCGAGATCCTTTCAACATTAATTATGAAATCAAATAAACAGGTTGTAAACTTACCACTTTTTGGAGCCATTTACTACGTAGTGTCTACCATCCGCAGTCTTCACGGCAGTCGTCTCAAGGTTTGCGACATCAGAGCCTCCACTCGGTTCGGTGATAGCAATACATGCCCGCTTGTGACCGGAAAACAATTCAGGAAGGAGTCGTTTTTGAAGCTCTTCGCTTCCATGGTTGTATATCGGAGGGAGGCCGAAGCCCACTCCTGGGGTTATGATGGAGGCTGGACCCCATAGTCCACATCGGAAGAGCTAAGGCAAATGTTAGCAGGTATAAAGGACAGTGAATAACTGTGAGAAGCTCGCCTCAGTTGTGTATATGAGGTGGTGAAAGTAGTCGAAATCCCGAATTCTTAACCCTCCGGGGAGCTCTGTGATGCCAACAGATTCCAGTTGCGTTACTGGTAGCGGTGCCGGGAGGCACGGGACCAAGAAGCCGGCTTGGGCAAATGCGGAAAACAAATCTGGAGGTGTTTGACCAGCTTGTTGCCAATCTAGCGCATCTCTGAACTTTGGCTCAATGAAGGAGCGACATGTTTGCTGCCACTTTCGGTGAGAGTCGCTATAATACGGTGATGGCACACCGGTGAGCCATGGTGCGTCAGAGAAAGGCACGGAAGGCATCGTGTTGAAAGAATTAGGGGGTAATGTATTGAAGTTATCCTTTGAAAAGAATAGTGTTTGGAGCCATTGACAGAAATAAGTGCAATCAGCTGACTATATCACAGTGAGATGCGATCGGCTGGATGTGGTTGAGATGCCCACAATGTGACACCATGGCCTGCGACTGGAGAAATAGCAGAGGCGAATTAAACATCACTACCCTGGGAATCCATGTACCCCAAGCCCCAAAAGCCGAGGCTGGTGTCATCTATGAAAAGGGGGGTAAGCGGTCTAGAATGAAGCCTATTTGCGTCGGTCAGAGGGGAGGTTCCTGTGCACCATATTCGCATAGTAACCTAAGGTACATTCATTAAACTAAATTCCTGGCGCATACATCCAGTGAATCCGTAATTACTGGCCAATGTCTGTTGTACTATAATGCTCTTTATTATCTGTATAATGCTTATAACGGGTCAATTTGATCCTACCTCGCTTCTAATATCCGTTTCAGTACTCTGATCCATGAGAACTATTATTTCGGTGATTACTGATTAGAAAGGCTGCCAAGGTATGTCGTCCCTCGTAGTCAAACGCGCTATTCCCAGCCATTAACTTACCTACCTGTTGTGCGCCCTGTAACCCAGATGTACCAAGGCTAACGGAATCCATGCCATACGAGGCTCGGTCCGAAACTGGTGAAGCTGACATTTTATTTCGCACTGTAGGATGACTTGAAATGGTGTACAACACCTTGTGTCACACCTCGGGGATTTTGGGAACCTATGCTGGCGACGTTATTGGCTGGATAGTCTACACCAATTCAAAGTTAATGCCGAGGTTTCTGGTAAAATCTATGGTCCTTTCTGCACTGAATGCAACATTGGTACGATGAGCCGAACCCTGTCTAGCTGCGTACCTCTGTACAGGCTCCTGATGCACTGGTGTTTGGAAAGTGCAGCTATAAGAATTCTCCATCGAGGCGTTCAAATACCAGCATAGCACAGCATAACAACACAATAATCAACACTCTCAGAAAATTCGTTTACAATGGATGCACTAAGAAAACTCGAAACTGTCAACACATGGATTGACGAAGGTGTAGCCGTTGTTCAAATCAACTATCCTCAAAAACGCAATACCCTTGGATGGCAAGTCCACCATGACATGCTCAAGGTCCTTGATGAATACAAAGAAGACAAACGAGTGGCCTGCATTCTGCTCTACGGAAACGAGAAATACTTCAGCTCCGGCTGGGCCATTGATATCCTGGAAAGCACTGGCGGCGAAGATCGCCAGGCCTTCTCCGACATTGCGCTTAAGCTGATGATAACGGTATACGACTACCCAAAGCCGACAATCTGCGCCGTGGCGGGGCTGTGTCCTGGGTACGGAATGGACATCGCCAACATGACCGACATCACGGTGGCATCTCGAAACGCTGCGTTTGCAGCGAGCCAGGTGAAATACGGACTGAACCCGATGACGCATCCCATGTTCCGTAAGATGAATTTCCAGCGAGCAAAGCGCCTCCTCTTCACTGGCGACCCTATGGGAGCTGAGGAAGCGTACCGTGTCGGGTTGGTGGATGAATTGACGCCCGAGGGCAAGTTGTTCGAAACATCCTTGACATTGGCAAAGCATATTGCAGAAAGAGGATCCGAGCTTGCCGTAAACCTGAAGGAGATGGCTCTCCGCGTGCCAAACATGGACCACGTCGGGGCTACCTACTACGAGACCAGGTTCACCAATGATCTGCTGGCCCGGCCCCTTTTTGCTAAGTTGGCGGCCGAGGGAATAAAGCGGATTAAGGAGAAGCGCCCGAAGGCCACTGAAAGGCTAGGAAAGCTGTAAAGTCGCCAGGATCACCTGTGTTGTACCTAGCATTAGCATAAAGTTCATTTGACCTTTCAAACATCATCTCTAGTGCGAGGCAAATTTGCGAAAGTGAATAGAGTCTGGAGTTTAGCTGACTCCTTTTTATTCCAAGCTAACTTCCATTATGGCGGGATTGACAAACTCGTTACCATTAGCTTCAATATCCAAGGCGTTGCAAATGTTGAACAACGCATCGAGTTGCTCCATGGATGCCTGGGCACCAGGATGTTGGCTGGAAGTATCCGGTCCATCAGGTTGATCAACTGACCCCGTTTCCCCTGGCGACTCGAAGAGTATGTCATTGAAAAGCACATGGCCAATATCTTCTCCTTCAAGATTCGCGCTCAATACATCCCCTGTGATTAGAAAGTCGTCAGTGACAATGGGGATAGGCATATCTTCGCCCCTTTGATCGCATAGCTCTGGGTCATTAGCTTCATTTGATGCCCTAGCACTGCAGTCTGACTTGTCCAAGGTTTGAGATGCGACATCGGCTTCCGGCTCTAGACCGTGTGGAAGGCTTAGTACGGGATTCAGAGCGTCCCTTAAGACTGCAGGGAAATCCCTGTCCCTCGAAATTTTCACGCGGTTCAAACTCAAGTCAATGGTTAGAGTTAGGCGCAGGTATATGTTGGGATACTGCGTCATAAGGTCAGCTCCGTTTGTGATTAATCGGTCTGCCATCACGGTAGAGTCTAGCTGAGCGAGATTGACGACATGGTGGACGAGATCGCTTAGCCACTCAACACCGTCATAACGCGGTTGGAACGTTTTCATCACGTCGATTAAGGTCCGAAGGCCCTGGTTTTCTGTTGTTGGATTTTCCGCGCATTTTCCAGTCGACAGAAGTTTGACGTCTAGAACATGTAGAAACAAAGGGAGCACCATGAAAGCAACACTGTTAAGACATAAATATACAGACAGCAAAACACCAAGAGGGTGAAACTCACACGCTGAGAGGAAGATATCGAATAAGGTCGAGCTGGATAAGCTCGCCGAGGCAATTTGTGAGGCCGAGAGAGGCCTCATGGACTTCTTTGCTTTGGCCATGATTGCTAGGCATAGAGCAGATCGCCGCGTGGGCCCGATAGCAATTGAAGAGTACCTCTTGGTGCGACAGAATAGAACGTGATGCGCTTCATTCCAGCAGTAGTTAGCTAAATGTCTTCGATCCTGGTGAAGGGGTTCTCACTGATAAAATATGTACATCAAGTACATGTGAACAATGACAGAGTGCTGGCGAAACTTGCACCCTTGTGTGACGGGAGCAAACTCGGCTTGGGTAGTTTCGAACCAATTTTCAAGCGCTGACCTATAGTCTGCTAGCCTGTTTAAATCTTTTTCCGAGGGGCCGGCTCTGTCATCAAATGAAGACATTCGGAGAAGACCAGTAAGGATGTTGCACAGGTTCATGGTGTGCAGAAGAATGCGTATTAAGCACATTTGTGTTTCTGAGCTGTGAACTTCGGACTGGCCTATTTCGCTCTGGAAATCCGACATGTGTAGTGTTGGATAGGCACTGGTTACTTGGATGCTCCGTCTCATGCCAAGCGATAGGAAGCGGTCGCGAATGATGCAGCACCACCAAAGTCTTCTCAACATTCGGGGCTCGTGTTCCGTCAATGATGCGCATGTATCCGTATTCGAACAATGCCATGCACGATGGGCACTTGCGCACTCGGCATGATGAACGGCAACTCGTAGCCACATCGAACTGGGTTTGCTGGGTTCCGCTTCCAAAGGCGACCAAAAGGTCATTAGCAGTGCTGCTTGTGCGACAATTACCGGCGAAGCCTCGGTCGAGAAGTCGTAAAGTTGCTTATGATGTTGTTAGATTTTGACGACATGGTTCCAAGGGTTCATTGGTACCTTGGCTCTATGATATAGAGACGATCGTGCCGTTCGCATGCTTGGAAAGCCCAATGCCTGAGTAACCGTCGGTGGTACCAACTGCGAGGTTACGATTCGATTATCATTCCAGTACAGACGCTGGTGAGATAACTTACGCTGCATGAAGCAAATAGCATCGCTTGGAAGACCAGCAATGGGAACTTGGCCCCGGATTGGCTAGGTTGGTCCCATTGATAGGTCTTCCAAAACTGCGCTTCATCAAGGATTGGTAGGAATGGATGTATATGGAGAAAGTATTGGCGTATAAATTCGTCTATGATTGGTTTCGTAGGGATAGTGAGGCAGCATTTGGCTTCGAGAAAAGCAAGGTCCTCAGGCGCTAGAGAGTTGATGTTGGAGATGGCAAGGAAGGGGCATGATGAGAAGTTCATCACAGAAGATTTGCTGCTTTTTCCACCCACTGTTGGGGTTAGTGCTAGAGTATCCGAATTTGGAAAGATTATAGCTGCGTCTATATTATTTGCATGCTCTGCGATAAAGAGTCAATAATAAATTTATTTGGAAAGGTTGGTTAGACTTTGCTCACCTAAAATTCGTCTATTGGCTTGTATAAGATCGATGCGGGAACTCGGTCCCTCATTGTTAGCAACTTCAATGGTGTCCGCGAATTCGATGATTGAGGGGCGACTTCCTCCATCAATACCGCCGTCACCAGAGGCACTGTCGGTCCTCGATTCGAATAGATCAAACGAGTCTGTTAGTGGGTTGGAATCTGGCATATGTAGATCTGGGCTGCCACTGTCCTGAAAGACAAAAGGTGAATAGCTAGAAGTAGAAGTTTGTTCGAGGTCCTCTTTCCGAGGTAGCCGGCTGTTCGATACATCGTCAATAACAGGTCGTGAGGTGGAGCTGTCTCAACTCAGAAACGACTCACCGCCTCGAAGCGCGATCTACAACATCACAAGCCTTCTTGTCCAGGTGGCAGTTTGTACATGGCGTGCCCCTCAGAGTCACATCACACCGAACTTTGCGTCGTCGACACGTAATGCAGGCTTTTGCAGCGCGTGGGCGGGTCACGGAGTGTCCTTCAGGACCCCGCACTCCGGAGCAGACTATCTGGTTGGAGGAAGTCATCAGTGAGAAACCACTACTACGAAGAAGAAAATAATAATTTTATTCGGTCCGCGTAGAGACCAATTGAGTTTGAGAGGGTAAAATGTTTGAGGGATATGGTTGTAGAGTGATGGCGGTGGGCGAGAGACAGGAGTTGTAAATTGGGGAATGCAGGGTTACGTTCCAGATTAAGCACATGACGCAACGCACATAGGATGCACAAAAGTGTCTCATGTCATAAATCACGGTGATCAAATAGCTCCCATTTCACAGACTAGCAATACGACTAAAGCACTCCGCATCTTGATAGCCTCGCTACCCCGCCATCAGCCTTCCAGTAATCACCTCGGCCCCGACATTCTCGAATAGGAATGTGGGAATTCTTCCCCAGATATCCCCAGATATTGACGGATTGCCTCCGCACCAATCACTTCGGCTAGCTTGGAACACACTGGCTTGGATCTGGGCGTGGCTGATAGGTAATCAGGAGAGTTTTGCTCCCTGCCTCCTCATCTCTTGCTGCGCCCTCTCTCGGAGGACCCGGCGCAGGATCTTGCCCGACTGTACCTGTAATATTAGCAACTACGCTATCGCCATCACTCCGTGGGATAATGTACTGACCGGAATACGCGGAATGGTGTCGACAAAGACTACTCCGCCTCTGAGCCACTTGTACTTGGCCACACGTCCTTCAACCCATTTTATTATTTCGTCCTCCGTTATGTTTGAAGTTTTCACAATGTACGCCCGAGGCACTTCGTCCCCATTAATAACAACGCCCACAACACCAACGTCGACTACATCCTTGCGATCTAGCAGCACACCCTCCAGCTCGGATGGTGACACCTGAAATCCACGGACCTTGATGAGCTCCTTGGCGCGATCCACGAGGTAGATTTTGGCTCCTGGCGCCCACTTGTCAACATAGGCAATGTCGCCCGTCTTGAGCCATCGCACACCATCTTCTTGGACGATGCTCTCTGAAGTGGCCTTCTCATTTCCCCAGTATCCTTTCATAAGCGTGGGGCCGCTGAACCACAGTTCGCCCTGCTTGTTGGCCTCAGTGACTTCTGTATCGCCGTCCATGATTCGGAAGCTCGCGTTTGGAACTATCTCACCGACTGAAGCAGTTCTCTGACTGTCTTCAAAGCTCCAAATCGAGCCCACACAAGTGACCTCCGTCATCCCCAGCCCTGGCGTATGAAGTTCTCCCCACGGGGCCAAAGTTTCTTTTCGACCTCTTCCGCAATCTCATGGGACAGTGGGGCAGTTCCACAGACGACTTCCCTAAGGCTTGCAAGGCTGTAATTGGCACAGAGAGGACTCTTCGCAAGCGAGAGCAGGATAGGCGGTGCTGTCATAAGAGTGCTGATTTTGAACTTATGGACATGTTGCAAAAGCCGCTCAAAGTTGTACGCTGGCATGACATATACCGTAAAACCCATCTTGGGGTGATTTGCAATGAATGTAGTCTGTGCAGCGGCGTGATACATCGGCATGAAGCAAATGCTGACTTGGTCCCGAGAACCCGCTTTTCGAGATGGATCCTGATGATTGAGGTGGACAAAGGCCTCTCCGTTCGCAACATAGGCGTAGTGGGTGATTTCGACTCCCTTCGGTAGCCCTGTAGTTCCAGAGCTGTAGTTCAAGCAGCAAGTTGTCGAACGCAAGTCCACAGGCTCAACCCAATCGAACTCTTTTGCTTCTGATGGCTTGGCCAGGAGGCTTGTCCAATGTGCCACTCCATTGCATGGCGTAATGGCAGGTTCTGGCATGTCGCCGTCAAATGTATATACTTTGCCCTTGGGAATCCCGGCTTGGTTTGCTGCCTCAACTGCAACATTGAGGCAAACGCTACTAGCAATGACGAATTTCGCACGACTGTCCCGAAGCTGATAAGTGAGCTCTCGGGGGCCAAAAGCTGGGCTTGCGCCGGAGACAATACCACCGGCCATGATAACGCCCATAAACACTGCGGGAAACAAGAAGCTATTTCCGCAGAACAGCAAGACTCTTTCTCCCTCTCGCAAGCCAGCTCGTTGGAGACCCAGTGCGACTCGCTTTGAGAGGAGCCGAAAACCTGATAGGGTCAAAAACTGATCACTAGGGTGGTCTGCATCGACGAAAACTCTTCGATCGGAAAGAGGATCAAACGAGGAACCAAAGACCCATTTTGGCAATGAAACCTCGGGGACAGGGACTGTCCACCGTGACTGGATGGGCATCTTGATGTTAGATTAGGAGAAAGCTTTAGTGTGAAGGAAGCAGTCAAATGATGATTCAAATCTGGAAATCTTTTTGGGACGGCTTACGAAAGAAGACAGTGGGTTTAATATATAGCATGGCTGGCAGCCATGTAAGGACTGGGCAGACCTCGGTCCGTGTGGGTTTACCCGACAGTGTAAAGTAGTTCATTGGATAAATGTGCAGGTAAATTCTGGCACTGACCGCTATGCTTGACGGTTTCAGTGACATGACGATCCGTAACCGTCAGAATTTCATACGGGAATGCTTGTCAAAGATGATATTTTCTAAATCCCCATTATCCATGTCTACTCGTTGGATATTAAAATTGCAATGTGACAAGATAAGCTGCATTTAATATCTCCATTTATTTCCTCTGTACTAATTGAATGAACTCATACTTCTAGGCTTCTAGACTGACTACATATTCGGACTGGGATCTTTAATATCCTGTCTCAGTCTAACCACACCCTAAAGTTTGTTAGCAGATTTCGCGCACCTTGTTGGTCGATTTACCTCTTGAATGCATGTGGCTAGTAAACTGCCATTCTTTGCAAATATTTTGCCATTCGCTAGACCTCTACCGTCTGCCGACCAGGGACTATCTACTTCTAGTAGCATCCATTCATCAGCGCGAATCTCTAGTGGCTTATGAAAGTAAATGGTGTGGCTCAAAGTCGAAATCATGCCGACTTTTGTGCCCTGCAAGGGGGAAACTGTGTCGTTAGATGAGATTGATTCTGGGAATTTCCAAATATCATGGATAATGGGAACGCAAGAGATGAGATTCCAGTCGGAGAGGAAAGCTAAGATAACTTGATGAGTGTCGTTGCGTCCAGTCTGCAATACCTTGCTTGGGGCGCGAAACCAGATGCGTACTCTCATGTCCTCTAGGGAATCACCACGGCGGTGTATTCCGACGGGAATGACCTGGGGTGCACTGATTACTGTCGATGTCAACTCCTCTTCTGGAGGTGGCTGTATCCAATTTGGTATCGAAGATGAGTGCTGTAATGAATGGAGTCCGCCTGAGCCATGGCGAACAAACGACATGGTGCTTGAGAAGAAGCAATTTCCATTCTGGGTGGCCAGGACGATCCTTGTAATAAATGATCTACCGTCTCTAACTCGTTCAACTTCAAATATGACGGGGATCTTATTATTACCCGGCAGCAAGAAGACGGAGTGCACTGAGTGGATGGAGAAGCCATCAGGTACAGTCTTCTGCGCGGCGGATAGACCCTGTGCCACAACGACCCTAAATGTCGTATTGTCAGCTATAGTAAGGAAAGAGAGCTGTTCAAAGTGAATAAACCTGCCCGCCGAATATTCCTCTACCACCGAGAGGGTGCCAGAGCTCTCGTGTACTTGTGAATACCTCCTGCAGCGTGCATTATGGCTTGTCAACTAGGGTTCAGCGGCATACAACTTGAGGGGAGATTTACCTTGTCACTTCCCGGTAGGGCATCTAACTCCAGCATTTCCTCCAAATGGGACAACTTGCGAGGGGTCGCTGACTCTGCGGAACCTGACATTGTCGATGGTTGGGGGCGAGCGACTATGGTACGCCCTGCACAGTGGATGTTGAGTGAACCAAGTAGGGGCCTCAGCCACTTCGAAACTTCAGCTTTTGCTTCTCACACGTCCGTATGGGTTGCATTTTGCCTTGGCTAGGTCGTCATAATGATCTGCATTCTTCATCACCGGGACTTTTCTTCCGTCCAGCCTCGGCTAATGTGGGTCGTATCATGTCGGCAAATGTGGGGCCTTGTTTCGCCGTTGCATACCGGCACCCTCCGACCCGTCGGGATGGTGTCCAACATGAGCGCGTGAGAGACAAGAGTCGGCTCATGGATCAAGGGTATCGATTTTCTCTGACTCGAGTTTCATGACCATGTCGAGGACGAGCGTAGCAGGTCATGTAGAGTAGGCTGTAGCTCTCAATGCATTTCATCAACGGCTTCCTCCTTGCGAAAAACCCATTTAGATAGTCAAGATATCACATATTCCATCAAAAACATTTCTCATATCGACAATCGGCCACCGAAGTCTATTATGGCACTCTCATACTTGAATTCTATCGCTGATTCCGGCTATATTCTGGCCTTTACAGCCGGCGTCCTCCTCCACACCTTCCTATTCAGAAATGGGGAATGGGATGCTGTGGCCCTCAATGTTATTCTGTCTTTCGCCTCTAGCTACGTGCTTCTCGTTGCCACTACAATCATCTATCTCTATACAATCCATAATCATTGGGCACATACTGATCTATGGACGGCTATTGGAAGCATCTCTGTTTTATTTTCCTGCTTGTTTACCGGCTTATTCTCAAGCATGTTTGTGTACCGCACATTCTTTCATCCCCTTCATCGTATCCCCGGCCCTTTTCTTGCTCGCATTTCTGCAACTTATCCTACTTTTCTGGGTCTGAAGAAATTGCATTTCTTTGAAGAAGCCCAACGTCTCCACAAATCGTATGGTGACTATGTTAGAGTCGGTATGATCACCGTTTGTTAATCGCCTGGACGTTTTAATTTAACGTATTTCCTAGGGCCGAATGAAGTGTCGATTGCACACCCAAAAGCTGTCAAAGCTATCCATTCAAATGCATCACCATGCAGCAAGGGCCCATGGTATAATAGCCAACTTCCTTCAATATCCCTCCATACCAGTCGCAATCGTCTGGAGCATTCGCACAGGCGTAAGGTCTGGGATCAGGGTTTCTCATCTAAGGGTTAGTACATGACTTTCTTTCTGCAGGGCACAGATTTCAGACTGAACACACCAGCCTTACGAGATTACGAGCCACGTGTGATAAAGTATACGAGCGAACTGCTTGCTCAGATTCACAATGCAAACTCTAGCCCAATTGACGTTGCTACCCAGTTTAACTTATACAGCTTCGATGTCATGGGAAACCTCGCGTTTGGAAAAGACTTTGCAATGATACAAACCCAGAAAATGCACCCGGCAATGCAGTTTCTCCACACCACGACCAAACTTGTTGGTATATTTGGGTACATCTCATGGGTCTTTGTGATTGCGAAGAGGATTCCTGTTTTGGTTCCCGACTTTCACAAATTTGAGACTTGGCTTGCTGACCAAGTGGCCGAGCGGATTGATGTATGAAAGGTCCCGCTGTAGTAAAAAATGGTGGCTAATAGTAGGCACAGAATGAGCCAAGTTTCCCGGACGTCTTCCATTGGATCCTTGACGAATACAAATCTTTATCGAAACCAACATTGCAAGACAGGCTAAATCTTGAAGGAGATGCAATGCTTATTGTTGTGGCCGGGAGGTAAGTTCATCTATGCCTCTCAGAATTCTGTTGACAGATTCAGTGACACCACTGCCGCGAGCCTCACTTGTCTATTTTTAGAGCTGGCTCTTCACCCAGAGAAATACAAGCAGTTACAAGCGGAAACAGATGACTATTTTTCGCGACAGGAGGTGCCTGAAAATTCATCACTTTCAAAACTAACTTACTTACAAGCGTGTATTGATGAGTCACTACGCTTGCATCCAGCAATTCCGTCTGGGGTGCAGAGAAAGACCCCACCACGAGGAATTCAAGTTGACGAAACCTATATTCCTGGTAACACAAATGTGAAAATACCTTTGCATACTTTATACCGCGGTAAGTTTCTAAGGGGAATCTATTTGGGATTATTTGATACCCTGAGCTAAGATTTTGTGACAAGATGATCGTGTATTCCTCCAGCCGAATGAATTCATTCCCGAGCGCTGGGGAACACGACCGGCATTGGTTAAAGACCACACCATTTTTGCGCCTTTTTTAATTGGTATGTTATAATAAAAAACTGGAGAGGGTCACAGCAGACCTCTAACGCGAGTCCTTCAGGTCGGTATTCTTGTGTTGGCAAGCAATTAGCGCTAATGGAAATGCGCCACGTGACGAGCAAGATTGCGCATTCCTATGACGTCCGGCTTGCAGATGGTCAAACTTCACAGGATTTCCTTGATAATGTGGTAGATGGATTCACTTTGACATGTCCTAAGCTGGAGCTGGTGTTTAGGTCGAGGAAGCACGAATCTAGAAATTGAACAAACAGATCTCCTGTGGCACATGGCTATGAAGCCTGCATCATCCAAGTTTGATAGTTACATGCGATATCCATAACACTTTCCGGTGATTCGTATTCAATTGAAAATTCTTTTTAAGGGTGAGTGAGTCCAGGGAAGTGAAACAGACGAGCTGAAGTAATGGGTTAATAATGAGAGGCATCATGGCAAGTCCAATAGAATTAAAATATTTTGGTGGTCATACCCAAATGAATAATTATTTCTCCCAATTGTCACCTCAACTTGCCAATTCCCTATAAGGCTCTGTTCTAAGACAAGTTCGCTGGTGAGCTATTATTACACGCAGCTGAATGAGTCCTGGTAGGCTTAACACACCCAGTTGGAAGAAATCGCTCAAATAGTGGCTTAGGATGGCTTCCCACACATTGATAAATAAAGCATATGAACAGTTTTCTTTGTCAAATATTGAACGATGAATCGGGAAATACTGAGAGGTCGTCTAATAAACAATCCAGAATACATAGCAGTCCCGGAACAACGCTGCCAAACAACAATCCTCAGAAGATTTCCCTTTGCCAGCTGTTACCTAGCACCAGATCAAGGTGTCTAGAAGGTTAAGCGGTTCAAATACACAAAAGAGAGAACATGACGGAAGTGGACCTTGTTCCGAGACTAGACCAGTCCAGCGAAAAAACGAAACAACTCCGCAAATTTTGTATAACACAGGATACTCCTCATAGTGACGCCACAACTTCATACTCATGTTCGTTACATACACATTCCGTAAACTCAGTATGTGGTTTGTTGGTGGAAGGGGACACTGGCCAAAACACACACCCCACCCAGAAGGGTATAGGGTAAGCAGATTCAGTGATGACCGAATAGCCTTTTCAAGCAGCTGCGAACAACTTAGGAGAGTGTTAGAGCATTTGATCAAAGTTCTAGTGTACACCTTAAAGAAAAGAAGAAAGGAATATAATGCGGAAAGTCATAAATAAAGGAATGCCATGGGGCTGCACCGGGACCTCAATAGAGTCAAAATGCAAGGAATTTAGAATTTTAAAAATAAAAATTGGTTAGAGAAAACTGGCTGTTTATTTCCTATATCTCTGTGGTCCCTTTTATCTTCCTTGACCTCCCTGATGACAGGTTGATCCACATTACCCTAAACCACCAATTCAGTGGCCAAAGCAGGGTGTGACATGGACCCTCGCACAGTGAAATGGCTTTGAAAAATGGGCGATATCTAGACATTATTCCCATGGGAAATCGTAGAATCCATGACTTGCTCCGCGCCTGGCAACCCCATGAATAGCCAGTTCACATCTTCATGCGAGACGTCAGGCTGGGATTCGGAGGCTCTAAGATTGAGAGTTGAGGCGTCCGTGTTGTCATAGAACTGCAGCAGTTGGCTGCACGAGTTGTCTAGGGGTGCCGGTCTGTCGGTTTGCATGTTTGAGGTATATGAAGTTGGGAGCATGAGGTTCTGACCTCTCGAGGCAGCCTCGTCGCTGGCCGAGCTGCTCGTGGCGTTTGATGGTGGTCGCCGTGGGGAGACAGCGGCCGCTGAGTAGCCCACTGAACGTCCCACTAGACGGTCCACTCCATAGCCTACAACGCCCCTTGGGAGCGGCGTTGTTAGGCGACCCTGTTCAGTGGCCACAGTGCCGGCAGGGAGCAGCCTGGAGCGTGTGGGCGTCGCGGTGGGTGGAGCGGCGAAGCAGATGTCAATGATGTCGGCAACAGTTCTGTTGTCAACAATTCTGTCGTAGGGCTGACCGAAGAGCAGGCAAAGCCTCGCACGCAGAGCAACTTCATTGTTGCGACGGAAGATCCGGGCGTATTCCACTACAGGGCTCTCGAAATACGGCGAGTCGGGGGCCTGGTGTCCGTGGAATAGCTTGTCCCAGACCCAAAACCACTTGCTCCGGTGCGAGCCTTGTGGAACGGACTTCAGCTCGCCGAGTTCATCCTCAGAGAGCAATTCTGGCCCGGGACGCATGCGGCAGTTGTTGGACTGCATGTGGGAAATCAATTCCTCCGGGGACTTCCAGTGGGCCCAACACCTATGGCAGGAGGAGTAGTTCCCTAGGCGGTGGCATCGCTGGAGATGCTGGATAACGTCGGGGAATCTACTCAGTTCATATTTACCCAAGCAGCGATGGTAGGCGTGGGGGTCGAATTTAGCGAACGGACAGGCCCAAAAGTGTCCATCGGGAAGCTTGACATCATTGTGAGCATTGGCTTGTGGCCGATGTCGATCTTGATCCGATTCTCCATAATCCCCCCTGTCATCTGCCTTCCTCTTGACCCGGCTTCCTCGCGCAGGCGGCCGTTTTTGTATTCCCTTGGTCCCTTTCTGGGTGGCCCCCATGCGACGACGGTGAGAGGAGTTTTTGGATGTGAGCGTCGTGCCTGTCGTCACCTCCTCGGCACCTCCTTGGCACCGGGGCGTGGAAGGACCTGTAGAAGGCCGCTGTGATGGGGTCGAGGAGAGTGTCTGAGAGAGTGTCCATGGGGGTCTCTGCACCTTAGGTTTGGATTGCACCTTAGATCGCACATCAGTAGACGTCCCCAACATGCTCGATTCATCTTCCAACCAAGACGTCTGGATGAGATGGTGACCGTAGTTCGCTGGTGCCGTTACGGGCTGGGCCAGGACTTGGTGCGCGGCCCCAATGCTTCCAGGGCTTCCAGGGCTTCCGGGGTATCTGTCAGTCAGTGATTTGAAATTGATCTACAGGGGTGATGCAGGGCGTCTAACCTCATTTCTGGCTTGGCGGCGAGCAAATGCATACCTGGTTGGTCAATGGATTTCTTGTGTTGGGCTGAAATTTAGCTGGTTGCCTCGTCCGCCGATTATGAGCGGAGCGGGCAAGACACAGTCACTACTTTGTCACATACGTAAAACAACCGTTTCCCTGCTGCAGGCCAATCCTTCTCAAATCAGCCGTATTGAACGATGTCCTGTCAAATCCCGCTATAGCATTTGTAAGCACCAGTGCAGATCAGATAATTGCTGCTGCCGATCAACGGCGGGAGTCTGGCAACTATAGGCTGTTGGGTCGATGCGAAAGGGCCGTAGCAAGAGCCGAAGGGAGGCCCTATAAAGGGGACGAGACTTGACCGGTTCGGGAGAAAAGACTGGAGGCAGCGTTCAGGCCTGATACACATACCGGTCCACCCAGTGGAGAGGTGAGGACGACACGAGATCGCACCAAGGAATAAGCGCGGCTGCCTCGGGGCAAGTAAGTCGCGAAAATGGGACCATACGCGTGTAATGAGGAAGTCAAGTGTAGGTAGCCTGAAGAAAAGCAGTGCCATTGTTTTTCAGCCAAGGCAGGAGTTTCAATAAATAACACGGCCGCTAGTTCGCGAACCACACGCCAAGATGTTAGCTGAGAAGCATTTCCATGCACGGATACTAGAATTGCGTTTCCCGTTGGCCGAACTGCTCTTGGCCTCAAATTAATTCAGCCGCATTGAAGTTTTAGAGCGGTTGCCTTGTTGCTTTGGACTAGACAAAGTACCTCGGGGACTGGATACTCAGATGATTGGTGGCCGTACCACTTTCCCCTTTTCTGTTCTCCGAGGGTGATGCGCGCACCACCGATGAATGCACATTATCATCAGATTTCATCGTCTTCCGTCCAGCCCGACCTGCACAAGCGGTGGCCTAAGTCCGTACCCACCTATCGATGATTGCGTCCGTAAAGCGTCTCTGCAACAACTCGTTTACAATTAAACATCCAACGCGCGATCTCAGCCTCCTCCTTTACTCAATGTGCCTTGCGTTGGACTTGATATCCACATGCGCTTGTTCAAAGTTCCATCACCCTCCAGTAGATCCACATCCCGTAAAACAGCTCTGCGTCGTAGCTTTGCACTCAAGTACTCTACCCGAGACCTTTTTTCTTCTTCTTCACTAGATACTCCTACTCCTAGAGCAGTGGAGGGGCGCAAAGCCCTCAGATACAGTAGTCAGCACCTCAACAGATCAACAACAAAAACAGCCATGACATTCCAAATCTCAGAGCCAGCCCGCCTTCGCAGCATTCATCACCACCGCCTTGCTTCATCTCCCCAATCTTTGAGCCGCGACAATCGGAGGATGCAATTGCCATCCCCCAAACCCTTACACCGTTCACTCACCGCCACGCCTGCAAGTACGTACCGCTGGGCTGTTTCTTCCACGCATTTGTGGACCAGTGGGATAAGTTGGTGGTCACACAGCCTCCTTGCGCACGTTCTGTGATTTGGAATTATTTTCGACTGAACAGCCCACATTGCAAACATATTGCAAAGGTTCCTTTTTCATTAGAGATGCTCCATTTACCGCATGTCCTCGGATCTGCGCGGAAGATCTAATGCATATATCACGTGACAGCGCGAACTTCACTTTCTTCACCATAGCTTTTGTATCAAAGCCCAATTCCAATGGGATGAAGTGACCGTGGTGCAGTTGCGAGTTGCAGCAGTGAATGAAAACGAACCTACAGACTCGACAAGGTATACATACATACAGACAGTGCGTGTTGCTTTGTCTCAATGTATCGCGCCAATGATGTCGTTGTTATTGTAATTTCTCAAAGAGGTGAGGCTGCTGTAACACTGCCCTTCACTACATGGTATTGAATCGGAACACAACAGGAGATACTTGACTTCACAGCGAACAAGTGATGAATAATATATGGTTAGTGCCCTTGGTTGGGACGGACGGACACACTCCTCATAGTGGAAAAGCTGTGACAAGACTAATGCTGCTCGGCCGTCCATCTCTGAGGTATTCTTTTCGGTCAGTTTTGAACTACTCCATAGGTCCTTCTATTATCAATCAGGTATAATAGGGCTTGACTATATATGTGAGACTTTTGGTCCTCTCGAATAATCTTAAGCTCTTAACTTACACGTTTGCCTCGTTCAACTTGGGAGAATCTAATCACGTGTACTTGCAATGGGACCTTTTCATAGTAGAGCAACGATTCAACGGGGGGTGAAATTTATGAGGATCAAAATACCACTCACTTGCCTCCCAAAATAATTGCCACGCCCCTTGAGCCAATTTGTGATGTATTTAGCTCGTGGTCACCAACGCCGTTATATATGCGGTCAGTGATTCAGTGTAGGGTAGCTGTCATCCTTTTTTGTCCGACTCCACCCAAATGCGGGTGCAAGGAGTCCGGCTTGAGCTCCTTCTTTTGTCTTTTAGAAATTTGGTTGTGTGAAACAAGGTTAGAGAGTTCATTGATAAACGGAACACCATAAAATACCAAAGTGGTCCTGAAGGGATATTCAACAAATACTCAACTATTGCTGATATAACTACATTATTGCGGTAGTTTGATCATGAGGCTTCTGCTGAGTAAAGCACGAAAGTAGAATTCTACAAGGTTTATCCCTCATCTACTTTCCTAAAGAAGCTAGGGATCATTGCTTCCATACCTCTATCGGGTTAAGATATTAAATTTTAGGGGACCCCCATAGTGTGAGGATGATATTTTCACATCCCCTGGTATCCTGCGCTAACCATTGTCCCGGCAGCCTTCCTCCGTGACAAAAGGTGCAGGACCTACTGCTAAACACTATTTGAATTTCGAGTGACTCAAGACGAATCCGTGGAAACAGATACGGCAATGTTAGCAAGGGAAATTTGGCTCTTGATCAAAGCGCTTGATTTGTTGACCTGCACCAGTGACCCGCTTTTGCTGAAAGTTGGTCTTTATGCTATGCTATACAATTCGTCTCCTGCTTACTGCCCCTTGAGGTACGCTACTCTATTTAGCCTAGCGTTTGGTGTCACTAAGGCTAAAAACAGCAAGCAGACTCTCAAGGGGATCTCGCTTCGCTAAGAACCTACTCATGAGTTGCTGCACGTTTCGTTTGTTGGATGAAAAACTACTTCAACGACCTACCGACGTACTATTTACAGTGAAACACAAACGGGGTGATATTCTATAATATACAAAGGAAAATATATAACCCCCATCGCTAAATAGAAGAATATGTTGAGCCAACTAACACTTGCAGAGCAGTAGAAATAGACTCTAATGTGGATTTTGCAAAAACAGCTTATAGAACCTAAAATGTGATACCTCTGAAATCATGCTCAGCTGCTCCACTAATAAAACGCTTGGGCCACTTTGTCTCGGAACGATCCAATAAAACCAGCCAGTCACCTTCCCATTCCGAAACTTAGAATTACCAAGCTGACTGACAAGAAATTCAATCAATAATCAAGATTACTGAGAGATGTTGAAGACAAAGATACACAGAAAAACTGAAAATCTGATCATTAATTCCTATTATTTAGAGATGTTTAAGTCAGGTATAAAGAGAAGAGTACTGACTGTTCAACTTGCATTCTACTCGCTACACCACATAGTACGTACAACTCCGGTCAGTATTTCTCCAACGCCTCTGCCATTCATCAATTCTTGATCCATTCGCCACAATCAAAAATGCGCGTCACAACCATCATCTCTAGCCTTCTCGCCCTTCCTGCAGTGCTAGCAGCTCCGTCCCAGGAGTCCGCTGGCATTTCCCAGCGGGACTTTTGCGTGAAGCGTAGTGCCTCATCGAATAAGCCCTCCCTGACCGACGGCGATATTCAAGGACTCATCAACCGATCAACGGGCTGGGTGGCTGGGACAAATTAGTGCCCCTCTCTGGCTCCCATTTGATCAACAAAGACCCCTCTGTCTGGTGGCAACAGTACGGTGGCGCTAAGATCTGCATCTTCAACGACTGGTGGTTTGACAGCACCCACCTCAGCATGGGTGAGGCAGCCTGGGTGGTCAACTATATCGGCCGTGATTATTGTAAAGAAGGGTGAGTATGCGGACATTCTGATTCTGGATTTCAATTTCCTCTAACCTGCTATATAGCCTTGGTGGTGAAGCTACCGCTCATGGCGACAACGGTCGCTCCCTGCGCGCCGTCCTCGCCCCTACGTGGCTTGGATGTTAATCATATCGCATGAAATATTCTTACTGATGCCTAAACTCCTTACTGTTTGCTATTAGTACTGAGGTGCCTCCGAGTATGAACCTTTGAGTAGTGTTGGAGTGATGAGCACAAATATCGCTGGGAATTTGAGACAGGAGAAGATGTGGATACGTAGCTAGATGTCGAGTTCGGGCTTAGCTAAGTTGAGGATAAGAGATAGATGCAAGGATAAGTTCAGGGTAGCAATGCATTGTATTTAAGGCAGTAGGAGCAAATAGAATGTATCGCGGCCTGACGATTAATGGCTTAGATGTCAACCTCGGATGCGAGGATACAAAGCACTACAGCCTACACCGCCGTACCTAGTTTCTAAACTAAGATAAGAGTTAATCTTTCAGGAGATTACTGGGAGGTCATGCGATGGGATTGGAAGCATGTTGAATAAATCTACATGGTATCATGAGGGGCACTACAATTCCAGTCCTAGTAAAAGGACTCTACAATACCCAAAAGAGCCAGCACAAGGGGTCCGCGCCGGGCCCGAATAATATAGAGCAGAGGTTTTCTTCTAGCTTATACAAGAATGGTTTTTCCTATACTAATGTAGAATAGAAGCACTATTTACTGAATTAAGTCTATAGAGGATCAATAATAATAATACAATGTATCATAGTATCACGACGCCAACAACCTTAGCAGCTAGCTCTGTCTTTCCTATTCATTTTCCTTGATTGTGCCCGTATTATAATCTTTCTTCAGAACTGGACTTTAGGCTAATGAATCGAGAAAGAGCCTTATTTGTTGGATCGTCTGGTTCAGCTCTGCGTGTCAATGATCCTCGGACATAGTAGTGCGTGGAGCCGGCTTGAATAGCGGGTGCCATTCCGTTCGGTTCTCGCACACCTCCTACTCGCTTTGCATCTAACTCTTCCCATTTACAATATGGCGGGAGCTGACGAGGCCCTAACTCTATGTCCTTCCACATTCAGGACTTGGCCTTGAACCCTTGTTTGTTATGCACTGACGCCGGTTTGGTAGTTCCCGGCCTTAATGTTGTCCTGCATCCAACCAAACTGCCTCATCCTGCACCTTGAGTGCCTAATCAGCCCAACTAACAGCTTTGTATTATTATGCTGGCATCTACAGAGTCTCCCCTACAAAAAAAAAGTCCATCTGTGTGATAAGACGTTGTGTGACCACGCACAAATTGAGAAACCCTAAGTACGTTGGATCACGCACTCACATTGGCGATAGACTGTGAATCAAGGGGCGATTTGCGGCCAGAATACTTGACCCGAACCAACCTTTGCGTTACTGTTCATACTTGGCTCCAAGAATGTTGTATCTCCAAACATGATTTCGCCTCACGACCACACCTTTGCATCTTCACATGTGTGGTCCATCTTTAGACTTAATTGGATACCCCGAGGGCGTACAGCTTCGGTTTGCCCCCTTTTCAGTCGCTAAAGACGTATTCATTTAGATTCTAGTAGAGTTTTGTTTTACATGACGCTATTAACGCATGTGAGACTCGGCGCTTGTTTGACGCGCTGGTCTCCGCCCTTAACATGAAACTATCGAAGACCGCATCCACTTTTCTCTGTTGCCTGGATATGGTTGGCAGGAGATGGCTTGGTCCTTTGACCTCCTTTGCACATGACTGGCTTGCTCTTTTCCTCCGTGACTCACCGCTCGCACTGCGATACGAGGCTGCCATCGCAGGCCGGAAAGAAAGCCTCGGCTAGAGTACAAGCCCCTACGTCAGCTCACGTCAGCTCACCTCATATAGCCAGAGAGGGCATTTCGAAATTCTGTTGAATTTTCGACATCCCTAGATGCTTAACAATTGCGGACCCTCTGAGAGGTCAAGACACTATTTCCTACATTTTGCAGGTTGGCTAAAGGAGTCTATGTCGATACAAACAATTCCCATTCCCATATTCGAACCCCGGCAAATTCTACTTCTAGTTGCGAGTTATTACCTAGTCGACTAAAATAGGATGTCGGTATGGTCTGACCGATTACGGCGAGTGGTTAGAAATTGACTGACCCGCGGTGTGTAGAAAGGCGCATCCGATTTCCCACTGGACATGGCTACCTGCAATGTACGCTATCGTGCATTTCATGAGGCTGGCGAGGCTCCCTTTGGGTCACATCCGCCCCAACCGAGGTGACTTGAGGGTTCTCAACCAACACGTCCATAGATTGTATCGGACGAAGTCTGGTCAATCCACTTCCTGTGCAAGGAATAATAGGAAGAGATTTTATTTGGTTCAGAATGACGCCGATACAACCGAGGAAGATTAGTCCCGGAAGCCCGATCCGATGTTGGTGGTATCCGATTTGTCATTAAGCTCTAGCTTGGCAGATTTTGACCAAGCTGAGTTGGTTATATTTTCTGCTGGTTCATTCACGCGAGGCTGAAACATATGCCATCTGCGAGCCTCATAGTATTCTAGAACATCTCAGTTTGAAATATTCCTCTTAGATGCTAGAACCTCCATGTTTGAAGCTTGTGTTACTTCGTAGACACTCGACACAGGTTGGGAGAGGGGCTGTGATTCGAGGACCTGCGTTTGCTGGGGTCAAAAGATCAACAGAATTGACTGGAAAGTACCAAAAACCACCAATATTGGGAGACCAAGATAGACCGGGGCATGACTAAGACAACCCCGGGATTGCGCCAATATCGGAGAAGCGAGTTAGTTTGCAGGTCAAGTGCAGGCCCCAGATACGTGCTATCACACACTCTTGTTAGCCGCGCCCCTAGGGACCGAAAGCTCAACTACGCCCACCTGCTATTTTCTAGGGTAATGATGCAGGGAATGACTCTGGATGCTAGCAACACCGACACCGTTTAAAGCGAGATATTGGCACTCGTAAAATGGTTGATGTAGTGAGAATCTAGACAGGATGGTGAGTACCTTAGCAAAAATGGGTGCATTCCGGTTCCTAGCCACCTTCATATTATCGCGCGAATGCCGCTACATGAATTATATATGGCGGAGCCTGGCCTTATTTGTTGACTAGGCGCCTTTAAATACGCTATCGATACTACTGGGTACTAGCCGCACCACTTCTCTTGCACCGATCTTTTCAATTAGTGTCGCGTATTCTCGATTTCCATCTGTGTTTTTCAAGGTGGTGGGGTTCATACCCTTCTCATCGATGACTTGTTATGCAACGGACCTAATCCACCACCATCAGTACGTGCCACGTACGCGATAGATGCGATTCACACGATTGTATCTTCAACACAACGAGACTCTGAGATACGGCCCCTGGACCCAGCCACAGACGTTATTAACTGTGATAAGTCTAGTACACCAACCTAGACCGAGACAAAATGCCTCACACATCGAGGTCATACGAGAAATATCGTTAGAGACGTTCGACTATTGCGGCTGACTTCGCTGCCTCATTACAGCGGACAGGCCTGCCTACCTGCAGGGCAGTAGCCCTCAGAATGTAATGCCCAACATCGGCGATCAAGGGGTTTTCAACTATGGAGGGATATTCGGACTGAGCAATGAAACGAGAGCCACAATCATCCGTATGGGCCAGGTGACTGAGGATAAGGGCGGGTGTCCGCCTTTCGCATGCCCGTATTTTAGGAGATCCCCCGTTGAATTCATAGACTGTGTCCACTTCCATTTAACTCATATCAGAGATGTATGGCAACACATTCAACGTCACCATACCGTGCGAAGTCTTTCTATCCGACCTACTAAGCGAGTTGCTTTACGCCCTAGCAACTTGATTCACACGTTAAACATGATCGTGGCAACGTATTAGGGCATACTACAGATCGCAAGCCTCCTCATTTGGACCACTTGAAAGTTTGCTCAAAGCGAACGTTGCCACCACAAAAACAATGGAACAAGATATGGGACATTCTATTTATCAATGTGTCTCAGCCGCCTAACCCTTATATTAGTTCGGTACTCAGGGAGGCACTCACCATTATACGTGACTCTTGCATTCGTGATAGCACTATTCCTGTCCCGTCTCTTCGAATTGCTCCTATGGGGCATTTGAGGGAGACAACGATTTAATACAGTTGTCATGGGCTACGTGACCAAAAGATGCTTAGCACCGCATTTCAACCAAACCCTCCAATTCGCGCCTTGGCTCTAACTAGGTTATCGACAACGAAACATCAGATGAAATGCATTGACTTGGAGCTGCTGAACGACCCCTAGCCACAATTCACGTGGCCACTTCATCCTCGGCCCATTTAAATAGACACAGTAGCTTCACAGAAAGTTCATTTAGGTATTACTTGCCGAACTTAACACATTGTAAAGAATGATTCAGCTGTAGGGTTCAATCGGTGTGGACAAAGCATGGTACCGGTCACTTCACCCTCCAGCATCTACATGGACTTGCATCCGAGTCGGGGAATTTTTCAGCATCTTGGCTAGGACAGCAGTAATTGAGATTGCGACGTCGTAGAAATAAATGGTCTTATATTTTAAACTCTTTGAGATTTATAGGTTTTGTTAGAACAGAGCAGACTGCGCTGGATATTTTATGTACAAGCGTCCAGCCACGGCTTCGGCAATGAACTTTGCGAACCGATGGAACGAGCACTGCGAATACGTCCGGCAACGCCTTTCTGATCACTCAACTCTAAATTTCAATTCTGTATGTATTTCAAAGCTTGGCTCTTAGAATCACTGTTAAGAAAGGCAATTTTGATGATGACATTGTGATAACAATGTGCCTCTATGAATCACTGGTGGCTTTTATACGTGTTGATTCTTCATGCTTTCATTACCTATTGGAATTTTTTGAGCAACGTCCGTAGATTAGCGCTTCTCATGATAATGTGGGATATAAGTATTGCTTCATCCCTCTCGGAGCCATTGCACCAATGTTGCATGATAGCTTCAAGAGGATTTGGCAAACAGTGTGCCTAATCAGGGGCGTATCACGTCTGTCGGGTTCTGTTATGCTGTTTCAAACTTCGGAAGAAGGTTATTTAGCTACTTGTTGAGATAAACAAGGTATGTCCTGAAGTGAGCGATAAAAACGGCCAAGCAGCTGTTTAGGTAACTATTCAAAGTAATTGCGTGAGAGAAGCTCAGTTGTTACTCTAGATATCCAATGCCGACAAACGGTTTGGTCGATAAATCTAGCGGAGTAAAGTTATAATGCGCTGCTGATCTTTTCTGTGCGAAATTACTGCTTCGCAAAGGCAGGTTTGATGTTAGTATAAGGGGCAATCACCGTTAGACCCGACTACCTTTAACCCAGGCCTACGCCCATAACGCAATAGATTACCTCTTCAATAATTTGGAATTTGATTTGGTTAGTGGCTCTATTTTAAGTTTTCGAGCTGCGCCGGAATGGGAACAACAGATATGTAAATTTTTGGCGATGGTCGCTGACGAGACTCAAGAGGAAGACATACTGACATCTTCAACTTTTCTTGGGACGTGGGATCCATGAAACAGTCAGACAAATGAAGAATTGTAATTAAACTTACTTGATTCTAAGTGTTTGGATTTTAGGTCGCCAGCAGACCCACAAGGTTCAACATCACAATAACAATCGATAATAAGGTGTTTGATTTAAGTCAACCGCATCTATTATCCACTCAGATGCATGCTTCTATATGTAGGGAGACTAAGTCACTGACAAGGGAGATTTGGTGATTTTTAATCCCTGACACATCATCGTATGTTGAGAATTAAACCCACAGAGCGGTTAGGATCGTATGGGTTCGGGTGACACACTTTCTACTTTCAGTTATGTTACGAAGTAGTAGGCTTAAGTACCAAACGCCAAAACTGATTGACAGACATGTTAACAGTGACTTTTTTTTTGGCGGCAATTAAGAACAGTCGAATACTATCTCCAGGTGTTGGCTACAGCGTATGACTAGCATGGAGGTCCAAGACACTGATGTACTCGATGTATCGGCCTGGTGTGGATTCGATTATGTTAGGTCTTATCGTTGTACTATGTCTTTGCTTGAATGCTGGAGAAAGAGGGGACAGCTTGAAAGCCAACCGAAAACATATGCTTCGTCAGTTGGTGTGCACAGCTTGACAACTTGTAGCTCAGCTTGACACATAGTAGAGGGTTTAGGACATGCTCGCGCCGTATACAGTGCTGATTGACTGGAAGGTTTAATGAGAGCGATAGAGCCACGAGCATGGTCCTTAAGATCAAGGAGAAATGGAGTTTAAACAGTGCTTTGGTCATGGTGTAACATGGGAAGTCGTACAAAATTGACCAGATTGTCACAAATGTAAGCTGAATAAGAGCAGCTTGAAACAAGGCTTCGAATATAGGATTGATAGGCCAAGACAGGTCAGCTCCAATTAAACTATCGGTAGACATACACGATGGTGACCTCGTAGTAATTTACCTTGTGGAAGGCATCGGTGCATGGATATCAAACGACAGCCACATGACATTGGTAATGACGGCACCAAGTCGAGGGGATAGCATGGCCAGGTGGAAATCAACGACAGGGCCATGACAACAGATGGTCCCGTTGTCCCATTTGGAGTTTGCCCCGTGATAAAACCACACTATTCCATTACAGTTCGATATTTAGGAATATGCTCACCCTTTGAAGGGTGGTCATGGAAGGCATCGGGGACAGATTGAAATCCATGCGGCGATGAAGAATTGACCCGAATGAAGAGCTATGGAGAGTGACGTGATGCTGTGAGTATATATCAAAGGCCTGAGATCCTTCTGGTATGATTATTTTCGTGATCAATCTCTAGGTAGAAGCACGTAGTGGTATTGAGGCCCTCAGTGAACAGCCTCAACATGTGATATTGAGTGGTCGTCCCTAAGCTAGGGCGGAGCATTGCTCCAAGCGTTACTGCGGGCGGCCAAATTAGGCTGTTTGTGTAACATGTTCCATCAGGCAACAGCTCACCATTTTGTCACAAATGTGCGGGGAAGTGATGAGAGATTGAAACAGGGCGAGCGCCCTAGTCCGGAATTATCCTTGTGCTTTCAGCTGCCAACTTATGCCATAGCTATGTAGCTTGGAATGTCCACATGGCTACTTTCAAAATGGTGGAAAATTAAAGAGGGATGGCGGCGTCATACTCCCTGAGACGGGTTGTGGCGATGAGAAATTGAACCTATAGGCCATCACAACAATGGTATTGTTGCTCGAGTGCTACATGTGGGATATCATTCATCGTAAAATGGAACCTTCCAAGCTCTCCCGGCTTTCGGATTATGCCCGGCATTTTGGACGAGAATGAGCTGCATATTGACGTTGAATGTGGATTCAAATGTGAAGGAGATGTCGGCTGTAGTTGGTGATGCATTACTGCAATCTGGTTGTTTGGTCACCCCACCGTGGCTGCATTTCGTAGTGGTCTTCGACGGAATCGGCAGCTTGAAATGATCGCAAATGTGCAAAATCTAGACGTGTTGAAAGAATGCGAGAAGGTTTGGAAGTCAGAATGATTGGCAGGAATGTTCTGTGGCTTTCACAAATGTGAGAGCCGTGCATCACATTCTGGAAGTGGGTTGGCGTGAGGCAACGCACGAACGTGCGGTGTGCATCAGCCTAGCCAATTATGTGAACCCATCATTCTGAGAGGGATTCCTATGAAGCCTGACTGTGGTATGTGGTGATGACAGCAATTATAGTGGGTTATATATAATCTAGACAAGAAACATCCATCCAGTCTGGGATTTGCCGCATAGATGGCCATCTACTCAGATTATTATTCCTTACGCTATTTCGTATTCTTTGCTGCTTCCTCAACCACCATAATCCAACTGTCTTGGATTAAACAAAGACATACTCCTAAGACGAGAGGGACGGCCAGTCAAAGTAAACATGAAACTGTTTCATATCCCAACAGGTAACATTGTTGAAATTACGGATCCAGATGTCCCTTCATACTCTGTCTTGTCATATACTTGGAGTCCGGAAATCTCTCTACCAATTCGTTGCCTCAAGCCACAGAGACAGCTATCGATCAATGACATGATTACCCAAGCCTGCAAGGAGACCATGCGTCGTGGCATCTCTTTCATTTGGATTGACACTCTCTGTGTCCATCCTTTATCCTCAACAGATCTAGATGAGGCTGTCAATGGTTGCTTCAAACGGCTGAACAATGCCACTGTTTGCCTTACCTATCTTCATGATCTCTCCGTTGAGGGACCCCGGTTTGACAAGCGCCTATGGGGGCAATGTCAATACTGGAAACAGGCCTGGGAATTGCCAGAGTTGATAATTCCCAACAAAGTAGAGTTTTTCGACAAGGAATGGACCTATCGTGGTTCAAAATCCAGCATCGATTTCTTGGCCATGGCCACCAAAATAACCAGCATTCCAGCCAACATTATATCAAACAGCAGTGCATGGTTTGAAACATCACTGGGAGCACGAATTTCTTGGTCTGCACAAAGAGTCGCCAACCGTGAAGAGGACTCAGTGTATTGTCTCTTGGCGTTGCTGGGCTCGACTATGCCTGTAAGATACGGTGAAGGTGCCGAACGAGCATTCGTTCGACTCCAGGAGACGGTCGTACCCTGCTCGCACGATGGATCTATATTTGTCTGGCGAAGTACAAAGACAAATGCTGTTCATGGCCTCTTTGCTCGATCCCCGTCAGAATTTCTTCATTTCACCACAAAATTAGAACCGAAGTGGTTAAATCCATGGTGGTTTGATGGCAATATCCAATTGACCGATACTGGTGTTCGGGTCCAATCAGGCTTTCGACAACGAGGACCATTCTTGGTTCTTGATATTCAACCAGCCAGCTGTGGTGTCGACGTTGACGGTGATGTCAGCCATAGCATTTATCTTCGAGAATGGAACGGCATCTATTTTCGAGTCGATATTGCATCGCCTAACAGCAGGCTCGGAGCTACTAGTTCAAAGCGAATAGAGGTAGCCAGCAACTTGGACTATACCACTAGTCTCGAAATTGAAAATCACTTCAATTGGATAGATGCGCACCTTGGCGCAACTATGAAAGAAAGTTTCACCAACTGTGCCGAGCTTGATCAAGTATCAGACAAAGTGTTTGATGAATATTCTTCACTAGACCGAGTGCGATTTGATGAGTCCAAAAGAAGTATCATTGATCACATGGAGCCGCCAAGGCCATCCCGTAAATCGATGTCAGATGGTGACCTCATGAGTTGTAATAGACATGGGGAAGATGATGCATCATGTCCACTAGAGTGCGATTCGGAGTACGACCTGTTCAGCAGTGCTAGTCAACTCGACTTCGAGCTCAATAACGATGGTGTATTATCTGAGCCCAACGAAACTATGAAGGAGCCTATATCGCCAGCAAATCACAAAGTTCAGCGTCTGCGAGAAGATTTACTGCAATCATTGTATGACGAAATTTCTGCTTGGGTGCAATCAGCCCAATACATCCTGCCACTTGAACACAGAGAGCAGTCTAGTAAGCGGCTCAAGACTGGAAACGAGTGGTCTCAATCAAGCAGCGTTTGGGGTGACGAGCAGGAAATGGATTCTCAACTTGTCATGATTTCATGTTTTGACGGCTACTTTCATCTATCATGTCCGTTTTACAAACTTGATCCTGTCAAACACCTAGATTGCATCCGTTACCATTGCTTGAAAACCATTGAAGACGTCGTGTATCATCTGGACCAGCACCATCGACAACGTCCTTACTGTCAGATATGCCGACACACGTTTGCTGACGCTGAGGAGCGTGACCAGCATGTGAGGCTTGCCGCGTGTCAGCTTCGCCAGCCGGAACCCATAGAGGGAATCAGCGAGCCGCACAAGGCCGCCATCAGAAGATGGGACGACCCACGTCTTAGCCCATGGAAGCGGTGGATGCAAATATGGGCTATAATGGTTCCTGGTATTGAACCAGCCCAATCACCATATCTCGAAGATGGAATCGGACGCTCAGTATCAATGATCCGAGACCGATGGGCAAGTCACGGTATGGACATGATTGTGGAATCGTCGATGGGCCGAGAGCTTTGGAACGAGGAACAAGGGTATGGCAGAGAAACTCTAGAAAGGGGCCATGAGCTTTTGTCACAGGACCTGGTGGCCAAGGCATTGGAAGAATACATCAAGAGCAGAGACTTGGAAGGAAGCTAGCATCAACACGAGTAGGGTTATACGTCAAGATTATGCTGCAGACTCGAACCAGAAGTTGAGACAGGACGAGGGCAAATGAACTCCAAACGAACAGATATACCGGTTATTCATACTAGGAAACAATTTTCAATTTTTTTTTTCTCCTCTGACACCAAATAGTGATAAATGTGGCGAGAGGGAGTATTTTTGAACACAAGTGACCTATGATAGACCCGCAACACCTACAGAAACATTTCAAACCAATGAGAAACTTGAATGCAGTCTGTCAAACCTCCTATAGCTACGCTGAAAAGATCCCATCCACAATTCCTTTCTAATCCTTCTCTCTGCCTGTTTTCCTTGGGTCAGAAAGCACCAGGCGGGCCAGAGGGGTCGGTGTGGCCAGGAGCTGTGGACTCCGGAGGCCCATTGTGTGATGTCGAGTCACCCATCTCATAGTTATAGGAAGCTTCAGTGGACTGAGTGTCCTGCTCATACGGGCCCATGGCTTGCTCCTGGGAAGGCTGGCGAGGTCCAGGAGAGTGCGGATACGGCTGCAGGGAACGGGAGGCAAACGGGCTAGTGGGGAATGTGTATAGCGGAGCCTCTTGCATCATAGAGGTCTCAGGATAGTACTCGAATCTGGGCGAGGCCGGATGGTTGAGAGTTGAGGCACCGAAGCTGTTTGCTAAATAAGGCGTGTTCAAGGCTAAGCCTTCAAAAGCCGCGTGTGTATGAGAGATGGAAGGACTAAGCGCGATATTTCCATGACCGCTAAAACTCTGTTGTGGGAAGGGGTAACCTGAAAGCAGCGTCTGCTCTCCCTCGTCGAAGTTCATCGGAGGTGCACTGAGGGTTTCATAGTTGTTGCTGTTGTTGGGATATGTAGCATCGTCGGTGAAGGCTCCATAGTTATAGTTCGGATATTTTCGGTAGCGGCGGGGTCCTCGATCACGGCCGTGGAAACAGATGTTTTCAATTGCATATATTGTGGCGTCATATTCCCCATTGTTTAGAAGGCTAGTTATCTGAGGTAGCATCTCACGCAAGGCGTCTCTGTTACTGCGACGGAGTACGAGGGCGGGCTCCTCCAGCCCTTTCTCGAGATAAGGGGAGTCGGGCGGAGGATGGCCTCGGAACAATTTGTACCAGATCCAGTACCACTTGTTCCATTCAGAGAGCCGTGGCAGGTGCTTAAGACATTCAAGTTCCCTTTCATAGAGTAACTCGGGTCCAGGGATAATGGTGCAGTGAATGGTACGCACGTGTAATTCGAGTAAGTCCTGTGAGCGGGCCTGGTGCCAGCATCGAGAACAATAGAAGAGATCTTCCAAGCGGTGGCATCGTTCGAGGTGTTGTACAACTGCAGAAAACCTGGTCAACTCATATTTTCTGTAGCACCGGTGATAGGCATGCGGATCAAATTTGTAAAAAGGGCACGACCAATACCGGCCGTCCGGTGGTTCTGTTTGTTGGGAGATCTGCACAAGGAGTTGTTCCCAATTTTCGTCGGGATCTTCTCCTTCGCCGTCGCCCGAATCGCGCTTCGATGCTTTACCCCGAGTGATCCTCCTCTTTTGGGCCCCATTGCCTTTCTTCTTGCAAACTCTGCTTTTCTGAACATGGGAACTGCTGGAGGGCGTGTTGGGTGTCCCTGCAAGGGAACGCCGAGCCCCGCGGTAGATGTTGGGCAATGTGGACCAGAGAACGATCGCGAGACGGAAGAAGACACGTATGATGGGAGGCCGTGAAAGTTCATGTCGAATATCATTGGCTTTGGAGGGGGAGGTTGGTGGTTCAAGCAACTCGGGCTTTGTCGACTGGCCGTTCACGGTTGATGGAGTGGCATCTTGGTTGTTTCCGAAGACTTGATTATGAGGTAGCTTTTGGGCTTCTGGCGCGTAATTAATGTTAGTGCTCGTTCTGCCAATACAACGAGATGAGAGAAGCAGTAGACACTCACCATGTGGTTTCTGCACACTCCAGATGGATGACACAGACCGAGTGCCTCGTTTGAGAAAGGGGTTTTTTGCCAGTTGCTCATCGATTGAGCATGGTAGAGAAGCACCTTGACAGCATCTTCGCTGGGTGTTTTCTAGAGCCTTATTACGTTTCTTGAGCAATTTTTTGAGCCGACGCTGCGAGGCTCGGTTATGGAGAACAGGCTCGGGTCGACGACGAAGGCTCGGGAGACGCGGGGCAACCCAAAGAGGAAACAGGGCTATGAGAGAGTGCAGGGTGGGGGCGAAGCAGGCAAGAAAGACTGGGAAGAGGGGGGGCAAAAGACTGGCAATCCTCATTCTATGTGGAAGTAGTTGGGAGCAATCAGGAAACCGGGGTGGTTTCAGCAATGAGGAGCTTGGGAGAATCATGATGAATGTCTGGACTGGGAAGCTGGGGTGTGAGAGAGTCTTCCGGACGCCTAGTTTCCTCACCATGACGTTCGCAAAAAAGCGAGGCGGGAGGTCTTAAATAATCTCTACCTCCTCAACTGCCATGATTGAGCTTCTGGGGCCGTGATCCGCGCAAAAGTGTGGGAGAGCCTGAGCAGATTTCATGCCTCGTGTAGTAGTCTGCATGGTGGCGCGCGATGAAGATCAAAGACCTACACAAAAGTTAGACCCCGTGAATATAGAGAAATACCATCCAATCATTAAATGAGAGTCGCCGACAGAGGAAGAATAGTGACCAGCGATTCGCGGATCCCCACGACACTACGGGTCTACCTCTACGGAGATGCGTCACTGGCTCATGCCATGGTCCCTCTTTGGCAACACATTTGCGGGCGCTGCCACGCATCAACAGCGGAGAGGCGGTCAAAGTACTTTCTGAGAGCCCAATTTGAGCAGATTCAATGTTTCTATGACTAAGGTTGGTTGACTGAGGCGGAGCTATAGTATCAGTGTCTTTGTGGTTCCCTACTGCTTTTCTATTTCCTTTTTCTCTAGATAACAGACGCAGGTTTTTATCCTCTTCCAGTATCCAAAGTCACTGTTGCAATCCATTCGCTACTGGAACCATTGAAATGGAATCTCACTGGCCGCCATGAGCGTGCATCCAACTGTTGCTGCCCATCAACTCGGCCGGAACACGATCACCTCGATCGAGCCCCGTTGGAGATGGTAACAAATCAGAGTGTGCATGAGCGTTTCACTTCTTTATTTCCCCGCCCTAGGTAGTAATCCAGGGATCCTCGGTGTTTATTTGAGGCTCTGCTGATGGTGTCATCGGGTTCATCTTCGGGACTACGCCGCGGCGTATTCTCCCGCGTAGTCGTATCCCTCCCCCCCTTGAGTCCTTGACCCCCCTCCCACGCTGGCCAACCCTTGGCTTCCCATCTGATTTCCCCATTTGTGCTAGACGCATGAGTTGCTACTGCTAGGATTGGTTGTCATGGGACGTGTCGCACACAGTGTGCAGTGGATTTTGTGATAGATTTGAATGTACCGTACCCCAGCCTACATACAACCTCACATCCCACTGGATATCTTCGCGATATCTTATATGCGTCCACAATTGTTGCCCAGTCTAAGCACCCCGCCCTCCCGGGTTGCCGCCACAATCGAGGGATGGCCGTGATTCGCCACCTTTGGAAACACCTCCAGATATCCACGCTTTGTTATTGTGCCATTAGGTGCTGCCTGGTGCCCTTCAAGTCCTTCCCTGCGGGCGCTCGAGACCCAAATAGCCGACTCGATCGTTTCCATATATCGCCGACAGCCGTCAGTGTCAGTTATGGAAATTCTCATTCAAGAGCTGCCCTCTAGCGCTAACCTCTAGCGATCGTACGTTCAAGGATGCAGCATCGCTCATCCGCCAAAACCGACACAACTGTTGAGCCGCAAGCACCCCCGCTCGTCCCATCCCGTCCTTGACAGCTGCGACAACTCCCCCGACCACAGATCCTCCATCGCGTTCACAAATACAATGGCAACCCAGCATAGTCGAGCGAATGGAAAACCGTTTGCACGCTCCTTTCTCAGCGTGTCTGCGACAGGTTTCACGGCCTGCATCAGCCTCAAGTTGACATGCATCCGAGATTTGTGCCACCATATTCGGCGGCGCCACGGCCTCTCAAGTTTATCTTGATCAACATGCCACGATGAATGCATCCAGCTCCGTCGGTGCGACGCACACATCCCCCCCGATAACCAACGGGCTACTACGTGTGTCTCAGGAGAAGCACTCTTGAAGACAGCTTCGATCACCCATTTCCCGCTTGCGAACGAACGATGGAATAAAGTGCGGGACAGTGAATTCGATGTTCCCATTGCGCCGAACCCGAACCTCGGCTCTATGATGGAAGGGATTACCACCATCGTTTGGGGCAGTAAAAGTAGTTGGCGAGGCGGCGGCATCACCTGAGGTGCAGAAGACATCAGAAAACCTGATTAGTTCGTTTTTCCCCAAGCAGCGATCATGAGCGTGCGGGTCAAATTTGACAAAGGCGTAGGCCCAAAGACGGCCGATCGATGGCGTCTCTCCGATAGTGTCATCGTTGTGGCATGTCCGTCGTGGCTGATTATCGTCGGGCTCTCCACCAGTATCGTCGCCTCGGGTGCCATTCACGTTTCGCCCCTTGTGTTACGGCTCCGTCCGCTCTCCCCTCAACACTGAGCGACTCTGGTTGTGTTAAGTTCTTGCTCGAAAGATTTCTACTTCAAGTAGCTACGCCATCACTCGAGCCGTGAATACGTTCGACTGAGCTGTCATCCTTGGCTCCGGATAGTGGGGAAACTGATGCTCCAAACATATGCCACGGCGCACACGATCTTGTGCCAACTTTGGTTATAATTAGTACCTGTGAACCAAATATCAAACGAGCAGAAAATATTTTCTACTCTGACGATGATCACCCTATGCTAATGGGAATTTATGAACACCCTATTCTAGTCCCGCCACGAGCAATGAGATGTAAGTAATGCCACTCATTTTCAGGGGTTTCGGTATATCTCTGGTCGATATTTCATTCGGCCCTTATTTTAACAACTTCAGTGAGGACCACACACTTCTATTCAATCTGCTTCTCTTGAAGGAGCTTGCACTGACTGAACGCTATCACCCCACTGGATTGATGCCCACCATCTCCATGAGGGTGTCTGCCAGAGTTGGCTGGGCACTACTGTGTGGGCCACGACCGTGTCTGTGATTTGGCAAGGAACCCATGGAGAGAATGACTTTTCAACCCGATTTTTTGGAGTACTAAAGTTGTTTGATCTATTTGGACCATGATTGAATTTACTATCGTACCCCAACACTACCAACATCTCGAACTTCTCATTCACTGCTCTTCATTAGAATTCCTCCTTAAATCCTTGCCATCCATCGATCTGCTGGAAATTGTCATTATTCTCCTCAGTCTCCATTATACTAGGTGAAGTGTTGCTATCCCTAGCGCTCTCCAGGTAGCGTGCGATATGAATGTTTCTGCGCGCACATTTCATTGCCAACTTAAACTGATTCTCAGTCACGTCCTTTTCAGCACCCGCATTCACAAGTAACTTGACAATGTCAAAGTATCCATAGAATGTGGCGAGCTCAAGTGCAGTAATCTTGGCGAAAGGTGATAGTTTTCTGGGGCCCTTTTTGACAGACCCGTTTGCGACATCGTTTCCATTCTCATCAATCTCGCCGCGAAAACGATAGTCGACATCTGCACCCGCCTCGATTAGTAAAAGCACCAAGTCAAACCAGCCAAGACGGCAAGCTTCTTGAAGCGCAGTGCTTCCTCCTGAAACTGCGTTTACATCAGCTCCATGGTTGAGCAGAAAACGTGCAACATCAAGGCGATCCTCGTAGGATGAGTTTCCCATGCAGAGGGCCTTGAGTGGTGTCGTGCCATCGTCATCACCAGTGTTGATTTCCGCACCCTGGTGGATAAGAAATTGTATTATTTCTAAGCTTCCTACTTTGCATGCTTCACTGAAAGGAGAGGAAAGTGTGTCGGTAGTGACGCAACCCTACATAGTTCAACGTTGTCAGATCTCCTGCCTTTTCAGTTGCATGGGTGTGGTGTCATGTGATAACAATTTAATGTCTTGATCTATACGTACGGGTTCATCGCGAAATAGGTTGACATACGCGCCGTGTTCAACCAGATATTGGACTGAAGCCAAGCATCCCCTTGCTGTTGCATATTGAAGTGGGGTTGGCAAGACAGAGTCTATAGCGTTTACATCCGCGCCACTAGACAGGAGCAGATCTGCGAGGGTGAGTATGGTCTCACTTGGTATATATCGGTGCTGGTTTCGGAAAGCACGAAAGAGTGATTGAAGTGGCGTCGCTGCATTTCCATGAGATATAAATCTCTCACAGGGAATGTTCAGGTTCGTCCGTTTATCAAGGACAAAGCGAAGCCTGTCATGTATGTCTGACAGCGTACTTCGTCCAATCATGCCACAAATCTCGTTGATTTCCAACACACCTGAACATTTTTGCTCATGCGAAAACGTACAACCACGGCGCCAAAGAAGATCGACAGTTGCCATGTCACTGAAAAGTAAGGCGTAGAGAAGAGGACTATTCATCCGCGCGTTGACACTACTGGTCTCGATACCACACATAAACTGGTCAGTTTTCATATTTAAAAGGTCAAGAGTTTGCAAAATGTCAAGGTCTTTGCCGAGTATAGCAAGGGCAAGACGTTGGCGGTCTGTGAAAGTTTCCAACAGCTGGGGTCGTAAAAGGTCGGGGAGTAAATCACTAACAAACTTCCCATGTAGAAATGGATCCTCCAGAAATCTTTCCATGACTCCCCAGGGTATTTCCACATTCGCTTCTAGTAAGAGTCGGGCTATTCGTGAGTTTTGATTCGCAAATGCCCAGTTAATAGGAATAAATGGATCAAAATCTCCCCAGTGGGAAACACCAGAGTTATTTCGCGCTTCACAATGCTTTGCCCATCGTTGTCTCAATCGTTCAATGAGAGCATTTCCCAGAGGCTTAGTTCTATCTCCTTCAACTTGCAGAATCCGGCAGTTAGGATCGGTGCCAGATCGCAACAGTCGGTGTGTGAGGTCTTCCTGTTGAAACCTAACAGCCATAAGGAGGTAAACTTCTTGATGAGCTAGGCATGTATACTCGGCGCTATCAGTTGTAGCACAGATATATTTACAAATTTCCAGGCTCAGTGGATCTTTTATCCAAGGTTGGACGATCTTTGCAAAGTTGGATGAGTAAATAGAACACAACTCAACGCGATTAAACGGGATGGTCCATTCTATGATACCATCAAAAGCGCCTTTATCACAGTCGCGATAAACCAGCCGGGACAGAATAAATTCAAGCCCCCGTGCTTCTTCTGGTGTGGTGGCATAGCGGTCGTCTATTTCATGTAAAGTGCGACCACGGTTTAGTAAACGATCCATCGTCTTCCAGCTCTTTGAGCGCATGGTGGTGGATAAAACCTCTCCGTAGTGCGGATTTGTCGCATCGCACAATTCCTCCACAACTTCAGGCACGTCCAATGCTGCTGCCGAGTTCAGCAGAGGCCCTGGATCTAATTTCGTTGAACCTTCAAAGACAGAATGCCGAATACCTTCAAATGCAAGGCGAACAGGTTGCGCGCATCTGGATCGGAACAGAGTTGTTTTCTGTGCGACTCGAGATTCGAATAACGTGCCGAGTGCAAGAATAAATTTCAGAGCAAAAGAAAGGAGTCGTTTGTTCTCCAATCCAAGCAACGATTGAAGAAGTTCTCGGTGCCTCTCTTGTAGAAACCAATCACAAATATCTTCCAGTCGATTTAAAGCATGAAAGTTTTCAGTATTCGTTATGATACCCAGGGCAAGGTTGAGTAGGTCAGATTTTGTGTACGATTTTATATTGGTGGTCAAGTCTCTGAATCCGGGGACCTTAAGAGCCACGTACTCGAATTCATCGGATGCAAAGATGGAAGTCAATGAAGCCCAAGACCAGCAATGATTTGGGGCTCTTGGTATAGGATTTTTGAAGCATGCTAGAGACTCGCTTTCGGGTCTTTGCGGCTCTGCAAATGTGTCAGAAAAAAGAACCTAAGGGTATTTAACTACAGACTGACCAGACCAAAGCGCGCAATCACGCCCCAACATGAGAATCCCCTGCAAGAGAAGTTCGCGTCTAAGAACTTGCAATGATCCATAATCTCGATCCGACAGCACTTCTGATGGAACATATAGGCTTCCGGTTTCGTCATCATCTGCAATTCTTATTGGCTCCGTATCTTGCGATGCAATGTCCGTCTCATTTGGCATTGGGCTTCTAATCTCAATGCGACCTAATACAGCTCTGTAATCTGACCCACTTGATTTACATACGACAGGGTATTTACTCACCGACGTTTTTTATTGCCTCCCCGCGATAGCTGCATCTTGCGTAGCGTGTGAGCTCTCTGTTGAGCTTTTCTTGTTTGATGAGATTGCCATCCAAAATGACTTCACTGGTTTTGCCATGGTTGTTTCTATGGCGTATGGTGGACGCAATGTAGCACCAGTCATTTGCAGTGAAATTTTTGGATCTTCCAGATTTTTTCAAAAGATATTTCCACTGCCGCTCCCTGTGGTCTCATTATCAGATGCTTGTTCATTCCAATGTGGAACAGTGCTCATAACTTACGTTGCATTGAGCCCATGCTTATCTCTCATGTATCCCCTGATCCTGGCCAATTTCCATTGTTCGTCAAAGTAGAGGCACAGAACTTCATTCTTGAAGGGATCCCACTCCTCGGGCCGTCTTATGTGGAAACTCATTTTGAGACCCAAGAGAAATTAGTAGACAATGCAAACCTCTGTTCAGTTCAACCAGGTGAGTGGGGCAGACAAAAGCTGTGCACGCATTCTTGGCGTTTTCTGCTATGCACAAGACGATCTGGTTTCTATCTGTGGGGCTACGCGTGCAGACATCGCCCTACTTATGTTCGCAGTTTGCAAGGGCGCCAAGTTAATTTTGCACATCTAAGGATACCTGACATATTGAGAGCAAAACAAGGCAGCAGGGCGAAATAAAGCAGCATACCTAATCTATCCATGGCCTGGTTTCAATCACCGCACTTAGAAACGCAGCTATGATTGGATAGACGAAAGGACAATGCAGCGCCGCCAACCACTGATTCGTAGAACGGAAAGACACTGCGGAAGCCACCAAAGATCGAAGGTCATCTTGCGACTATGATTGGATGTGGCTTAAATACGCCGTGATTGTGGTTCACTGTACATCAAATATTCACTGATAACAAAATAAACCAAATTCGTGTTTCAGAGTCTGCATCATCTGCCTGTTACTCGCCCCAGACACAGCTTGAGGCACGAACACGCCACAGATTCGCTTGATGTGGCTTGACAACCAGGCGAGAAGATCATCTCATGCAATTCTCCCTCGTATTCAACAAGGTAACAGAGCACCCCATTTTGACACACCTGCCTCGACTTCAGTGCAAATATTTATTCTCTGAAAGATGAAGGTGCGCAGCTTTCTAGATGGCGTAGGTGAGCTGCTACCATCACAGATTTCCTCCATTCAATCATTATTCTACATATGTGAAGTAAGATGAACCTAAGTGAAAAGATATATACGAAAAGAAGTATTTCATGGGAAGCGGCATGGAGGTGGCAGAGAGTAGTACCCACCACTGAACATTTTCAAAGCCCAAGATTGGAAGACAGCCTATATCCGTTTCCACAAAATCAATGATTATGATCATTAGTATATATATATTTTTTTTTTCTTTGGACAAAATGATACCTAAGACCCTAGTTCGGTTCGGAAACGGCTGCGCCAATGCTGAACCTTGCACTGAGATATTCGCAAGCTGCAGCAACGCGAAACATCGAATAGTTGGCCGTCAGCACTTATGCGGTGCTAGTCTTTCCAACCGCCGGGAATAGAACAAGACATATTCAGTATGGAGCACGAGTTCCCAAGAGGTATACTGAGATTGGTCAGTCGAGGTCTAGATCATTCTGCTACTCGGCAACTCGGCACCTTAGGCGGAAATCCAATCGATTTGACTGCAAGCCAAAACGCCTAATCACATTTCGGTAACAAATTTCCCCGCTCATGCTTAAAATAACACACTAATGCGCGAGCCACAACTGAACACGGCTCGTTTTCATACATCATAGCTTTCAGCTCTGGCCACCCCACTGTGAGATGGTAGGTGTATAAGGGCGGTCTTAAGGGAGGCATTTCCTACGTCAATGAAGAGTCAAGGAAACAAGCACGTTTTTGCTTTCATCTCGACGCAACATTTTTCGCGCTCCTCGTGACCAAGATCCGCCATGGTCACTCTCCAGTTTTGGGCGGGAGTCATTAGTCTCGCCGCTGTGGTTCTATCCACACCAGCTAATCCCTCCAACGACGGGGCATGCTTGATTAAGCCGAGATGCAATGCCAAAGGATTCAATATCGATTATTACCACAATCCTTTCGGAGGCTTTAGCAGACCAGGTTCTCTGCCTGCATCTTACTACCTGACCCAGAAACTTTTGCCTTTGCAATCAGACTTAACCACTGAGATCTTCTACTCTCTCAGCCGAGTCACCAAACACACGATCATCTATCCGGACCCGAATCTTCCTGATTGGCCTTACTACCTTGGATGGGAACGAAACGTTGAAAACATTATGGTTGATTCCAACAACTTCACCATTGTCTACGAGGGCTTTTACGAAGCTTCGCAAACAGGGACCTACAAGCTTTGTATAGGTGCCGTGGATGAGGCAGACTTTTACTTTGGGCACGGGCATGCCTTTGACTGTCTCACTGGAAAGGCCAACCCCGCGGCAACGCCCCAGCTGAAAGTGACCGGGGGACCTGGAAACCCGATCCAGACGTGCGTCAACTCCACTCTTACCAAGGGCAGATATTACCCCATCAGGGTTGTGTCAGGAAATTGGCAGGGTACCTCTGCTTTGACATTTACGTTGTGGAATCCCAACCCAGATGAGCCAGGAACTTCTGATTTCGCCGGTTTAGCATACCCCAAATCTTGTAGATTATAGATACTTGCATGATGGCAATCTGTCGAGGGGAGTTCAAGGGTCTCTATGGAAGCTTGATGAATGAATACGCAGCTTGTCAGCTTTCATCCCGTACTTTAGTCCTGGGACACTCCCAGGAGTCAAATATTAGCAGGAAGAACTTCAACTTCAGAGTCCAACCATTCTCTTTCAGTTAAGTGTTGTGGAAGTCATGAGAATGAAGTTAAATGGCATCAAGTTTGGAACTCCAAAATTTTCACGGTTGTCAAAGTACTTGCACGCTGTCTACGCATGGCCAAAGTCAAGTGAAAGGTTAGACTTTGTTGTTAATCGTAGTGTTGTCAGATCGTCATGCTTAGAAGCATTGGCCCGGTAGCAAAGTGTGATATTTATTTCTGAGATCTAACACGCTACTGGACATCAATGGTTGATTAGACTAGAGAACTTGAATCGCCGACTAAACCAACTCGTGTCTTATAACGCCTTGAAGCACCTCATGGAAATTCTCAATCAGATAAATGAGGCATTTGCAGCTGCTGATGCAGCATAGTTAACCTACCCTATACCCCTCTCCGTGGATTTGTCCCCACTGGTGTTCCCAAGTGTGCACGAATAAGTCGTATACGTAATGATCCTTGTCGAACAGGGGACGACAGTCGAGGCTGGGAAGGACTGTCGGGGGCGTGCGGTCGGGTCGGGGGATGGAGCTGTTGTCCGTGGTGGGAGGAGCGGAAGTTCAGAGTCGGACAAAAAAGTCTACGAAAATAGTGAAAGACATGCTAAGCGCGGAGTACATAAAGAATGACCTAGTAATCTAGTGCTAGCTAAATCAAGCAAGCACAAGTTCTGGGGTAAGATCGGAAAGATTACCGAGAGAGGTGTAGATTGAGGATACTTGGTTAGGTAGCTCAGGTGTTGAGTCTTTCGCAATTGTGTCAATCATGACTACGGTGTGCAATTACCTTGTACCACTAATGCCGAACTTATGATTCACTTTGGCTCTGCAGATGTACTTTAGACCAATAAAATTCCCGCCAATGTTAGCTGTGACTTAAATACGTGCCAGTACTTCCGCCACATGGTGTTGGATCTGCTCTCACGCCACTAGGCCTTCACTCGCTTATCATTGTGCCAGTATCCCCGTCGTATAGGCACAGCACTCTCAGATAACAAAGTAATGAGCACTTTGAAAGTCGCATTCCAGTGAGTGATAAGAAGATTCATGGAAGCATTGGAATGCTGCTAACGCGTTAACTATCACAAGGCTGACGCCATAGGAAACGTGTTGCATGCAGTAGGCACTGACGTATGACCGTAGATTTCATTGAACACGGTGTCCTTCAACTAAATAATGTTTTCATTTGATGAAATTTGCATGCTAATCATAGCCAGTTCCCCTGATCTTGCGTCCTGGAACCAGTTATTCTTCGAGAGGGAGCTTTCTTCCCTTCGCCTCGTTGCGCACAGACGGCCAATGAATACCACCAATCGGCCTCAGCTTTCGCTATTGGTTGCTCTCTTATCGAATTTCCCTCCGTCGGTATCGTGTTTTCGTGTTCAACATTCGGGTATGAACGCAGGCGCGAGTTTTCATGTGTGTTGTTTTCGTTAGGCGCTTGCGATCCTTATCAGCTAGCGTCCATTTGTATCCTGGATCGACTAGGCCATGTGGTTGGTATACTAGCCAACGGCCCCCCTGTCATTTGTATTCGTAGATACTGAATTTTTCTTTATCCGTAAGGCCAGACGCGACCCGAACACGCGGTCCTCTCACTCCACAACCCTTCCCAGTTTACTGGAACCGTTCCGTTGTGGACACGTCCCCACCTCAACTCTAGGTCGGGGCGAATCGCTGCTTCATCAGCTAGACGAAGAGTAAGCGGGATACTGCGACCACGGCCAATGGAGACTGGAGGAACATAGGCAATTATGTCTATGAACGGGCCCATGGTGTTGTGGCTGTGATGTCGGGAAAGCCGGCTGCTGAAACCGCTCTGAAGGGAATAGCTGAAACATGGTCTACTTTTATAAAAACAGCCGTTCTCACTTGCTCGCCAATTAAGCCCCAATTCTTATCTAGCCGAAGAATTCCTTCAATACATAAATCCACCTGACGTCATTTCAGCTCGATTATATGTGATGAATGGGCAAATAGGCTTTTGGTATGGGTTTTACGAAGAATCTGATCATGCTGTCAGCATTTGAATTGCATCCGCCGGCGTTGCCGTGGCGGTGCCGTTGGAGCCGTTATCAGGCTTAGCTGCATGTATTGTGGATTTCTAGAAGTCGGTAATCCACACTACAACCCAATACAGATGTATTGCGCAAGATTTTCGCCGGTGGCTGCCCTATAGTGTGTATACTAATGCACCTCTGACGGGTCATCGTGTACCTAGCATGAATCAGGAAACCGACTTCGAGCGCTGTACACGTACTCGCATGGCCAACATGGTCACCGCTTGAAGGCCTGTCGACACAAATGATAACATCTAATGTTTTGCTCGGTTACAAGTTAATCTTCTTTATGCATTGAGACTTCAGCTTCAGAGCCCAGCTCATTGATAAAATACCGACGACAGGAACGATTCGAACGACTCCAACGATATCAATAACACCAACACCACTTCGCTCAAGAAAGAAACCCAGAGATCTAAGCCGACGAATAACATTGCATAATAGTGAGCGCCACTTGTGTGCAACTATAATCACATCGATCTGATCAATCTCCCTACGACTGTCACACAGAGTCATCGAATATGGAAACTAGCGAGAGAACATTCAAAGTCCTGATGGCCCATGGTGCGTTCTGGCACTTTTTCTTTTTTCCCTGTTGAGTACCGTGCTAACTTACCCACCATTTAGGCTTCGGGCAGTCGGGTCTTTTCTTCCAATACCAAACACGACGGCTAGAACAAGCTATCCTCTCAACTCTGGCTGCCAGAGATGGCTTCTCGAATCATACTGTTGAATTTTACTATGCCGATGGGCCTATTCGGCTTTCAGGCGCAGATGGGGGTGGCTCAGCACGGTCTGGTCAGAAATGCGAGAAGGATTCTCAACCAAACCAACGGTGCTGGTCCACGGAGGTGGATCCAAACATCGCCTTTGACCCCATGAGCTCTTTGGTCGAGGTCTCGCGCTGCATTGAGAAATATGGCCCATTCGATGGTGCAGTCGGGTTTAGCCAGGGTGGCCTCATTCTTGGCCTCGCCGCCTCTCTGCTCGAGCCAGATCGGACTGTGTGTGACGACTTGACCCAATACTTGAACTTGTTCTGCAGGCCAGATTCAAGCGAAAGAATCCAATCCCGCTTTAAATTTCTTCTTTGCCTTTGTGCGCCAGACGCTCCTAATGAGCGTTTTGAACAACTTTGGAGCCCCCAAGTTAGCACACCTATGCTCCAAGTCATTGGACAGTGGGACACAATGATAGATGATACATCGACTAGGGGTCTGGCTCGCAGATTTTATGATGGAAAAGTTCTGGTTCACTGCGGTGGGCATTTTGTGCCTAAGAACAATAAGCATGATCAAATTATGGCTGAATTTATTACTGATGCTTTGGCTTCCACGTCCTCCTTGTATAGAAGCGGCTCCGACACATCGGAGGACGTGGAGGAATATGCAGATGCATTGGATTCTACATATATTTCTGAAGCAGACGGCTCTGAGATATCTGATTATATGGAAGAGCGCATTTGGGCCAGCAAAAGTCGCAATAGGGCAGTGTATTCCAATGCATCAGCTGCCTCAAGTGTTGGACGTGGACTTACTCAACTGAGGCCTGTTTGGAGAAGGGTTGGTGGTTGGAGAAGAGGCGTTATACGCGTTGCCAAAAAATAGGAAGAAGCGAGCGATGTTACGTAGAATTTTTTATCTATCCCTCTATGTTTATTAGACCTCAATATCCCACTGTTTTTGCTCTGACTGGAAAGCCTCTGATGATTGTGTTGACGTGGGAACCAACATTGCAAGATTGGGGAACAAGCGCACTTGCAATAATAGCGGCATGGACCATAACACCCTCGAGGATCACCGAGGGACTACAACCCGTGCAAGTAGCGTGGAGGTTGTGAAGAGTCTTGATATTACCTTAGGTGCATGTTCCATCTTCAGTGTGTGGTGGAGGTAGCTGAGCTTGAGCATCGCCGACTGGCTGGGGAAATGCTTCAAGGTTAGACCCGTAATGTTGATAAACGGGCTTTGAGTTGAAATAACCAGTCCCTAGCAAAGTAGCATATGTAGCTTAAGGGAGGCTTGGCAAGGGCTAGTACCTATCGTCTCGGGGTTCAGCCAAGCCACCAGGGAATGGGGATGCATATCGTTCATTAGCATTAATACAATACCTATGTGAACGTCAAAACTCTAAGCTGCTTGGGGATCTTAAGTCAGGGCCCAATTACTTCCTTTGGAAAAGGAGTTCGTTCCTTTTGGGGGTTTAGCTGAACCCTAAATCCTTTTAGGCCAAGTCGGCCATCTCCACTGTGTTTTGGGTACCAGCAGCCACCTGTTGCTCAAGATTGCGCCCATTTTTTTTTCTTTTGGTGGATGAAAGAGCAATATCTGTTCTGCGGACGACGTCCGTTGTATTTGCCGCGCGACACATAGTTTTATTGCCCTACCATCTGCGTTGATGCTTGGAATAACTATGTCAAAAATATTTATTTCCCTTTTCATGCCTTGAAACAACTTGTCAAGGTGAAGCATCCAGGGTCTGGTGTGTTTCAGGGTGATCAGTTTAACCCACTAAAAAATACGAGGTCGGCCCTGCTCATTTTAGAAGCCGTGTTTGCCGGCAGCCGAAAAGGGTCAATTGGTGGAAGACGAAAGGGAACAGCATTGTACATGGGTCAGTTCTACCGTCATGTTAGAGAAGCTGTACCACGAGCGGTTTGCCGCATCTGTTGGATTCGGATGATGCTCGAAATGGCACTCGGAGCACCTCATGCACCCTCACAACCCCTATTTCCCTTTCCAGCGCCGAACTTACCGGAAAATGACCCTGGCATGCGAAACCCTAAACATGACCCATGCACCTGTGCGCCGAGAGTTAGATCTTCGACGAGTATAAAGCATGTTTCCCGGCCAGCTGTCAACGACTTGGCGCTGAGATCTGCAGTTTTGAAGGATTCAACGAACCCATCACAACCCTCTGAAACTGCCCAAGATGAAGTCCCCCATTTCTGCGGCCTGGCTTGTCATGGGCCTTGGTTTCTTCCAGTCCGCAACCGCCCAGTCATCGGTTGTCACCGGAACTGCGCCAGGATTCGCCAAAGGAGTGACAGGCGGAGGTACGGCTACCCCAGTCTATCCAACAACCATTGCGGAGCTCAAGAAGTACCTCACTTCATCGTCTCCCCAGAACATTGTCATCTCAAAAGAGTTCAACTTTGCTGGTTCCGAGGGTACTGCCACATACAAGGCATGCAACACCTACTCGTGCACGCCGTCAAACGGAGGTCAAGCTCTGCTCAACACCCTGAATGGATGTGGCTCTAAATCCACATACGACGTCACAATCGATGTTGCAGCATACCAGGGAATCAACGTCGCTTCCGACAAGACTCTAGTCGGCAAGGGGACAGGCGCAATCCTCAATGGTACGAATTGATTCGGGATCGACCACAGACAAGGATCATGTTGCTGACAATACTTCTAAACTAGGCAAGGGCCTGCGCTTTGTTGGTGTTTCCAACATCATTATCCAAAACATCGAAATCAAGAATCTGAACCCCAAGTATGTTTGGGGCGGCGATGCTCTTGCCTTTTCGGAAACCAGCAAGATTTGGATTGATCATGTGAAGGTGCGCATCCATCCATCTCGAAATAGTAGGAAGATGATCTAATTCAGTGCAGACCTCGAGCCTCGGACGTCAGCATTACAGCTTTGGCCAAAAACCCAGCAGCAAGATCACCATCTCCAACAGCTTCATCAACGGCAAGACCAGCTACTCGGCTACCTGTGACTCGCACACATACTGGGGCATGGAACTCGTCGGCACGGCGGATTCAATCACATTTTACAGTAAGCGAAATAATCTCTCCAAACGTGGTATGCCTCATAGATGAAGGTTTCCTAACCCTGTTCCAGAGAACTATGTCTACTACACTTCAGGCCGCAGCCCTGCTCTCAGTGGCACCACTCTCTTCCACGCCGTAAACAACGTGTGGGAATCCAACAGCGGACATTTGATCGAAGGAGACACCAAGGGCAAGGGTCTTTATGAGGGAAATGTCTTCAAGAATGACCCCGTTGTTGTCGCTAGCGGCTTCGTTGGCCAGCTCTTTAGCTCCAACTCGGCGGACTTGTCCAAGTGCCAGACCTATTTGAAGCGATCGTGTGTCGCGAACCAGTTGACGAACTCGGGAGCTTTCAGCTATAGCAACACTGGATTCTTTTCCGAGTTTTCCAGCTACAACGTCGTGGCCGCTGCATACGCGTCTAGCATTGCCAGCGCTGTGCCTGCGAGCGCCGGAAACACGTTGGCTTAGAAGGAACGCTGCCAGTTGCCTCTGTATTAAAATTTTATGTTTCTATAGCTACCATTTTATGATTCAAAATAATGATAAGAATGAGATCAAAAGAAATACCATTGGATTGGCTGTGAAACATAGTGAGTCTATGTTGATCTTACGTCTGAGCTAAACAGTGGGCGAAGAAGGAGACACGAAAGGGTTGTTGGATTTTCAAGTTTGATGCAGGTATGATAGGATAAGAACAAAATCCAGCTGAGCATGCATGGTAGTTATAGTTGCAACTATTTTGCCAACAGTCATCATTAATAAGACCTCATTCTTGATTAACAATCAAGATGCATGCCACATACAGTGGTTGACTAACAGTGTGGTTTCAATCCTCTCGACCACTCTCTTTCAAGTTCTTGCGAGATCAACAGGGCCTGTACGCTCTTTCTGCTTGACAGAGCTATGAAGATAGCGCCCTGGTGGCGAGCCTCGTGGCAGATTCTCTGTATGACTCCTATCGAACAAGCTACAAAGCGCTTGGGGGGGGGATGGTAGTAACTATAATCTTTGGCATATGGGCGGCCTTGCCAGTTCCATGTTCATTGCCACATTCTTGAGCCGTCAACTCAGCCTCTTTGTTTTAATCTGCAATTTGCCATCATATGGAATGGTGAGGTGTCATATTTCATGCCCTAACGGTTGAAAACGGATAGTTTGTGCGATTGGTCGCCCTGTGAGGCTTCCAGTGATAACCTTAAAAATAGCAGAACCCTTGCGATAATTTCGCGTTCGGTTAAGGATCAAAGGTCATTGGCTGCTTTCCCCATACGATCCGTACAGAGGCAACTTTGCCCGCTTATCTGACCAGTGCGGGTAAAGCAACGCCCAATAAGGTGTGCTTATGGAACGAGAATGCAGGTCTCATGGCACAAGGCGAATAAGCGCTAGGCACTGCTTCAGAAATCAAAGTGCACTAGCAAGGGTTCTAACACTGGGGGCGAAACCAACTAGTCCCTCAATGTAATATCGCAGCCCAGGCGAGTTGGCTCAAGAGACCGTAGTGGGTGGCATGAACAACACATCGAGGATCCATAGTTCAGAATCGGGCCGGTACGAGATGCATCTTTCTTTTTTTTCTGCTAAACAACTTACATGTGGCAAGGGGTGATGGTTTCGCCCCCAGCATTATTGACAAAGATGCATAGACTGTCAGCTGAATCTCTTGAAATGGCGGGAACCAACCCTGCCTCGGCTGTAACCCTCAGTGCTAGAAGTGGCATCATGCCATCAGAGTAGTAACAGGCTAAATGGAATCAGGTCTGAATGTGATTGTACAAATTGAAATACGCCACGAATCTGCAATGCCACGACAGTTGCTGATTGCGCTTCTCACTCATGATGGATTATCGGCCAGGGCAAAAGAAAGCGTACTCCACATGTGCAGGTCTAATTATGGGTTATAGCCTGGACGGGAGATGGCTGACAGGGCTATTTTCGAGTACTACCTGATCACTGTCATGGTTTCAACGACCAAACGACTTGGTTTCGAATTGAAGATATCAACTTTGCGTATTGGAGTTGCCGTTACCATCTGTTAACTGAGATGGAAATTACGCAAGTCCAAATGTTGGGCTGCAAGCAAGGCTGCATTCAACCAAAATGGAATCTCGCCCCCCTCCACCATCCTTAACAAGCGGTGAGGTGTTGGCTAGTTTTCAACTTCAAATCATAATTGAGAATAGACACATGGATCGGCCGACGATTGGAGTCACGGGCTGTAACATATTCAACTAAGAGGCCAGCGTTGTGGAGGCTCGTATACAGGATCCCAATTTCGGGAAGGATTGACGTTCTCCTGAAACTATGTAAGCGGAAGACGCCAGACCCGAATGCATAGCGGTCCAAATATGCGAACATATTTAGAAATTTGGGTTTTAGGGCTGGAAAGCTCCGTGTAGGTAGCATAAGACGATAGCAAAATGTTGTAGGTGATCCTAGTTAAACCGGATGAGGGTGTCAAGGCCGTTCTCCTGGATGGTCTCATGTCCAAGACCCCGTGTGCGGGAATAATACCGACGGCTATTCGGCTTGCAAGATGCCAGGTGCATCCTCATTATAATTGGTCGTAGCTGTATATGGCCTGACCTTGTACAGGACGGCCGCCTAACTCAGTCTTCCGCGTCAATGAAGTTGAGGCCGATCCACCACTATTTGGGCCTCCAATTACTCTTTTGAGACAGGTCCGCACTTACCATTTGCCGCTTACTTCGTATTCCAACCACCAATGAAATGGTAGGCTAGAAACAACGTACATACTGCCGTCAGCATGAGTGGAGTCAGCTAGCTAGCTTTTTCCTTCTTGGTTACTAAACAACAAAATATCGAGATTAATTGCCTTCTATGGTCGAATAGGTTTTGTATAAGTAGGACATTAAGAGTTTCGATGTGTTGACTTTTTGTGGAAGCACTCATCAGCAACGATTCAGCTCCTACATCACAATCAACCTACTCTGAACAACAACTATCCCTCAAACGAGTGCAGTAATGCTTTCCAAGCTGACTGCAACATGCCTGATGCTGGCAACAGCACTGGCGGCCCCTCCCTCGATGAGCGGCTATTCCCTGGTCTGGTCAGATGACTTCACTGGAAGCCAAGGTCAATATGCAGACCTGAACAAATGGATCTACAAGACCGGCGTTGGCAACTCCAATGGAGAGATTCAAACTTACACTTCTACCTCGGTCAACGCCCATCTGTCCGGAGACGGCCAAGTGTACATCATCCCGAAGAGGGCTGGCAGTTCGAAAGCCTGGACCTCGGCTCGTCTAGAGAGCCAGGGTGCTTGGAGCTGTGGCTCCAATGAGGCCATGATTTTCCAGTCTGAGATCTGGATTCCCAACTTCACCGGCAGCCCCGAGAAGTTCAAGGGCCTGTGGCCATCCTTCTGGGCCAAGGGGGTTTCCAACCGCAACGGTGTCGGTTGGCCTGAGTGCGGCGAGTGGGACATCTTCGAGGTGACCAACAAGATGAGCAACTGGAACCAGGGCACTCTGCACTTCCTGGACGCCACTGGAAACCACAACGGGGGCTTCAACGGCAGGACTCAGTATGCCGGCGGTGCCTACCACACCTGGGCGTTCAAGGTGGACCGACGCGGCGATGGAGACTGGACGACGGACAAGCTCATCTGGTACCTGGACGGCAAGGAATTCTACCGTGTGACGGGTGCAATGGTCGGCACTCTAACTCAGTGGAAGGCGCTGGCCTGGCAACCCTACTTTATCATCTTCCAGATGGCTGTTGGCGGATCATATGCTGATTTCCCCACTGATGCAACCGTGGAGGGATACGATGCCTCCATGCGAGTGAGGTACGCTGCCGTATACAGGTCAAACTAATACGCTACAGAAGCCTAGCCAGCGTAATGGTGGCCTCCCTTAGAGAGGTGGCTTCCATTTGCAAGTTGCGAACCTCGTTCATTAGACAATCCGGGTTTCGGTGCGATAGAATATAGCTTCAAGATACACTGCATGCTCCCCATCCATTTGGTCTATTTTTTAATTGTCCCTGGGAGTATTTATCTGTATCAAATTGTGAAATGAATTTTATGGATAATTGATTCAAATTAGCTCCCATTTAAAAGACCACACCGTGTTCAAGACTTGAGCTGGGCATGGTGCACATGCTCCACAATTGTAGAGTCCCGGGACCACGGGTATTATTAGTATGCCCCCATTGCACCAACAAATAAGACAAGGAACCAAATCTTATGACCAGAAAAGAGGGAAAATGGTTTCGTGGTTTGTGAAATCGTGACTACTGACGGCCTTTAAATGAAATACTCTGCTGACTCCTTCGATATATGTCAATTCCATCCCCGTATGACCAGCCCTGTCCTGTTGCTCACTAACTATAGTCTCAGACATAATTTCCAAAGAAACCTCATCCAAACCACGCAGAAACCCCGCTCAAGGGTTATTCTCCTTTGTGATCTTGACCAGCCCGTCCAGCCAGTTTTGATGTCCGTTCAAAATTAGATTTGGCTTGGCAGCAGCTAGCTCAGCAGCCGGCTTCCCAATCTGCGATTCCTGGGTCAAGATCCGAACCCTGCCCCATTCAATGTTCTCGACAATCCAGGCATGGTACACCTCAATGGCTGAATTATCATCACCGCCCTGCGAGGCCAACCATGCGAGGCGACCGGGCGTGCTTGAGGTCGGGGCAACGCTTTCAAGAACCTGAGTTTGGATGGGTGGGAATCCAAAGGTGGAGAAGACGAACTTGTCGCCATGTTGTAGAACAGGGCCTGATACTGGGGGTGTGATTTGACAAACATTGTCGTAGTATAGCTCCCACTTTGTGATATCGGCGAGAAAAGGCCACACCTGCTCGGCAGTGATGCCTGCAACGATGACTTCGTTTGACGTGTAGTTGTCAGTCGTTCCGGGAAGGAATTTCTCCGGCCAGATGATGGCGGACGACATGGTGAAGGTATCGCGAGTAGCTTCGTACGCTAGAAAATAGTAAGTAGGAGAAGGTTCTGCAGCGCTAAAAAAAAAAAAACTCCGCGACGTATGTATCTCACGGAAGGATGACTCGCGAGGAGAGAGAGATTGCAATCGGTACGGAACGGACATTCCTAAATTAGGGGCTTTCCGACCAGTTCGGCTACGGACAAGCTCAAGAGTGCGGGGGAGGGGCATTTCCGCTTCAGATTAGTCACTATCCGACAGCTAGAAGGCGAAGTGAAATGACGATATCAAAATTTGGACATGGCCTAGGTAGCTTATTACCGCCGTTGCTCAAAGGTCGTCGCGATTCTCTCTATTTCGCTATTTTTATCGTTGCTATTTGAAACGTCCCTCTGATTGGCCTCTGTTCTCTCATCGGCTCTTTTCTGTTTAGTAAACGCATTCTTGCGAATACTCGTGTTGGACCTGGTCCAGGCTTCATTTGGCTGTAGCGGGCCCAATTCAATTGTGTCATTGGAGGCCAAAATGAACATTACTGATCATCAGCAGAAACTGTCACCAGTCATCAGTCAGCCGCGTCAACATGGAGCCGGACCCGGGTGAAGGATATGTGGCGTTATTCAACCGTTGCATTGGCTTTGGTGAGCGGCAGTTGGGACATAAAATTCGTCTCTCGCCGTTGGTTTCCTCTTAGAAACAATTTCTCGCCGTCTTCTCCTCGCCGCCTTGTAATCTCGACGTCACTGGTGATCGCTCCCTTATCAAAAATGCTGTCATTCCTCCGCGCTCGAGATCCTCCTCGGACCAATAATGCGACGATCAATCCCATCGTTTACGAAGATGGGCGCTCGTCCGTCACATTTCGAGCTCCGGGGTCCGAGTTTATCATGACGCATCGCATTCCGCCCACGACGGCTGACCGCCCGTCCATTGTTGCACCACCTCACCATTACCACATCTACCAAGACGAGCATTTTCGCATTCAGTCGGGGGTCGGGAATTTCTATCTGGGATTCGGCGAAACTCCGTTCGCGGTGCTGTCGAGCGACGAGGGCGCGCAACGCACGGCGTCAATCAAGGCGGGCCAATTCCACAAATTCGAGAATGCCAGCCAAACCGAAGACTTGGTCCTCGACGTCCAGCTCACTCCCGAGGCGTACGAAAATGAGGAGCGATTTTTTAGAAACTTTTTCGGATACCTCGACGACTGTCGCAAATCAACCCGGGCGCCGAATCTGTTCCAGCTGCTGGTGATGCTGGATGCCGCCGACACGCCCGTTGCTGTGCCGATGCCGTGGGACTGGCTGTCCCGCTTTGCGAGCCGAGTCTTTACAACTGGGGGTGCGCTGATTGGGCGCTGGGTTCTGGGGTTCAAGACGAGCTACCCAGAGTATTACGAGGAGTCGAAGTCGAAATAAATCATGTCAAGCTAACCTGAGGAGGAGGCTCTTGTGGTGGAGGAGTACGCTGTGGGACGTGGGAAGGGAGTCGCAAACGGTCGCAAAGGTTGTGCAATAGCCAACGCAATGCGCACGTTTGTCAACGCAGAGAATGAATGATCTAGTGCTGGGTCTGGCAGTGAATGGGGATGAGACAATTGCTCAATTGACATAGATGTTCACGATGCGCCAGCACAAAGCCCATGATTGTCTTCCAGACTCTATTATGGTCCTGTTCTACACTCTAGTCTAGTCGAGACGAATCTGCTCGAGTCTAGTCTATGTCGACATTACATCGTACAAACGCTTATCCACTTTTGTCGTTCCAGCTGCTGGAACAGAATTGCTCAAATCTCCCATCTGGCCCCTATTTACTCGACGCGGGCGCGCTTGTTGCTGCCGTTGGTGCCGTTGGAGCCCTCCTCGGGCTGGGCAGAGAAGTACTCGAGGCTGCCCTTGGGGTCGGGCTTCATGGTCTTGCTGCCCTGCATCCAGCCGGCGGGGCAGACCTCGCCGTGCTCGTCGGTGAACTGGAAGGCCTCGACAAGGCGGATGGTCTCCTCGACGTTGCGGCCGACGGGGAGGTCGTTGACGGTGATCTGGCGGAGGACGCCCTTGGGGTCGATGATGAAGAGGCCGCGCAGAGCAATGCCCTCGTCCTCGAGGAGCACGCCGTAGCTGCGGGAGATGGCCATGGATCGGTCGGCGATGAGGGGGAGCTTCAGGTCAGGGCCGAGACCGCCCTGCTTGCGAGGCTGAGACTGCCAGGCGTGGTGGGAGTACTGGGAGTCGGTGGAGATGGCGAGGACGGAGGTGTTGATGGCGCTGAAGCGGGACAGGGCATCGTTGTACTGGATGATCTCGGTAGGGCAGACGAAGGTGAAGTCCATGGGGTAGAAGAGGAGGACGACCCTGAGTTAGGGCGGGATGTCAGTATGCTGCGTTTGTCGCGATGGCTTCACGAATGATTCCCAGGAGCACTCACCACTGGCCGAGGTAGTCGGACAGAGAAACGTCCTTGAACTCGCCGTCGGGGAAGACGCCGGTGGCCTTGAAGGCAGGGGCAGGGCGCTGGACGAAAGCAGAAGACATGGTGATGGATATGTGTGCGTGTAAGTGGGTGAAGGTTGGATGGTTTGGTGATGGAATTGATGGTGGATTGGACGGTTTGATGATGGAAGAAGAGCAACAAGTGAAGAGAGGGACAGGATTCAATTGGAGATGGAGATGGAAGATAAGGGAAGAAAGAAAAACAAATGCTTTATTACGCGCTGGTAACCGTGCTGGCGACGGCTTACAAAAGAAAAAGAAAGGAAAAAACGAGCGACAGTCCCACAGCTTATCACGTCACTACTAATCTCGGAGCAGGGCCTGCTGTATCCACCGCCGACGCCACCTAATTTTATCGGCACTGTGCAGTGCATGCGCATCTGAGTGAGTCGGAGGATTTTGTGAAACGTGGAGACGAGAATCGATCGAAAAGCCTGAGTGAGTGGTTGGGGCCTTGCAGGAGTGAAGCAAAAACGAAGCACAGTTGCGTTGCGTTGCGGTAGCACGAGGTCAAGGTTGGCGATGGCCACAACCCAATAGGAGATTTGTCAACTCACAGAGTCTTACTCAATTCGACAATGAACAATCAATCAACCACGGCAAACGTGGTCGTACAGTAACTTAGTCAAGGGTCGAGCCTGGAGGTGTTACATACCGTACCATGTTACAGTACTGTGTAGCACCTACGCAATGCACCGACGGGGATTTCAGCCAACAGAACGCCTTATGCAAGGCAATGCGACAATAGCATTGCACAATACGGATACACATACCTCCCAGTCAGTATGTATATGATGTATACGGATATGCTCCCTTGCATATCAAAGGCATCGCGCTGGCTTCATTTGCCTGCCCCGCAATACTACAAACGACAAAAGGAAGGCTTGGTCATTGTTAGTACCTACAATCTTGCGCTTCATAAGAAATCAATACGCTCACCTTCAATAAATCATCAGCCATCTCCACGCACACATGCCGCGATGCCCATCTGTGAACCCAACACCGTATGCGAGCATTCCGTCAATACCGCCAGCTACTGCTGCAGCAATAAACAGATACCCGACGCGAACAGCAAGCTAGTTCCTTATATCCTAAAATATGTATTGTCAGTAATAATCCGGGAATGAGCTTGTGACATGATCCGTATCATCATGATGTGAACGAAAGGAGTCCCATGCGAGCTCACAAACATTGTGAGATAGACGACGAGACCTGGAAACAACACAGCCTCGAGGGCTTCCAACTTCAGAAGTGCCAACACACCATTTACGGTGGCAACTCCGATGCCACCATTTGCGCAAATAAGATGAAGCAGCGCTGGTTCTTCAACGTCCACTAGATCATCCTTGTTTCGATGCAGCTTGTCAATGGTCTTTCTAATATCAGGTTCATCGCTTAGGTACCTCCAGTTTTTGCTGAGGTGCTATGGTTCAATAAATTGAGACTTCCTACCCTACACATGACCTAAGAAAAGTCTATGGAAAGATTTAGCCTCTGATGACCTCATCTTCTAAAAAATACACTATTTCCGCAATTATTTACCTCGGGGCTTGAAATCTTTCCTCCCTTTCGCCTATGTCTCCTTTCCTGCGGGATGGATGCCTCTTTTACTCGACGAAGGCCAAATTCTTTCCGCTCGTGGGGCTTGCTCGGGAATAGTTTCTCAAACAGAACTAGGGTTGACCCCATCGTTCGGCTGTGGAACCAGTTCCGTTCAGTTATCATTGCGTGGCATTACATCGGCCCAGAATCGTGCCCAAAGCACCACAGAAATCGATGCCGGGAGCGACTCGCAAAGAATGTTCGCACTGACGTGCCCGACCAGGGATCAACCTAGGAGGATCTTGACGAGTAATATCGGCCTACACTATGTTCTACTGTAAACTGAGATTTACTTCGCATTCCGATTGGAGATCTGAAACGAAATCTGGCCAATATATTTTGTGGAGGTTAATGCCTGGATTATTGGCATATAGCTCGATCAATCCAGCCGAGATCTAGGTCCCAAATAGGCAGGCCACTATTGAAAAGACTGAAGCGGGGCGATATGTCGGGGAAGGAAGCTTATTGTTGATATGTTGGGTTAAAAAATAGAGATTGCTATATGGTCACAAATTGACGAGGGGAACAATGTGGATTCCAGCTCGGGAAAGTGCATTAAATAAAGTTGATGTTGAATGTCATGAGCTCGATGAGATTTTTTGTGGTGCATAAACTGCTCGAAGGCCAAGCATTTCCGTCATGGAGAAGTCCAGTGTTTTGGAGTTGAGTTGTTCATTAAAGTGTAACACGGTCCACTGGATCGTGGACTACGTTATCAATGCGGACTATGTCCTAATCTGGGTATGCTTTCTATCAAATGAGTTGCGCGGTTTATTGTTCGATACCTTCCCGCTCTTCCAAAGTCAGGTCGCTCTTTGCCTGACCCACATCAACAATCGCAAAGAGTGAAAGTGTCACCCCAGCTACTGCTACGCCGAGCCAAAATGCTGCCTGATAGTTCTGCTTCAAATCAAGATGAGAAGTTTGCCCAACAACGACATCACCAAACCCTTGGAAAACGCTGATGCCCAAAAATAATGTGCTGTTGATGAGTGCGCCCGCAAGTCCTTGCCGCTTTGCAGGGAGGTTTGACGTTATGAAAACATTGCTGACGGTGAATGTAATATCGATACCTACTGTTGATGCAATCATCGCTGGCATGACCCACGCCCAATAATTTGGGGCATCGGGCATAAGAGCGAAGAGTAAACAGCTGACAACATATCCGACCCCAGAGATAAGGAGTAGGACACGGCCAGGAAGGTGATGTAGAGTCAACCCTCCGACAGTACCAAGAAGGAGGCCTCCTACAATGAGTGGTATGTACCATAATGCTGTCTCAAGTGGCGTCTTCTCTAGGACAAGCTCAATGTAGAAGCTGCTGTAAAAGAGAAACAGGCCATAAGAGCCATAAGCAAAGAAAAGGGCAATGACAAGTCTCGTCATGTATCGAGGGGCAAAAAGATCAAACGGGATCAACGGGTTCGGTGCAACCCAACCCTCGATGAACACAGCGGCGGCAATGAAGCCGGCGCCCGCAATGATTGCCGCGATGATCTGCGGGCTGGCCCAGCCATTCGGTGCCTGAGAACTATCGGTGATGGCGTACACTAACAAGATCAGGGCTGGGACAATAGTGGCAGTACCACACCAATCCATTCGCACATCGTTAGGTGGCTGAGTGCGGAAGTCTCGCGGCACATAGAAAAAGGCCATGCCACAGATCATGGCTAATATGGCAGTTCCAATCCAAAAGTACCACCTCCAAGATAGAAACTCGCCAGAGACACCGGCAATTAGAATGCCGATAAAGAACCCCAGAGGTGCAAATGCACCATAGAGAGCAAACGCGAGATTCTTTCGCGGCCCAGGCCGGTATATTTTACCAAGCAACGTAATGCCAGCAGGCAAAAACGCGGCCGACCCGAGACCTTGTAACGCGCGGCAGAGAATCAACATAAGATAATTTTGACTGAAACCCGCTATCAAACACCAAAGGCACAGCCAGGCAAGACCTGTGGTGAATGTGATGAATGCGCCGTACATGTCGCTCAGCCGACCAAGTGGTAGGAGGAACGCTCCGGTGACCAGGGAGAAGACACTTGCTGGCCATGTTCGAGACGCTTCGGGGATTTCGAGCTCGATTGCAAGAGGAGGAAGGATGATATGGAACCCTGAGACAAAGAACTCCTTTACCGTTCGAATTAGCACGAATCAAGGAGCAAGTGTGTGAACATGAGGGGGGAGGCGGAAGCGAGAGGTAAGGTTGACGTACCGCCAAAGCCATTGAACCTAGAAGAGATACCATGAAGCCTAACTCGGCCCAAGCAGTTGTAAATATGGCTGGGCGTTGCCGGCCGAGTTTCTCGACATCAATGGTTGCAAGGGTCCTGGGTGATTCTGGATCACTGTTATCGATAACAGGATTATCGCGAGACATGGTGACCACAATCGAGATGGAACAGAGTAGCCGTCAGCCAGAGTTGTGCAGGCTAAGCTTGAGGGGGCCACTTGGAAAGAAGAATTGCCTGAAATATGAAGTTTGGCCGGCATGCTTAAGAGTCAAGGCAAGCCGCACGTCAAACCCAATCCACAATCGATCACTGCGAGATGAAGGCCAGCGGCGGTCATTGCGCTTCTCCCGCATGCAAGCCGTGAGGTTGACCTCCCAGATCGAGAATCGCTTACCAATAGCAACTGAGGCTAGAAGAGATTCTGACCTATTATTGGCGTGACGGGACGGCAAAAAGGCGCCCGTTTGCCTACAACCGCAATTCCCTGCTTGGCCAAGAGGCTTGTTACATCACCAGCGATGCAAGACATGCTATTTTATCTTCCTATCTGGGCCTAGTTAGTTTGTGGAGTCCCTGGTCCCAGCGGGGCGAACTCGCACGTGTGACGCAGTTCATTGGATAACGTAATTGTTGGAGATATTCGCAGCAGCTATGCCATGGCGGTTTAGTACATGTTGTATGGGCCCTCAAAGAAGAAGTAAGCAGAGGGAGTGGATGGCATTGCGTAATTTACCACTGAAGATAGATCTTATCCTAGGACAAGATTGACTCTGCATAATCTAAATGAGCAGTTTTTTTCTGGCAATTCGTGGTCAACATGCATCCTAGCTCACAGTAATTTGACATGGCCCATAGCTTCGCTTACCACTACCGTCCGTTCATCCTTCCTTGATTGAACAAATGAACTCGTAGAAAATCAGCTTAAGAGATGGACAGAGAGGGTTCAATCAAGCTGGATTTGATGAACCGGCATTTCTGCAAAAAAGGCTATTCAGCAGGCCGTTCCCGCTACTCTCTTTTTCAGTGTATCTCTCAGCGCTAGCGTACTCCAGAAATTTGCTGCCTGCTGACACTGATATTAGCCGACTTGGCCATTTAGAAGTTCCTGCGTCGCTTAGGGGAAGGCTCGTAAAGAAAGTATCAAACGATGGTATTGAAATTGTTGACCGAAGATACCACTGATACAACTTTCAATACAAGACTACTACTTCACGTACTACACGTGTGCAGGACGATGGCATTGTCCTCTAGAAATACAGAGATGCTAACACGCTTTCTAATGTAAACTGATACAATCATGTTGTTAATTTTCGTCAGGGCTTTAGAAAACGAATGGTGAATCTACCTTTGACTAAATCTAACCCCTGGTTAAGGAGGTGCATTTGGGTTGTTTATGTGGTGCCAATCATAAACCTCTTATTCGCGATATAATCAACACCCTTTCCTAAGCGATCCAAGCCCACGTTTCTCTCAATATCATCCATTCGCTTATATCTCCTGGCAGCTTCGTCCTCATCTTCCGTCTTAACCTCCCATATATCATCTGGACCGTACACCATCCATCTGTTGGCAACACCAAACCGCTCCCACGGATCTCGACCATGGGCAAAATCAACAAAGTCACCCGCCATCTTGTGGGCCAGTTTTTGCTGTGCCTCCGTCATCTCCTCGGTATAGTTCATGAAGACGTACAAAAGGTCGATGGCGTGGTAGGCTAGACCTTTCAGAGAATTGTCTAGTGTTGAGAGCTGGTCGATATGATAGCCATAAGTGCGTTCGACCTTTGACACTTGGGCATGAAGCCGATTTTGCATCTTTAAACCGACGTCACCTATCATCTCTTCAAAGTTCAACAATAACTCCTCTGCGGGAGTGTCGGGGAACATGTCGTACTTCCTCAAAGCATACTCTGCTTCGGCCTCCTCCATGTTGATGACTAGCTTCTCTTTAATGGAGGCATACGTTTCGTCGTTCATCATGTCACGGAAAATCATGCCCTCATCCTTAACGTCACCAAACATGTAGCCCTTTAGCCAGTCTGGAGGTGAAGCAATATTTTCGATGGAGGGAGGAGTGCTGTGGAACCAGCCGTCGCCGCAAGGGTTGGGCATCGGAACTGGCCCTTCAAAGGCACATGTTGCCGCGACTAAAGTTTCTTGCGAGACATCACGAAGCTCTTCAAGAGCTTCGCTACCTGTGGCACTGATATTGAGATGTTTGAGTAGAGCTCCCCAACGCTTCTCATGCCACTCGAGAGGCATCACTGGAAGACTGCTCAGACTACCAGACATGCTGATACCGCGGTGGAATACGGGCGGCTCCCTCGCGAATGCTTGATGCGCCACACTCATGCCTCCGGCAGACTCTCCAAACAAGGTGATGTTTTCAGGGTCGCCTCCAAAGGCGCTGATATACCGATGAACCCATGCTAAGGCGGTCTGCTGATCTGTGAGTCCAAAATTACCCACACCACCAAAGCCATCACGAGCAAGGTCACGCTCAATAGCTTCTGAAGCGAGGAAGCCGAAAAGACCAACTCGGTAGTTGATGCTGACAACGACGACTGGTGTCTCTCGCTGAAGGGAAAACGCGACCAGATTGACTGTGTCGTAGGTTGGGTGAGTGGATGAGCCAAAGAGGAAACCGCCGCCGTGTATCCAGACCATGACAGGATATGGGTTTTCTGTCTTTGGTGGTGCGACCACTGTCAAGTTGAATCCACGAAACTCAACTTCCTGGGGTGTATCAAAGTGTGGAAAAGGTGGCACAGGGGCCATAGGGTCTTCCACTGCAACGATCTCTGGCGGTTGCGGGAAAATCGGTCTAATTCTAGATTAGCATCTTATTTCCTTTTTTTTATTCCTTCCCAATTGCATCTCTAATGAATATCGGGAAAGGGAAATGACTACCATACCCATGTTGAGTTCCGTCGTGATAACCGTCCGGGAGAGTTGTCTTGGGTGTGCAACGAGACCAGCGCTTTGACAGGTCTGCATAGGGGATGCCGCAGAATTGCTGGACGCCATTCGCATAAAGCAAGCCCTTTACTGTGCCCAATGAGGGCACCGCAACGGTGATGGCATCGGTGGGTGTCTGTGGGGGCATGCTGACTGTGGGAAAGGAGGAGACTTGATTTGTTTGCTGAAGTGATACAACCCCTCAACGGCACTTTGTGAACCAGGTAATACGAGCGATTTATACTTGGGCATGACTTGAATGTCTTTAGGTCGACACCGACGATAGCTCAACTAGTCAATGCGGAGTACCTTCATGACACGAAAGTCCTAGGTACGGCAGTATGATCCATGGCCGTAACTACGCGGCAGCTCGGTGACGGCTGTAAATCGGAGTAAAACGTATGTGCTTGATGGTCATTCCAAATGCGGAAGTCAGTGACGCGGCGTGGGGCGCCTACATTGGATTGTACTTTCTGGCGACTTTCCGCGGACCCCGACTGCATTGTGAAGCAGTTAGATTGTTGAGATTATCCCTGGCCCTCGGAACCCGCGGAGTACGGTCATGACTGTGGCCGAAGACTACCTTAATATGCATGTGATTTCGGTAGGTGACGTATGACGAAGCGTCGGTCTTATGCCTCACAGCAATGTGCACTGTAATTCACCATGGCCAACGATCTTCAGCTGTGGTTGCGTATTTAGACCTTAGTCAAGGTGGTATTTTTCTCAGAGGAAGGGAGATATGAACTTGCATCTAAGACTCCTTTATGCGAGCAGAGAACCTTGAACGAAGATGCATCTCTTTACATAGATACGCGCTTTTACTGGCAAAAGCAACACCTAGGCCTCACTCTCAATATCGCTAATAGTATTTCCAACCTTGAGAGGCCAGTATGTATTTACGTGCTCGCCGTGTCTCAGTTATTCTGGACCAACAACGCAACTAAGATGAGTCGGCCGTCTTCTGAGCATTTTCAGTCTCCACCATAGACTTGCTTTCTCGCACCATGTAGTAAACTGTGACCTTGGCTTCTGGCTTGTCTGTGTCTTGCAGCGTGCCCTCTTCGAATAGCCTGAAACCGTACTTTTCATAGAACGCAATGTTGGTGAAATTTGTGCACTCCAAGAAGCACGGCGAATTGCCTAGTCGATCTACCACCCAGTTCATGATAGCAGCGCCTGCTCCCATCCCTTGCATGTCGGGCCTGACGCAAGCTATTTCAAGGTTGAATAATGAGGGGTATATCTTTTTCATTCTCCCATAGACCTCATGATGCTGTTCAGTCATGGTTTTGATTCGCTGAGGAGGAGGTCGGTTAACTCAGCGATTCATCAACACAGCAACAGATGGGGTACACACCTTGTCATCACACAGAGGTTTCTTTGGCTTGTTCCACACAAACTCCCTGAACAAAGTCCAATAAAAGTGGAAGAATGTCGGCCACCACTGCGGGTTTAGCCAATTGCGCATTGGACTTGGCGGGTACAGGATGCAGACGCCGACAGTCTTGCCCGTGTTATCGCCTGTGACGGCCTCTAACGCTATCGCGTCCAGCAAGTAGCTGTAAACTCGTAGCTCCTGCCATCGTTGCATTGGAGTGGACAGGCTTCCCCAGTTGGGACCGTCAGAAATAACCCATAGGATCAAAGGGTCTTTGGCGAAGGAGAGGCTGATGGCTTCAGCCGCCCTTGCAATGTTCTTCGGATCTAGAACAGCTCAGCATCGCGACGGGTCCTGTATAATGATAAAGAGGGCACTCACCAAAGGGCAGAGGCCGCAGATTGATGGTGGGCCGACCCATAGCATCCATCTTTGACAAGTGAAAACGCAAACTATTCTACAAACAGAAGATTGGCGTCAACGCTCCTGTGTATATACGGTGCAGCACCCTTGATGCCATCGGGCATCTTCCTCTCTTTTCTATCAATGCGAGCTCCCCAAATACTTCGATCGACGAGGAGATGTGACAACACAGGCGGATTCCCCTTCCTAAGATGGCAAGCGTGTGTGGAAGTGCAGGGAGTACGACTCGCGCTAATCCTGACTTGACAGGCGGTGCCGCCGGCCTGTATTGCAGCTATTTATTGTGATTGTGGCACTGTCCTAGCATGGGTGCCAAGTGTTGGTCCCTTTGAGACGACAGTAACATCAAGTTCTTGTCTGTGCTTGATCCGTTCAATAGAATATCCTCAGGGACCTTTGTCCGCGCCGAGGGCTCTCACGCGTCCTCTTCTTCCCCGCGTTTGGCCATCTGGTGCAACGCTGGCGTTCATGGGGTCTTCACAATCAACGCCACCTCCCCATGCATATCGCTGTCGTTGGCACGAAACCCACCGAGAAGAATCTACTAGCATCGTGAATTCGGTTCTTGGTTAGATATTCGTGCATGCAACTCTATAGGCTTGGACCCACCGGATTTGGAAGGCTGTGCCGACGGGCTAATATTGCAAGGAATATTCGTATCAGCAAACCCCAAAGAACCCATCTTATTTATCCTTATCTTCGGAAACATCAATAGCCTCACTTTGATGTTTTAAAGGATCCCCCTTCTTCATTCCTGCTGTTACTCCTCCAATCCTCAAATTTACCTTCGCTGGTCCTCGCAATGGTGCAACATCAACTACGCCCACCCCCGTCGAATTTTGAGACGCCTCTAGGCACGGTCAAGTTACTGAGAGGTTAGTTGTAAATTACTGGTTAAACCTCCTCCTGTCATGCCTTGCTAATAATTTGGGACAGAAGATGATCAGCATGATGCACCACAGCTTGTGCTGCGGCCGACACCGACCGACGACCCAAATGACCCTCTGGTATTTTCCTCCTGCTTCAAGCTAACTGGTCTTTGAATATGTTTACAAGTGTATGAGTGCAGAATTGGACAACTATGAGGAAAATGATGCACTTCCTTCCCATTCTTGCCGTCACCGTCACCATGTTCACCAAGTGAGTAGTTCATGACCGATCTCAACACCCGATGCTGACAAGGGCCCAGAACATCCATGCCACTCAGCTTTTAGGTCCTGTGGATACCGGAATACGGATGGACATATGGCCAGCTCAACACTTCGCAAGCAATCAATTACGCAGGAACCGCTGTCGGATGTATTTTCTCCATTCCTCTGGCGGTAAAATATGGTCGCGGCCTGTTTACATAGTGTCAACCGCAGTTCTTCTTGCCACGGCTATATGGTCGGCTTGTATGCGGAACCTTGTCGATTTATACGTCTCATCGCTTTTTTCGGCTTGGCTAATGCGACAAATGAGACCATTGTCCAGATGACGGCATGTGAAACCCATCCAATGCTACCGTCGGCACTTACTGACCTGGCATCAGGTTGCGGATCTCTTCTTTCTCCATCATCGAGGTACCGCCAACGGCGCGTATCTAATTATGGTGACTGTCGGGTATGTAATTTCTCCCCACCAACCAAGAATTATGCCTTTCTAAGAACACATAGAGCTTCTTGGCCCTAATGGGTGCCGGGGCTATGGCAGCCGACGGCAATTGGAAATAGTGCTTCTGGGTTATAGCTGGCGTTGAAGCGGTCTTGCTGTTTTATTTTTGCTTCCTATTTGAGGAGCGCAAATATATTCCTAGAATCGATGCCCGGGTCATTCACAGCGCTGAGCAAAGTCACGTCCCGATTTCCAAAAAGCTGGCTGCAACTGATGACAATCAATGGACGATTCCTTCGGTAGACATCATAAGCGCGGAGAAGTAGAGCCATATTAACGCAGACATCCCACTGCTCACTTGGAAACAGCGCCTGAGTCTCTTCACAATTACCCACGAAGATTTGGTAAAATGTGCATACGAACCTTTCGTCATTCTGTTTCGGTTTCCTGCTGTTATGTACTCGTCTCTGCAATACGGCTTTGGTCTTTGCTGGATCTCCGCGCAAACCTCTGTTATCTCCATTGTGTATGCAGAGCCACCTTACAACTTTGGACCAGTAGGTATCAGCAATATGAGCCTGAGTGTTTTCATAGGAGCACTACTGGGCGTTATCTATGGTGGGGTTCTGTCTGATCGAACTATATCGTGGTTTGCGCGCCGCAACTATGGCTATTTTGAACCGGAAATGCGTCTTCACCTACTCCATCTTCCGGCTCTGTGCATTGGCGGAGGTCTGATGATGTTTGGATCTACCACATACCAGGTATGTCCCCATGTTATTGCGAGACTAAAATTAGCCTTCAATTCAAACTAATTACACATCGTTTGTGGAAATTTCACGAAATGATATCCCCAAACTATGAACAACAAACCAGTTCTCGGGTGCCACCGCTGTCTGCGTGGCTAGGGGGTATTTAAGTTACTGCAAGCCAGGCACGGACATATGTGGAGGCGGATGCCTCGTAAAAGCCTCATTATCTGCATTGGTACCAAACATGGTATTTCTGAAAACCGTTCGAATAGGCTGCGAACAGGACTTTCACTATTGCAATGATAGCTTTAATGATGATCCTACTTCGCTTTTCATGTATAAAGACGCCGACCTATAACGCTAAGCCCCTACTGCCTTCAGTCCACCTGTATAGAGATAGGGCCCTCCGACGAGCTTTATGCTCTTCCCAATCAGTTGTTCCAACACCGCGAACGCTATATAATGTTGATCTCAAGACTTTACGGAAACTTTTCTGTTCGCCAAGCGGTTAGGCCAACATTTAGGATCCTCGGCGGGGTCGTTGAGGCACTGCGAGGGATCATACCTGGAATTCTGTGCTTAGGGTCACGACACAAACCTCGTGAGCTCGGATAATAGTCTCGCATGCCTGCTCTACCGATGCATTCGGGCCTATTTGAGGCATTCGGTCTGCGAAGAGTAGTAGAATGAAACTCCCATGTAAAAGGTAGATCCCAAAGAGATATGACATGAATGTAAGTTCTGGGTCAATGCTTAGGATAGTAGAAACCGATTCAGAGGCCGAAATCGCATGAGATGCACAATTGTGGAACTCTAGCGAAGTAATCCATTGCCCCATATCATCTAACATGGATATTGGATCCCATTTTCCATATAGAAGAACGTAGAGAACGTGTAGAACATGGGTGCTGTAGGCCTTGACTAGTTGGACCCTAGAATGGCTAATAGCCTGCTGGGGCGACTTGGGCGAGCCGCCATTGCCATTACCGATCTGCCGTGCAGTAGTGGAATCTAATAGATTGAGTTATTATGAAATCTGGAATGCCGGTAATTAGGGGAACTATCACTTGCCATTATCTTCGTCCTCTATGAGATCTTCAAGGCTAAGTTCGTACTTGCTAAGCAAGTCAGTTATCGTTTCGATTGCTCGTCCATCAGCGAACTGGCCAAGCCTGGGATGTCTGTTCCTTTGGTGTATCTCAATGATATCTCCTAAAATTGCCATCTGAGGTAGGAAGAATTCGAAAAACCCAGTTCCACTAGCAGTAGTCGGGGGTCCCAAAGTTCGGGGCGGTAAATCTTCTACTGCCATCGAATCGAGATTCTCCCACACTTTCTCAGGGAGTGGTACTTGTCAAACCGTCAGGTTGTCATTTTGCCACGGAGAAAATTAGAAACGCACTGTATACTTTGCATGAAGAATCGGGAATGGAGACTGTAGAATTGAATGATAGCGCCAAGTGACGGTCAAGACTGTACAGCAGCCAAAATATGCGTCGTCGCTCCTCACGCTTTTCGACATTGGCGATCATTGAACTATTCTTTTCGTATTTTTGGCACGCACATAGTGGATTAATGCACGAAGAATCAAGTGCGTCACATTCATCCTCGCGGTTGAGCCGAAGTAATAGGGCCGTTCTTGTCGCCTTAGACCACCACTTTTCATGATCAGATTTAAAATCGCCGCCAGAGATGGTGATTGCAAGGAAGATAAAGGCCAATACGTCGTCAATGTCGCCGACTGGCTCGTTTGATGCAGTGACGTCTGGTCGAGTGGCGGCTGGTTCGCGTTCGTCGGGGCGTATCGACTCCCTTTCAAGACGAAGCCCGCCTACGCCGAGGTAAGCTTATGAATCGGAATTCCGCAGCAATAAAAGCAAGCCGCACCACTAACACGTCGCCATCTGTCTGGGTCCTTCCTATATATCAGACCCGTTGCTAAGCCATAAAGCTGATCAACAATTTTGGCTCTTGACCCAGGAATGTTCAGTAGTATGATATCCGCAGTTTGGGCCACACACCAGAGAATTGTAGCGAGCAACGCGGGGGATGTGGGACGAGGGTTCGTTGGGTGAGTGATAGACTTCCTCCGAAATACCCTTGAGAGGATGTACGGCGATGCGTTGCGGAATAACGAGCTTCTCGCATCAGTCAAGAAGACATCTAGCAAATCGCACGCGGCCGATACAGATATAATATTGCGGAGGTGGGGGATAATGGGATCCAAAAACTTGTAGTGATCCGGTCCAACTGAGCCATGGCATAGATCAATCTGCCTCCCATCCATACGAGACTGGGTAGAGACACGAGCATCGGAGGACCCTTCCTTGTCTGCAGAGTTGCTAGGCGAATACTCGCTCAATGATTCAAATGGCACTCTGACGCTGCTGGGGGTCAAATGTTGCTCCAGTTCCTTGGATGACCCTGATGCAGTGGTGGATGGTGGTGCATGAGCTGGCTCAGCTTCAGCTATTGAGAGTGGTCGAGCACGTTGAACTGATTCGGGCTCAGAGGCTATGTGGTTCGGGCTATACGGCTGAGATACTATGGCGTCATCGTTTTGTGGTTGATCTTGAAAGGTTCGAGAGTTTAAGCTGAAGTCGGCAAGCACATGACCACTAGATGGCAATGATGTACTTTTTGCTCTGGTAGGCTGAAGAGATACGTGTTGCGGCTGTGACGTAGCAACGGGTTTTTCATTTGCGATGTTGATATGGTAGGCCACAGGCGAGTTCGTAGATCTGACGCGGCGACCTCTTTTCTTAACCTTGCGATTATAGAGACAGGTGTATCCATAGTCTGAGAATCATCACGACGAATCAACAATCAAGCCGAGAGCATAAATACACAGCAGTATTGGCCTGTATTGTCAGCCGTAGTAGAACTACTGATTGGCACTAACCTTGGCAACGACGACAGGGCCTGTGCTTATTAACTCATGCCTGCCATAGGAGAAAACGAACTTTTTTCATCATTCTTATTTTTTGAGGAGAGATTGAACTTACAATTCGCCGTCACATCGAGTACGTGAGGTACTACATTTATCACACGCTCTCCGGGTCCTCCTCCTTGGCTGCGGTTGGGCGTCTACTTGGCCAGGTTCGTCCATGGCAGCTTGTCTTGAGCTGCCTCGTCGGGCAAGTCAGAGGAGTGTTTCCTGCTAACCGTTAGTCTCTCACCACCGCCCGCCTCTGCTCGGTCCTCGCTAGTTTATAAACCCGACGGGACATTACCGGGGAGAAAACCACGGGATAATTGAAGCGGACAAGCGGGGTTCTACTCTCCAAGCCTAATCCTAGAGAGGAATAGTTGTATCCATTAGAGGCGGGGCATCCATCATGTGGATTGTGGTGCTTGCCGAGATGATCATCCAACCATCCAACGATGAGGACGCAAGCGAGTGGATTTGCTGCTTTTGTAAATAGCTTTGTAGTTTTGGAGGCGGGTTAAGCAAATGAAGCCCTCCTGCAGCATATCCGTGTTGGGTAACATACCTACGCAATCTTCACCCGGATCGCAGTTGTTACGGTTAAATCTGACATTTGTGACTCGTGCTTATCCGTCGCCCTCTAAATCCACGCTCCATCCACATTGTAAACGCTCCCACTAACAAAGGTACTCTCCGGTCCAAGCAAGAACACAATGACGTTAGCCACTTCCTCTGCCGTACCCTGTCTCTGAAATGCCGTGGGATCGTCAAACGGGGCATCCTTTGGACGATTGCGCGAGTCCCAGTTCTTCTGCATCAGAGGCGTATAAATTGCCCCCGGCGCAACAGCATTCACTCGGACCTCTCGGGCACCATTCTCCAAAGCCGCCGCTTTAGTGAGGCCTATTATACCATGCTTGCTGGCGTCGTAGGCTGCATGCTTCGCAAACCCTATGCAAGGATATTAGCTCAACAAATTATCAACAATAAAAGTGCAGCATCGCAATCTCAAACCTTTTAGCCCATGAATTGACGACACATTGACCACGGAGCCGCCGTCAGCGATGTTTTGCAACTCGGCCCGCATGCAATACATTGTTCCTGTGAGATTAACACCGATGATTTTGTGCCATTCTTCGTCCTCGAGCTCCGTGATCGCTGCAGTGCCGTGGGCCTTTCCAATCACTCCGGCGGAATTAACCGCTCCATCAAGCCGACCGTGCTGTTCGATTATGGAGGCGATCCAGCTGTCGACCTCGCGTCTGCAAGACACGTCCACCCTGGACACCATGAACGATGCATTGACAGACTGGAAATGATTTTTGGCATTTTTTATGGCCACAGAGTCGATATCCGCAAGACAAACCACAGCGCCCCTCTGCGAAGCAATTTTGGCCGTGGCCAAGCCGATTCCGCTGGCGCCTCCAGCGATGGCAATCACTTTCCCGGACAGTGGGAGATCAGGTCTTGAGGTCCTCGCTGGCAACATTTGTTGTTCCAAACCCTCGGGGTTTCCGGTTCCAGCCGCGACCGTCTTGTCCGTTGGCGGCAGGGAAGGCGAAATAGACGGCATTATGATTGATGGCTAGGCTTGATGTATCGGAGGTCGGATCAGTGGCAATATCAGAGGATAGGAAATGATGGGAGCTCAGGTTATTTGAGTCGATTATCGATGCCAACCCCACAATATAAGCACCCCAACCGCCAGCATGTTTCGGCGGCCCAATGCTACATAAATACGGCACTGGGCAGTTAATTTTTGGCCGCTTTCCGAATAACATTTGAAATGTACTGTCGGTATTTGATTGGACTTGCAGTGCCATCCTAGCGAGAAATTAGCCAATGTCCTTGCTCGCATATCATTTGAGATGCAGGCGTGGTTCAAATTACCCGCTGGGTAAAAAGGTCCAGAATGGAACCCACTGACGAGAGTAGAGTCGAAAAGCTCCTCACGACACATGACGGATTGCGCAATCAGTACGTAATTCTATCAAATTATTATCTTCTTCAATTAAATTCGCTTCTTTTTCGATTATGATCTGGCCCTTTATTTCTATCCTGACTTTCATCAGGAATGAATGCACGACCTGAGTATTGGGTCATGGCCGCCGCACTGGTCTTTTCTCCGACGGGTATTAGTGACTAAACCAGGATGCATGGGTAATCGATTGGGCACATTGCAACAGTTGATTGTCACTTGATCAAGTGGCCGGACTGTAAAATTTATAATTATTCCACTTGACCCTCGGTATCTCTTTTTAAGAAATTCGGTGTCTTATAAGCCCCGCGAATGATAAAGGTTCTTACAATTGTTGAAAAATTTGGGTCATTTGCTATAGGGTAGGTGAGAAGGTTGGGATGTAGGTGTTGAATAGCCGACTGCGCCAAAAGTGTAAGGTCGCCTTACTTATATTACAGTACAACCAGCTATTCTAGACCATAGGTCTCCAATCCAACAGTAGGGAACCAACCATCAGTAACACAGATCGAATGAGCTCTTCTTTAAGCTCCTACAAGCTTGGTGTGTTAATCAACTCAATAACTAAGCTTTAAATTAATCGGCGTTAAATTTATGTCGGTCGGGCAATTTTCGCGACAGGTTCAGTGGATGGCTGATGCTGACGGTGAAGGACTCTTTACATGGGATCGGATGCTTAAGTATGTGACATCATAGAAGTGAAAAGACGTGCATTATGCACTGACAGAATTGCTCAACATTAAGAACTTCTCATATTTACTAATTATTGCAGCTACACGGTGACCTCACTTAGGTAGAGGGATCAGTGCCCTTTCGGTCACCATCTTTCGCCTAGCTCTCTTAATTGCAATACATGCTCTATGCAACTGAGGGGTAGTCTGTGTGAGTTCGAAATCTCGGGATCTCGACTGTATCCACTTTGACTCACGACTGTTGCACCTTCGTATATCCTGACGAGGATGGCCGATTCGTTCTAACCCATCAAGATTTGGTCCTCCAGCGTTGACCAGACATATTCCAAGAGCACCCTCCAACTTTCGCGGGAATGGAACCCGTCCAGGCCTCCAGCATCCCTAGTAAGCCCTGTCACAACTGCCGCCCGCGCAGGCTCCGCTGCGACCGTTCAATACCGAGTTGCCGCAAGTGCACGAGCTCTGGGCAGACGTGTCTTGGGTATGGGAAACGCTATAGGTTTGCAGACGCAGTAGCCAGTCGTGGGAAGCTGGCTGGGAAGAAACTCCCGATCGTGGACCCTGGTGCAGCTAAACCGAGTGGGGTGGCGAAGAGCGACGAATTGACATGCTCGAACGATCAGTCTCACCACCAATCCCTTGACTGTGTTGCTGTGGCATCTCGTGCTCTAGTATCCACCGAATCAAGCTCACACCCTTTTACTATTCCCTGGGCACTAGTCGACCCTCTGTTCCATGATGTCCATCCCGTGCAGCGCCAGTACCTCTCATACTGTTTGTCATCTTTCTCGGGCAATGACCCTAGGATTCGCTAATACGACGCCGTAGATGCCGCTAGAGTCTGTCAGGATCTGATGTCCGTTGACTTGCCAGACAACCCCTTTCGTCGGTTGATCCAATTCAGCCGGTCAAGCCCTCTCCTTCAGCACATCATGGTGGCTGTCTCAGCAGCGCACATGTCCAATTCACTAAAGCTATCAACGCCGCTCGGGCTGGCCAATAACCCACTGGCTTCGCACAACTCTAACGCGGAAGCATCTCGTCGCGCCCGAATAGATGCCCTGGCTGCCAAGCAGGAGGCGTTGAAGTGGTTGTCATCGACACTTGAGAATATCGACACCTTGGGAAACGACCTTGTTTTAACTGCTGTGATCTTCTTTATAAATCTGGAGTGTATCGAGTCTGGGAAGCATGGATGGAAAGCCCACCTGGAGGGGTGTGGGAGGTTGCTGGAATACGTTCCAGCAACAGGTGCCTCGAACGAAAAGTTTAGAGACTATGTAGTATCGGATTGCTACATGTCAGTTCTTCTCCATCCGTGCTGCGTGCCGTGCTAATTTGAATCTAGGTTTTACACCTTTGCTTCCATATTCACACGGGAACCGCTGGCCTCATCATCCTACTCCGATGCCATGCGAAGCTTGTCTGCAATACGTTCTGCGGCCGACAACAGTTTCCTGTGTTGTCCTGCTGAGATCATGCAGATATTGTTAGCTGCTGGGCAGCTATCTAATGAAGCGTATGACGGTGATGAGTCCAAGGCCAAGGTTACCAAAGGAGCAATGAAGTTGATGGATGATGCGACGTCGTTTGACATCGTCGCTTGGGCAAGTGATACCACAAATGTGTCGCGGGGCCGCCAGACCACATTGTTCCAAAGTCGCATCCACGCCGCGACTACATATCAGTTGGCATGCTGCTTGTACATAATGCATGCGATTCCGTCCATTCGTAGTTCTCTGCCACCAGAAACGGAGGATAACCTGGAGCGGGAGTTGACGAGTCATTTGACATCGATATCTGATGAGGATCCGAATTTTAAGATGACATTGTGGCCGTCATTTATTGCGGGCGCTCAAGCCCGAGATCCAGTGCAGCAGGCCTGGGCGGCGAACAGGATGCAACGGATCGCTGTCTGCCTCCCCTGGGGCTTCATAGATACCGCCTTGGATGCGTTCCAGGTGATTTGGAGTAGCCAGACGGAGGACAAAGCCCATCATAACTGGGTGCAGATTCTGAAGGATCCGAAAATTAGTTTTTTGTTGGTTTGAGAAATAAATTTGAGTAATGGAGCGTGTGCGAGGAGGCCCATGTGAGTGATGTGGTGGCGGTCTCTCCGAAAGAACACACGCTTAATTGCGGAGGCACCAGATAGGTGCTCTAGGGGTAGAGGAAACATTAAATGCAGAATGCCTGGAAGCACTATTCCGCACTAATAGATGAATCAATCGCGCCTGACACCAAGCTTAGGCCGACCGGCTGCTGTTTGGACGAGAGGGAAAATGGCTGCGAATGCTGTCTTGGTTTGGACAGACAACAACAACGCGGCCTCGGCAGTATTCTGCTACCGCATCCCCCGCACATCCAAGGCGGCCCAGGCGAACCAAGGCCACGGCCTCGCCTTTGCGCGATGGAGTTGTGGGGATCCTGCGGGGGTCGACACGTTTGATGCGTGCCGACGATAGAAACGGGAGATGCTATTTGCTTATATCTTGTGTGGCTGCAGATGGCTGCAGATGGTCAGGCGGGGGCCCCGTTGGTTGCCTCTACGAAAAGCACATCTGCGCTTTTGACGAAGCTGCCGGACTCGAGCGAGGCGGGCCAGATGACATGACCTGGAGTCCGGGGCAGACGACGGTGAAGGAAAATGAAACTGGGGAAACGGTACTCTTTTCAATACTGAAGTGACAAACTGGAAACACATTAATCTACTTATTTTTTGTAACAGCTATTTGGGCCGCGAGAAACCTTGCCAATGTGCCCTTTGCGTGTGCATTGTTAATTTAGTTTCTCGGCTGTCATCTTGGCTACGCCAGAGATATACCTACTCCGTACATGATGCTGAACCCCCGGCGAAGCAAGACCCCGCCAGCGGCCGGCGCCGCGCTGGAAACACGGCATCAACAGCTCGAGTTACGACGCAGCCCCCGACACACGCACAAAAGAAAGAAGACCTCGAGAAGCGCAGTCGACACTTGGATTTGTGTCAGTGAATCAAATGCTACATTTCTGAAAACGGCGAGCGAGCTAATCCTTCTATACTTTGCAGTGCAGATGCGGAGATGCTGGGAACACAAGGTTCCTTGAACAATGCCCCATGTGTGGTTGGCGGAGGTGTGAGAAGTGCCGATTTGATGTCCCACATCGAGTGACGGAGCACTGCTATTTCTATACCACCAAAGATGAGGCTCAACAAGCGCTGGCAGCAGAGCCCCAACCCGACAGTCACCCAGAGCCTCGCCCAGAGCCTCGCCCAGAGCCTCAAAACATTACCGGCACGGATGCCCTGCCATCCATCAGGCTGTCTACCAATACATTGACGACTCCCGCTGGTCTCAGCCCTGACGATAAGCGGGCCTCTGGCGCCGGCTTTCCGGTCAATTATGCGCCTGGAGCTGCACAGACACATGCGTTCGACCCATCCCCAGCGGAGCCTCATGAACCATATGGAACCAGCGGCTGCTCTCTCACAGGCGCTGGCTTTCCATCCATAGGCCTCACCTCGACGCTGGAGGTGGATCTCCATCTCCAGCCAGACCCTTACCTGGAAATCTCACTGGCCGAGGGCCTGGTCTCTCCGTACCACACCCTCTTACATTCGCCTTCACCAATTAGCCCACAGCCTGCAGAACAGACAAGGCGTCCAAGGCCCCATACCACCTCCCTCTCAAGAACGCGCAGCCCACTCAACCACCAGCTTTCACATGACCATTTGCCAAGTAAGTTGGAAGAGACAACCGTCAAAAGGCGTGAACAAACCCCGCCTGACAAGAGACGAAAGCTCAAAGCATCCAAGCAACGCCAAGAGCATGACCAAGAACATGACCAAGAACAGCCAGAGGATGGCCTGCTTGCTTGTCCGTTCTGGAAGAAAGACCCTCTGAGTTGGCACAATTGCTACAAGGGTGTCAAGCGGATCAAAGACGTCAAACAGCACCTGAAGCGAAAGCATATGCAGCCACCCCAGTGCCTTCGCTGTGGACAATCTTTCGACACCATCGATAAGCTGCAGCGTCACCAGCGTGCGCCTAAACCATGCGACCCTCACGATTTCGAGAGAGTAGGCATCACAACCGAGCAACGCCAGGCACTGGAGACATACGCGACCCGCAACAGTAGCAGGCAAGACCAATGGTTTGCAATTTGGGATGTTGTTTTCCCCGATGAATCAAGACCGCAATCCGCCTACGTCCACCTCCAACTAACACCACAGGCGGCTGCATTCTTCGAATTCTTATCCCAAAAAGGGGCCGGCATTTTATCCCAAGTCTGCGTTGGCCAGGACGAAAGCATCCATCTCCCACCCGGTCTGCTCCAGCATGGCGTAAACACCATCTGTAAACGATGGCTCTCGATGCAGGGGCTTGATGCAACCAAATCACCATTACTATCCAAGGATATAGATCAGCGTCCAGATGCAAATCTCGAGCGCAAGGAGAACCTGGAATTCGGCCCTACCCCACCTTTGGAAGCAGATCAAAGTCTTAGGACTTATGCTAACAGTTATACCCCTGCTGGTTTCTACGAAGAAGAATTTGGTGGAATCCCAGAAAGTATGAGCCCACTAGCTCAGAGTGAAAAGAAATTGGGCTTTGTGGAAATTTTGGCTGAAACAAGTCATTCTTTCCTTCTTTGAGTATTCGCCATGTTCAATACACTACCCTGCATCGGAGCGTGAAATGAACAGATGCAATAGACTCTCATTGTCTAGCCCCAGTAGCTGTTAGTATCACAACGGCATGGAGTAGGATAGACATCTGCCTCTTTGGCCGCCTTTGAATGGCGCCGGTAAGGAAAGCTAGTCATCGTGGGGGTTTGATTTCAAGCTAACCTTGACACAACGTTACGGCAATTGACATCCACTGGTCTTCTGCCGTTACTGAACTTTTCTTTTTTAATATTTGGCAGCTTTAGACTGGTTTGCTGTGCACTTAGGTTTTTGTGTTGCGACTAAATTAGAGCTGATATGGAGACTGAAGGCTTGGCGGTGAAACATTACTCGATCCCAGTGGACATTGGTTGTACATCAAAGAGTCTAATTATCCTATTGGATAAATGTGATATATAAAAGAATACACTTCATTTGGTCCATGTTATACTCTACTCCTTCTTGACGGACTCGTCAGTCGCTTTTACGAACCACACCAACCCTCCACTCTGACTTAAGATAGGTGGTTTCTAGGAGAGATGCAGGCGCCACTACCTTCCAAAGAAAATTATCAAGTTAGGTTTAGTCATGGCTGCGTGCAAACAAAAGAAGTGATAAACAGGCTCGTAGACCTTGGGAAATTTGAGGAAAGACGCCACTAGGCACCAATATGCCAGCAGCCGCCAGCGTCAAACAAGACACTGTTTAGTCAATACTCCTGGCCAATCGGCGCTGAAATCTATCAAAGATATCGCACCCGGTTTGTGATGCTTGATGCTTGTTGTGTACAGTAACACAACGCAAGTATTGAACGAGGCTGAGGCCTATGTACCTCAGATTAGACAAACGTATGGTTAGCCTATCAAGTTCTCCTGTCGCTACATTTGCGTTTGCGAAGCGTTTTGCAGCCCTTTATGATTTACGATATCGAAGCAACCCTCTCGTTCACCGCCTGCAGCCACGTTTGAGCGTGAGGCTTTCATCACGTTTACCACCAACTCGTCCATACCAGATAGCTGAACGAGCATTGCTTCGCGATCATGGACGGTTGACAACAAGATATCTGCACATTTTATGTATGAGACCTATTAGAGACATTTTCTCACGTCTATGATCGGATAATACTCGCTATTCTTGGTATAGCCTGGGTCTGTGTGGGTGATGCAGGGGGGTCTAGACGTTTGCACCATATCTCACGACGGGCGCTGATGGCTGCGGGTTTCTTTTGCAGTGCGCCACTCGAGACGGCCGTTCATGACAAACAACTGCGGGCATGGACACGATAGGCGGAAGGCCATGCGCACACATGCCGGCTGCGATGTCGGTTTCACGACGTGGAGCACCTGACAACCAACAGACAGACGCATGCTAAATAATACGCGGAGAATGTTTGCAAACAAGATCTTAGCTACTCCTGCTGATTGCGTTTGTCCTTCGAGGTTGCCCATGGGACGAATAAGTATTTATAGTGCTTCAATGCTCCGCATTCACCATCCGAGCTTGATCCTTTCACAAGACATTCCGACTTGCCCTCCTGTGACTGTGACTGTCACTGGAGTCGACATCTTACAAGACACGACGTTTGTGAAAACACATTGGACCGCAGTAACATGACTCACATTGATGACGATGCGAAGTCGGCGATCACAGAGCCTAGCGAAGCCGTGAAGGGCAGAGCGCGGGAATTCGCCGACAGGGTGGAACTTGGGGATCGCAAATGGCCTTCCCACAGACAACACCTGAGGGTGAAGTTCCTCGACGGCGACGCCAAGAATCGACAGTTGGTCAAGACAGTCGTCGAAAAGCATTACAAATCCATCGATATGCACCTCAAATTCCATTTTCTCAATGATGGAGAGCTTGGTCCCTCTGACATTCGCATCACCTTCATAAACTCGGGGTGCTCACACTCCGCTCTGGGGCGAGATGAGGACAAACACCCCAATGGGCCCACCATGTGGCTCAACATGCAAGATCACTCTAGTGGAAGTCCCGATGAAAGACACAGCAGACGACAGCTGCAAGTGTTGCGTGAGTTTGGTCATGCCTTGGGTATGCGGCACGGGCGTTCGCATCCCGACTGCGGAGTGATTTGGAACTGCTCAGTGCTCGAGAAGTATTGGGCCACTCAAAAGCAAGGGATTTATGAGTGGAAGCAGAATTATGACAAGGTTGACACGGTGAGGTCGAAGATTGCGACTTACGACCCGGAGTCTATCATGCACTATGAGGTCGGTAAGGACTATGCCGATGGTCTTTTCGCCACCACTAGCCTCAATGACGTCCTTTCAAAGGGTGACAAGGAGTATCTCATGACGACTTATCCAGCCAAGTCTGGCCCCTCTGGCACCTCACAGGCATCTCAGACTTCACAGGCGTCTCAGACCTCACAGGCATCTCAGACGCCACAGACGCCGCACAACTCACCAATGCCTGAGACCTCACAAGTGCCTCATATCTCACAGGCGCCTCACAACTCACAGGCGTCTCGAGCTTCTGGACCACAGATGCCAAAGCCGCAATGGGCATCCAGCGACAGAGTTTGGAAGCAAAGAAAAATGGCTCAGGCGAGAGATGATCTAAGAAGGAAAGTGGAGGTCCTTGTGCACATCAACATCAATTCATCTGGGGTTTCTATAAACTTGCAGATGCAACCGGACCCGGCTTCACAAACCAGCCATTAAAGGTAGGCAAAGGAGGACGATTTGTGGTAACTGGATCATCAGTTCTATAGTTTTCCCTTTGTGCCATTTCCTTTCTGTTTGTTTTTCAATTGCAGGCTGAACTTATCACAAATTATTCGCTTAAATGTGGCTTGGCTCATCCTGACCTCAACCGTGCCATAGGAGTGTATGGAGGCTCGGTAAGCTATCTACGCATCCTGGATCTGTAATTCCTTGGTGCGGGACTGTAGTCTGGTGGTCACGCTGGAGGCGCCCTGCTGCAAAAGTCAAGAGATGTACTCGGCCTGTGTTGAGAATGACACGAAGAAAGCGAAGGAAAAAGTTGTTCCAGGGTTTCAAAATATGCGGTATGTCTTGATGGTGTGTTTAGTGTCCTAAAACTGTTCAAATATAATTAGACTAGCCAATACACATTGCTTTGAGGCAAGAGAAAATTGAACATTTTACAAATATTCTCGCGTCTAACTTGAAAAGCTGCTTTGAATAACTTGTTATGAAATGCCTTGAGGATAATTCCATTTCCGCGGTGCCCAACTATCGGAACGACATGTTCCTCGACTGCCGAAAAAAAAGGCCTGCAAGCACGTTATTCCCCAGTCAACGAATTAACAGCACCTCCTCTCCGGTATGTGGCGGGAGCCCCTGGTGGAAGTATCAAGAGCCTATATATTATTTTAACTGTTCGCTCCGTGGTCTTTTGATGCCTTTCAAGCCCCGGATCGTTGGCCAAACGGTCCAGTTTAGCTGCAGTGCCACTTTGGAAAAAGTCATGATATATTCACAAGTAATTTCAGGAAGTGTAACCCGAGATGAATTTGTATCTAACTTAGAATCAAATATTTTAGTCATGTAGGGGAAATGAAAGCACAGTAAATTATCGCGCCTCGGCCACTTGACCATGTTCTGTCGCTTCTTCTTGGCTCAGGATTTTCGTCATATTCCAGTGTAGCAAATTTCTGGTGGTGATTGCGTCCTCCAAACTGTCATGACCTGTTCTCTTGTCCTGGATGACGGTATTCAGCCTGATCTGCGCAAGTGTTTTCAACGACAGCCCGGTATGTGCACCAGTCATGTCGCTTTCGACTAGTTGCGTGTCAATGACTCTCTGGTGAATCCATCTCAACGACGTCAGGTCATTCTGGGCGGAATGTCCAATCACTATGGTACCGGGATTGGCAAACTTCCAAACTGCTCGCCTTGCGTTCATCTTTCCGAATATGCAGGTCCGTTTCTTCCGGGCATCCACCATTGCTTGTCTGGTTATACCCGAGAATCTGGTGTTGAAATGGCTCATCTTGTTCTCAGGCCAGACTAGGCTGTCGACGAGCACCTCGCAGGTAAAGAAGTCGACGACAGATAGCCGGATTAGTTCTGATTCTCCAGACTCGGCAACTCCCATTTCGCAGTCGAGAACAATCGCCGTCCGGATACTCTTTTTATTAGACGGAGGCGTTTGGTAGAATCTCCAAAGATCTTTAAGCTGGCTCGCGGCTGTCAAGTCTTTTTCGTGAAACTCCTGTTCGCTGCATGGTGCAGATAAGGTGGATCCGTTGCAGCATGTCCATTTCTGCATCTCGTGAGCGCAATCTTCCCTAAACTTCACTGGGTTACAAAACGTACTCGATTAGAAATAGTTCCTGAGTGGAACCTGCACTCCGCCTGTGATTTATTGGAATTCCTCAATGATAATTGCTCCAGTGGACTGGTAATGTCGTCAACTAGGAGGCTGACGCCATTGCTGGGTTCGGGATTAGGCTCTGACGACTGTGCAGAGGGCCTCTTATTCTTTGCCGTCCTGTTTCGCCGTTTTCTGTCATTTCTTTCGAGTCCTAGACGGCTTAGAAACTAAAGGAAACACTCAAGTTGGACGAAAGAAGCTCACTCCGATGGCACTTCCCGCATCGTTCCTTTTTCTCTACTTCAGACTGGGATAGCTGTCGGAAAACATACCCCCGGGACTCAAGTCTTCTGGTGGAGTGCACTAGACCTTGCAATCGCTGAAGGTATAGTTCAGACGGCTGGATGGACGGATTTGGCTCCTCAGAAGAAGCACCGGGTGACAGGCCTTCCGGGTCTTGTAATGACGTCGCCACCTGGAGTGCCTCGGTCATGATATCTAAGTTCAATGCTTATCCAAAGAAGGGGGTTTTGCAGCTCGTGGAAGTGACACAGAAAGGGGAGTTTGGATATTAGCTAGCATATGGCAGATGTGGGAGTGGTTTCGGATTCCGACAACTTCGATGGCTTGCCTGACGCGTCTGATGAATCACGTTGGGAATGGAGGAAGGTTTGTTTTTTTCCGGACCAACATCATAAGCCTCACAACCGCTGACTCATCAAACAGTTGCGTGTGCATTACTATGATTCGTTCTCAACAGCTTATTTAAGGCTAGACATGTTGTCACCAGGCAATTTTCAGCGAATCAATCAACATCGGCGCCAAGACATCTACCATCAAATGACTACTTTTGCTGAGGCTTTGGATGATTTTCATGATGCACTGCTGCCTGTTTGGTGTGGGGCATAATCTGATAGCAGCAGGGCAAAAGCGGACAACTGACTTCTACCACGCCAGGAGAAAAACTTGAATAATTATCGGCTGTTTCTACGACCAGTTCAAAGGACCAACCATATGCTTTTCATATTTCGGGCAATAAGTGCAATCCGCAATTCGTCTTAGTATCGACAAATTGGAACGGCGATGCATTCGTAATGACGGCTATCGTGAAGTGGACCATGCAGACTAGGCTTGCACATCCGAGTGCCCCGATACCGTTTATCACGACCACATGACAATACAACTCGAGGGACGATTGGTTCGATCTGAAGACAGCCTGAAAAAGAAAGATGGTACGACCCATTTAATCATTGACTGTTTGACATCGCTCACGCATTTTTAGACTTCATCGATGAAACCAGTACCAAGACATCTTGACATTGATACTTAATAGGCCTAGCTAAAATAAAATACCAGCTCTGTCAGTTATCCAACTATACTTCACGGACGCTAAACGCGAACATTTGGTTAGATTCTAGCGCATCCTTGTCCCTCAGCTTTGCAGCTGTATCCAATCCAGTCCCTGGGACACGATATTCCAATTGCTTCGCAGAAGTTCCATTTGCTCCATTAGCACGCGGATAAGGGAACGGCAAGTACTCTGGCATCAAGCCTAGTTGGAAAAGCACAGTCGTTTGATCCCAGGCAATGTGCTCATGATACAACCTGTCCCCACGAATATTGACCACAGCAGTCAAGGGAATTTCAAGCTTTCGTCCAGTGGCCGGGATACCGGGGAGGCTGTTAAAAGTCAATTAAAGTGTCTCGCATAGACAAGTAAAGCAACTCACAGCCAGTCAATCTGAGCGTCGTGCGTGCATTTGAAGATAAACTCGTCGATAACCCTGTCAATTCCAACAGATCGACTAATCAGCTCTGTATCTGTATCCTCTGGATTTTGAAAAATGAAATGATCGCGATAGAATGCAGTGAGCTTGTCTCGCCCGATGCCGCCAGTAAGCTAATATTGTAAGCGTCAGTCAGGATGACCATAATAAGTGGGAGATACATACAGTTGTAATGTGGTTTACATATGGCTCCTGTACCATGGTAGCCATGGTGCACTCAACAGAGCGGTTTTCGAATTCGTAATATGTGTGTTCATCCCAGATGGCTTCCAGATCAAAGTACGGCCCATTCATAAGGGGTTTGAAGAAAGTAAGGTTCCGAGAATGTGACACCGACTCCAGAGAATATTCAAATAGTTTTTGGAACGGACTTGCAAAAAGAAATGACTTGGCAGTGGGGTATTCGTACACTGTCAAATCCTTTGTCCGGGATGGGAGCGTAGATAATTTGCCAGCGAGATGGTGGACCTGTGGAAGCGCGGCTACTGCCAAAGTTGACTCGCTTCCCTCCAAGCTGCCATAAATTGATGCTCCTACAATCTGTGGGAAAGATTCAAGACCTAGCGCCACGAGGTTCCAAAGTTCTGGAGAATATGCTGCTCACATCATTAACAAATGTTTTCAATGTCTCAGAGCGTATTGTTTAGCCTACCAAGTAAACCTACCGCATCTTTAGGTTGGGTAGTTTTGCAAGTCTCTAGTTCCTCCAAAGCCCATCTTAGGGCATCATCTGGTTTCATTAGTGCAGATTTGGTAATCTCGACGACAGTATAGCCCTCCTCGCCCCATTTCATCAGAGGCGATGGGACGCCATTGTCAATGGCCAATGTTGAAGGACCAGCTACACCAGTTTCAGACACGAGAACGATAAGACCAGGTCCAACTCCCCGTCTCGAGAGCGGCTGGAGGATTGTCAGACCTGGCGCAAATTCTTTAAGGCGGGTTTCTGGGAGGAATGGGAGAACCTCATATTTGCTATTCATTTTGGCGAATTTCTGTCAAATTAGTTGAGTGAATATCTTGATATCACCGCAACATAAAGCTACCATGAATAAAAATGGCCCAGTTAATGTAATTGACTAGAATGCCCTATCTAGACCAAGCCGGAGCCGACCGCGAATCAATGACAATCGGACGCAACCCGGAATTGGATGCGACTCCGGAGCGCTTGAGATCTCGGGGCCGAGTTTCCTGAAGCTAATTGCTACGAATAACCGCTCGATCCATCTTTGCTGCCTGCGTCGTCACGCTTTCGCTCTTGGAGTCATCTGTGCGATTTTCCATCGGGAACCTGAATTCTAATTACAGAGTACAAATGTGCAGTGCCAGAATGATTGGCCTGATTTGGTGCTTGATTGTTCGTATCAGGGAGCGGGGCGGCGGAAGGGTTTAGGAATCGGAACCGGAACGGAACTGGGATGCTACTTGCGACAGGGATCGGTTGCTACGCCACCGTTGACTCGGGTGTGCAATCTTTATGCCACTGGTTTTTGCGACAGTTGAGATGCGAGTTTGGTTAGAAATGGGTTTTTGGTTTTAAGCCAAGTGGTGCCAATGACTCCGATGATAGCCTGATTGAAGTCGTCCGATTAAGAGTGTGGTACATCATATAGCCTTATCCCTTGGTCTAAAAGTGTCACAAAATGGCTTCGCAACCCCCAGGAGATTGTTGTACTACTGGTCATGAACACAAGTAAATCTCGCCTTGCTAGATATATTTCTACCCACTGGTCGTTCGTTTCACTGCATCTGTAGCTAACCGGTGACATTTGTGCAGCGGCAATCCTCGAGGCAAGGCTACGAAAATAGCCTCGAAATGGGACGGTTATGTTGCGACACCATCGCCCGACAAGCAACGGGGTGACGTTGCCCTCCTTTATATCCCCGATGTCTTTGGAATCTGGGTCAACAGCCAGCTTATGGCAGACCAATTTGCAGACAATGGCTATACTTGCATGGTCCTCGACATCTTCAATGGAGACCCCATCCAACCAGGTGCTTTAGAAAAGACGGACATCCCAAAGTGGGTTGCCCAGGGATCGAAGGGCGATAATCCACACACGCCTGAGGCTGTCGATCCCATTGTGGTTGCGGCTATTCAGACTTTGAAGGACAAATACGGCGCGAAGCGAATTGGCGGCCTGGGATATTGTTTTGGGGCCAAGGTAACTTATAAGGGCTTTGTTACAGTCTGATGTAAAATGCTGCTAATATGACGAAAATAGTACGTTGTACGCCATTATGCGAACGGGGTCGATGTGGGATACATTGCGCATCCCAGCTTTGTCTCGGAAGAAGAACTCGCCGCCATCACGGGCCCACTGTCGATCGCAGCAGCTGATACCGACACAATATTCCCCGACGAGAACCGTCACAAGTCGGAGCAGATTCTTAGGATAACTGGCCAGCCTTTCCAAGTGTGCCTATACTCTGGCGTAGTGCACGGCTTCGCTGTCCGCGGGGACTTGTCCGAGAAGGAGCAGCGATTTGCCAAGGAGCAGGCTTTGAGGCAAGCCGTGGAGTGGTTCAATCATTATTTGTGATAAAGTAAGGTTCATAGCCGGATTTGATGACTAGGTAGTTGGTCTATAATTGGTACTCTATTCTGCGACTTGAGTCTCAAGAGATGTCTTGATACGGACATGTGATTAATCGCGAAGCAGGGCGATGGCAAGTAGTGTTTGGATGGGTCGCATTCCGTGGTCCCCGAATCTCCAATCTCAAGTGTAACCTCCTGTAAGCGAGATGGACCTGGCGGCGCAGCTACTAGGGGGGTTTCTTGGTATGTTCCTCTACTACCGGGTCGAGTCGAGAATTTCCCGAGAGAGATTCATCAGAGATTCATCAGAGATTCATCAGAGATTTGCTTGGGTCGGATATCACATCGGCTATAATCTGTAGCATTTCTAATCAAGTCCTTCAAATCGGCTAGTGGCCTACGTATCGCAGCCTCATCCTCGCACCATTTGCCCATTTCGAGCTGATCTTTATCTATCACAGCACCAATTTCGCCAGCACCCTTGTAGAAAGCCAAATCTCGCATCGCACGGAACGATTTGAACGATATCACTCGGTTCCGATTGGCTTGCGAAGAGCGGGCGCACGCCAGCAACGATTTACCCCGCAATCTGCGTCTGCAATCGGCTGCTGTTGGCGTCAACTCTGAATCCTGGAGTGTTTTGCCTGCCTCGGGCCAGGTTTGTCATTTGGCATTGCGATACGGATAGATGAGATGGAAAAGAAAAGAGCTACAATGCAGAGGATATCGAGACCACCAAATAATCTTGGGAATCTCTCGAGGCATCATCTATAATAGCGTCATAAGCACAGCAATACAACTGCTGATCCTAAAACCCAACATGGAACTTCTGCAAGGATGGCTTCAAGCTGCCAGCTAGAGCCCCCGTGATCAGCGCCCACGCGCCCTTATCTACTCGCAGCCATAGCGCTCATTTGTGCACCGGTCGGGGATACATTGGATACCTCCCGGCCGAGGCCTTCATGACTAACTTGACTCTACAAGAAGTCATGCCCCAGCCCTTTTATTCAAGACGCGGCCCAGACCTCGTGTGCTCCGAAGCTATGTGCAATGGCTTCAATGTTTAAAGAGCAAAAACACTCATCATATTATTACACTGAAGATACAAGCACCATCACGACACTACAAACGTGCGGATCGAATACATCGTGGCTCCATTGTTGAGCTATAAGGAATCGTCATGAGTGCCGAGAAGCGATCAATGTCCCAGGCCGCAAATGAGCCCTGCAAGCGACGCGCTCCGTACACGCCACGAGCCTGCGACGCATGCCGGAGACGTAAAGGTCGCTGCGATGGACGCAAGCCTTGCGAGTATTGCTTGGGGCGCTCAATTGAGTGCTGTTACTCCTTTCATTCTGAACAGCAACGAGCCGCCATGGTAACGACAAGATCTGGAAAGAGTATTTCACCTGCAGCCTTCAAGGATGCCAAATGGATGCCCGAGTAAGTATTTCCTGGCAAAATGATGTGCATGTCTCGCACTCACATTTATCCAGCGCCATCACTTCTTTTGGTGAGCTCGTGGCCACAATGCAGGGCCAACTCGACACTCTCGTAACACAGGTCAAGATGACCTCGGAAGGCCAGAATGTCGACTTCATCAGCAGCATCTTGCCACAGGCGAGCCAGACTCGACCTACAGCTGACAGGAATGCTCCCTCGAATCGTGTAAAACAAATTGCAGCAGTGCCTCGTGCCAACTGCTCCTCGAAGCGCACCGCTCAGAGATTCCACGGACCGACTAGTCCAGACTATAGTTTAATCGCCGCCCGGATCAGAATCGAAGAGGGCCAATTTCCCAATACTGAATCGGGCCGACACAGGGTCCCTAGCTTCGACGAGAGCCAATCTGATGACGAGGACCTCGCCTTAGATTTAGAAGACGACGACTCCGTTGTGAGCACTAGACTAGTGACCAAAAGCTCACGACCGACTCTATTTCAATTTATCGATCTATTCACCAAACCTGAGACTACGCGCCTTTTGCGTGTCTACCATGAAGTCATTGGCGAGCTACATCCGATATGCGACATCGAGGCCCTGATAGACCAAGCGGAAATGCTGTTCAATTATTCCTGTAGCGAAAAAGGCGGCAGAAACGAGGTAGAGGTTGAAGTTGACGAAAACGACCTCCTCATATTGAATTTGGCTCTGGCTGTGGCTCTCACCGCCGAGTCCACATCCACATCCAATGTCGCCACAAACCTGCACAACTACTGTCGAGACATTGTTGACTCGAAGCCGGGCAGCCCAGCTTCAAGCACAAAAGACGTCATTGTAGCACTTCTAATGGTTCGTATTTGTACCTACGAGAAAGGATCCACTCTTGCTAAACCACTGCACGCAGGGCTTCTATCATTTCTTCAAGTGCAGGCTCCGCCTTGCATGGCGCACATGTGGATTAGCTGGCCGGATGGCCATGGAACTGGGACTGCACAGCCGTGATGTTTCTCAACACTATCTTGAGAACGATCGACAACGAGAGGAAGTGGCAATTCTGTCATGTAGCATCCTTGTCCTTGATCGCCAGTGGAGTGCAGCCGCTGGTCTTCCTTCAAATTTCCAGGAATCCGACTTCGACATGGCTCGGGTATCTTTGGTATGTGTTCACCAAGCATTCCGAGGAAATGTGCGTGATGTATTGACGCTCAACGTCCCAGGCACACACTCCGTATTTGAAAGCAATGATGGCATTTACTCTCATGAGCCACAAATTCAATGAGCCAATCTCTCGTGTAGCGGGAGGAGGCACATGCCAGGACGAAGACTCGCTGGAGGTTACAAATTTACAGGTTGAACAATGGAGAAAACGCGCACTGAAGAAGCACAACTTCACTCACCCAGAGAAGTGGGCATCATCATCAGCCAAGCCACCGCCGTGGACTACGGTGCTCTATCTTCGAGCCAATGCGGTCCGTGGGATTTTACTGCGCCCGTTTTTCCTCTCAGAATCCAACTCTCTCGCAAACAAGAAGATTCAACCGGGTCTGGAGATTGTGTCCGATTCCATCAGCATCTTATGTATTCTGGAAAGAAGCACCGACATTTATCGAAAGCAGCATCCCCATTTCCAACATTTCCTCGCCTCAACTTGCGCCCTATTATTCTTGATTGTGTCGTATACTGAGCAAAACCGAATCAGTTTCTCTCCACATTTCGGAGCGCAATACTCAGAGTCGGTAAGCCGAAATTTTGAAATGGCGTTGAGCCTCTCAGCCGCCTACAGCAAGTCCTCTCGAGTGTCGCGGAAGCTTTGGAAACAATTGACGTCAATGAGAGAACCGCTTATCCGCTGGGGAATCCTTTCTCGTGAAGAGGGGCCTGAAAATCCATTCCCAACTGCCACCATAACGCGATCAGCCACTCGTAACGGCCCTGTGAAGAAGCCCGAGATGACAGTCAAAACCGTAGATCGACAACAGACCGCGCCCTTCCCCAACTTTTCTGGTGACGATTTTTCGTTTATTGATATCTCCTGTACCAACACAAGTGGGTCTTCCGACGCTATGCCAGGCTTCTCCTTCACTGGCTTGGAGAATGACCCTAGCATGGAGTACTTAGACCCTTTGATGTTTGAATGGCCGGTTAATGCAGCGGGGACATTTTTCTCTGACGGAGGTTTCTAGTCCGGTTTTTACATTGATCTTGTATTTTTACGTGTGAATGGGAATGTTTAGTTGTAGTTCCTTAGGTTGACCATTGTGCTCGATGGCTTCACTATTTGATCTGTATCTAAGATGCAGGTTCATGAAATACACAGGACTCCTTTATGCACGTATATTTGAATCTCAACAATGAACTCGATAATTAAACAGCGAAAGTAAGTGGATTGTGAACCCGGAAATCCCTGACTTCTCCGTCACATCAATACACAGTGAACTGCACAATAAGTCGAGCTTAATATAAAATTATTACTATATGGATTCGTTGAACGCAAAGCAAAAGCCCTCTTACTAAGGCACTAACGCTAGATAATTAACTTAATTGATGAATTTACAAGTAGTATGAAAAATTGAGCTCAGTGAATCACTCCAGATTGACACAATGATATAATTCGCGCTGCTTTCTCAACTTATAACACTTAACGTTCTGTCTCCCATTAGTTCTCACTAGTTTCTTGATTAATATTCATCTACGCGTACATGGTTGCTGGAAATTTTGAACAGACAGAGAGATGTTTTGAGGGGTTTCATGGCGGACACATTCTGCAGTGCTTCTTCCATTTAGATAAAATCTGGCAGATTGGGGTAAGGTGAGGAGCCCCCAAAGACATCAATGACGAAGTGAGTTATGGTCTCAACGCAGTTGCGATATTGTGGTGCAAAGTGCGCACCACAATGCACTTAAACTTGCCCGTTACGAAATCTTCCTTCCAGGCCTCTGGTCGATATTTCATCTACCATTGTACCCTATTGCCCAACGACTTGCAGCCTGGGAGTCAACACGTTAGGATTCCATTTCTCTAGACTTTAACGCGGCGTAAAGCAATAATGATACGTTATTTCATCGATAATGGGGGTCGTTTGAGTAACACTGAACGTGGGGATATTGCTATTATGTATTAAAAGCCATTTGATCCAATAAGGATAGATACACTCACCCAGCCGGAGCCAAGAGTGGCTTTATTACCATCACCCCACCCTATTTGCTCTCTGTTGATTTGATAAGTTTTTATTCCATGAATTTAGTACTCTTCGTATGCTCACCCATTTTCCGCGCGTTGGTAAACTTCATTTCTGGTTCTGTCAGCATTTTCGCTTCTCCACATTTCAATTCAACTCAAGCGTACATAACGTAATAGAATCCGCAAGTCATCTTCCTTTCATGCGGATCTTCAGGTTGGCTGCCTAGTCCTACGACAGTGTCGTATACAAGGGCAATCTAGATCGTTGTTAACTGAATGCATTTATGGCCGGAAAGAATCGCTTACATCCGGGAGAACAACGTTAAAATTAGCCAAGCTGTGGGCAGGCGAGAAATCCAATCGCAGACCAAATGTTAAACGGAGGCCTAGCTCAAACGTACCGCCAAGCTTTGAACTTCCATATAAAATATCATCAGAGGGAATTGAGATGTTGCTCACGATGCCGGTATTGACTGGTGACGTTTGATTCAGAGGTGGAAACACGGCAGCTTGGGATGCCAGATCAGTGACAACGCGAGCGCTCTGACGCCCAATAATAGTCGCGCTTGAACGAGAGTAATCTCTCAAACCCACGCCTTTCAGCGTGGCCAAGTAATAGCTAATTTGGTAGTAGGGATCAAATGATATCCAGGCATTTGGGTTTGCAACCTCATCACTCTCTTTGAGGATACTGATAGGCTCGTCATGCGTCATGACGGGATTGCCTTGATCTGCCTTGGAGATGTCGAATCTTCCAATTCCTGCTACTAGCATTTTTAGGTCGGTTTCTCCCGTAACGTTTAGTCGCCCACGTGCATCCTCCACTTTTAAGTTGCCATTTTCAATAGTTGCCTGTGTTTGTGAGTTTTCTCTCCGCCTATCAACCAGGTGCTAGACACATGACTCACTAGGATGGAGACGAAATAGTTGATCCCGGCAGTCATATTCCCGACGATGCCGGCCCGGATCTCTCTATCCTCCATTTCCTTGCAATTATCGCCTCCGGTATTGCACTGCCTCTTTTCATGGAACAAAGACGTGGTTAGGTCTCGTTTGACATAGATCGAATCTCGATCAAGTGAACGACGAAGGTCTCCTTGCTCTGAATCGGTCTCAAACTCTTCAAACGACGAAGGGTATTGTTCTTCGCTATTTGTGGATTGAAAAGCAGCAGAATTCGGGTCATTAGTCCAGTTAAATGGTGTAGTTGAATAATCCATCTGAAGCGCAATTTTCCCCGCGTCTTTCCTGGCGAGACTGATGTCAAAGTCAAACCTGAGATCAAAGACTTCTGAGGTGGGGGGCCCATAAACATCCGGTACATGTTGGTCTGTTTCTAATCAGGATGACTGCGAATGTAGAGTAACCTGAAGCTCACCTTCAGAGGTAACTAAGGATATTGCCCTAGCAAAGGTATTATGAGCGCACTATCACAGCCTATTAATCCTGGTTCATGTAATTAGAAACGACTCTCATCCTACGTTTTCTGGCATCTGGATGATGGTTCCCTCCACGCCTTGTTCCATGACTCGGAAACAGCCCTCCACGTCATTGCCGAGACAAACAACTCTGGCTGCGTGGGCTTTGTCATAACGATGATCCAGGACATCAGGAGGACAGTCGAGGAAAGCTAACGGTTCCGGCTCAGAGCTTCGCGATTTGAACGAGGCGATTGCAAACGAGTCACCAGACATTAGCAAGGATGCATACGGCGCTCCAGATCGGTGAGACTCAGAGGGATGGTGGTAATTAGTAAATCTGACGTGGCCATATTTAGGCTCAATATTTGTCAATGGAGCTTCGTCAGGAAATATCTGCTTCAGGTCGTCTAGTGTAGCGGCGTTGGAAGCAGATACGAGCACACGCTGGAGGGTGCATATCAGTCCAACAAGCGTGTACAAGGAGAAGAGTGGATCTTTGAAGGGAGCCATTTCGAGAAGAATATCCTCAATGAAACCCCTCCTGGGTGTATTACAACCGTCTGGCAAACTGGCTCCGGTGGTTGACGGCTCACCAAACTGATCGAACACGTAATTGGCTTGGGAAGCAAATCGGTAATCCACGAAATCCAATGCAACACATTGCCCCTTTTCGTTTAATGAGCAGTCAGCTTAGCTAACACAATCTACAACACAAATCTTAGTAACTGGAGCCCCACTTAATGAAAATTGTCCTTTAACTGAAAATATTTTGCTATCCAGGTGAATTTTGTATGGGTAGCTCCAATACTGGAAACTAGAGTGGGGTTGTGAGTGCAGGGGGGGTTACTATGTAGGATAAGATCAGGGGTCTGGGGCAGCTATAATCTAGGGTGGGCAGAAATATTTAATCAAAAATTCAAATGCAATTTAATAGCAGCTAATTAGCTTAGCTCACACTTTAGATTGGCCCTACCACATCATTCCGTGTTCATACCATTAGATGCAAACCCTCCATAACTTGAATTGATTCAGCTGCACGGGTTTCGTTCCAGTTACCAGGATCTTTACTGTGCAACGATGTGAATACCATCATATCTTAGATTGTGCTCAATCTGACATCTGAAAATCAACCTAGTTACGCCGGGTCAAAAAGAAAAAAAATAGGCACGATGATTAGCAACTAGCCAGATTTTAGCGGGAGTTGGTGTTAGAAAATTCGCAAAAGAATGATATGAGCAAGTCTCGAGTCACTGGCTGGAAAAGTTGGGCTCTCAGCCGTCCCCATATAAAAGAAATGTCTATCAGAATCAACTGGTCCACTTCCCCGTTAGACTACCCAGATAATAATTATTTGGAATTGCGCGTTGTGAGTATTCTACCTGAATTTTGTTTATGAGATGAGAACATGCAAGTAACTCTCGGGAAATTGTGGGTGGAGAAATCGTGTCTACGGAATGGGGTGATGGTGACACACCAAACAATCGCGTCGCGTCGGGCGCCTTTCCTAATCAATAGGCATTCGTAAATAATCTGAGAAAATGGTTTGGGCACTTTTCTTGCAGAACGCGCCTCGCCTGAATCCTTCATGGGTCTCGCAGGAGGGCTTGTCGAAGACCATCACGCGTGGACAGCACGTGGCTGGATAGTTCCCAGGTAGCATTTCCTTGTCCTACCCTGACTGGGGATCGAATTTTCATATACAATTATTCGCAATATCCCAAGCGGATAAGTTTCCTCCTAGAGATATATGGCCAAAGTTTGGGCCTGTAATTTGCCAGTGAAGATCTTGTCTCGTGGACACGATATGCGGGTGAGCATACATGTACGCTCGCAAGGCATCCGAGGGAGTATTGATTTGCGTGATTGAATTCGGTCCAAAGTATTGTTTAAGTGTGTCCCAGTACTCCTCCTTGAAGCATAGCAACCAGCAGTATCCACTCTCAGGTTCTTGATTCGAGATCGACGGTGAGTAATGCTATCAATGTTTAGAAAGTTTATATGCGGACTGGGGCTGATACGAAAAACCTGGATATTGTGTTGTGTATAATGGTACGGATACGAGACCGTCGGCACCCAAACCTGAGCAGGGGGAGGAGAGGAGAGGACCCAGCTAACTGGTTGGGGGTAGTAATAGGAGTACCAGTAAAACTGGTAACTCATGTTGTGGGTGACACAGAAACACTGAATCTGGTTTCTTGCAAACTAGGAGCTGAAAAGAAAGAAAAAACCTCGCGCCAAGGGCAGTGGCAGAAAGTTTACTTGGAGGGCTGATCGAACGAGCCTTGAATCGACAACCTGCACACACTTCCCTTGCCGTGACACATGGTTTTGTAGCATTCAGCCTCAAAGAGGGGTTTGGGGCGTTCTAGGCATCCACAAAATACGTGTCAAAGGGCCAGTGGCTACAAAATGCACTTTTTAGTGTGACTGTGACGTAGCGAATGGCTGACAGGGCAAATGTGCACTTTGTTGCAATGCATCAAGCCGCCAAGAGGCACGGTTGAGTTGCCTACCCTATAGCATCCCATGTGATCATGGGTTGGTCGCACAATGTGGCCGCCAGGCTGCTTTATAACGAGAAGAATAGGGGGCACTGGGATATTTCAGATTCAAGGTTTAAGGAGAAATAGAAGCCACCACATAGTTTGCGCCTGCATATAATGTTGAAAGAAAATCGACTGCTATGAAATATTATTGAAAGCATGGAGGTCTTCTGAGAGTTCTGACAAGACTATGACGCATCCTAAAAACTAAAATACTAGCTTGGTCCTCTTCCATTGACCACATGCTTCACATATGAGCTGCAACAGGTCGAAAGGTTTTCAATATTTTATATTGAAGATGGAGTTCCATCATCTTGGAGGGACGTCGAGGATCTTTGAACTTTTTCATATGGCATGGATCTGGGAGGGACCGGCGCCTCAGCCAAAGGCAGAGGTGAGGTAGGTGAATATCTTAGCATCTCCAAAATAAGCAAGGCAACTTTGTCTAAGTCAAGAATGCGGCACCGGAGCTTCTAAATCTAGTAGCTGCGCTTTGCAAACTAATGCCGGATGGTGCACCAAAGAAGTTACGGAGGTGCCGGTTCCGCTGTTCCGGCATTCCGATATGATCTCTCCACCAAGTGTTAGGTGCATTCTAGCACCCGGAAAGCGATTTGGCGTTGGTAATCCTTAGTTCTAGTAAAATTGTCACGGAATAAAGGATGATAAGGCACTTCCATTTGACATTTCTGAATCATTGAATGGGCAGGCTTCTGGTAATAAAACAGTATCCGACAATTCAATTTCAGTGTTCCAGGGTGCTGAATTGTGATACGATCCTATCATTGACACAATCAAATACATCAGCAAAATGTAAGTAACCACGCGAGTTCCTTATGGAGCCTTGCGACTTAAATGGAATCATAGGGAAACATATTCTGCATCTAGTGCTTTCTTCGAAGCGCTTGCTGAGGTGAGTACTTGACGCATCTTAGGTGCAAACGCAATGATGGAATATTACTCTATTTGCCATGTGTTAACACGATAAACTCTAGGCCGGGGTTAGCCATGTATTTGTCAACCTGGGCTCAGATCATCCCGCTATTATGGAGGCGCTGGCAAAAGGGACTACTCCTCGAGGCACCAAGTTTCCCAGAGTTATCACCTGCCCGCATGAAGTAAGCCACGGCCTTGAAAAAAAGAAGAACGATATGCAAACTAATTTGCTGCAAAGATGGTAGCCATGTCTATGGCAGACGGATTTGCGCGCCTCATCGGAAAGCCCCAGTGCGTGCTAGTTCATGTTGACGTCGGCACTCAAATGCTTGGATGCGCGATGCATAATGCCTCAGTTGCACGTTGCCCAGTTCTCGTATTCGCGGGCCTTTCGCCATTCACCTTGGAGGGAGAAATGCGTGGCTCCCGAACCGAATACATCCACTGGCTTCAAGATGCTCCAGACCAAAAGCAAATCGTATCGCAGTTCTGCAGATATACGGGTGAATTCAAAACAGGAAAGAATGTGAAACAGATGGTTAATCGCGCTCTCCAGTTTTCAAGAAGCGACCCAAAGGGCCCAACCTATTTGGTCGGTGCCCGAGAAGTCATGGAGGAGGATATCACGCCGTACTATCTGGACCAACAACTTTGGGAGCCTATTGCTCCAGCAGCACTGCCGCAAGAGGGAGTTGAGATGATCGTTTCACTCCTTGCTGCAGCTCGAAAGCCTCTAATCATTACAGGTTATTCTGGTCGTAACCACGCTACTGTTCCTGAATTGGTTAAGCTGGTCGAAGCAATTCCGGGTACCCGTGTTCTCGATACCCTTGGAAGCGATGTTTGCTTTCCGTACACCCACCGAGCTTCCCTAGGGGTAAGGATTGGGAAACATCAAAGTATCCAGGAAGCCGATGTTATGATTATCCTGGACTGTGACGTCCCCTGGATTCCGACACAGTGCAAGATCAAGGCAGACGCCAAGATTATTCACATTGATATCGACCCTCTCAAGCAGAATATGCCGCTACACTATATTCCGGCCTTCCAGCGATACAAAGCGGACTCTTGCACAGCTTTGAGCCAGCTAAATAAATACATCACAGCACATGAGAAGTTCTCCCAGCTGACTAAAAGCGAGCCATACATCTCTCGCTGGGCCGCACTCGCGGAGGACCGCCGCCTGGAATTGGGGAAGGCTGCCAAGCTTGCCGCGCCCCCGCTGAGCGATGATTTGTCGCCCAGCAGCTCTTATCTCTGCTCTGAGCTTAAGAAGAAATGTCCGCAGGATACAATCTGGTGTATTGAGGCTGTGACCAACGCCATGTTTGTCTATGATCAACTTCAAGTTGATGTTCCCGGCCAGCTTGTCAACGGTGGAGGTGGTGGTCTCGGATGGTCTGGCGGAGGCACCATTGGCGTCAAGCTTGCTTCAGACTGGGTCGCTGGCGGATCCGGTAAAGGTAAGTTTGTTTGCGAAATTGTTGGAGACGGAACATATATGTTTGGTTCCCCAGGAACCGTCTACTGGATCGCGCGAAGGTATTCGCTGCCTACTCTGACGATTGTATTGAGCAACAAAGGTTTGTTCACATTCTTGATCACTCGATTTGAAAAAAATAGCTGTCATTAGAAACTAACCAATAAAATAGGCTGGAATGCTCCTCGCAACTCCCTGGAGCTCGTTCACCCTAATGGTTATGGATCTAAGGTGTCGAATGAAGAGCTCAACATCTCATTTTCGCCGACACCTGATTATTCTGGTATTGCAAAGGCTGCTGCTGGTGGAAAAGCGTGGGCTGGAGTAGTTTCTAGTGCTCGGGATCTCACAAGACTACTCCCGGAGGCCATAGCAGCTGTTCAAGGAGGACTTTCAGCGACCATGGAAGTTCGTCTGGCAGGTTCATGGGACAACCAATAAGTAGGCAACGTAACATATCTGGATATTCAAATTCCAATGGTATAATTCAATGTTACTGGGGTAATTTTTGTTCATCAACTTTAGGCCTCCTTGCAGATGATCGCTGGAGCGAGGACTGGCGATGGCGCAGAGGTCTATCGCCATGATTTGGAAGTTTAAACAAGAATATTACAAATGAGGTTCGGCATTTTGCCATGCTTTCAACACCTCGGAGCTTATTGAACGTTCACGAGGTTAAGCCATCATATTTTGTAAAATGTATACTTATTTGGTGTTTGATAAGCAACTAGCTGATATCCTAGGTACCGATTCGACCCACGTGAAGACCTCCCGTAATAGCAATATCTGCGCCAGTGGTGTAACTGGAAGCATCGCTAAGAAGATAGATAACCGCTCCAGTGAGATCATCCCTCGTACCAATACGCTGGAGTGGCGGAGTGTTCACCATAATCTCATTCATTGCCGGATTCGCTTTTCTTACTTCCTGCGTCATCTCCGTGTCAATGAAGCCTGGGGATATAGTATTGACACGGATCTTGTATGGTGCAAGCTCGACGGCCAGTGACTGGGATAGAGTTTTCACCGCTCCCTTTGTTGCACTGTAAGCAGACATACGGTGGTGTGGTAGTACTGTGTGAGCAGTCACGGATGCCACAAGCACAATGCTACCTCCACTGCCCTGTTTCTTTATTTGCTTGGTTGTAAGCTGTGTCGAAAAGTACGTCCCAATAACCTATTCTCCAAGTTAGCTTAAACCTTCTCATTTGTAGTTGAAACTCACATTGACGTCATGAATTCGTTTTGCTTCTTCCCAACCGCTTTCCTCAAATGCCTTCTCCAGCGCGAGGCCAGCACAAGTTACGCACCCGTCGATGGTGCCTAATACTTCCACTGCTTGTGTGAAAGCATCGGTAAGGCTCTTCTCGTCAGTCACATCAGTGTGAACATAAGCAGCCTTGACCCCGTATTTAGTTGCTAAGGCGTTGAAATCCTGTCCCAGGGTCTCCTTGATATCTAGCGCCACCACATTTCCGCCCATTTGGGCTATCGCGTCAACAACTGCGAAACCAATGCCCTGTGCACCTCCTGTCACGACGTAATTTCGACCATTAATGTTGAATGAATCGCGCACGTTTGTGAATGAAGCCATTTTGGTATATGGATGATGGCCGTGATGGCTTAGAAATAAGTATCTATCGCAGAATGCACACTACCAAGGCCTGAACAGCGTCTTTTGCATCTGACGTTAGCTTTTATTTGAATGCTCTCCAATATTTTCTTACCAATTGAAGAATATTTTAGAAAGATTGCCACGTCGCGTGATGGATAATAACGGAATTGCGGAACCGGTTCTCTCCTCAAAATTCGGAACATTAGGAAGCTCGTAGCGCCACTGCGCGTCGGATGGCTGAGATGCGCATTGTGGGGTTGACCATTGAGTTTTCCATACACAAGGAGTCAAGACCATGTAGTGGCTGATACCGGGGATAGATCGGGACACTCTCGTGGCCAACCGCGAGCCGCATATTTCCTAGCTTATCAATTGACCAAAAAGAGACGGAAGTTGCAGTGTTTAATAATAGACTGAGTGATGTGAAATATCACAGGCCAGCCTTCAGATCGTACCCTTACATTATTCGACAACACGACATAGAATTCACTCCAGGAAAAGAGAACTTCCAACCATCCAAATATGGCCATTGGAAACACCTGGAGGCAGCTTGATATCGCCATTATTGGTGGCGGTATCGGCGGCCAGGCTTCAGCAGTCTCCCTTCGTAGACAGGGACACAAAGTCACCATCTACGAGCGAGCTGACTTTGCAGGAGAAGTTGGCGCATCAATCTCATGTGCCGCCAATGGGACCCGATGGCTTGAGGACTGGAAAGTCAACATTGAGCTTGGTGATCCCGTCATTCTAGAGAAGCTGATCAGCCGTGACTGGAAGACGGGTGAGCCCGTCAGTGTGTATGACCTATCCGACTATAAGGAGCGATGGGGATATGTGCGTTTATCCCATGTTTTACTCGGGATATGTGCTAATTACTCGATAGGTGTACTATATGTTTCACCGGCAGTATATGCATCGGATGCTGAAAGACAGTGCCATTGGGAATCATGGAGAAGGTATCCCAGCGAAACTGATCGTTAATCACAAGGTAATTTCTGGAGAAACTGATGCTTCTAAGTGCCTTCATGCTGAGGTTGTGCTAGGCTGAGGGTGTAAACCTCGAAACTGGCGAGATCACCTTCACCAATGGGACCAAGGTGAAGCATGACGTAGTTATCGGGGCTGATGGTATTGGCTCCACAATCCGTCAAGTCTTGGGCATCAAGACAGTTCGCAAGCCTGCTACCTGCACCTGCCTCCATACCAACGTGGATACTAAGAAGGCGGTTGAGCTTGGCTTGGTCGATTACTCCAAGAACAGCGCCATCGAATACTGGGGTGGCTACCACACACATTTCAAGATTGTCCTATCTCCTTGTAATGGCGGTCGTCTTCTGTCCTACTACTGCTTCTTCCCCCGAGAAGCTGGAGATCTAGCCAATCAATCGTGGGACCAAGCTGCAACCGTCGAGGAACTACTGGCTCCGTATCCGGATTTAGATCGTCAAGTCTTCAAGCACTTGGAGCTGGGTTACGAAGTCCGCCCATGGAGGTTGTGGCTCCACGAACCCTACCCCTTCTGGCAAAAGGGTTTAGCCTGCATCATGGGTGATGCGGCGCATCCAGTGAGTATAGGCCTGATCTATAGGCTGGGAAGTGCACTGATGCTAACTGAATTTGTCAAGATGATGCCCGATCAAAGCCAGGGTGCATGTCAAGCTATTGAGGATGCGGCAGCCTTGGGGCTTGTCTTTGGCAAGGAGAATTTCACCGGTGACATCCGAGAGGCTCTACAAATTTACGAACAGGTCCGAAGGCCAAGGGGGACCAAAGTTCAGGCGGCATCAGCTCGTGCACGAGAGAATATTAACGAGCGTATCGGTAAGACCCATCTCCTCCTGCAAGGTACACATAAGGTTGACAGATGGAAGGTTTCTCCAGTAACACGAATACAACCGTCTACGCCGTTGAGAATGAAGAAAATAAGCTGACTATCGAAGAAATGAACCTGTAAGTACAATGATGCGCCACTGGGGTCTAGGCTGATTGAAGGAAATAGCTATGACATGAAGGCTCATGTCAAGGAAATGCTGAATGCTCGCAGAAAAGCGGCAACCCAGAACGGCCACTAAGGTGGGTGGCTAATCTCAATAGACAGGCCTAGTCTGCCCAACCGGGCTTCTTAGACCACCTGGGGATAGGTTCTGTATTCCACGAATTCGTTATTTCAATCTTGTCGCTCTCAAATTTCCACTCGCTATACGTGAATATGCTGTGCGGCCTTCTCTCTAGAATATATCCCGAGAATTGCCGAGTTTAGATTGTACACCTTTGCCCTCTCCACGGCGATCAGTTCTATAATTCTCGTAAGGAGCAAGAGCCAGGTCATGGAAAGATAACACTGAATTGTCGGATTGCAGTAAACCGGGCGAGCTATAGCTGACTTACATTTCGCACTATCACCCGGTTGATGTCGTGAACCTAGGCCATCGAGGGGACATCAATCTACTGCCCAACAGTGCCACTTGAATTCGGATTGACACACGAATTAGCTAATCATATTTAATCGCGACTAATTTTGGTTACGTTTGTTATCATTGTGTTGGTAGGTCGCATGATGCCGATCCCCCATTCCGTTCCGTCGTTCCGTTCCGTCGTTCCGTTCCGAAGTAACTCCCCCACGGCCCTCCTGACAGATCCGCGATAACATCAAATTAGTCCCGGCATTTAGGTTTGTATAATAGAAGTTTTTATGAAAGATAAACCAGACCATTCAGAGTATATTGCTAAGATAAGATAGGCAATCCATGAAGCGAGGACCGTAAGAGGATGAACAGAACGATTGGGTGCGCATCGCGCTGTTCACATCTTGATTCCCAGCAGCCTTGGTGGCCCTCGCAACTGTCACCATTGATTCAACAATGCGTAAATATTTACAATTATGCCAACTGTAAAACTTTGCGATTTCTATCTGACTTCAACCTGACGTGTGTGAGATAGCTCTGCAACATGGGCAGACCTCATAATTTGGAATCTCTCCTGACTATCTTCTTTGCATAAGGGTGATTATTACCTCTTACAAGGTGGTCGAGCTCAGCTATGTTCACGTAGGTTGGGCTGGCATCCCGCATAAGATGCGTCATGCCACAAAGCCGCATTGCCGTTTCGACTTCGTCGCGAATGACTGTTTCAATCATCAGTAAAAATGCGCCAACTGAGACCTGCATTAGTTTCGAGGTACAGCGAGACTCACTGTCAATGGCGTGTTCTACGCCCTCCTGGCCGTAGTTTACGGAATACAGGAATGGTCGACCAAATCCGACCGCGGAAGCACCGAGACATATCGCTTTGACCACGTCCGAGCCTCTTCGAAAACCTCCGTCAATGAGGATCTCCATCGACTCAAGGACTTCAGGGCAGTTTTTGTGTAGCTCAAGCAAACTGACAATAGCAGGCTGCGCGGTATCTGCTGCCCTACCACCGTGATTACTTATGACAATTCCTTGGCACCTATGCTGCATAGCTAGTTTGGCATCTTCCCATCGTTGGATGCCCTTAACGACGATAGGCAATGTTGTAATTGCTCTGATCCAGGAGATATCATCCCAATTCAAGGTTGGGTCAATGAAAGAGCCATTTTGGCGAGCAAGTCCGGCTCCCTTCTTGTCTTTGCCCCGCGTCGTCAAGCCCATGTTGACGTTGGCAATCGGCGTTTCCGGTTTCACCCTCTCATCTGCTTCTCTCTTTGATACCACCGGAAGGTCCACTGTGACAAAGATGGCCTTGACCTTTCCTGAGGAGGTAACCTGTTTGAGGACCTCTTCAGACTTCTTACGGTCCTTGTTGACATACAGCTGAAAGAAAGCATGCTGTGGAGTGACATCAAGAATTTCCTGATATGGATAGGATGCGGGGTGGAAATGCACTGGATGATACCCCTGGTGCTAGCCGCCTTGGCTAATGCCAACTCGCCTTCCGGACCTGCAGTTCTGACGGCACCGGTAGGCGAGATGAATATTGGAACATTGAGATTGCATCCGAAAAGACGAGTTTTGGTGTCGACAGTTCCTACGTTTCGCATGATGGCTGGACGAAACCAAATTTGCTTCAACGCAGTTGCATTTGCATCACGTGTAATGTTGTCGTTGGACGCTCCACTGATGTATGCCCATGCCTTTTTGGACAGTGTCCGACTAGCAACATCCTCAAGGTCGTAGAGGTTGATGATCTCACTCAAGTCTGGTTTCTCTGGCGATGATGCGTTGGTCGTCTGGGCAATCTTGGGGGCAGCTGTTGCCTCCCAGCTATCTGTAACTGTCGATTGATCCAAAGGCCCCATGTGATACTGCTTCTCAAGCATCTTGGAGATGAGGGAGGGCGCATGGACCCCATTATACTCCTCTGAGGCATCGCCTCCTGCATATTTGTAGATGACTAGTGGCGGTGTTAGCAATACGACGGCACCAAACAAAAAGCGTACACCAAAAGGACATACTTTCCGCCCCTCCTGGATGCTTTGGGGCAAAGGCCGTCATGTCATAAACCTGACCATCAACAACTAGCCATACGTCGTCGGCTTTGTTGTGCTGCTGAATTTCCAGTACAGGAATTTTTCTCGACATATCTGCCGATCGACGACTACTCACGCCACAGTGATGCGATTGAGGCAGATGTGGTACACTGCGTCTTGGAGAGTCGATATCGCTAGGCCGTGAAGCCAGAGATATCTATGCCCTCAAGATAACGAGATGATAGGAACATTCCGAATATGTTTCCGCATCCGATGTCGTTTGATTACCCTCGCCCGACCGTCTCAGGGGTTCACAAGTGTTCTTAAACAACCAATCAGCTGCTTGCTCGGGGATGCTCCCGGCCTGGATCGTAAAATGCGGGGAAGTTATGAGACTAACTTTCACAGTAGCTAGTTTTAAAGGTTATTTATTTCATATCATCATCAATGATAATCTTCTTGTTTTTGTCGTTCGCTTTTTGGAATGCTCATCATTATTCTAGTTGAGCAAAAAAAATTATCTTCTCGTTTTACTATCATCGTTTGGTTTGTTACCAACATGGCGTCTCCAACTCCATGTAAGAGGAACTCTAATGCCCAACCGCATCAAGCTCAGCTAATGGGAAAATTCCAGCCACCTCGAAGAAGGCCGAGCCGGCGTCGGAAGATTTTGTCGTCGCTGAGCCTTGCCAATCAACAGTAGAGGTAATATTCTTGCTTGCGTCTCATATGACCATGTTAACGCGAAATAGACATACAAAAACTTCAACACGTTGTCGATGCTCTCCCTTGCCGTGTCGCTCATGGCAACATGGGAGGGGCTCTGCAGCACCATGGGATCGGCTTTGAGAAGCGGTGGCCCAGTTTCGCTTGTTTATGGCTTCATCGGTCAGGATCCGAATCACTGAATGCTAAGACTGTACAATCTAATCGTGTGGCCCCCAAGTACAGCTGCCTTGATTGGGAGTATTTGCACAGCCATGTCGCTGTCAGAGCCAGCATCCATGTGAGTCTCCAATCTCCCCATATCCAGAGTAATTAGACTAAAATTCAAAGGTATCCATCTGCAGGTGGTCAATATCATTTCATCGCACAATTGAGCTCTCCTTCGCATAGAGCCATCTTGAGTTGGTATTCCGGTTGGCTTACCCTGCTTGGATGGCTAGCGTTAACGGCGAGCGCACCGTTTGCATCGGGAACACTTATTCAAGGTCTCATTACTCTGAACTACCCCGACTACACTCCGGAAAGATGGCATGGCACTCTGCTATACATTGCCGTATTGGCCATTGCATTTGGTCTTAACCTATGGGGGAGCAGGCTCCTACCCATGTTGGAAAACCTCATCATGACGCTTCATGTTCTCTTCTTCTTCGCAATGATTATCGCCATTGCCGTTCTTCCACCTACCAGAAACTCGGCGCAATTCGCTTTCACGCATTTTGAAAACAGTACCGGCTGGGAGAGTGACGGAATAGCATGGTGTCTTGGATTATTGACGTCCTCTTACATCATGATTGGTATGAAAGCATCTCAAACCTGTCAAAGTTCAATCTAATACGACCAAAGGCTACGATTCTGCAACGCATATGTCCGAAGAAATGAATGACCCCCGTGTTGGTGTCCCCCGCGCTATGGTCGGCTCCCTAGTCATTAACGGGGTGATGGGCTTCGCGATGCTCATTGCTCTGCTCTTTGGCATGGGAGATCTCCAAACTGCGCTTGATACCCCGACCGGGTTTCCAGCTATAGAAATATTCGCACAAATGACCCGAGGCAATCTCCCGGCAGCCAGCGCAATGACGTGCACAATCATCATCTCAGCATCATTGGCTACAGTGGGGTTGCTCGCATCAACTTCGCGCACTCTATGGGCCTTTGCTCGCGACGGTGCTCCTCCTTTCTGCCTTTGGCTATCACGCTTAGACCGTCGACGACACATTCCATCCAATGCAGTCATGTCTTCTTCCGTGTTCTTGGTCATACTTGGCCTGTTGAATATCGCATCCACCACAGCCTTCAACGCCATACTTTCTCTCACTGTGGTAACTCTTTGTCTGACATACCTCCTCCCAATTGTCGCTATGCTGTATAGGAAAATATGGACTCCCGAGAAGCTACAGTATGGCCCCTGGCGTCTTTCACCCACAGTCGGCGTCATCACCAATGGTTTGGCTATCTGCTATAATGTTTTTATTTGCATCTTTTTACTTCTGCCACCATTTCAACCTGTTACCCCTACAAACATGAATTATGCGGGTGTTGTGCTTGGATCAGTTCTCATTTTAGCCACTGCCGACTGGATTGTGCGTGGGCGCAAGGTTTATACTGGACCATTGGCGAGTCATTGATCTTCACTAGGGGGGCTTTATGGGAAAGTGGGATGCGAGGGCTGACACTATCGTACTTTCAAATAGTATAGTATTCTAATCCTACTCAATTCAATCCAAGTCTTTCGGCACGATGACCCTACAACATGGTCCCACTCAGAAGAAGCCGATGCCTTGAGCTATGCGTAATTTATTGACGACGCATGCTATGTGTCTTTACTTAGTTTACCACCTTCCGGGGATGTAGAATCGGCTTATCATACAATCGTGTGCTAAGATTCCTTCAATTATTGTCTCCCAAGTTACCTATCTTGCCACACTGAGCCCGCAAACCATCTCTGAAATTCACTGTTGACATATGGACCGAGGTCGATCTCGTCTTCCAACCCGGCATAATTTTGTAGGAGAGGAGGTTCCATCATCAAGTTTGGATCGAGTTCTTCAGTGAAGCCGGCTACTGATATCGATAGATTCTGGCCTACACCTGATGTGGCCCGCGTTTTATCGCAAATGCTGGTGCCATGACTGGATGTTCCAAATTAGCTGGATTCCAAGTGATGCAGCCAAGCCAGGTGTTCGGATTGACTTACTCAATTCATCAACTAAACGCAATAGTTGCCGAAGGTATGCAATACATCGCCGAAGCAGTATACTACCTGTACCGAGGCGAGTAAGAGCTTCAATGGCCTTGAATAATGTATCTCTCCCGCTCTCCATTCGGTGAAGTCTGCTAAATTCCGCCTCAGAATCGTCAATGGGAATAAGAAGACTGCCAAATATGACCAGCCCTGCGTTGAATGCTAAATACCGAATCAGATAACAGTGATTAAGTTGCTAATCGGTAACAAGAGGCCTTCTTACTGTAATAAATTGTAAACCACCACGCCCCGAGAAAGTCGTTTCCCAATTCTCTAGTAGTAAGCACGTGGTAAATCAAGAAGATTATCTCCTCTGCCGACTCGGCACATTGTCGTGTGAGTCTAGTCTGTGCCTGATTTAATGAATGTTGCGGCCTGGCAGGGTCGATATCGGCCTTGAGTAACTTGGTCAACATCGGTCGTTGAAGGAGCAGCTGGGTGTTGAGGTATCTCAATGTCAAAATAAAGCGGTATCGCTCAGTTTGTGGCGCTATTTGATTCACATGTACAATGTTGGAGAGTGAAACAAGTGATAGCCCCGGGGGTAATGCTTGCCGCCATGAAGTCATTTCTTGCTGCAGGTGAAATATTCGAGCGGGAATGTCCATTTCGAAAGGCTCATCACAACCCAAGTTGTTTCCGTAGAGACTGCCCATAATTTTCCAAAGGAATTTGTACAATGTTCTGAGACGTTAGGTATGAGTATATGAGACGAGACGATGAAGACCCACATGGTAGCTGTATAAAAGGCAACCCCAATTTCTCCCCCAACATCTCCTGAGACCACTGTAGGGAGATCAAGCTTGACGTAATCTTCCGGAATAGTGCTTGGTCGACCATAGGTCATGCTTAGGCTTCTATACCCAATTAGAATGTTATCCAATCGTCATCTCATGTGCATAACACACCGGTCTAGAATCACACATCCATACCACGTGCGCTTCCTCATCTCTTGTTCAATCGGTGGTGCATTTCGTGAAGCCTCTTTTGAGTGTAGTCCAATGGAAAGCGCTGCTTTTACGGCGAGGCCATGAGTGATCCATGTCTGCACGGCCTTTTGTGTCCCCTGCAGGTATTGGCTAGTGAGCAGCAAGTATTGGACTAGATAAAGTTAGCAACCAGCCAGCAGCCTGGAACGTAAAATTAACTTGCCTGTTTCCAGAGTCGTCCCCCTAATCATTTGCTTTTTGCAAAGCTCTTGTGCTCGCTTAAAGAAAATATCAGATTTGACAGTGATGAGAAGACGTTTGTCATCTCCATCGTTGCTCAACCCACACGTTGCCATTGCGAGTACCATATTCAGCAGGCCCAGCCAGGTCCGGCGTACTTTAGCATGGAACTGCTTTTGTTTTAACTGGCGATAAGTCTCGAGAAATGACGGCTCATGGATGTAGGGGAACAACATGCCGGTGTTAGAAAAGTACTTTCCAATCAGATACTCAGTTTCGTGATCAGGAGGGAGATGATTATGTCCATCCCATAATGTAGGTGCTGTCGTGGTATGATCGCCAGATGGCTGAGCTTGGGTTTCAATAATATTGGTGGTATTTGTATCCTTCGCATATACTTCCCCATTCAATGAAGGGCTCGGTACGTTACTTCCAGGTCCTCTCTTCGCCATCGCTCGGAAAATGACACGCATGAGGGAGATATTGGATGATGGGCCTATCACTGTGAACAATGGGTATGTTACTATCGCTTATGCCATTCCACTTACCAAAGTAACCACAGTCTTGTTCATCAATAAGAGACATTGCCATACCGTCAGGTTCATTGGCATCTGCTAGCTGATCTGACTCTTGGTTCTGCAGACTGACAACTACTGTGCCCACTGCAGGGGCCGTTGGTTCTGATATAACTTCACTTGGGAAGGATGTTGGTGTTGTGCAATGGTTTTCTAGATCCGAAGTATCTAACCAGCCATTTGAGTGTCGCATTATTTTCTCGAGTGCTTCAACTCGTGATTCTAAACTGGTAATAATGCTACAAGAGATGTTAAGTTAAATATACGAATTTGTTTCATCTTTTAGGGATGTTTCCGTACGCACTCTTTTCCAATTATGAGATTGGCCGATGAATTAGGCATTTCATACACACATTCGAATCCCATTTTCTCGCATAATGAACATTTTGGGCGACTTCCGTTGCACTGGGTTACAAATACATAGATTAGCGATGAAGAGACGTACAAGGAGATGCTGCCAGGCACCGAAGCGGGTTCCGAGGAGAGCTACCCTAGACTTGCGGATGCGACAAGGGCTACAAGCAAGTGCAGTGCGACGTCGCTTGTTATTGGACGTATCAAAGCCGTCAACATTCTTATGGGAATTCTTGGCCGTCGCAACATTGGAGGCACTGTCGCTGGGTTTGATATTCGTCATTCTTTATTGTCCCAAGAACTCAGGATTGGAGGATAGGGATTAAGATGGCAAGGTGCAGGCAGCTCTTGCCCCTCCAACCCCATCGCTTGCCCTCAGCCGGTTGATTTTAAGCAACGCAGCAAGTACGCATTGGCTATTTTAGGAAGGCCCACCTTCCACTTCCGTTCCGCATTCCGAATCTCCACATACACCTCAACTACGGCAGGAGCAGATTAAGGCGGCTTGATGGCGTCTTGGAGCCACATGTCGCCATGGGATTCTTGCAAGAATGAATTTTCGGGGTTACACCGGCCTCCCCTCTCTGATATCTTGACCTCGTACAATTAAGCAAATCCTACCTTATTCCCAAGTGTTCCAAGCTCTGAGATGTGGACCTTCAACTTGGCCCCCGGCATAAGATACTTGGGAGGATTAAGCCCAGCACTAACACCTGTATGAGATCAGTTTACTTGAAGTTTCAAAAGATTATACGATAAAATGCATACCTTCAGGAGAGCCGGTCATGAAAATGCTTCCCTTCTGCAGTGTGGTGCCTGTTGAGAAGTATGCGATCAAGTAAGGGATATCGAACAGCAGATCACCAACACCAGAATATTGACGAATGTCTCCATCTACGATAGTTCGGAGATGCAGTGAAGCTGGGTTGGGGATGAGGGTGCTGCGCACCAATACAAGCCCCAGAGGTGCAAACGTGTCGAACCTTTTGGAGAAGCCCTATTGTGGTACTGGGCCTGCCAATGCAGGACCACGCTGTAGCTTGCGAGACGAGATGTCGTTGACGACCGTGTACGCAGCGACGTAATCAAGCGCTTCTTCCTTGCTAACATCTTTTGCGTCTTTTCCAATAATGAGACGCTAACTCATGGATGCTGTCTCAGTATCCGAATTGGAGAGCATGAGAGATATTGCTGACTAGCTCTACTTCATAATCACTTTGGTCATCTTGTGCAATCTTGGAAACATGACCGGAGCATTGTGGTCTTGGACCCCGGACAGCTTGCAAAACATGAAGGGGAATTGGGATGGCTTCCTGCTAGCTTCTCAAACTGGCTCGGTATGAGAATATTGCAAATAGTCGGGGGCTTATTTACTTACTGTGTGTTGCGTAATTTAATCCGATGCACCAAATGACTCGGACATCAGTTGGGGCAAGCGGTCCCAACAGTCGCTCAATTGTGACGACTTCATCTGTCACCTTTGCCGTACCCGTGGCGTCGTCAAGGTCATCGCCTTCGATTACTTTGACCTGGAGCTTTGCGTCTTCTGCCGTGTCTCCAATGTCGAAGTGGGGGTTGAGAAGAATTGGTTCGCCGCGTAAGACGCGCCCGTCTGTGGCGACAAACCGAATCAGACGTTCCCAAGCGACTTGCATATCGCAATAGTAACAACTAGCAAGGATTCTTGCTATGTGTCATGAATGAGGAGAGTTGGCTGTGATAATTGAGTAGTTGTGGTGACATTTGACTGACTAATTTAGCACTTTGAGTCAGCTTGATGGCTGATCAGCCGACTCCACTGAACTGCTATTCCGACACTTCCCCGAATAGAGTATTCCGTATTCTTCTGTAAGACCACTTGATCCGGTTGTCCATCTAATTGAGGATTGTTGCGTAGGGAGGATCCACAGTCCGGGGATGTATCGGAACACAGCCAAGGACCATGACAAATCTGACCTACAAAAGTTGTACATAATGATCAAGCTCAATCAAATTCAACCTATTTCTGCAGTTAATAATTAACAAACACCAAGAGTCATGGCGGAAGCACTACACACTAGCATGAAACCTGACATTTTGCAGCTGAAGCAGAATGGAAGGGAGATGGTGCAAGACAAGTCCTTCAAGACCGGCGATGAACTCGTCAAGGCACTAGGTGATGTTAACGTTTCCCCGTTGTGGGCACAGATGGCAAGACTAAACCCTGCTGCTCCGAACCCAATCACTGTACCATTCATCTGGGAATACGAGCGCATTCGCCCATATCTCCTGAGTGCTGGCAGCCTCATCAAAGAGGAGCAAGCGGAGAGGCGAGTGCTGATGCTGGTTAATCCAAAACGAGGTAAGCTGTCAAGATTTGTTTTCGCACGAAACGCAGAAATTAATCACTTTCCTTCTAGTTGCTCCTTACACGACGGATACACTCTATGCTGGGCTGCAACTGGTGATGCCACGTGAGACGGCACCTGCTCACCGACACTCAGCCTTTGCCGTGCGTTTTATCATTGAAGGCCAAGGCGGCTTCACCGCAGTGCATGGCCGCCGTGTGCCAATGAGGCCGCGTGATGTCCTTGTTACGCCTACGTGGAACTGGCATGACCATGGCAAAAAGGGCGTGGATGAGGAAGGTGGTGACGATAAGCCTGTAATTTGGCTCGACGGTCTTGATCTCCCAGAGTTTGTGCACTTCCCTGTTCATTTCAATGAACATTTTTCGGAGTCGAGATATCCTGCGGAAGATGCTGAGGACTCGCCAATTGTCTTCCCGTGGGCAAAGATGGAACCCAGATTGGGGGACAGCAAGAGTGCTTGGGCTACGGCGCGGTACCTTAAGGAGGATGGGAGAGAACGTAAGAGACCCTTGGACAGGAATGTAACTGGTAGCTAACTTGAGATTGCGCATAGTAAGTCGAACCATAGGAGCTTCCGCCGAGCGGTTGGACGCTGGCGCCAAGTCTCCATCCGTTCGCGAGACGGCATCATCCGTCTATCATGTCATCGAAGGCAGTGGATGGACCGATATCAATGGAAAGAAGATGGATTGGAAGCAAGGCGATACGTTTTGCATCCCAGCTTGGAACCGATACCAACACTTTTCCAACAACGATCAGGTTTATTTGTACCGCTTCGACGATAAACCCATGCTTACTGCTCTTGGGTTCTATCGGATCGAAGGCGCAGATCCTGAATCGTTTGTTTCAAACTAAAAGGGCGGCCTCTTTTGATAGCGCGTGAACGTTTTAGTGCTTTTGAATGACAGTTTTCTGTTTTTTGTTAATGATATTGTTCTTTCTCTAGTCTTTGTGTTCTATATGCTGTACTCCCTCGCCCTCGTTAAGGTTCATTTCTTGAGGTATCCAAACGACAAGGTGGGGTCAAAGTTGGAAATGTTAGTCTCGTTGGCCTTTGATCCGTAGTCCCACACGGTATAGAAGTTGGTCAGGAATGGTGTGCCGACAAGAGTGAAGCCGGCTGCGCCGCCGCCCTCGAAAGGTGGCCAGCAAGCATCATCTCTGTATGCGAAGCCGGGGCGGCGGAGCTGGTCTCCTCGGAGGGTCACAACCTGAGGCCAGCGGTAGTCACCAAAGCTGAATGACACCGACCACGAAGAGTTGAATTCGCTGCAGAGTGGGATGTGGTCGCCGTGAAGGATGGCGGTGTAGTTCATGCCGATCGACTCATAAACCTTGAGGTTCTGCTTATCAGGAAGTGTGACGGACCCAGCACCGGTGTCGAAGACAACAGTGCCGATATCGAAATCGGTCGTCGTCTCAACCTTGGTGCCGTTGGCAGTGGTCCAGGTTCCGTTGACGCCGATAATCATGCTGCGCCAGACATCGTATCCTCCGTCGACGCGGGTAATGGGGATAGTCATGAGATCGCCCTCGACATACTCGCTCTCCCTAGACCCACCGATGGTCAACACTCCGTCGCCGGGCTGGCCCTTTGTGTCGTTCAGCTCGGTGCCATAATAGATTCCGAATTTGGCAGCATCCAGGTTTCCCTCGGCCATGAGCGTCTCGACGACGGTGTTGGCGCCGCCGTCGATGATGGAGCTAAATGACATGCCCATGAAGCCGTCTGAGGCCAAAGCCACCCAGTTGCTCTCATTTGCGGCGATAAAAGACTGGTTCCAAGTCAGACCGTCGGCGCTCCACACCTCGGATACGGTTGGGCCGGCGGTGTTGCCTCCCAAGTAGACGATATCGGCGTAGCCGCCAGTGTAATGGCCAGTGGTCGAGCCGTTGATGTTGTAGCCAACTCGCTTGTATCTAGTGGCTGTTATTACCTCAAGGGCCTATGAAGAGTGCGAATCGTGGAAACCTACCCGCTCACATTTTTGCATGTGGTGGTGCAAGTGCCATCAACAGCCCACGACGAGGCGCTTCCGGTGTCGAACAGAAGGCGAAAGGTCTTCGCGGGAGTGCCGATGGCAAGCTCAACGCTTTTCTGGAGAAAGTCAATTTGAGCGCTCTAGACTGGAGTTGAATTCTCTTTTACTCACGTAGCCATTGTCTACAACGATGGGCAGGTCAAGCACGGCGGCCGACGCAGCAGCAATGCACAAGGCAGAGACGGCCGCAGAGAGGAAACGGCTGGCGGGAGACATGATGATTCTGTGTCTTGTCGATATCCCCACTCACTCACTCCCAAAGATGTGCGCAAAGAGGACCCGACGCTTTATACTCTTGTCTCCCGCTTTCGCATTGTGATCATCATCTCCCTCAGACCAGTGGGGCGAAGCAATCTCGGGACCTTGCCTGTCTTAGAGCCGAAGAAACCGTCGAGCGTGGAGACTTGGCTTGTGCATACGAGCTTCCTGGTGCTACTTTGGTGCTATTTTCAGCGTCTCCAAGGGCACCACGGCGACAGCGGGACCACGCCATAGCCGAAGACTGGGTGGACGATGATTAGTGCGAAAAGTATGAGCGCATTGATCGCCGGTTTCAAGGTAATAGACTTTTCACCTTGCTCGTATTGGCCTGGTCGTGTCATGTCGACAATTTCCAGAAATGACATTGTCAAGGCGGATTTTAGAACCGACAGATCATCTGGTATTGGGTTTAACATGGCCGTGAACCGCTCTGCGGTATCATTTGAAGCGCATAGAATCTGTAAAAGACATACTGCACTGATGTTGCACACTCCAGCCACCAGCGACCCACACCTGCATCATCTTTTGGTCACATCTCTAGAAACGAGTGTCTTGCTTTTTTTTACTAGCACATATTAAATACAGTTAATCAGGTGCTTATGCTCCTGGCCTGTAATGTTAACGTCGTTCAAGAAAACAAAACGGGGAGCAAAATCCGACGGTAGGGCCGGGGATGAAGTGCGCTCGGGCTATGGCGGTAGGGGATGAATACAGCGGAGACATTCAATCGTAGCGAAGTTGCCGATTGGTGAAGACCATGGCTGGCCAAGGTTCTAGCCAGGCTGGCTGTATAGATTTCCTATCTTCTATTGCTGTTCTCAGTTCAACGAGATGGTGACTCGTATTCGTTGCAAAATACCCACAGACTTGTGCTGTAGCGGGAAAACGAATCGGTGTCTTCGCCGTGAAAGGCGCCTGTGACGTCATTGCCTACAAGCAAAGTCAACTGGTTAGTTATCGTAGGACAGAAGCTGATATGGGCCGAAGAGAGACCTGGACTCAACTGCATTTGAACACAATGCTGGTGATTTCCCGATAGCAGTTCCATTTCCCATCATGTATCGGATATTGCCTGGGGCTGAGTAAGCACATGAGGCCTGATGATTCCCGCCAGGCCGTTCCATTCCCCGCTCACCGTCGGCATATTTCGTTCGCCAGCCTCGACTCAGCAGCGATATCGCCAACCATCGACGAGTTGGACGCGACTGAAATGGGCGATGAAACAATGCAGTCCGCCACTGGGCACAAACGAGGCCGAAAAGCCACGTCGTGTATTCCATGTCAGCGCAGAAAAAAGAAATGCGACCGTCAATGGCCATGTAATCACTGCCAGAACCGCAGAGTGGCCCACCAATGTGACTATCAGTCCTCTTCACCAGGCAAGACAAAAGCGTACGTATTATATCGTGATGCTGCCCGTCCAATCAATCATCAGATACTCACTGTTGCAACAGGCGAGTACTAGGTCAAGCGACGCTATCTCAGTCGACGTTTGAGGTTGCAGAGCAGGATACAACTACGCCGCCTGATGACGGAGCTGCATCTCCGAAAGACGCAGCTACAGCTCTTACATCACTAGGCTACCTCAACGATTCAGTATTTGAGTCGATTGTCGTGAGTTCATTCAGTTACTAATCCCGCAGCTGCTAACCTGTGACCAAGAAATCGCAGCCATCAACTACCAACCTAAAACTAATTGAGCTCTCCGGCCCAGCTCTCCAGGCGTTCCGTGCGGTTCCACCAAGGCCATATGCAGATATTCTTGTGAAAAACTTTTTTGAAAATGTCAACCATCACTATTGCATCCTGCATAAACCTACCTTTACGGAAATTTATGTTGACTGGTGGCCACGGCGTCGCGACGTTCAAAATCGATGCGACGCTCACCTTATCGCTCTAACCGCATTACTTCTCCGCATTTGTGCCACTTCGACGCAGTTTCTGCCCGCCAATATCCAGGAGCAACTAGAAGCTGATTTTGGAGACTCAGTTACCATTCTCGGCAAGATTTACCAGTCATCCGCGGATACCTTGAGCGGCCTCCTGCCACCCGGCGCTGGAGGACTTGTCCATGCCCAACAGCTCTTCCTCGGAGCTACATGGCTCAAAGCAGAAGCAGAATTCTTGGATTCATGGCATGCTCTAGCTGCTTCTGTGAGACAGTCGCAAGAACTTGGTATGTGGCTACAAGCAAACTACCTCTAGATTCCCATCAGATATAAGTAGTGGTCACTGACAAACTACTACATAGGGATTGATACTGACGATTCAATTTACGAATTGACTGAGTTTGAGAGGGATTCAAGACGGCGGCTTTGGTGTGTATTGGCTACATGGGATAGGTGAGTGTCTGTCATTCTGAATCCTACACAAACACTAATGCCCTCAAGGCTCATGGCTGCAACCTTTAATCGGCCATTGCTAATACAACCTCATGATCGAGTTCCGTATCCTAGCCCCACACTCCATCTATCAGAGGCCAATTCGGATATACCTTCCGCAACTGTGGCCAAAATCCTCGAAAACCAACTAGCTAGAGCTCTATCCGAGGGTGGTCCCGCAAAAGAAATCACTTTGCAAGAGAAGCTTACCACCGTCGAGGCATGGGTTGCATCATTGCCCCCTGTCTTTTCCTTGGAGAGCCCCGACAAGCGTTGGGATGCAGAATGCCCTCGACTGGTATTTCAACGATTGCAGTTAAATTGCGTTGGATACATGGCTCAAATCATGATATTAAAGGGTCATCTGAGCAAAGCAGAATACCTGAGATATCAGGATGGACAGATGACCGACTTGTTTGACCGAGGCATCGATATTTGTTTGAGGGCTATGTCGGTAAGCAAAAGCTTCTTTGACGGTTGCTTTCCAGTTCAGACCAGGTATTTCATGGTCTCTTTCTGCCCTTTTGACATCGCAGCGCTTTTGTGTGCGCTCTTAATCCACGATAACCAGGCAAAATTATTTCCAAGACGCAACGAAATGGCCGCGGCGATCGGAGTGGCCTTGTCCATTTCATTTCGCCTCCGAGCTTATACTAAGATGGGCACCTCCACATGGAGTATTTTGAGTGCCATGATATCCCAAGTGAGTTTCCACGTGTCTGAAAGAGAACTTTTGAATCAACCGTCATCTCATGATGCCATACCTGCTCCGAACATTGGTGGGGATGATTTCCTTGTCAACGGCCCGGTCAGCGAGATATCTGGAACGGTATTGCACGAAGGGCTGGCGCTGAGCGTAGGAAATAACTGGGAGCCTCCAAGTGCGTTGACCGGGAGAGATGGGCTGCAAGGCATGGATTTGGGTGTTTTAGAGGGAATGTGGGACTGGCAAAACCTGGAGCTTGAATTTTGAACAGAAGTGTAGCAGTGGTGTAATATACTATTTCAGCCCCTTTAGTCTTCCCGATTTGCTTTACCAATATCACCTGTGAATATTCCGTACAGCAGGACAACGGCTGAAACGGTATAATTGTTTCCCATCAAGGACCATGACAGAACAACCGACACTATCCCCTGCCGCACCTTAAGATCAGCAACATGCTTATCAATCGGCCTCTGCACGCCGTATCTAAGGATAAGTCCGGCCTGTGCCGCATTCACCTGCTATCAAGAGCTCCGACGTATGGCGGGGAATTATCATCAGCGTCGGACCTGAGCCCCACCTTTCCCCGACAGAACGGAATAGGCGCGTGTGCAATTGTCATCATTTAGCGCCAGGGTTCTCGACCTAGAGAGACGGTCCCCTTAAGTCCGCTCTAATTGCGAATTTGCGTCAGTGGCCGCATCTCTGATGACAACAACTAGTCAGCGCAGCAGGATTCTACGAGATCAATACATGCGATGGAGAAGTATAAGACGACTCTTTTGCCTCACTGTTTGAGAATATTCACACCACAACAACCAGTCTGTTAATAACACTCAAACTATCCATTTCAAGCACACTCTCTACAGGAAACAATGACATCTCAAAAGCTTGTTTGGTTTATCACGGGAGCCAACTCGGGCTTCGGTCTGCTCCTAGCACAGCTTGCCGTTGCCAATGGTCATACTGTCGTTGCTACCGCTCGCGCTTTGGCAAAGTTTCCACAATCTCTTCGAGACCAGCCCAACGCTGATCTGGTGGAAATAGAGGTAACTGCACCCGGTTCCAGAATCTCAGCTGTCATTGATGCTGCCGTTGCCAGACACGGCCGTATTGATGTGCTCGTTAATAATGCCGGCTTCGGCCAAATGGGCGCTGTTGAAGAGCTCACGGAGCAAGAAGCTCGATATCAGTTCGACGTCAATTTCTTTGGCCTGCTCAACTTCACCAAGGCCTTGATTCCCCACATGCGAGCGCAAGGTTCAGGCATCATTTTGCAAATCTCAAGCGGAGCTGGAATACTCGGAGGCTATGGTGGGCCTATCTACACAGCCTCCAAGTTCGCAGTTGAGGGTCTCTCCGAGAGCATGAACGAGGAGGTCTCGCCGTTCGGTATTAGAGTCCACATTATCGAGCCAGGTATCTTTAGAACCAACTTTCTGAAGGGAAATTCCGAAGGACGCAACATGAGCTCAAAGAAAGATGGATATGCAGATATCGGTGGCATGCTCGGTGGTATGCATGGAAAACAACCTGGAGATCCCTCGAAGGGAGTGCAGCGGATTTACGAGGTTGTAACGGGGACCGGGATGGGCGCTGATCTAGCCGGCGAGCTGAGAATTCCTCTCGGTTCGGATTGTTTTGGGATGCTGCAAAACAAAATTCAAAAGCTGACCCAGACTGCTGAAAAGATGCAGTCAATCGCTACGAGCACGGATTATTAGACAGAATATCACAGGTATTGGAGGAACATTCAGGCCAGACATTTGGTAGAGTTAATTATAGACCATTTCCCCTTTCATATCAATCAACTGCTAAACTATGCATGACTCGATTCAAAACTGAGAGTGCTGCACAAACTTTGCCTTCGTTGGAGAGAATTTGGCACTGGTTTTCATGTGATTCAGATCGAGGCTAGTGTACAGGTGGTACGGGGTATGGCAAATTAACTTGGGCGCTGCCAATAAGGCCTGCCTGAAAGCCGATCTTGAACTGAACCGTGTCCGTCGTGTGTGCGTGCACTCGACACCCGAAAATGTGAGTTTGCTAGCATACTACAGAGGCAAGAGTTAGCAACTTAAAGCGTCGAGATTGGCCAGTCTTTCCAGACAGTCTTTTCATAGCAACTGACTTGTCAGCCAGATTTAATGACTGGAATAACGGATTGGTTCAATTTATGGGCAAATATCGGTAATGAACGAAATCGACCCCCCAGTGATCAAGCCTCTGGCTTCTTCGCATATATTGAATAGCTAGTATAGAGTCAGAAATAATCACAAGACGACAGTTATGTTGCACTCACATTGGCCAGTAGGCATGCGTATTCCTGTCTCCCAATACCTTCCTAACGTCGACAAGGAATACAACAACCTCCTCTGGCGACCATCCATGTGCCCTGGTTAGTGGTGCCATTGAAATGGCTTCCAGGCCACCCGCGAAATTTGCATAACACCAAGTTCCCAGCTCTTTATACTTTTTCTCCTTCGGCCAACTGTTGCTAGGCCACCTAAACTTCTCCAACACTACGTCCACGAAGCCGATTTCAGTCATAACGTCGACGAGAGATGGGATGTTCAGATAAGGGCGCCCGAACATCTCTGACGCCTGTTGAAGAAGATCGAGGAAGCGAACCAGTTCATTACCCTCCAAGAGGGTTCCATCGTCAGACTTGACAGTCAGATCGGCCTCCTGCAGCTCAACGTAGCCACCAGGTTCAAGATTGCTGCATGGTGTTAGAAACACAAAGGACGTCACCGAAGGGGGTATGGTGGTTAGCGGGCTGTTAGGAGAGCATACTTGAAACATTTGGTAAGAAACTCCTTCCAGTCTGCGATGCTTGCCGTCATGAAGCGGCAGTGAATGTAGTCAAACGGCTTTGAGTAAGTCCATTCCTCTTCAATATCGTCAATTTGAAAGTTGAGGTTAGGAGGAGTACTGTGGCAATCGTCAGAAATGTATGACACGAAGTGACACAATTGAGGCATTGTACAAGCTTGGTTGAATGGGAGAGAGATCGACACCAATGATCTGAGAGGCTCATTAGTTTGCTCCAACTTCATCACCAGCGGAACAAGCTGGCTTACCTCCGCCTCCGGATGCTCATCTGCAAAGTCCACAGCCCAAATTCCGGTGCCGGTACCAACATCGAGAACATGCCTAACCTTGGCATCGGGGTCATTCGGAGGGGCCAAACCAAGTCTATCACGGAATGTGAGGACAAATATGTTGTGCTGCAGATCTTATCGACGTAGTCTTTTGGTTAGATCAGATTTCCCGGTCAAGAAATGGTCTACATCGTACCTAGCCGTTCATTCTCCCTTTCATCATTAGGGTACACATATTCTAAAAAGGTTAGCGAAGGCGAAAATGGGCGACGAGGTGTTGGAAATGTCTTACTTCCATCCTTGTACGCGTGATATGTTCTTCCATTCTCCCGACGATAATTGAGAATAGAAGTAGAGACGCTCGCAGTTGATGACGAAACCTTTAGGTCGCATGAGGCATTAGCATTGAAACAGGCTACATGGAACGAGGTGGTTCTACTCGCATCTCCAAAAGTTGAGTCAGCATCATCAACAGGCTAGGGCAATTAACTCCAGTCCGCTTCACGTTGCAATATCGGCTTGGACTACAGACCTGCTCATCGGGCACAATAATTCCAGATCCCGAATTCGCGTCAGTCATACTCGTGTTTGTGGCTTTGGTTTCTGTTGCACGCATGTCTTAACTGGCTTCATTTCTGGGTTCCTCTGCATTATATAACCCCCGCTGTTGGCGTCCCCCTAACTACTGAGCTATGATGAGTTGCCATACTTAGGATCATACATCTTCATCAGCTGACGGGGAAGACGACGGAAGGATGCGGGCCAATGACGACGACCATTGTAGCCGAATAATACTAGGGACCCTGCAAAAACGTGATACAGGTAGCTAACTCGCGCACCCTGACGCGTCATGGTGGCATGTAATTGAGGGGCATGCCTCGATTTCTACATGACGAGTTTCCCCAAGCGTTTGGGTGCATGTTAATTTTCATGAACATTCAGCCTATTTTAGTTCCGTGTTCTGCAATACAGTAGCTATTAATCATGAAGCCATTAGGCGATCTAGCAATCCTTGACGAGTCAATGCATTCGAAGATTTCTTACCCTAACTTTCTCGGCTGATACCACTGCCCTATGGAGCTGCGCTTGCTATCCAAATGATCTATTCAATGTTCCAATCCGACAACACTCTTCGGCTTCAATCATCCCTCCGATAATATTGGCTATCCATTGAGATGGGAATACGCAATATTTTGCTGAATATGTGTAATAATCAATTTCGATTGAGATTTGATCTGGAAATTTCGTTGATTTAAGTCTTGCATGAGGATCAGTCATAGACCAATATGTGTTGATCCCCAAAGGGACCGAAGGATGGGGCTTCTGAAAACATCAAAAGCAAACCTCTGGGCACTTATTGAATTAAAAGATAAGATCACCCCCCGTCAGACTACCATGCATAAGCTTTCAATTCTCTGTGTGAATTTACAGTTGTGACGCATACACCCAGATTGTTCCAGAACTTGTATCTTGTGTTAGCTAAGGGTAACCCTGAAATCGCTGGAGCAAGCTGAATATTTGGTGTGAAGTGGCCCTTTCTAATGTCGGAAAAGGATTTGGAAGCCATTTTCAGTCCAGTGAATGATAGCGCCAATTATGGACGCACCCTACAGATCGATTCGCTGTCGATCTCTCGCAACAGCACTGTCAACTGGACTTTGGTAAAGTCAAGAAATGCTTGTCAGCTTGAGGTATCGATTATTGCTCTAGCTCTTACGGTATTAAAAAAGGCTAAGCTAAAAGAGGACAGTCAATGAAATGCACGTGGCTTGCTCGGTATTTATTTGGCTGCGAATGGCTGTATATCAACGCGGCACGTGATATAAGATTTACATGACTCCCTGACTGAATCTCAACAGGCAATTGTAGAACTTATATCTGGTGGTATGATGCGCTGGGGATGATAAATGATATTGTGGCTTTCATCGTCTCACGTCAGCCTTAATTTTACAATGGTATATATCTTGGCTTAGAGTTACGAGTTGTTTGAGCAGATCAACCTCACAAGCCTTCTTAAAACCCAGTTCAACTACAAGTACACTTTTCAAGTCACCTACACGATGTCCTCCGAAAGAATACTTGCCAAGCTCGACGAATTTTGGGAATTTGTCATCACTCTCACGGCCGACTCGCCCCAAGAAGACTGGGACAAGTTTGTGTCTTTCCTGAATCCAAATGCAGTCATGTACTTCAATGGAATGGCTGCACCACCCTCTCGGGGCCATGCCGAGATCGTGGCTGAGTTCAAGAAATTGTTAGGATTCTGGGCCATGGTTGAGCGCAGGGTTGTGTCTCAGGGTACAGATCTTACTGGCAAAATTGCTTTCTCCACGATGTGCAACCGCCTAAGCGTTTTCGGGGAGGAAATCGACTTTCACGAGACTGAGATAGTCACGTTTGACGACGAGGATCGGGTTCTTGAGGAAAAACTATACTGCGATCCGACACCTATCATGGCCTTGATTCAGAAGAAGACCGCAGCTGCAGAATCCTAAGCAGACACCATTCAGTCAACTGCTACTCTACCAGTCTAGTAAACAAGCGAGGGATTCAGGGCCACGGCAGATTCAGATAGTGGTCTAGAAAAGTATACTTCTTTTTGTCGCATTCTGGACCTACATGTATGCTAGTCTAACGAATCTGAATTTGATGACTATTGAGTTGGTGGTCTACGGTAATGTGGATCAACCTGTCATCAGGGAGGTCAAGGGAGATAAAAGGGACCATAGAGACATAAGAAATAAATAGGTAGTTTTCTCCAACCAATTTTTACTTTTGAAATTCTAAATTCCTTGCATTTGGACTGTATTGAGGTCCCGGTGCAGCCCCATGATATTCCTTTATTTATGACTTTCCGCTTTATATTCTTTTCTTCTTTTCTTCTTTTCTTTAAAGGGCACTCTAGAGCGTCTGATCAGATGCTGTAACCCTCTCCCAAGTTGTTCGCAGCTGCTTGGAAAGGCTATTCGGCCATCACCGAATCTGCTTACCCTATACCCTTCTGGGTGGGGTGTGTGTTTTGGCCAGTGTCCCCTTCCACCAACAAACTATGAATCTGACAAATCATAATGGCGCGACCAGAAGCGATTGTTGAATCCGCACTTATCCTCGTACCCATCAAGACAAGAATTTTCATCAATCTCTCTTGAGTTCCAGCATCTTGTTTCAAATTTGTGCGCAGTAGATCTACCCTAGTTGCACAGTAGCGCTAGGTGACTATCAGCGTATGCCAGGTCTACCATGACCACCTCAGAGCCATAGGTAGAACGCAAAATTTGCCGATGAGAACAAGCATCCTTGCTTTTAGATATATATTTCTCAATTAGATCTGTGAGTATAGTCGCAGGGAGGCAGCCTGTTCGTTCCCGCAACTGGGGTTTTCTTGACGAGACCATGGAGGTACTTCAGAATGACCTTACAATCACCCAAGGAACCATTGATGGAAAGTCGCTTACCTCTAGTGAGAGATAGAGGCGAAGAAGACCCGGAAAACTTGATGAAAGGACTTCGAATGGAATTTCTAGGTGATCCTTATCTGGAAGTGGCCTTCGGGCCCCTATTTCCCGCGACTTTGATCGCTAGCCGATCCCGATTGAAGTCATAACAACAAGACGCCGAGGAAACATGAGCTGTAGAAGGTGGGCGATCGTCATTTCATCTGGGATTATAAAGCTGTTGGTTGAGTATAACACGATAATCGCTTCCTTGTAATTTGATCGACCGAGTTAACCATTGACGGATCTAGTGAATGTAGTCAATTCACATGCTCGCGTTCGACCACAGGCCAGAAGCCAGCCCATAATTCCAAGTCGATGTGCGTTCGAAGTGTCGTTTGGGAGAGCAAGTTTGGAATCAGTCCAGATACAGCTCACACCATGATTTTTCATCGTAGGATCTGCTGATATCAGGTTAGAGTTGACCGGGAATTTCTGACACAGAGAACTCTGCTAATGCTACTGACCTAGCCCATAGTCGTTGTCTTTACCCATTGGTTTATCAAGTACCAGGCTTTCGGTATTGGGATCGCAAAATCGACAATCTATTGGTCGGTTCGAGCCATTTTGCAAATTTGGACGAGTCAAGTTAGGGGCTAAATGAAGGTGGTGATTGCCAAAGGCAAGGAGAAGAATTCTCCAACTTATTTCGGAGGGCAATTCAAAAAATCCACATTCTTGCGGAGAAGCGTTTCGAGATCTCTAGAAGCTTAGGCCTCGACGTCGATGCTTGGGTACCGATGGCAATCTAAGTATCAGAGCCTCTCGACGTGTATTGCGTTATTGGTTGGTGTGCCATGTTGAACCAGATCATGGACACCTTGTTGAAGAGAAGCAAAAAGACAGATGGCGCAACCGAAATCGAATTGAATCAAGACCAAGAATGTTTATCAATGCACTGTTTCGCACCAACCATCCAATTATACGACTATCACACTGCCGTATAATCCCGCATTCAACCAACGTCGACTGAGCTCTTGCCAGCGTGCAAGGCTAGCAGTCGAATCAGATGCTAAAAAAATGGATGTTGGAGATGATCAAACTGGGGTAACTCATGTCCTAGATTGCACGGTCACTCCAGCTCTGCCTGAACTAATAAGTTGCGGGGCGGTATTAATGCTTTCGCTTCAGCTTTTCTTTATTTCATCATCGAAGCTAGAAGAGTTTATCATTCGAAGGTAGACGAGACCGATTGAATTATCAATCTTGCCGGCAATGTTCTTCAACCTACTTTGGACGGGCCATTATGCAGCTGGTTCCAAAAATATATGTGCGCGGAAGTGCTATACTTTCACGAACAATGTGATCTAGACCATCCCAATAGAATAGCACACACTTCAATAACCTAAAATAACATTAAACACCCTACGGTAGAATCCAGTGGCAAGGCTCGGGCCCTGTGTAATCCTCTCCCTCTTCGAATGTCTTGCCAAACTTAACACCATCAGGGGCGTTGTCATCGAAGTTGACATTGACAAAAATACTGTCATCATCCCGATCAGAATCGTCCAACACGCTACCTGCAATGTTGTCCGAGGTCAGTCGCCCGCTGTCTTTTTCCCACCAAATCTTGCGTACGCGAATCCCCAAGACAAATGGCTTGGAGCCATCAAAACCCATGGACGATGAGCTTTCTCCAGAATAGCCACCGCTTACTCCACCAGATGTGCCTGTATTGGGATCCGTGGCGGCAGCTTCGCCAGAAACCTTCGTGTTATTTGCCTTGGCCATTGAGAGTTTCGCACCAACTGCGACCTTTATACCAGTAACCAGGTATATCGGCACCTTCATCTTCGTGACCCGAACAAACATTACTACGCCGGGGGCTTCGAGTGCCTTCTTCATGTATTCCTCGCTAGGAATGAAGTAGCGGGTAAGGAGCGAATCGACAGTGAGAACCTCCTCATCGGACCTTTGTCGCAGAAAGCTCAGCTTGCCACCTGGGCCATCGGGACCAAAGAGTTTGGCCCAGATGCTTCCTTCAATTGATCTGAGGCTACGTAGCGTCCGAGAGAACCCCGTGATGGTGTGCGGCTCCCCGCGAGGAAAGATGGCATCGCTTGGGATGTCTGCGACGTCATTCACATTGAGCGGGTGCGACACGCCGTCGACGTTGAGGTTCTTGAGGATAGACCCGAGCGTCAGATGTCCATCGGGCGGGGGCGCAATGGCGAAGTCGGGACAGAGGTGATATGACGGCTTCGGATTCACTGACATGTTGGCCTATATAGGATGGAGTGTTTGAGGGAAAATTGGATGCTTCGAGGTATTGAATTGAGAAGGGAAAGGTACAAAGCCGGGAGTGAATTGTTCCATCCGAATCAGGCTGAAGCTGATGACCGCTAGCTGAGCTTCTGCAGTGTGGCGGGGATCAAGATTGGCGATTGGGTGCCTGGTTGGACAAAGGATTGAAGCGTCTTACTCGCAATAGTCATGTGACAAGCTGATGAATCATCAGATGTCGAAGCTGTTCCAATGCCTAATGCCAAAATCAGGGCGGCCAGAAATTTGGTTTTCCTCACGGGAAGCACTAGAAGTGTAGGGACGGCAATCTAGCCTCAATAGTGTACGGAACTCCGGATACCCCAACATTTATCATCTATGCAAGCTAAGCCATCAGTACAGCAACCGGCTAAGAAGTCTCTCCTCGCACCAGTAGTTGAACACTCTACTTTATGGAAGATTAACCATTACCACCTAAACCAAACCCAAGACCTTATTCTCAATATCCAACCATACACTGTCACCCATGGTCGCTCTCCAGCTATCTTGCCAGTGACACCAAGGGGCCACGTAGCGGTATTTTGTTCTAGAGTCGTATATCGACATCAAGTGGAACATGGTACGCATCCCATCACCCCTCTTCAGCTGGTGCTTCACTTCATCGGGAAGCATTGTGGTCCTTTGGGAAATGTCCAAAATATTCGCCGCAATTCCTGCGGCTATCGGAGTTGCAAACGAGGTCCCAGATTTATATACTGGCTTGCCCGCCTCGAACAGCTCGACTGCAACACCAAGAGTCATAAAATTTTCGTCCGTTTCTCCTTTAGGGTTGATACGGCCGTCATTGCCTTTCCCGTCGGAGGCATGCACACAAATAGCATTGCGACAAGTCGCAGGAAACGTGCGAGGCGCATTCAAGCCACCGTTTGAAGCAGCTGCAAATATGATTCTGTGCCCCGCCTCATCAATAACGTCTCGGATTGCTGAACGTATTCTAAGCCACTCGGTTCTTTGCTCTGGCAATTTTGGAGGCTGCAATCCAAAAGACATGGATATAATGTCCACGTCCCAAACATCAAGAGCCCATTTGATGGCCTAAAGTGAATTCGTTAGTCCAAGAAAGTCAAGCCGCGCCGAGTATTCCAAGGAAGTGACATCCATCATACTCATAGCTTTGCAAAGGTCGGCTTACATGCGCTATGTGTTCGGCCTGGTACAGCTTGAACTTCGTATCACTGAATACTTTCGCCACGTAAATGTCAGCATCTGGAGCAGCCTTATGAGCTAGGTAGGCACAGTTGGTGCCATGGCCGATGCTGTCATGAAAGTCATCCTCACTCCCGACCCAGCTACGACACCGGTCGTGGCTGATGGCGCTTGGGCTCAAACTGCATATCCCTTGTATCAATGGGTTATTGAAATCAATTCCGGTGTCGATAACAGCAATCCTCACTCGCCTGGTACCCCTGGAATGCGCTGCCGGCATGGCTCCGAATGAGGTTCGAAATTCCTCCAATTGTGTGAAGAATTTAGTGGCCCAGGTCGTTTCACTTCAAGTTGACGGTCAGTGCCTAAACCCCGGATGACAGCTACTAGTTGACTCACCTGGACTTGCTATCTACCACAAGTTCGTCGTCAAATAACTCAATCATGACAGCAGGACCATCGTTCTCGGCATGCCCAATCTCATGAACCCGCGGACTCACGATCTCTGGTTTCTCTTCTACCAGTCCCTCTGGAATCTGATTATCGTCAGGAGAGACTTGTTCTCCCTCAGTATTGGACGGAAGTGGTGGTAGACTTGGGTCCAGTTTGCAGAGAATCTCGTTGTAAATCAGATGGTGCGCAACCTCTAAAATATTAACGGGATGTGTTCTTCTGGGGCTGTTCTGCAGCAACAAAACCTGCCCCAGTGCTGTTCGTGAAATAACAGGCATGCTTGGGCTGCACTGAGCAGCGTCAGTGAAGCAACTGACGGGCCCATGGCATTGCTAACATAATCCTCCACATATTCGCCAATGAGATCTCTTAGCTCGTTTGATTTCGTTTGATTTACTTCACTAGGGCCAGTCATCTCCAGGAAAGAACAATCTCCCGCGGCGATTTCCAGCAAGGCCTTCGCCAGGAGAGTGAAAACGGGACATGGTGGTGGCGGTCCCATTGCGAGTGAATCCAAGCTAGGGAGTGATAATAGGTTCCGGTCTGCCTCGCTGGCAATCTCACACAAAACGTATGGTAAATCCCGTAGTTCTTCTCCGCCCTCTGCGGCGAGGAACCAGATTTGTGCCGCATCCCATGTTTTGATAACGTACCCTGACTCAAGAGATATCAACAAACCCAATACCAGCTTGATTGCGAGAGATTTCCTCTGTGCATGGTTGAATGGTTGGGTATTTCGCAGTTTGAAGCGTTGGGATGGAGTCAATGCTTGGTTGAGAACTCCAGCATCGATCAACTCACGGAGTAGCTTATGTGGAAGCTGGCCATCGTAGTCTTTTTTAGGTGGACAACGTCCTGGCAGGGGAACCTGCACTCCCAAATCACCACAATGCAGAGCTTCTTTGCTGTCTGGAATGTGAAGTTCTAATCCGACTTTCCTATCCTGTGCTGATTCAATTGCCCGGCATAGAGACGGCCTCCAGCATGGTGTTCCTGTTCTTTTGAAGAGAAGCAGTGTTAATGACTGTTTCTGTTTAAATTTCACCGAGTCAAAGAGAACTTACAACATCGTCTTCACCCGAGTCTCTTGCCATGATGCAGCCGTGCAGTTTCCAAGAAACATGTGCAGTTGATAGCTCGCGACCGAAGCATCGTTCGATATGACGTCTTGAACGAATGGGAGCTGGAGAAGGACATTGTGTGCTGATTTTCCTTTGCGGTTGCACTTTGTGATATTTGAGAATATGACCCGGAACGCAGCCACAGCTTGCTGTCGAAAACGACTACCAAATCCCTCATACGTCAAACTTGGAGCGGTTGGAATAGTCGGCTGAGGTAAAGATGGGGTTGTCAACTCTGCCAATGACGCACTGGAGAGCTGAATCTTTTGAAGGAAGCTGTTAAAGGCAGTTACGTCTCTTCTCAATGGCTTGATATCGTAGTCTGGTTCCAGAATAAACAAGGCTCTGCTTTCGCTTGATCGAGAAACCAGTTGAAATTTCTCGGTCGGGTTTTCTGGTGATTGCAGACGGTCGATGAGGCTGACTAGGTTGGGATATCCACCGCTCCCAGCTTGACTCCGCTGACGAACTGCCTGGAAGAGGATGAGGCCATCTACATTTACCACGGGTTCCAGACAGTTGCAAAGGTTTCGCAGCGCTAGTTTGGCCTTCTGAGCGGACACTATAGCGGGAGTACCGACCTCCGCTTCGAGGTCAAGTAGGACGCCATGGTCTGACCGACTCAACGCTTCGCGCATCTGAATATTGAGCTGCTTCCATTCGTTCAGGTCCTGGAGGAGTTGTTTCTTCCTTCGTTTGGACCTTTTGCTGATGGATTTTGTGTTTTGGTATTCGATGTCAGCGAGTCGACGAACTTGTCCATGAAGCCCACCGAGGATCGCCCACTCGACGCTATCCCGGATGGTCGTTGCCTCCCCTATAATTCCCGGTATATCTCCGGTTTCTTGCATCATCTTGTTTTATTGACTAGCAGTCATCATGGGAGAATCCGACAACGTGCTGGCAGCTAGAGGCCGTCTGCTCGTAGTGTGAAGGAAATTGTATGTTGATGTCGCTGTTGACACGAGGGCATTATCAGCGAAGTCCTCAGCCTGATCACGGCACCATTCCTAAAGTAAACGCGAGCGGGGTTCAGAGTTTAAGTGGCTGATGGAATTTGTTCAGCTCATGCAGAATGTGCAATTTGTGACACTCACAGAGTTCTCATCGATTGGACAGCCTTGCTTAGGCAAGCAAGATGACTTGAGATACCGGAACAAGCTTGATCCAGAGTGCATTTAACAGACAAGCTCTCCAAGATCATTCTAAAGGCTTTCATTCTGGCCTTGTTGCGAATACAAAGCCCAGATACTCGCTTCATTCCCCGACGTGTAACGGCCGTTGCGGTTAGTGGCGCATGAGGCGCTTTTGGTGTCATCATGATGCAACAGTCGCGAGCTAACTCCTCTACGCCACACTTCGATGTGCCAAAGGATGACCAGATGCCGATTTTCAATATTGCAAGTGAATGCGACGGGCTATTTGTGCGGGCAATTGCTGCGCTTGAAGCTGAGCACGGATCTGTCATGCAGAGGCAGGTTCTAGAGGAAATGCAGACAAGATTCAGCGCTTGGGCAGCCTACCTGGGCGTCTTTGCGTCTGTCAAGGCCAACCTGGATGAACGGCTGAAGCGCCATCCCGCGTATCGCGATGTCGTTCTTCTAGCTCTTGATATGTTACGAACAAACCTTGTACAGTGTATGTGGCCAGCTTGGTTACGCTCATAAGGTCCTGCTGAACCTCTCATAGTGCTGCCCGCAGAATGTGTATCTGGAGAAGACTCCGAATGGAGTTCATGTGGTGACGATTCTGAATCCAATACCAGCGGATACAGCGACAGCGAGTTTTATGGCGTCGTGTTTGATGGCATCCACGAAGCCGAGGGCCAGCTAGATAGGCTCGCCATATCTATACGACAGTCGTCAACTTCCACACTAGCAGCCCGAATCAAAGTCTTTACTGTCAAGCGGCAGAAAGAGCTGCTCTTGTTCGAAACTGAGGCTTCTCTTGCCGTGAGATCACTATATCCTAAGGCTCCAGATAGCCTGTGCCAACACTTAGCCAAGTCCATGGCGCACAGATTTGCTAGACTTTTATACTGGAAGTCGCATGACCAGAAGCTCCAAGCTGATTACCGCAGTAATGACGAGGAACAAAAAACATTAGACCAAGGTCTAGATGCGTCTGAGCCGACCCAAACATTCAGCAAAGACCCCCGGGTTCCGAACAAAGGTTTCGATGCAAATGATAACCAGATCAGGATAATTGTGCAAAGTAGAAAGATCGTCTCCCACTCTGTGACGGAGCATTCAACTACAACCTCCAAACTCCCCTCCATAGCCCCGTTCGAAACAACTAGGCGTATACCAGCATACCGAGGAAATGCCTCTTCTGTACAAATCAGCAAGCACCAATACCCTCCTGCTCCGAAGGAAAATGCCGACGGATCCCCGGCACGTTGTCTGTTTTGCCGAAAGATGCATGAGAGACACAACTACGACGACAGAAACTGGTGGAGGTGAGTATTGAAGCTTGCATATCCCTGCTACACCTACTGACGGCAATGAAGACATCATGTTGACAGCGATCTCCAATCCTACGTGTGCCTTTCATCGGCCTGCCAATCCATTCCCACTTTTTCTGGGTATAGAGATTGGGCATCACACATGGAGAATGAGCACGGCATGGATTGGATATGGTGCATCCATGAACCACTTCCGTGGAGATGCAACATTGACAAAAGGGTTCACAAAGATGCGGCGATGTTCCCGAGTTACGACGCCCTGGACGATCACTTACAAGGACACCATTTGACAACTATTTCCCGTGCTACTGGCAAGGGGGTTTACTTGGTCCGTTCGGTTGAAAAGTGCATCCTCTGCCAACTACCGTTGGAGAAGACGCAAAAGAAACCACCGGAGCCAAAACTGGTCGCATCTGATACTACACTGGATAACACCGCAGAGGGCACATCCGAGGTAGTCACGCATCTAAACAAGGCCAAGAAAGGGGTAAAATTCAGCGGCGACGTCAAATTCGAAAATGACGAGACAGCATTGAGTACGGATGAGAAGCCAGCTTCTTTCAATCGCCAAAACGAAATGTCAAGGCACATCGCCTCACACTTGCAGTTTCTTGCGTTTCTCACGTTACGGCTGTTGCCCGACGCGTTGATAGATGGAGATGCTCAGGATTTTGACAGTTCAGCTGGCATTAACGAATTGGACGACTCAGCAGAGCGAAGCACCCTCACAGACCTGATGAGTGAGCGTGATGCGATAGGAGAGCAGGTACCACCTACGGAGCATTTGATTGAAGAGACAATCCCTGTAATACCAGACGACACGACGTTTGATTACAACCTCTATACAAATGACGAGCTGAGAACTGCAGAGTGGGCCGGCTTCTATCCAGACGCGGACAGCGGGCATGATCCGGTAATTGCGCACATGGAGAATATTCACGACTTTATCAATAATCTAAACGTGCCGCCTGGAAACTTTGAGCGCTGGAGTGAAGGCGAAGCACTGCTTGACGCTCTTCAAATATCTCGTGTCGAGACTGACCGCGGAGATGACAGTAGCTTCATACCTCTGGAAAAGCAAGAAGTTCTTATCACTCGCACCATCATTCAGAGCTACTTTATCCACCTTATTGGGTCAGTCACTCGAATCCGGGATAGCGACAAGGATTCCATAGTCGAGTATTGCACAGCCCAGGTGTTTGATACCCTCCCCTATCGCGTACCTGGTTATGCAGACGAGAAAATGGCATCGCGGAAGCAAATGTTTGCTATCCTTCTTCTCGTCGGGAAACCGGATGCCATTCTACCATTCATCAATGAAGGGGTTTCGGATCTAGATTTACCTATCCGTGTCCATGACCGTACCATGGATAAAAACCGACCACAACAAAGTAGTGTTAAAACTCGGACGGGGAAAAAAATACAATGTTTCTCAAATTGGAACTCATTTGGAATGGCACTCTTTTCATACCATCAACGATCCATTTGCTACCCACATTCGACGATGGTGTCAGCCTCTCTATGGCACAAAGCATATGCTGGTCTTGTATCTGCAGAGCCTGAACTAACCCAAAAATATGAGGATCTTCTGTCAAGAGCGCTAATTACAGGTGAGTGTTTGGTTACCCATGCATCGTTTCTAGACATTTGCTGAGTCAAGAAAGGCTCTCAACAAGGAGCGGTGAGAGGAGTTGCAGTTGATGATACCCAGAATGTTCCAGGGGAAATCCCTCAAGGCGATACGAACTCACTTCAAGCGCAGCTTGAGAGAATAGTCGATCTTGCTCTGGATCACATCACCGAAAGTAATGTCGGAACCACATTATTAGGGCATGTGGTTACGTGCCAGGAGGATGTGTCCGACTCACAAGCGACCAAAGTGACCAACCAATTACTTGAGAAATTCACCAAGGATGCTTTAGAGACTACTGTCCCCGCCTCGATTGTTATGGCAGGCGTCTCTATTGCACTACCCTTGCTAAAAAAGCCAAGACTCGTAGGCCCCAGCATTTACGATGGGTTTGTATACGTCACATTGATGATGCCGTACTTTGTCGCCCTAGAATGGCATGTGTTGGCAATGGACGAAGACTTAAGGGTTGAAGCTATACAGCACCTTACGACATTATACATGCTAATAACAGAATTCCAAATACGGTCTATTATTGACCTGTATTCTACCAACACCATAAACTCACTTAGAGTGGCTGCGAAGTTCATCGATTGGCGGCAGAGACTTCAAGCTATCGAAAAGCGCCTAGGCGGCTTTTTTATCACATTCATGACCGCTTTGCCAACACAAGAAATCGAAGCTTTGAAAAGTGTTGCACAAGAAGGAGAGGCTCGATGCAGAATGCTTGAACTATCCATTGATCATGCGGGGAATAGGAAAGAAAATCGCAAGAGGATTACCTCAGCCACACCGATTCCCACGGATCTTGGTACGGCGCAACAACAGATCCTCAGACCCCGAATTCCTTACAGTCGTAATTTCCATCCGCATGACTTCGATATTGCAATCATCTGCAGGCTCGTCCATCAGCACAACGCCATGGTTCGGCTTCTAGATGAATACCTCGGTGGAGATGATCAAATTGGAAAATCCGATAGGGATTCAAATCTCTACTCTATTGGTCGGATTTCCAAGTGCAATGTCGTGATAGCACTGACTACTAGTATGGATGAAGACCCATACGGTATATCAGACGCTGGACTACGACATAGTTTCCCAGACCTAAAGCTTGTGATTCTGATGGGAATATGTGGGGGCGTGCCAAGCGGATTTACGAGTCATCTTCGGTTAGGAGATGTGATCATTAGCACGGATCATCTTGAACTTGAGCCATCCCGGTCTCTAAGTTCAAGGCCGTTTCTCATTTCCAATCCCAAGGAGTCAACCGAAGAACTTACGAAGTTCATGGCTACCCTGAAAGCGGAATCCGTCGCATCCTTGTTGGAAGGCATGACCGCTATGTCTCTTGAACTCGTCATTCTCCACGAAGACCAGCAGCTTCGAGCAGGTTCTACCTATCCTGGAATTGCCGAAGACAAGTTATTTACGGATACATATGCTCACAAACACCGAAGATCGTCGCATTGCTCAATCTGCGGCAGCGAGCCCGGGAGCATCTGTGAGGATGCTGCTTCAACCCCTTGTGCTGAACTTGGGTGTGAGGATTATTCCCTAATAGTTCGAGAGGAGCGGAAAAAGAAAGGCCAGTTGGAATCCGATTCAAGAGACCTTCAAACACCCAAAATTTTCTGTGGTAGCATAGCATCAGGAGATGTATCGTTCAGGCTTGGGAGCGATCGTGATCGCATCGCTCAACAACACGGCGTCATTGCCTTTGCCAGAGAAAAAATTGGTTTTTCGTCAGACTTTCCTTGGATCACAGTCAACGGCGTGTGTGACTATGCTGATGGCCACGCTGTTCCTACACGTTTAGTGTGGGAGACATATGCTGTCAAAACCGCTGCAGCCGCTATCAAGGCTATTGTGCATCAATATGCCCGGATGACCGTTCTCGAACTTGGTAAGCTTAAACATAGCCATATTCATTCTCATTTCGATCTCCAGCACTAACGTCAAATCAGATTCAGATCTAGTCAGTAGAGCTTTGACTCAACTAAACCTAGTCGACCCTTGGATTCAAAAGAGCCACATTGAAGAATCCAAAGGGGGTCTTCTACCAGATTTGCACCGCTGGGTCCTCGATAACAATGAATTTCAACAGTGGCGTGACAGTCCGCAGAGTCCGGTTTTGTGGATCCGCGGGGATCCTGGCAAAGGCAAAACAATGCTTCTATGTAATCTTGTTGATCAACTTGAGCGGCTTTGCAACAAAGAGGATAACGTTGCCTTATCGTTCTTCTTTTGTCAAGAAACCAACAGTCGTTTTAACAAGGGCGTAGACGTTTTGGGTGGCTTGATTCATCAATTTCTTAAACCGAAACCCTCATTCGCGAGGCAGGGAATTGAGGACGCACTCTGGAAGATCAACCTGACTCAGAATATCGATGATGATTGGTTAGTTCTTTTAGGTGTTCTTGAACGCATTTTAGACGCTCCAACCTTACCGAGGACCTACATTATCATCGATGCCCTTGATCAGTGTCTAGAGCAACGAAATTTGCTTCTAGATCTCATCATTCGCCAATCTTCCACGATTCCAAAGGTTAAGTGGCTTATCTCAAGTCGCAACTCACCAGCCATCGAGGCTTCTTTGAGTTCCATAGCCGGCCTGAGAACCCTTTCATTGGAGTTGAATAAAGACCCTGTCAGTTCAGCGGTCAGGGAATACATCAAATACAAAGTGAATCAACTGGCAAGATCCAATCACTACGACGATCACACAAGAGCCTATGTCGAAGAGCAGATTTGGTCACTCTCAAATGACTGTTTCCTGTTTGTAACATTACTATGTCAAGAGCTCAGAGGAACGGATGCATCGGACCAGCAAGAGATGATGAGGAAAATGTCACAAGGACTAGGTCACATTTACGCTGACGTCTTCTCTCAAATCAGCCATTCACCCGAATTCGAGAATTACAAGCGTATTTTGTCGATTGCCTATGTTGCGTACAGGCCCATCACAGTGGAGGAGTTAATGGTGTTTGTCAACTTCTCTGGTGCCAAATTGGATTTCGACAAGACGAAGCAACTTATTGAGTCTTGCAGCTCACTCCTGACCTTGAGAGGGCATTCGATCCATTTTTTCCACATGTCCGTACGCGAATTCTTGACATCAGTGGCCCATCGAATATTTGAAGAAGGGGAACTCGGGATACACTCCGACATCGTCCAAATTTCTATTCAAGTCATGACTCAAATACTTCGCCAGGACATTTATGCACTTAGATCCCCGGGGGTCTCCATCGACCAGGTGAAGGCACCACAGCCAGATCCACTGGCAAACATGTCGTATTTTTGTACATACTGGGCTCATCACTTGCAAAAGTGTCGTCTTCATGGCAACGCAGGAGGCTACTTGCAGGATGGGGGTTTGGTCGATCAATTTCTGCAAAATCACTTCCTGCACTGGCTTGAGGCGCTTAATCTCTTGGGGCATCTACCTGAAGCGACTACTGCCATATCAATGCTTGAAAACGTGGTTCATGTAAGATGCCCTTTGCGTAATGTTTCCTTTGCTAATGTCCACGCAGCGACTAACCCCTTCACCATCATTGTTAACTGCAAGAGTGCGAGACGCATCCCAATTCCTCCAACGGCACACTGTGGGAATTAAAAATCATCCTCTTCAAGTATACTCCTCAGCTCTAATATTCAGCCCAGTAGATAGCATAATCAGGAACGACTATCGAAAGTGCGAGCCACAGTGGCTTATTACCAAGCCAATCATGGAGAACGACTGGACCTTGAAGTCGAAAATGGATAGCCACGACGCCTCAGTCCGTACATTGGCCTTAGCAGGGGATGGGTTGCGCCTTGCTTCAGCCTCTGGCACTCGAGATATCAGGATATGGGGTACCACAACTGGGGAGTGCATCCACACTTTACAAGGCCATGATACCTCAGTTTGCTCGTTAGCCTGGTCTCAACTGTCTACCTGGCTTGCTTCGGCTTCCTATGACAAAACAGTGAGGATCTGGGAGACGACAACTGGGCAATGCAAGCAAACGCTGCGGGGTCACACAAACGGAGTTATTTCAGTGGCTTGGTCAAAAGATAACAGTGAGATCGCATCTTCGTCAAGGGATCGTACAGTTATTATCTGGAATGCTCAGAGCGGCCAGTGTCTCGCAACTCTGCGAGGTCATCCAGATACGCCCAACCCAATCGCCTGGTCACCGGATTCCACGCATCTCGCAACGGCGTCGGCCGGTAATACCAGGATCTGGGATACAAGAAGTCGTCAATGTGTTTCAACCATGAACGGGCATGGTGGCGAGATTTCATGTGTTGCCTGGTCCCGGGATGGAGCTCATCTTATCTCTGGGTCGGCTGATAAGACTATCAAAGTATGGAACCCAGGAACAGGTAACTGGTTCCTCAATCTCATAGGCCACGACCATCAGGTCGTTTCAGCGGCTTGGTCTCGAGATTCCAGGTATATAGCTTCATCTTCATATGACAAGACGGTCAAGATTTGGGATCCAAACAGTGGGCGTTGTTTATCGACGCTCGACGTTGGTCAGATCCATGATGATCTGGAATTTGATCAAGAAACTGACCATTTACACACCGACATTGGCACTCTCGATTTACGAGCTGCTGGGGTTCGGTCGCCATATGTAGGCTTCAGTTTGAGCCTTGATCGGTCTTGGATCACTTACAATGGAGAAAGACTCCTTTGGTTACCACACCAATATAGACCATGGGTTTCAAGGGTAAAGGGATCCACTATCGTACTCGGATGTGCTTCTGGTCGCGTCTTGATATTGAGATGCGAAAGCACAGGTTTATATCAGCCCTGAAGACAAGAAGATTGCACAATGCTCTTTGGCATCACTATATGCTTTTTCTCGTCGCCGCGAGCAGTTCTTTATCATTTCATCTTGTCACGCTCGCAAAATTAGGAACAAGTCTCGTGAGGGCGAAGACTACTCCCGCCAAAGGGAGTTATAATGGATGATCTCACGTTTATTTAATTGGCTTAAATTGGTAGGAGAACATGAGCTTGGAATTATTAAATGGCTTGAGCTTAAACGTGTTCGATAATGACTTTGTAGTTTCCTAACTCCACACACCACTAATCCCGCTCTTCGTCAAGGTACATGCCAGCATATTTCTCTACAACCTCTATTGTCAGTTCTTTACTTTAACCGCAGCCGCCGATATTCATCCAGAGGTGCTAACCAAATACGGCGCCCTAGGAGGAATCGGCCCGCCTTGCCGTCCATCTCCATTCTGTTCACGACCTAACGCTATTGGCGATATGCTAGGGAACGCGGTGGGATTTGATAGTGATTTCGTAGAGTTCTTATCTGAGGGATGGAATCCGACCAGATAATCGGAACGTGTTCCGAGTGAGGCGTAGACTGATACCTGCCACGACCACGCAATTCAGTAGGTTTTTATAGACAGTCATGGACTATGATAGTATCGCCAACGTAGCACTTGTATTGTGTCTTACAATACAGCTAATTGGTGATGGGCTATTGCACTTCTTTGGATATTCTTTAAAACCTAGACTCCTAACCTGGAAAAGATGTATGATTTAATGACAACTCTCTGGATTTGGGAACTCATACTATCCTTTGCTTTGTAAGCTAAATGGAAGAAGGTTAGCCGTAACCTAAGCGTATTTGAAACATACGTCGTTCGGATATCCCATGTGAAGCAACCTGCATTCTGATAGCCTCTATTTCTGCTATGGAAATGTTTCAAGGGGGTCATTTGAACTACGAAGCTGGCAACTCATGATCCCCTAGACCTTGCCCAAGCTCCACATCCAGGACTTTGTTATCCGCCACTCGCCTAAAGAGAAATATGAGTCGTATTGACATCCATGGAATTCTTGGCATCACTATTGACTCAAAAGGACGCCATTTTAAAGCTTCGATAACCGGGAAGAATCCCGAGGTGTAAATGCTGAATTGCCAACTTCACCTATGTCTCTTATGAAGGATGAATATGAAGCTCGGGCGCATGGTGATAAGATAACTAAAATAGTCCATGATACTCCGCCTCGGAGCTCTGGGGTAGCTATCTGACGTATTTGCACTCCCCCGCCATTTCAGGACTATGACATCCTTAGCCCTCCACGGTGATGGCATTTCAAAATGTCTAGCTACGCTTCGACAGACTATAATATCCTCACCCGTTCGGTCTCCCATCATACACGCAATATTTTGAGATCACTACTGCCACGAAGAGTATGAGCACTTCATCCTTGTTTCCGTGACCTGTTGCTCCCAAGAAATCCCAAAATGCCCATAAGTAGATCATTATTAATCTCCTGAGGGGTTCTTGTCATCATTATTAGTTCGAGCTTTGGATGATACTAGCCACCCCTCCTCGCTACATTGTCCAATCTTGTTGGGTTATTAGTGGGGCTTTCTGCTCTGTCGCTTAGTCGCACCCATTCTGGTAATGCGTATTCTGTTGGTGCTCCTAGCTTCGTCGGGCTTAACTGCCAAATAGAGATTAGCCCCTGACGATCTCTATCTCACATTCTACATGAGAGCCACGGGCTTGGCCAATTCATTCCCATTCCACTTGTCTATCACCCCAGCATATCATGCCAAAACGGTCTCGTTCCCAGGCTGACGCGGGGCCGCTCCGTACGAGAACCTTTTCCGGGTGTTGGACCTGCAGGGAGAAGAAGGTCAAGTGCGACGAGACCAAACCGGTTTGCAACCGCTGTCGCCGCCTGAAGCTATGCTGTCAGGGATATGGCGTCAAGGTGTCATGGATCATGGCACGGAGCCCGTCCAACTTCAACTCGACCACGTCTTCTTCGAGAAACGCCACGCGAATCCCCGCAACCAGCGTTATCGAGTTTCAGGGTAGGAAACCAGCTGAGAAGCAGGACCCCCCTGGCCAATCCGACTCCTCGAAAGATGTCCCTGGAGGCGAAGCGAGTGCCACGCCTTCAGATCACTCTTTGGAGCCGCCTACAAACGCACTATCTGATCCCAGTTCGGATATAGGCCATGACGAAGCGCCTTCCACTAGCGGACTGTGTGCTGAGCTGGTTCGTTCTTACAAGGCTCTGGGTGAAGGGTTAGCAAGGGGAATCTCATCCCCACCAGCCGACAACCAATCTACAACCCAGGCCGAATCGGTTGATAACCAAGCCTACGATAACGACACTCAAGGGATATCTACCCCCTTGCCATTTAATGAGCCGAGCATCGACTATTCCACTAATACGTGGCTGTCTCAACGACAATCTCACTGGTCAACACCAGAAGCCCTCCCCGAGGATCGCCAATCAAACGCCATCGCTGCGGGTGTGGGTTTGCGTCATTTGGATGTCTTACCCGATTTGGGTCTTCAACGCCAATTAATAGAGCACTGGGCATCCCATCTCTGCGACTGCTTAAACCCAGTGCCGGGAATTCACAATCCCCTTCGCACAGCCCTGATGCCTATTGCTCTCGCGGGAGCGCAGGCGACTGCAGGCACGTCGACAGGGGCAACGGCGTTGTTTCACTTTACGTGCTCAGCATCTGCATTCCATCTGTCAATTGCTCAACATACGAGCCACCCCAGGCGACGTCTTGAGAAGGTTGCCCTCGAACATCACAATTTGGGCATTGCTCACTTGAGCCAGAACATTCAGCACTTTCACGATGAGAGCCAATACATATCAATCCTCGGCGCGCTGCTAATGTGCGTGCTCAATGAAGCCGTCACAGTACCTACCCCATTTTGGCGTCTTCATCTCCGAGGCGCCCTAGAGTGGGTTAACCATTTCGACATGCAGCTTTGGTACAAGACTGAGTCGAGCTCTGTTATTTATCAACTGTTCACCGCCATGGCGACCCTTGTCCAAGCACAACTCCTATCGGAAGACCGCAATGCTGCCCGTTGGGACCTTTCATCTACTCTAACATTCCAGCCTGAGAAGTACGTTTTGGATGTGGCATATGGTCTGCCCCAGCCAATGCTAAGAGCAATCCATTCAATCAATGCAATAAGAATAGAAGCCGGCCCTTTTCAAGATCCCACTGGTCCCAGTGATCCATCAACAATATCGGACAAGCTAGATCGTCTTGAGCTTGAGCTCTATCTTTCAGTGCCAAAAAAGCCGACGCTGACGATCGGGCAAGAATACACAAATCTTGTCTATCACTACGCCTATATGTATTATTTTGCCGCGCTAATTTACCTAAAGCGGACTGCAAGAGATGTACCTCTCGATGAAGTCCAAGACTTGGTTGAGCAAGCCCTGCTTCACATGGAATCTCTGCAAATCAGTACAACGCGACCATTTTGTCCCAGTCTGTGGCCGATCGCCATTGTTGCATTTGAAACCCGCGACCCAGACCTACAGACGCGTATATCAGCGTGTCTGGATGGATTTACTAGCAGATCAGGGTTAGGTGTCTGCACACAGCTAGCCATTGTGGTGCAACAGGTTTGGGAACTACGCAAGACAGAGGGCAACAGTAACTTGAGGTGGCATGAAAGCATTATCGCTTTATTAAATGACTGTTTTATTCTATTCTAGTTGGCGCCTAAAGCGTTCTTAGTCCCTTCATAGATTTCTTCGGCGTTTTCTATGAGCAGGTGTTCGTACGCAGGCCTTTTCTGCATTATTTTGCATCATTTATCACTACCTACGTTGAAACCCCGCATGATATTATGATAACTGAATAATGTTTAAGAATTGACCGAACCCTTCATGAAAGGAAACCTGTCCATAAAAATTGAACTCATTGTCCAATTCTTCAAGTTCCGAATGTGTTTTATGAAGATACTATGTAGTACGGTCTCGTGGTCTAAATGTGCTACAGCATCGAGTGTGTCGAATGGCCAGTTCACGCACACTCCTGGAGAGAAGTGTGGTGAAAAATCCGGGTGCGGCAGTTCCTTTGATCGTTCAATTAATGTGTCTCTCATTTCCGGCCTCATGGGCTGTTAGCTACATCACCCAAGGGTCTGATGGTCTCACCATGGGATATTGTCGATCCAGATTGGATGTGCAGTGGTGATTTGTGTCACGGTTGGCCGCAACCACGAAGGCATCGCAATGTAATTATCTCGAGTCGGAGAAACCTGCCACTGAATCAAATGATTAGTCAAGCAGAATCCAGTCAACTTTCGAGCTTGGTATCTTGCCTTCATTGTCAAGCACATGATATAACAGAGAGCAAATCTCTCCGGCGTCTTGAATCCGGGGAATGTTGATAGGACTTGGGATAAGATTGCACTGATGGGATGCACACATGTCGCTTTGTCGCTGTCAATGAGTCCTCGTACGTCCGGGATTCTTGGCCCAAGTACAGTATCAAGAGGGGTCCCCCTAGAGACCATATCCTTGCGAGAGTTAAGAAAATTGAGAAGGATGTGATCCAGAGGACATGTTGGTTGGAGGTGGAGACTGAGAGCCGTGTGTGCCTTGCTTGGTATCAATGGTGATACATCAGATGGGACAGTACCTGTGGAAATATTTTTGGGCGAGGCAATTCTTGAATCCGATGATGATGTATCCGCACTATTGGTAAGTGGGCGTGGCGTGTTATCGTTTATGTATGCCGTGCTTGCTTGGTCTACAGTTTGTACTCATTAGATGTGTTGAAACTTGGAACGAACCCCATAAGCTCACCAATACGGTCAGAGAGACCTTCAGCCCCACAAAGCTGGCAGATGTTATTTGGGCCAAGCTCAGAGATGGAACCAGAGCGCCGTAAAGGAATCCTATTTTGTGCACGTAGAAAGCGTAGTTCCTGGTCCTTTTGATCACAAGTGTCTTGCAGAAACGCGACCTGCCGCTCAAGATTTGCCACCAAGGTTTTTGTTCGTTGGCGCAAAGCCCGCTGTGCTCGCCTATCGACGCTTCTCTTTTGCGTAACCTGCTCTTCCGTCAGGCATGAGACGAGCCTAGGTCGTTTTCTCAAACCCTGGCGAGCAGGGGCACTGGGAGGCACGGCGTCCTCCATGACCTCTTGTGAGCAACCACCTAAAAAGATCCTTGCCCGATACTGCCAAGGTTCCTTCCACTGTTCGGGGCCCGAGTGAGTTCTCGGCAGCTAGAGTGTAAAGCTGTGAAAGGCCGCCACAATTCAACTAGGATAGAAGGCCAGGGATGAGTTGTTGACTGAATTAGAGTGAGGAGTGGGACACATCTCACGAGTCATGCCACCGTTCTGGGATTGAGCTTATCTCAACTCCAGGAGTACCCACTTAGAGGGACATGACTAATGGCTGCATTTTGAATCCACATGCATGTACGGTCTCATGTTGCGTAGTATACGGATGCGAGAGCCTATATGAAGGCCCGGCTTCGGCTTCAATGAGAAAATATTTCCAATTGACTTGGTTATTCCTCTTTGTCTTGCAAATCATTCAGTATGGGATCACAAAGTCTCACACTCCGAATTGCTTCCGCGTCCGGTGCCGTCACCGACCGACGACATGCCTTCAGGCGTCTTGCAATGAATGAAGATGTTGATTTCATCGTCGGCGACTGGATGTCCGAGATGAATATGACAACGAGGGCCGCTGGTAAAATTAACAGTAGCGGAGCTTCTGCCGAGTTTGAGACTGCGTTCCTTGAGGCTTTTGAACCTGCCCTAGCTCACGTGGCGTCTAGTATGATCAAGATGGCTGTCAATGCTGGAGCAAGTGACGCGCAAAAGCTGTGCAATGTGGTGACGGAGATGGTCAGCTCTAAAGGGCTGAATCTCAACGTCGCTTGGGTTGGGGGTGACGAAGTGATGGATGTGATTCGAGAAGATTTGGAGAATGGTGCCGAATTTCGAAGTCTAGCCACGGGTAAGAGATCATCACCCTGACATCGAATATTACAACAATACTAACATAGTCTAGGTAAAAAGTTGTCTGAGTGGAAATATTCGCCTATTTATGCTCAGTGCTATCTTGGATCATGGGGGATTGTCGAAGCGCTCAAAGGTGGTGCAGATATTGTCATCTGCGGCCGAGTAGCCGATGCTTCTCCTCTCATTGCCTGTGCCGCATACCACTTTGGTTGGGGACGCGAAGACTACAACAGACTTGCTCACGCTTTCGTAGCCGGACATTTGATTGAGTGCTCGACCTATGTCACTGGTGGCAATTTCTCGGGATTCAAATCGTTGCCTGGAACATCTATTGATGTTGGCTTTCCGATTGCTGAGATACTGCCCAATGGAGAGTTCTTCATCACGAAGGAAAAGGGCCGTGGAGGCATGGTGACAGTTGAGACGTGCAAAGCCCAACTTTTATATGAAATCCAGGGCCCTCTGTATTATCACAGTGATGTAGTGGCTGTGCTAGATGCGATTAAGATGCAGCAGGCAGGCGAAAACAGAGTGTGAGTCTTCACTTAGGCTGCTTGAAACTATTACTGACAGGTTATAGGTTCGTGTCAAACGTTGGTAGCCACAAGCCCCCACCCACCACCAAAGTCGGTCTTACAGCCAAGGGTGGGTTTCAAGCCGAGGCTCATTACTTCTTGTGCGGTCTCGATATTGAGGAAAAGGCTCAGCTATTGGAGCGCCAAATCCGCTTTGCCTTGGACGAATCAAAATATACCTGTCTCAAATTTCGCACCCACGGACGATCCCCCACGGATCCTCGAAATCAGGACTCGGCAACTGTCGATTTCAGAATCTTTGCGCAGGCAAGGGATGAATTTGATCTCCTACCAAGTCAATTTCTTCAACCAATTATGGACAACATAATGCAGGGTTACCCAGGGGCCACTTTTGCTATGGATACGCGACAAGGCGTCCCAAAGCCGTACTATGAGTACTGGGTGACGCTCATCTCCCAGAGCCGCGTCAATCAAATCTGCCACCTTCCTTTCAAAGACGTGCGAATTCATGTCCCTGTTGCTATGGATACTGAACCATTTGTCCACAGCCAAACGACATATGAGACTTTGAATCCAATTGACCTCACCGAGGTGGGACCTACTCTCAGAGCACCACTGGGATACGTGGCCCACGCTCGATCTGGGGACAAGGGTTCAGACTCCAATGTAGGGTTTTTCGTACGACACGCAGATGAATGGGACTGGCTTCGGAGCATCTTGACAGTTGAAAAATTGAAGGAACTATTAGGCGATGATTATGTCGGAAAGCCCATCTTTAGGTTCGAGCTTTCCAATCTTTGGGGTAAGTCTCCTGCTCTAGGTACTCGATCCAACAAAATCTAACATCAGTAGCTGTACATTTTCTTCTCAAGGACCACTTAGATCGTGGAGTGGGCGCAAACTCAAGCTATGATGTACTGGGAAAGAATTTAGCGGAGTATCTGAGGTGTAAACAAGTAGATGTCCCTTTAAATTTTCTGGATAGAGGAAAGATCTGAAAGAGAGGACAGCTAGGATATGCCCATTACAATATAGTACGATACAGAAGGAAGTAGATAAGTAGAATTTGGAAAGTAGAATTTCCTTGTCATGTCCCGCTTTCAACGACATAACTAGAACTTTATTCACTAAAATAATCAAGGATTGCTTCTACATTACTCAGCCATAAGCAAAAGAATAACTCATCTAGAAGTTTTCACCAAGATCTCTAGCAATTCAGATACCTGAAGATCTTCAAACATGATTTAGTTGGGCGATGCTTGCAATTCATGCCGGGGGTTTGACGAAGTTAGAGGCTACCCTACACTGAAAACATGAATCCATCCTAACCCTTCAGCGTGCTCACTATGGATTCCTACACATCAAGCGAGGAACGCACGAAATTCTATGCGAATACATGTTGGAAACAGTAGCAATCCTTGAATTCATGACATAGGACACCACGTAGCGTAACATTAGTCTTGCACAGAAAGGAACCATTCCTGCAGGCCGTGGGTCTTGGAGGGCCTTAGCCAGGAATAGTTAGTGAATGTTGATAAGTGCTTGTGCATGCGTCATGCCACGAACCCTTGGCTCAACTCTTTCTAGTTTAGCTTTCTCAACAGCCCCCAGGGTTGCTAAAAGACGGAGCTTGCCCAAAACCGCTAGACACTACTTTGACTGCGACGCCTCCACGTGATGCAGCGGAGTAGACAACTTCAGTGTGTTCCTCGGTCTGGGAGAGCGTCTCCGCAAATGGCATTCTCAGACTGGAGCCTTCTCGTCCAACCTCTCGGTAGCAAAGCGCAACGAGGTGACGCAGTATCGCCCACGTCACAGTTTCTTGCAGGTTCCTTATGAGATGTATTTATCTTTAAGCCGACACTTTCGCTATTTTGAATAATTACGATTGCAACAATGGCGGAAGTCGGACTGAAGATGCGGCAGCGGATCTCAACCGCATGTTTGGGGTGTCGAGAAAAGAAGACAAAGGTATTCGCCTCTCTTTTTCATGTCTGTAACGAATTTCATCTTATTGATGTCTAGTGTGATGGAAATCCGGTGAGATGCTCTGCCTGCAGCTATCGAGGCCAGGAATGTGTCTATCACTTCACCGAGAACAAGCGCAAGTATGTCGTCCTCACATGGCTTGCATGAGCTAATGCTGACTTGTCTCTCAGGCCACCTAGTAAAATATACGTCAAAGCACTTGAAGCCAGAATTGCTCATTTAGAGAGGCAATTGGCGTTATCAAAAGCCTCCTCTCAAAGCATGTCGGCCAAGTCAATGGCCCCGCTTGCTTTTACGGATCGCCTAGATTCTACACCGTACATGAAGACCTCCCCAGAAGCCGCCGCGCCGAGTCCAATTGATGAAGTTGCAGATACACTTGGCAAATTCCAGATTGCCGACGGTGGTGAGGTGAGATACTTTGGATCTCGAAGCAACTTTAATTTGTTGCAAACGGCGATGAGCAGCCAAAAGTCATCTAGAGACATCCAGATTGAAGGGTTCAAGGCGGCTATGGCCCAATTAGAGCCCCTTGACCTAACTGATGACCTTCAAGCTCATCTTCTCAGTCTGTTTTGGAAATGGCAAAACCAGTGGCAGTACTTTATTTCTCGCAGGCTATTTACGGCAAGCCTTGCAGAGTATGGCGCAGAGAACTTCGGACGCTTTCATTCGCCGCTGCTCGTCACGGCGATATACGCTCTGGCATCCAGATATTCGGATAGGCCAGAAATTAGAAGGGATCCAAATGATCCCAATACGTCTGGTGACCATTTCCTCGCCCGAGTTAAAATAATGCTGCAGTATGAAATGGAGGCTCCCACCACAACAACCGTACAGGCTGTTTTGTTATTGTCGCTGTGCGAGACCGCTCGGGATAAAGAAGCACTTGGGTTCATTTATTGTGGCATGGCAACGCGGATGGCATTGAACCTGGGCCTCCACGTCGATTGTTCCGACTGCATTACAGATGGGTTGCTTACCACTGAAGAGGTTGAGGATCGTGAAGTTACCTGGTGGGGAGTATATATGCTTGACAAGTACGTTTTATTTCTCAACATCTGAGAATTGCCAGCTGACCCGGTGGTAGGTTATTTAACATAGGGCTTGGGCGACCCTCAATGGTTCAAGAGCGTGATATCACGGCCAAGATGCCCTCCTTGGACTCGGAAGATGAGCTGGCCCCTTGGGATGATGGCAATACTGAAGTACCTCACCAAAGCTGCCGGTGCGTGAGTGTCGCTACCCATACACGTAGACTGCTTGCCGAGATTACCGAGGTACTGGATTCTATGTAGGTCGCCCCGGGAGTTCACGCGCCAACTTGAACTAACACCCCCAGATACTCTCCACATAAATCGTTAGATGACGATGCTCGCCATGAGCTGGCGATTCGAACACATGTGCAGCTAGTTTTATTCTACAACTCGCTTCCTGGCCATCTCCGGCTACCTAAATCTCCAAACTCCACTGAAAGTGCAATTCTGCCGCATGTTTATCAACTTCAGTAAGTCAAGTCCGCCCCTCAGCGGTGCTCGTTTCTTTACTCAACCATGACAGCCTCCAGTACCACGTGGTCACCATCCTTCTACATAGACCTTTCCTACAAGCAACCAGATTATTTGACGGCAATGTACTAGGAGGTCTCAAAGACGACGACTCCCATGCAGAAGCATGTCGCAATTCTGCTGAAAGTATCGCCAATATTCTTCGATGGCAGGAAAAGAGATACGGCTTGGTGAGTACCAAATGAGAACTGAGAAATTTCGCAACCTAATCTCGATGGATAGCGGACTGCTGTGATTTCCACAGTTCACTGTGCTTTTACTGCTGCGGTAGTGTTCCTCGTGGACGCGTCAACAAATTCAGAGTCGAAACGGGACAAGGCCCTGAGGAACCTAAGTGTGTGCGTCGAAAGCTTGGAGATCATGGAGACTGCTTGGGCCTGGAGCGCGCGGTCGTTGTTGGCATTGAGAAACATTGCCCGAGCGTGGAAAATTCAGACACCCGTATTCAACAACCCTCGATATAGCCTGACACAATCTCAAGGCCAGGAGAATCAGCAAATTTCATCACCAGAGACTCCCAAGCTTCTAGACATCTATGGAGACGACATTTTCAGCTGGTTTCCGGATTCTGGTGCAACATATTATTACGACGAACTTGATCCTTCAACAACATAGGGCTTGAGAGAGATCTTAATTTCATCTGACTTGGATATGGAAAACATCTCAAGGAAAGGTCACGTTTGACAGCATCCGATTGGAGATTGAATGCGTTTCCATCTGGGTGGAACCCCGTTCACTCCTTCAGGTCCTCCTTGACATCCGCCTGGACAGAAGGATCAGTGCTTTGTGCGTTGAGAACCATGTTTTCATCGTCATTAAACGATTTGCCAATTTCTTCCAACGCAAGGCCCTTGGTCTAGAGAAGCGTTAGCGAATGGTGTACAACCATATCATTTCTGGGAAAACATGCCTCGGGCCAGAACCACCAGAAGCCGAAAACGGACGCAATTGAGATAGACATGAAAACCATGTAATAGCACCAGCCGATATGCGAGAAAGCAGTAGGGGAGACTGTTTGCAATATCAAGGATGACAGAAACAGGCCGCTAGTAGCAAGAGCGCTACCCTTTGATCGAATATGCATAGGCCAGATCTCCGTAACGTATACGTACGTTGTCGCATCGATGCATCCTCCATAGCTGTATATGTATATTAGGTTGTTTTTTTCATAGTGCTGAGGTCACGGAAATACTCACAAAACAATGTGAAGAAAGAGAAAGAAGACTGCGGCTCCGATTCCTGCTTGGTTGGTGGTACCTTGGCACAATGCTACCATGACACCCTCTAGCATCAATGCAATGGCACATCCAGCAAAACCGATGACTAATAAAACCTCGTAAGTTGATGGATTTTGAGACTTCCTTGAGTGAATACAGACCCAGAAGGGGAATTCTTCCAATGCGATCCAAAACGAGAGCACTGCCAAAGTTTGAGAGGATACCAACAGAAATCCATCCCGCAGTGATGAGAAGCTGTTTAGTGGAGTCGAATCCCATTGAAGCGTACAAGCTAGGTCCATAATCTAGATTGGATTGCATTTAGCCCAAGAAAGTTAGGCGAGTCGTAAACTGCAAGACTCACTGTTGATGATTTGTGTTCCAGTACACTGTCCACAGAACATGGTAAGGAAGCCAATGATAGCCCTCTTTCTGTATTGAGGAGTCTGGAAAATGATGGCCCACGAGGATGGCATGGACTCGTCAAGTTCTAAACGCTGGCGGATCTGTTCATACTCGCGCTGAGCGAAGCTGGGCCCTTCAGCTTGGCTGTCGTTACCGTGGAGCTTATTGAGAATCTTCATGGCGTCATCAGACATTCCATTTTGGATTACTGGAAAGCAGAGTCAATCAAACTGTCAGTTTAGGGAAACGCATCTGACCTACGCCATCGTGGAGACTCTGGCATGCTCATTACACCGCATAGCAGGGTGAGGGGCGGAATCATCTGAATTGCAAGTGGAATTCTCCATTGCGCTCCTGCAGCTTGGACAAAGGAAAATGCGACACCCATCCAACTAGCCAGAGAATAGCCACAAAGAATGAAGACACCTGAATATAGTTAGCAAGACTGGCTATTTAACTTGTAAGCGAATGCGTCTCTCACCGTGCATGCCAACTAGGAAGCCACGAGATACCGGAGGGGCAACTTCGCCTTGCCACAGTGGGACAATCGTCACAAGATTCCCTATGGCAGATGAGTAAGCTTATACTTAGCTTGTTAGGCTATTAGGTTCTTTTCATACCGATACCAATGCCAGTGAGTAAACGAGCAACCATAAACATTGCAATATGAACAGAGCCAGTCTGCAAGGCAGCTCCCAGTACGGCAAAGAGGGAACCAATGAAGATGGTCTTTCTTCGACCTATCCGATCCGCCATGAGAGTGGTAGAAAGCGTACCGAAAAAACCACCGGCTTGAAACAAGCCATTCATGGCACCCGTGATAGCATCTGTGCGAGAGCCAGTTGTCAAAGAGAAGTACTCTATGAAACTCGGCTGCCCAAGGGTGGTTCCGATGATGGAGGAGCAGTAGCCATAAGTGACACTTCCAATTGCCACAAATAGGACAACCTACAGGCGATAGAAATTAGGAACTAGAACCCACAGCAGTGCCAAGTATCCAATTACCAGAGTGTTGTATGAGGACGAGCGTGAGCCCTTCATCGCTTCGAATTAATTATTGATGCAATGTTGTATGTGAAGCTCTTCGAAAAAATGGAGCTGATGAACTGTAGCAATATTCATCACGAGAGAGATGGAAGATGTTTTTAAGTCCAAACATCAACGGTCAGACTATAATATGGAGGGATGGCATTGTTCCCCGGGTTCTGCCCACCCGGATAACGACTGCGGCTGGCCCGTCTTATCATGGTTCAGGATGGTGCTGCATGTCATCTCTTGTGATTCTCATGGCGGTTACTAGTTGACGCTAAGAAGATAAACACCACCAATCAAACCCCATGTGAATTGGCTCCATTCTCTCCTCCACGTGATGCCATAACCCCGCAGTCCAATCAAGCTATCCGGCAAAGCAGTATCCAGAAGCCAGGGCCCTGTGACCAAAGCCAAAAGCGTTGGCGTGGGTCTAGGCCCTCGCTTGGTGATTCGCCACGTCCTTGAGAACGATTGCCTTGATTGTGTTGTGTATTCGGCCCCATGCCATATATCTAATCCGAGGCATACCATCCTGGGTTGGTGGCTTATCGATTAATTGCCGGGCTGCCATATCGGTCCAGACGTGTGTGAATATCCGGGTACTACCTACCCGGGCGCACAGGATAGGGCGTATGCGTAGGGAAGCGGCTTGCAATGTGACCTCATAGCTTACAGCACTACCCCAGTTGCTCGATACGGTATTGCTAGTGACTATCAGGAGAGAACTGCGATTCTTAAAACTGGGGCTTCCAAACATAGCATGACGAGGTCTCGGTTGTGACAAACTCACCACAGTTTGTTGTGCCACTTTACACCATGACAGGCTATAAATCTAGCCAGCTCGCGCCTTCCAAGGTTATTCTACTCGACAAACCACAATCGCAGTTACTATTACTCCCAATTAAACAAACTATTATCTTATTATGTCTATCCGACAGTGGAAGGCTGCAGTCTGCCAGTCAGAACCATGCTGGTTCAACAAGAATGCGGGAATCGAAAAGTCGATCAACCTTATCCAGGAAGCGCAGGGCAATGGTGCTTCGCTCATCGCATTCTCGGAAGTCTGGATCCCAGGATATCCCAATTTCCTGTGGTCGGGCAACTACAAGGAGAACATTCCCCTTGTCCAGAAGTACATGCAGAACAGCATGTCCGCATATGGCGATGAAATGCTGAAAATTCGCAACGCGGCTGCGGAGAACAAGATTTATGTTGTCTTTGGCTTTAGCGAGCGGGTTGGTGCCAGTCTCTACCTTGCCCAGGTTCTAATCGGGCCGGACGGAAACATCCTGCTTCATCGACGAAAGACAAAGCCAACACATGTGGAAAGAACCCTCTTTGGTGATTCGACGGGTGATTCCTTGACGACCGTAGCAGATACGCCTCTAGGCAAGATTGGAATGCTTAATTGCTGGGGTGAGTGCCGAGAACCGTGTGCATCGCGTTAGGTGTACTAATCCCCTAATAGAACATTTGCAACCTCTGTTGAAATACCACACATACGCGCAGGGAGAGCAAGTTCATATTGCTGCTTGGCCTTTCAACGGAGCTTATCATGGAGGCATTGAGCCCTGGTCGTTGTTCAACGAGGCCAACGAACTGACGGCAAGCCGCATGTATGCCCTCGAGGGATGTGCATACGTCCTTTGCACCAACCAACCTCTGTCGGAAGAGGGGAGTCGACTTAACAGCGAAGGCCAGGGAAGTGCAGATCAGGGAAGCTTCATGCTAAGTGGAGGTGGTGGTCGCGCTGCTGTGTTTGGCCCTGACGGTCGCCAACTTACCGAGCCGACAGATCCTCATTACGATGGGCTCATCTACTGCGATATTGATCTTGACAAGATCGATTATGCCAAGACATTGACGGATTGTGTGGGGCACTACTCGCGACCTGATCTTCTTCGCCTTGTTGTGGATGATCAGCCAAAAAATTATGTGGTCAGAGTCTCACCAGAGACATCCACCAAATCGCCTTACCACACCCCCACTGGAGATGGAACTTTGATTTCGACGCATAGGGGCCTTGAGGAACTTCTTGCGGCCAAGGCTGCAAGTGAGAAGGAGAAGATGCCCGAGACCAACGGAGTTTGATATTTGTTGCGGGACATGGGTGAATAGTGTAAACAGCACATTTTGCATGATTGCATGTCAACAGGTCGTGCAGAATATCCATCACCGTGAATATAATGTCATGAGTGACAGAATCTAATTTGAACAACATAAGAAGTTTATCCCACAATAGGAAGACAATCGTACTGGTCTAGGGAGGGGTAGGGCAAAAAGTGAGGCCATTTTGCCCAACAATAAGAACTTTGGTAAATGGATATTCCAGAGTGGGGCACGGTTTTGCCGTTCGAATGACATCTCAGTAGAGGACCCAAAGTTGTATATAATTAGGCCCAATTTGAAGCTACGTAGATGAGATTGTTGGGTTTAGACCGAGCAACTAAATGTAGCTTCGAACAATGAAACGTCATCTACAAGGAAGCTAATTTAATTATGCGAGACATGTTTATCTACCATCCCTTTCAACAAAGCCAAGAGGGAATGGAAGACGAGCGATTCTGTCGACTGCTGCCCAGAAATGTTCTTTCAGCTTCAAAAAGCTGGTTGCCGATTATCTCCTCCGTTCAGATTACCGTAGTGGCGATACGGCAGTAGAATGATGCCGTGATTTGTGAACCTGCTCAATCCACCATCTACCCTACACGGCATCACCCTACCCAACTGCACTTGGACCATTGACTAACCTGACCCTAGTGCAACTACGCATATCCGATAGTCCACCTTCTTTCTTAGAACCCGTCGTGTGTTGCGATGACGGAAGTTCAACTCGCTCCGCTTTTGAAGATGCAGGGAAATTGGTGTCATTGTCTAAAGCCTGGAAACTCATGTTACTGATTTACATATGGATCTAGAATCGTATCACTTGCCAAGGCTTAGTCGCACCTAAGCTGAAGGTTGACCAACTAGCTCACTGCAGCGCGTCGATTTTACTGGCTGATTTGAGGTTGTCTCATTTCATCGGCAATACCGGCACCTCACGTGAATTGCGCAAACTTGCGAAGCCACTTGAACGCGTAAAAGTGAGGCCTCCACTTCTGGACATTTTGTTGCATTCCCCCCAAAGCCGGAAAGCGTGCCCCTTCACTAGTCCCTTATTCTTACGCTGTTCCCGATGTCGCCAGGATCCGAAGAAGACGAGGAGAAGAAGAATAGCAATGAGCGAGAGCGGAAGCGTGATATGGTGGGAGACTTCCTGTATGCGCCATTTTCTCTAGACGTATTCGTACCCCACTGTCGGTTCCTCGCGAACTCTGGATGCCCCCGGCATCCGTTAAGCCCGATTTCGTGTCGCCGCTTTATTCGCTAACGGCTTGAAAATAGGAAGAAGAATCTCACCAAGGGCGAGCTCGCGTTAAAACATGCCGCAGGCCTCGGGCACGTACCCAATGTGGTTCCAGTCGTTGATCCGGTAATCGACGGGCCACCCCGGCCGGTGGAAGTCGGCTGGCATCCCGTCGGAGGTCTCGCCGGCAAGTGGTTCGCCGAGCAGACGGGACTGGGCAAGATGATCACCGAGAAGATCAACAAGTACCCGGATCCGACGCAGCACTGGGCCGTTCTTGTCGGCGACTATGCTCATCAGCTCTGGATGGTGAGCGGGTTAATTCTGGACCGTGACAAGGTGATACTAACAGGAAATCCAAGGACGAGAAGTTTGATGTCATCTATACGAACCAGAAAATTGTGCGGGAAGAATGGCGAACCTTCCAGGTGGGCACGACACACTTCAATGACGATGCGACTCGACGGGCTGGTAAGTTGCCAATCACCCACTCACATTGAGTGTAGTGTTTAGAAGCCGACTCAAAGCTTCACTGCTAACGGCGAGTAGGGGAGACTGTTATCCAAAAGATAAGAGAGCATCAGCCTGGATACAACCTCATCACCAACAATTGCCAAACCTATGTGTTGAAGCTACTTGATGCCATCAAGGTCGGCGTACAAAGGGAATTCGGTACCACGCTCGCCGTCTATGACCGACTTGTCGGCTCCGAGTCTGGCAAGGTTGTGGATCTTTTCACTCATCCCCAGCCGTCTGAGGTTCAAGATCTGGAGAAACCGCCAGGTCCGGCCCGGTCAGACACGGTTTCGCTCGCGCAGCAGGTTATGAACGAGAACACCAACCAGCTGGACGCCAATGAGCAAATGGAGAGGAAAGACGAAGATTCAGAGGAAGAAGAGGAAATTGATAAAGAAAAGGAAGAAAAGGAGGAAGAGGACGGAAAAGAGCACAAGAGCACTATGTTCTCTCGTTTTATGGATCGAGTTGATGAGAAGATGGGAGACAAAGAAAAGGAAGAAAAGCAGAAGGGGGAGATAGGGGAGAGGAACATGGAGGAAATGGGCGGGAAGGAGCAGAAGAGCAGCATGCTCTCTCGATTCATTGATAAAGTCGACGAGAAGATGGGAGACAAACAAAAGGAAGAGAAGGAGGGAAGTGAGAAGGAGAGGGGTGAGCAGGAGAGGGGTGAGCAGGAGAGGGTTGGGCAGGAAAGGGGTGAGCAGGAGAGGGATGAGCAGGAGAGGGATGAGCAGGAGAGGGATGAGCAGGAGAGGGATGAGCAGGAGAGGGGTGAGACGGCGGAGAGAAAGATGGAAGACAAGGATGGAAAGGAGCAGAAGAGCAACATACTCTCTCGCTTCATGGATAAAGTCGATGAAAGGGGAAAGGGGGAGAAGGAGGAGGAGGAAAAAGACGGCAAGGAGCGTAAGAGCAGCATGTTCTCCCGTTTAGTGGATCGAACTGATGAGAGGAAGGAAAAGAAGGAAGAGAAGGTGGAAGGGGAGAGGGGAATAGTGGACAGGGAGAGGGAAGAGAAGGGGGAAACAGACGGGGGGGAGCACAAGGGCGGCATGTTCTCTCGTTTCGCGGGTCGAATTGATCGACATCGTGGGAAGAAGGAGTAACAGAAACATCCACAGCCTCTGTCCTAGCGCTCTTGGTATTAAATAAAGGAGTTTCCGGGGCATGGTGTTGATGATGTAGAAAGATAGATGTTGATGTTTTTGATTTAGATGATGGTGTTCAATTCCGGTTGGATTATTTTGAGCTTCTCTGGTTAGTTTGGGGTGTGGCCAAGCTGGAGGTAATATGAATATCGTAGACTTGTATATACGCCACTACCTATGGCAATAAATCGGCTAATCATCGTGGCTAGTTGAATTTAACCCAGACTCAGCTGGCCGTTGCATTAAACAGGCACCCAAGATGTTGGTAGCAAAGGTTCCTGGTTGAAAACGCCGTATTTCTTTGCTGCAAATCATCTATTTGACCGGATAACTGAAAATGGTACCTCGCTTGATGAAGAACTCGCGACTAGAACTGGATTGTCTTCATTGAAGGATAGTTCTAGGGCAAGATCACGGAGAAATAAAATAGGCTTCATTCATCCGCTTCAGGTCTAACCAGACAGCCAAATACTATAGTAAACAAAGCTCCATAGTCCGAGGTCTCCACTTTTCTCGGTCTTGCGACAAGTTCAATATTGCAATCTAACAGATCACTGTGCTGCGAACTATGTCGGGCAGCAAATCATACAGCAGGTGGTTGCCTTCATGCCCAACACTTGCGGCCTTAATTATTGAAATTGCGACCATTTTCTTGCAGTTACCTACAGACGTGCCGTATCTTTATTGGTCTAAGTGCAAACAAAAGCGGATATATGTACAGACACATAAATTGATAAGGATACACACACAGTATAATGTAGCTATACCTTTCTGGCTTCTTGCCCCAATTGTATGATCTTTTTGCATTTATCTTAACAAGTAGATAAAGTAAAAGGAAATACTATTTAAATTGAATAAATTACTTAAAAGTAAAATTAAATGTCTATTAAATAGTATCATATTATTTAGATTTTAAAAGAACTTTTCTTTTCTCTTTCCATTCAAACCCTTCAGTGGATTATAAATAAATTTTGAAGCAGCGTTATTGCACAGTTTCCATAATGTAGGCCAACACTTTTAAGTCATACAACCGGCTGGTTTTATTAGAAGCAGGCTGTGAATTGGTGGCGCAGTCAGGCCTCCGCCCAGCTCAGTGCGTCGTAATGATGATTTTGAGCAACTGATGACATGCAAGCTGGTCCATTGATCTCCATTGTCTTATTTCCACTTCAGAGATTGTGTATCCAATAGCGCAAACGTTTGCCTGCAATGTCAAATACTTTTGGGTGATTGCAGGCTGCGCTAACTGCAGCGACAAATGAGGTCATAGTCGTAGCGGCAAACATCAACTTTGACTTCACCCTTGTCAAATATGAAGCCCCAAAGGAGTTTCAACCGCTCGGGGAGCTGTTGCCCTCAAGGAAAAAATAGGAGGCTGAGAACGGAAAGACTCACATCACCGCACGACGGCTTGGTGCACTATTTTCTGGGATTTGTCCGGAAACCCCGAACCTCGTGAGAGCATATGGAACACGAGTCACGGAGATATCGAGACAGGCGATGGAGGATCAGCCCAAACAATACAGCAAATCCATATTTGCAGCATATGCTGGTGTTGAAGCTACCTCAATATGGGCTGCTGCAACGTCGTCAAAGGCTGCCATCCATGTCCATCTTTTGGCTTGCATGTTAGCTGAACTATGGGATCCGCCAGAGGCAATCTCAATATGGGTGGAGTTGGTTGCGGAAAGACGCCGAGATATCGCTCAACGCCTGGAAGGAGGTGAATCCCTGCCATTTGGTTTGGCTTCCGCCGCAGCCCAGCAAGAAATTTCAAGGGAGCAGCTTGCTGTGTGGGACTCAAGTGCACGGGCATGGATCCAAACTGCAAAGTCTGTGATGCTGAAACATCACAAGCAACTGGAATTGATCCTCAAGAACATTGACATCCCAATTCACAATAACAACATTGTCTTTAGTGGGGTTGTTGAAACATGGAAGTTGGCTTTGGATACCATGGAGAAACTTGTGTCCGGAATGCCACAAGAGGTTCGTGTCGGCGCTGCCCGTTTGGGTATCGCAGCGTGGCATATTTACCCCGATATCCAGCTCTTTGGCTCGCAAAACATCGAGATCCGCATGACAGATCCACTTATCGGTGAAGGCGGAATATTATCGCTGGGGTGCTCACCCTCGCAATCCTCGTCCAGCGGCGTGCATTAGTCTCTGTGTCTCAAGCATCTCAAATTTTACGGAAACCCCATTGAAAAAAGTCGAAAATTACAGGATGATCCCTTACATATCTTGTTCCAGAATTTTCACCACGCAACTATTGGAGCTATTTTAAGCAAATGGAAGGTGGGACTTGCTGATACAGAAGTAGCATTAGAGGTGTTGATACAGCTCTGTTCTCTCATTTCCAATGCCTCACCGTGGTTTGCTGGGGCATAGAATGCAACCAAGATAGCGGCATATGAATGCATAAACGACCCTGCGGCTCAACCTTTTTTGACTTATGGGAAACGAAGATCGCAATTCCTTAGGGACCCAGAAGCTGAGGTATCAGCGGGACGGGAAAAATCATTCTTTGGATTAATGGAGCCTAGAGTGCTTATTCCTTGCCTACGAGGGCCAGAAGAAAGAGCAACGTTTCTCGAGCGCATGCTAACGAAGGTAGGCCCCATCAATCACGAAGTTGTCATTTACGACATTGTAAATAAGACTGCCCGCCTATTCACACCACAATCGTTGCAAATACGCGACCAGTCAGCTCCCCAAACTCATGCTGGACAGAAGAGAAAGAGATCATCTCGGCAATGGACGCGGAGAATGTTCAAATTGGATGGCAGCCAATTGTCATGGGTCAACAAAAGAAAGAAAGGGAAATTTGACTTTTGGTATGGAGACATAAAATCTGCTGCCATGTTCAAAGATGCGCCATATCCAAATCGTGCCCCAAAGCGTTACTGTAGATGACCTTCTGTGGTGTCTAAGAAATCGATTCCTTTGCGCAACGGCTCTCGCTAGGCATATCAACGCTAAAGACCCAATCCTCAGGGCTATTTCTCAACTTTATTACGCTATGCTGTGCTTTAACTCGTTGCCGTAGGCAATGATTCACATTGGAAGCCTGGAAAAGCCACTCTTGGATCAATGGTGGACGAGAGAAAATAACCGAGGTGCGCACGAAGCGGATGAGCCATCGATAACTCTGGATGATGCATATTGTGTGCTAGGCGTCAGCAGATACGACATGCATAAGTGGATTCAAACGATCGCTTGTCTAGTGGCAGGGATAAATATTCGTTATACCGACATACCTTTTCTACCGCTGGGATATCAGTTGGTGATTCTCTCATCGTCCCCTCAAAGGTAAGGCGGCAAAAAGGACGAATCAAACCGCACTGTCAATTGCAATTGTTGACAAAATTCTAGCTTCTGTGCGATCCGGCTGACACGCCAAAAAAAGATACTCTGACAAGGATCTTGGGGAATCTCGGTCGACCTGGTTTCGTCATGTTTTCATCGCCCAGAGAACCAATCCTAGCTCCTCTTGATGAGGCGAATTGGAAATTATTAAACATGAACCCTTACGATGGAAAGAGCGAAGACATGCTCAACTCTACATCTATCCATTTGTCCTTTACAGAGTGGTCTCGCCCCTTGCACTCGGCGAGTTCAATGGGCGCTAAATATGTTGAAGGGGTTATGATGGAATCCGTGATTAGTATACGAGACCGAGGTAAATGGATTGGGGACGTGGATGCCGCAAACGCGCTAAATCATTCGATCGTCTTCTGGATGCAGCCACAGAAGGCCTGCCATCAGAAACCGAACATCCCGCCAACAGTTCCAACGACTGCTGTGGAATGCTGGGATGAGTTGAGAGATTGCCCGGAGGGCCTGGTTGTTGTCAAGGCCCACGGGAATTGGGTCGCTCGACTGGCAGCAATAGCGTATCTTGTGGAGTGCGCAAAACAAGCCGATTCGAAAATCCGGCGGATTACAGTGTGCCCTTCAAAAATTTGCTGGGCCTGTATCAAACCCGCATTTCCGTCGAATATTTACATATGCTGAGGTTTCTGACGATATGCGTGCCGCCTGCCTCATTGATCTTCAAACAAAACGAATTCAATACCCCGAGCAACTTAAACCCGACCAGAGTAGACGACAACCACATGGAGAGTTGTAGTCAAATATCCCGTTTTATCAACCAATACAAGCATTCATTATTTGTGTTGTTTCTTCAAAGCATACTTGGCTTAGCCCATGATGATGAACACCTGATCTGCTACATGCTGCTTCTTCTTACAATGAACCATTCAACGCTTCTTTGTAAGCTGTTTATCCCTCACCATTTCCCAGATTCAATATCTCAACAGCACCTGCAGGATCACGGCCTATTGCGACAGCCGCAATCTGAACGTGCTCCGTGCTTACAATGGAGTGGAGGATTATGCCTAAACAGGTGGCTGTGCCGATCCTCACGTGCACGCGTTTTCACATGATAGTGGGACTGCTCGGCGGAAAGAAATTTGACCTTGACACTGTGGATAAATTGACCGCAAACATCGTCGCCGTCTCTACAACGCGCGACTCCAAGATATATTCCTTACACTGCGTTGCTCCCGTGCGACACTGGGATGTCTCAGTCAACAAAAGATGTGGGGTCAAAACGAGCTTCTAGTTCTTGGCAAGTGACCACATATCTCGTCATTTATAACGCATTTTCAGCCGTTGTCCGAGCTGCAATCCTCCTCCGTGCCACTCATCTGTGGCTGAGCAGCGGAAACAGGCCTGTATGGTTCGAACTTCACTACCTCGCGCGATGGGCCGAGACTGCGACTGCGTTAGAAATTCTTCACGCAGCTACCCGGCTTGTTCGAGCGTCACCAGCCACAACGGCGTTGCAGGTGGCCGGTCGCAACACCATCGTCTGGGCGATTACCAGGAACTACCCGGATGTTGCGGCACGAGAATGGGCCTACTCTAGCATGCTGATTGCTTGGAACATGGCTGATGCGGTGCGATACTCGTATTTCGCAGTTGAGAGGAGCACTGGAAGTGTGCCGGATAACTTGCGTTGGTTGAGGTAAACTCTATTTGCGTGAGATGCAAGGAAGCCGGACTGACACAAGTCGAAGATACAACATGTTTATTGTTCTTTACCCAATCGGAATTCTTTCGGAAATGCGGCTTGTGTATGCAGTCATTGAGCCATCACAGGCCAGAAACCCAGCGTACCAGTACCTCCTCTGGTTTGGCCTGAGCTTGTACATTCCAGGTATGCAAAGCTGATGATGTGCTCCCACGTACCGTGACAGCGCGTGCTCATTTCTCTCGCAGCGTTTTACATACTATTTGGGCATATGCTTGCCCAACGGGCTAAAGTCGCTAAAAAGAACAACACGAAAAGCTCACGCGTGGCGTAAGCCACGATTGCCACTTATGGCCAAAAATAGTCAGGAAAGGACCATCCATTGTTGCACAGCCCTCACTCGGTTGTAGGGACAGTTGTAACTTTAGCCGTAGACGAACGGAGTTGTATTTTCTTCACACCCACACAATGTCGCACCAAGCTCAATGTGGCCTAGGTTGACAAGCAGACATTGACACATATATCACACCGGCATATAGGTTGCAAAAGTAGAGTAGGGAAAAAAGATGTCGTAATATTTAGGGGAACTAATATAATCTGAAAGTAAATGAGTGACATGAATGATAGCCTCACATCCCTGGATGACGTATTGTCAGTGGATCCGGGTGCTCTCCCCCGTTCTCCCCTTTTCATAAATCCTCCTTTGACAGTGGCATTATCAGTTGTTATGTAACCGAACACTGAACTTGGTAAATATCAAACATTCCAAACATTAATGAACCAACGGAAAGGATCGTTGACGCGCATTTAGTCCATTCATGGGGCATAGATGTTGTCGTCTAGCTTGCTCGTGATCGAATCAAGCTCGCGCTCGCCACTTAGTACTGGCCGCGCTTGCAAGAGCCGCTCTTCTCGTCGTACTTCTGACCCTTGGGGCAGACGCACTTCCTCTGGTAGGTGTCCCAGATGTAGCCGGGCTTGCAGCTGCAGGTCTTGGAGTAGTCGTTGAAGATCATGTCGCCGTTGTTGCAGACGCACTTGCCATACTTCCAGGTAGCGTCCTTGCCGCAGTCATAGTCGCACTTCTGGCCGTTCCACTTCTGGCCCTTGGGGCAGCTGCAAGTCTTGGTGGGCTTGTCGTAGACCATGCCCTTCTTCTTGCACACGCAGGCCTTCTGGGAGAAATCGAAGACAGCGTCGGAGCCGCAGTCGTACTCGCACTTGTAGCCGGTCCACTTCTGGCCAGGAGGGCAGCTGCAGGTCTTGCTCTTGGGGTCGTAGATCTGGCCTTCCTTCTTGCAGACACACTTGCCGTACTTCCAGACAGCATCGTTGCCACACTTGTACTCGCACTTGTAGCCGGTCCAGGTCTGTCCAGCGGGGCAGCTGCAAGTCTTGCTCTTGGGGTCGTAGATCTGGCCTTCCTTCTTGCAGACACACTTGCCGTACTTCCAGACAGCATCAGGGCCGCACTGGTACTCGCACTTGTAACCGGTCCACTTCTGGCCAGCGGGGCAGGCGCAGGTCTTGCTCTTGGGGTCGTAGATCTGGCCTTGCTTCTTGCAGACGCAGGTCTTGCTCTTGGGGTCGTAGGTAGCATCAGGACCGCACTCATATTCGCACTTGTAGCCTGTCCACTTCTGACCAGGGGGGCAGCTGCAGGTCTTGCTCTTGGGGTCGTAGATCTGGCCTTCCTTCTTGCAGACACACTTTCCATACTTCCAGACAGCATCAGGGCCGCACTGGTACTCGCACTTGTAACCAGTCCACTTCTGGCCGGGAGGGCAGCTGCAAGTCTTGCTCTTCTCGTCGTAGATCTGACCCTGCTTCTTGCAAACACACTTTCCATACTTGAATTCGGCATCAGGACCACACTGGTACTCGCACTTGTAGCCAGTCCACTTCTGTCCAGCTGGGCAAGCACAAGTCTTGGTCTTAGCGTCGTAGATCTGTCCCTGCTTCTTGCAGACACAGGACTTCTTATCCTTGTCGTAGGTGGCATCGGGGCCACAGTCATACTCACACTTGTAGCCGGTCCATTTCTGGCCGGGGGGGCAGCTGCAAGTCTTGGTATTGGGGTCGTAGATCTGCCCGTCCTTCTTGCAGACACACTTGCCGTACTTCAAGACGGCGTCGGGTCCGCAGGAAGGCGGGTAGCTGCTGCGGTCTTCGATCTCCCTGGCGTCGAGAGCATTGCTCTCAACATCGGGGTTCGGGAGGGCGGACACGGCTCGCAGAGCGAGGACCGCGTTGATGAGGAAGCTTTTGAGAAGCATGATGGGCGAGCTTGTCCCTTTCTTAGGAGAAAGCTCGGTACCGGGAGGAAAGAGTGGAAAGATTGAGGTGTGAAACGAGTTGTTGTGATGATCCCTAGAAACGATTGAGGGATGTGAATGTGTTGTTGGAGGAGTGAATGGTGAGTTGAGTGGTTGAATGGAATGAATAACGGAGGTGATGAAGCGTCCTTATATACATGTCTGGACTCTGCAGAAACCCCAACTCTTGTTGTTGGTCTTGATTGAATTTGGATCAAGCATGGTAGGACTTGAACATGTCTCCCCGCCTCAATGCTGCCGTCTCATCTCAGGCAGGACAAGCCAATAGCGTCGGTCCCGATTTAGAAGCTGGCGTCGGGCCATGTCCTGCTCTCGTTGTTTCTTGAAGCCATCTTGCTCCTGCAATTGGACATGAGACCAATAGTCACTGCGTTTCCGGTACGTGGGATACACTCATTTGGTCATGATGTGAGCGCCCCCGTCTGTTGTCTCACCTCGTCGTCCGTGAGGCCGGCCACCAAGGAACCCAATCACGGATGTCGAGGTGGACGCGATGGTTGGGAGTGAAGCAATAGCAAAAAACACTTAAAGTTGATGCTAGGCGTCCGCTCCACGGGCTCGGCCATGGCAAATCGGAAAGCCTGATTCAGCCTCAATCCTCGATGGGCTGCAGCCAGTCAGCACCAAAGCGCGGACATTGGCTGCTTATTTTTGACCCCTCAGCCGGAGGGTACCCAATGGGTCTTGTGCTCTCGGCATGTCATCCGCGTATGCTCGTATTCACGTACATAGATGCGCCATTTCGGTTGGGTTGGGTTGCGAACTCGCCTTGGAACGGGGCCCATCGATCGAGGAGAACAAGAGCTAAGAGACATGACCGATGCAGGGGAAGGGCTGGGCAATGCCACATTCTGGGGTTTACGGTGTGGCGTTCACACCAAAAAGCACAGCGGCTGCATCTCCTGGGCTGTGCCATGTCCTGTGCCATGTCCAGCGCCCATGTCTATTTGCGTGCTTTGAGGAGCTGTCTTGAGTCTTGTGGCTGCTCAACAAAGAAAGCAGTGTCCCTCAAATATCCACATTTGCAAAAGGTGGCATTTTTAGGACAGACAGCTAGCCCTAAATGTGGGAGGAGAAAGACCAATGGGATGCATCAACCTTGACCGTACACGAAGTTGTTGCTGTAAAGTGACTTGTTTTTTTGCAGTGTGACAATCATGAATATTGTGGTTTTTTTTTACTCTCTCTACTTCACTTTTTGGTGTCTGTGCCATTGAGAAAAAGAATCCCACCATCAAAGCGAGATCAAACTATTCGGCTTCATGGAGGGTAAGAAAGTGGCATGGAAACAATGCATGCCGGCCTGCCAAAGTTCGAAAACTACAACACCCCCTCTCGGCAACTTTGCAATTGTATTATTGTAGTTCTCTACAGAAACAACCTTAAGCTCAGCAAGCATAAAGGCAAGCTATAGGTTAAGACGCGGTCCCAAAGCATGGCCCCAGAAGCTACCACGTCCTCGGATGGATGCTCCGTGCCTGTCGCCAGCCAACCGACATCCGACGGCCGACCTTCCGAGCCACTCGGAGGTGTGCAGGCTCGCCATGTTCGTCGTTCGAGTCGTATTCCAGACCGCTCCCGTCAGCACACATGGCAGGCCGCTCCGGATAGTCTCGCAGCTGAGCGTAAGCCCTGCCATCCCATACGGCGGTTGGGTTACATGGCATATGTCGCACTCGAGAGGAGGTGACAAGACAAGTTTGGCCTTGGGCTTGGCTTTGGGCTTGGGCTTGGCCCATGACTTGACCCTTGTTCCTTGTTCCTTGAGACTCTCTCTCTCGAGCGTTTGAGTCGAACGTTGCTTCTGCCAAGGGCGGGGGACCAGCGTCCATACGACAGGGCCACACGCGGATAGGCGAGGGTCAGATCGGCATTTGCCTCAATCCAGGTTCTGACGCTCAGGGCTCGGTGGCGCGTGGCATCTCTGCCCTCTCATTGGCAGTGTTTTTGACGCACCTCGCGACAAGCCAATGCCAAGTACACGAGACAGGACGAGCGCAGCTGAATCCGCGGGAATATCGTGTACACGTACATACATGCACGACACCATAGGGCGACGGAGGGTCTGTCACACGGCACTAAATTTAGACAAAATCCCGTATTCTTTTGTGTTTTTTTGTCTTGTTTCTTCTCCTTCTCCCCGTTGCCTCCTCCCCTTTTTCCTTTAATATTTATTTCTTTTTCCACCCCGCGACATTACTGGAAGAATGGCTGCACATTGCTGCGCTCAGCTGAAAGGGCAACACAAAAGCTGTGCTTGTTGCAAGCCTCTGGATTATTTTACACGGCATCACCACGCCTGGGTCCTGCATCCGCGTAGAAATCAAGCTTTGAGCAATGCCGGCATCATCGATTGTGGTGGCGGTGATATGCCAGGTTGGTGAGCTCTATTTGCAGGGGCGTTTCCGTTCTCTTCGGCATCGTTCCCATCCGGTCAAGACTTGGGACGTCCATCGCAAGGTTTATGCTTGGTGGATCCCCCGGCCCCGGCTCCATGTTGCCTTGTGTATTTCCTTTTTCGCCCATTTAGCACCCGCTTGTTTCGTTTCCACCGCTATCCGAAGATGGGGCATGGAACATGAACCAGGCAAAACGCTCCGTCGGGACGCCTCTTTCACTCCCGGGGGTATGAATTAGGCGTCACTGACAAAGGCCTCACCCCCAGGATCCCACCACTAATGTCTTCCTGTCATGTCCGGCTTGCAGGCTCCCCCCGCCAACATCATCTTAAAAGGCTCGTTGGTGGCACGGCTGTGGTCCCTGCCTTGGGCTTGCCTTTGTAACCTAGTGATATTCCACCTCGTCAACTCGGCATCATTTACACAGTTTCAATGCATCTCACTGAACACCAAGCCAAATATGTAGCTCCCGGGCAAGCCTAGCCTAGATGAGATTGCCCGTCCAACGTGGCTGCGCGTGACTGGGCTTGCATCGCACAGGGTGACAGGATACAACGACTTGGTCGGAGTATATTCCTGCAGCGTCCGCCAAGGTTCTCATCATGATATTGCCGGGCTGAGGCTCGGAAAACCCTACCTGACAGGTGATCGACAAGGCCACTATACGCCAAACGAGGCCAGCATGAGCCGACAAGGCACGGAAGTGACAACTGCCGTGAGACAGAGCGATCCGAAGGTCCGCCATCGCTGGAGCCTGGATGCGGTAAAGAGAGCCACTTCAGCCTGCCTGTTCAAGTCATCAATGTGGCTTTCGGAGTTGACGGGAAGCGGCAAAGATGACCCGAATCACTCTCGTAGTGCCCAAGAGGCGTTCTTCCAGCCCCTTTGTGTATGGATATTCACTAAGGAGAGTTCACTGTATACTGCAACTGGGTCGCCTCTATCGATCCTTAGCTTGAGTATCAAGTTCGTTTAGAGCCTCAATGAAATTGGACGCATCATAGAAGAGTAATATCATGTCAGAGCTTTACAAACGGCATGGTAGCATCCGCCAATGCTATAGCCCACATCCCATAGATACACTCACTCACACACACATGCACATCTTGCAATGAACCTTCCAACAAATGTCTGGCTTACCCTCCACCACCTTCAAGGTTGCAGAAAGCCACTATGCATCCAAGTGTTGTCCCGCGTTATCATCACACTCGGCCCACGGCTTCAACATCGTGACGCCACTAAACTTAAACACCTGCGAGCCCTGCGGTGATCTTCGTTCCGGCCGCTTTGTAAAGGACCTGGGATGCGGCTGCATATGGCCGGCCGGCCGAGGCCTAGAGCTTCTGTCATTGCATAGTCTCCTCGGTGACACTTTTTAGTCAGAGTGGCTGGCATTATGAGAGACCAGAGGAAAAGCCAGCTCAGTAACGCATCAGTTTGGGGAATTCATTGCGACCCGATGCGCGGATGTGATGCCACATGGCGCAGATCTTCAGCTCTCAGTTACCCCGCTAGGAGAAGCATTCCATAAATAGCCAGCGTGAAAAAACATGTCCCAGATGAGGCCCTGATTGGCCTGTAGAGTCATTATTCGCGGAGGTGAATGAGCGGTACAGTAACATTCCGGGCTGTGTTCGTCCCAAGGCTGGTACAACCTTGACTAATGGATCGGTCACTACGGTCTCTCGGCGAGGACAGATACATGTGCCTCGAACTAGAGGGAAATGGAAAAAAAAAGTGAATTTTACCAGCTGCCGGGTAGCTGAACAACTAAACAGGCAATTGATGGGCAGAGAGATGTGTCGGTATCGCATGACTATAGGGCTAGCGGCTCTTCAGGACAAATATTGATTCTGACCCTCTCTCAGCTTGGCATTATCGGTGCATTACGGGCTGATGCATAATCATGTCTCAAGAAAAAAACAACACAGCATAAGGGAGAATATTTTCAGCGCATGATGGATAAAACAATGTCGTACAGGGTCATTAAGGTTAAAGGAAGGCTTAGGCTCAGGGTGTCGGAAGATGCGAAAAAGCCGTGGTTGGCAAGAGAAAGCTGACGGGCAGGAGAAACGTGTGCATGTTTTGGTTTAGATTTTGTATGGTGCCACAAAACGGACAGCCGTGTGCCGGCACTGTCAGGTGATGGAAAGTCAGAGAAGGTGTCCTGCTCAACATCTGGTGGTTCAGTTGTTACATTCAAATCAATGTTGTTGACAGCGACCCAAGTCACCCAACCTTTCATCATACCCTTTCAGCGCTGCAACGCTGATGCGTCTAGAGTCACACGGATGCAAATCTTTGTACAAAATAAGATTCTCCTGTCTTGTCCTGCACGGCCGGTTGGGTGGTTCAGAAACCCCGGTCTCGCAAAATCAGTCATAAAATACCAAGCATCTCACCTCGATGCTTTGTCGACCCACGGCGTCTTCCGGCGTCGCCGGGTCCGCAAAGGCCGTGTGCGGCGTCAAGGCTGCGATGCCTTGCCTGCCTCCAGGTTGGCCCTGGCTCCTCGAGTCAAAGCACTTGATGAACATGGCCTCGTCGGGCGTCATGTCCTTTGCGTAGTAGAACTTGTGCTGTTGGTTTGGCACCACGGCCCAGATCTCGCCTGTGAACCATTGTGTAAGCCGCAGCAAAGCCTTGAACAGGGACATGGGTTCCCCGCACTCACCCTTGACTTCATAGCCGTCCCTGGTCCGGACCGAATCGGGATCCGGCAACACTTCCTTGCCCCGGTCGTCGCCGTCATCTTCTGGGTCAGCCCGCTTCAGGTACAGCAGGCCCACCTTGACTAGGTCGTCGGGCACGGTTGTTCGCCAGTCTATCACGGCGAGCGGGAAGTCGGTGGCGGGATTCTCGATGGGACGCCAGACGTTGATGATTTGGTATCGGCCTTTCAGCAGCTCCTCAGCCTCGTCGGTCGGCAGGTGACGCCGCACACGCACTTCAGCGGCCCATGGGGTCTGGTCTACGTGTACTTGCTGCACTGGCTGGCGGGGGGACGACTTTTGGCGTCTGCGGATGGTGTGGTCGAATATCACCACCTTTTTGACGCCGGGAAGCTTGGCTCGTAACAGGGCCTCGACCTCGGCGTAGTAGCCGTTCCTCACGGCCTCGTCGTCTGTGAAGGCTGCTTCCTTTGCTGGCGAGTGATAGACGGCGAAACCAGAGACATCGACGCCGAATTTGAGGTCTGAGGTGCGGATGTCGGCAACGGATCGCCGGCGTTCAGTCCGCTGATACGAGGTGGCGTCAGTGTCGACCTTTGTCCATGCCCCTTCAGGCTCCAGGCTCGCAGGATCGAGATAGCGAAAAACAGCAGCAGTCATGATGGTGAAGAACCAACAAGAGGAAACCTGTTACCCAAACTTATTTGCAGTTTTTCTCTTGCGGTGTTACAGATACAGCTTTGTAGTTGCGTCCTTGTGTGCGGGGTTGAGCTCTGCTTACAAGACGCTGTCACGAAATTACGGGGCGCCTGGGGATGGGCCTTAATTACGTAGCGAAAACCGACCCGAACTAATTGCTCCAAGGTAATTAATCAGCACGCCATCTTAGTAATCGAGGTGGGATGCCGAAGCCCGAATGTGTTTATGATGCATGAAAAGATTGAGCGATACGCTGTGTTTATTATGTTCCTAAGTCAGATGAGATATCATGCTTAGCAAACTCCAAACAATGTGGGAGGTTACGGTGGTTGAGTAATCATCAAGTCTCAATGCGTGTCCTAGCTCCGATCCAATGTCAACACGCTCAGATCAGCTCAAGGGCAGAATCTTGCATGTAGTCCTAGAGAAGCCCAAATACTCGGACCAGGCTTAAGATAAGATTTTCTCGTTGAGATGATACGTTCAATTGCTATTCAGATTGATTATCTTATCTCGCGGGTTCTATTCTTAATCTAAACTTAGTGAAGCAACTAACAGGCTTAAGATCGCCTGTTTATCTGCCTGACTTAACGTCACCGGCAATTGTCGGCTTAATATGAAAGCCGGTTGCATCTGCGCGATTTGTAACAACCTGCCGTCAGCTACAGTTCTTGTAGGGACATGGAAGCAAACTCGGAGATTTATGGTACCTTGTTGTACAGGGGATCCAAAACCCCCGGTCACTGCGAATTGCAGGCTGACGATGATCAACCAAACCTCAATTGACACAATGCAACAACATAAAAAATCTATCTTTTTGGCACAATAGAAACCCAATCACAAATATTTAAGCAAGAGTGAAGAAGCCAGATATACAATTTGCACGTGTACGGCAATTCCCATCTGCCAGGTCGTATTTGCTGATTGAAATCCACTATGCTTACCCTATATGTCCTCACTGTCAAATGTAAGCTCAAATGAATCATCTAATGGTCCAAAGCTATGTCTCAGTGCCTATGCTCTATTACGTTATGGCACCGTAGATAATATTCGCCATAATAATCCTAAACAGAGGCAAATAAAACTGTCGTTGCAAAGCTATCGATGGCAAACAGCTTTATTGACCTGTCCCATTTTCAAACCCGTCCTTGAAGCAAGTCTTGTGTCGGAGATTAGTCATTAGATATTGCGAAACATCTCCAATTAGAAAGCAATCTAGTGATATAATATCGTAAGACTACTAACGCTTGTTTGAACTACATCCACACGAATAAGTGAAGCAATCTCTCGGATCGCTGCCTACACACGTTAGCCGAGGTGTGAGGGGCCGTGGGGGAGCAGATGCAGGCTGATTGGACAAGATTTGCCAATACATACTGCCGGCGTGAATCTTTCATTGAAAGGAATAATACACTGCCTCAAATCGGGTCTGCCTAACAGGTGGAATTCCTGTTGTTGAATTAGGCGGGTTAGGTCTGTTGTAGGGATTGAGTGACCGAGGATGCGATATGATGAAAATCCGATGAACTGTGTAGCGTGCGGGCTGCAACTCATCACGATGACGTCATGGAGGAAACAACTCGGCTCCGAATTCTAAGAGGAAGCTACACTAACACTGTCTCGCGCCGTAAACGAGCGAAGGCTGCTATAGGTCGTATAATGAGACCTCAAAAATGAGAATTTATGTACGTTCAATATGCCTCGACTTTTGAAAGAACGTAGACAGTAAGTGTGTAATTTGCTAAAGATTACGTGATTGGGTCAGCTGTCCTGAGCTATGGGTTCCGCGTAGAGTGTAAGAGAGGAGAGGAGAGGCGAAGGGAGGGCCAAATTCAATTCATCAAGAGAGATTATTTCGTGACGGATAGGATCGGGCACGGATTAAAAGAGGCCTCTTTCCCAACTACTAATGGGATTCCAAGGGCGTATTCTCGCCCTGGTCTAATCATCGAGTGCATGAAAGCAGAGACACTGGACATCATGTGTCGAATAACTATACTGGTGTACGTGGAACTACACCACTGAAAGGCGAGGGTTTAAGTTGAAAATCAGCTGGAAAATAAGCCATCACATATGTGGAATCTAATTTTCTCCTGAATCAATATCACAATCTAAGATCACTTGTGGTCTATCATATCTTAACCCCACTATTGTGTTTGTGTTTTGTGCAAACCAGTATCTCCTCAACCAATATCGTGATACTCATTGGTTTCTAGCCTGGAAACGATCGGTATTATCTAGTAACCTCGAGGCAAACTCTCTAAACTAAGTGAATATTGTGGGGTTTTGGAGACTTCCGTAATCGAAGTAACTTATGATGCGAAACTAGTGATGTGCCGGGTATGAGTTCACCCGCGCGGGGTTTGGCGCGATTTATCCGCGGGACGAATGCCGATCCACGCCGATTAATGATTAGAAATACCCCGCATCGAGACGATTTGACATATAAGACTCTGTCCGGTATATCCGTTGAAAAGATTCTCACGGCGTTGAGTACCAAGCAAAAGCTGTAGCCGTCTCTGCCGTATCATAGTCCACAATGTTTGCAGGCCTTGCCCACGTGAATATTACGGTGCCAGAGGGCACTCTGGACCGTGCCAAAGAGTTTTACGCCCAGACGGTTGGACTCACGCCCCGTCCAGTGCCTGTTCTACAGAAGGATACCCTTGCCTGGTAGGCCATGCACCATACTAAGCCGCGCATAGCTGACATCTGCAAGGTTCGACATTGGCTCTTCGGGACAACAACTCCATGTGGCATTTGGACGCAATGTCGACCTTCAAGCCACACGACATCCTTGTTTCAAGCTGGAGAGTAAGGAGGCGTTGTACACATTGCAGGTGAAGATTTGGAACCATCACGAGGCCGGAGGTGAAGCCGCACCAATGGCAGCAGATAAGCCCGGAGACATTAACTCTGGTACGTAAGCTTATTGAGGGACTTAGAACCCAGTGATTGCAATGGCGGCTAATGGTTGTCAATAGGTGCAAAGGGTGTGGAATACCCCGATCGCTTCTTCGCGCGTGATTATGCCGGTAATCGATTGGAATTTAGTCTCTAAGAGCATGTTTCTACCTTTGAAGATACTCATCCAGGAACTTTCTACAGCGAGGGTGGTACACTATGATACATCATGCTGTTATTCCAATAGTGCATAAGCGTCGACGCAGTAATTTTGACGTATAAAAACGACCCGTCTTATGTGAGAAGTGGAATGCCATCGTGCGAATGCAGCCCTGCACTGTTGCATACAATTCGCATAATAAACAACGAATTATCGCAGGTTAATGTGTCTCGAATTATGAGCTTCCCACTCGACTACTGAGATCTGTAGAGTGACCAGCATTATGATTCTTGTCACCCGTCATCGTGAATGGCGACGGATCCTGGTATAAATCACTCTGGCTCACTCTGGTAACTGCTTATGAGGAGTCGGTACAAATTTAGAAATTGCATAACATTGCGAACCAACATGCAACGAGGATAATATCATATCGTCTAATTCTCCAGGCAATAGGAGCCCCAATTCGGCAAAGCGCGTATTCCTGACCTTGAATTGATGTCGCACTCCTGATCGGGAATGCAGCGCGCATCATTTTACAGTAACACGTCACATTATGTATTCTAATTATGTTTGAGTTTATGGTTCGAATAGGCAGCAGGCACACTGAGTGGAACTTGGTCATCACTATGTAAGTTTAGTGGGCTAGCAACTGAATCTAATGGTCATCGCTAATGTCTGAGATTGGTCTCGCTTCATTCAGCAAAGCTCCCGAGCGGCACTTTTCATAGGGGATCCGGACAGTACGGCAAAACGAGCTAATTATTTTCACCAATGAGGTCGAGGATAATAGAAAAAAATGAGGTACGCCAAATTTCCTGGGCGGTAAGGGAAGCAGATGAACACTTGAACCCGTAAAGTGCCCTAACAGAGATCGATTTCACTGATTATCTGGAACTAGTTGATTTGATGTGGTTCACCGCCAGACAAACTCGTCCTCACGTTCGTTATAGTAACAGAGACCACGCCGTGAACTTGGAGACATATGAAGACGATGAGAAAGCACTTTTGTTCTCATAAGACCTTAGCGAGGTCAGTAAATCCGTGGCGTGCGTGGACTGAGGTCAGCCCCATGTAGGTCGAGATTCGACCGTGAATTTCACGAGTTCTTCTTGGTAATGTGCCGCAACCAAATAGTATGTTTATTAGCCGCATTGAATTTGGCTTGAATTATGAGAATCCTCATTCGGTCTCTTTTCTTCTCTCGTTTCCTTTCCATCTCACCTTGATTTGTTACAATTTTGGCTCACCGTACGTACTATTCTCATCATGAACATCAATCATGAGGGATACAGCCGTCGCCTGAAGGCTGTCCAGGCTATTCTCCAGCAACATGGTCTCAAGGCAAGTACGCCCTTATGAACACTATGTAATTGTACTGACAATGATATGTAACACATAGTACACAGAAATTACTCCGATCGCATACGTTGAGACCTGCCCTTTCCAATTCAACAACTTCATCTACAAGGCGGATCTCAGTGAGCCAGGAACTGCGGAATCTTTTCCACATGCACAGCCAGGAACCACTGTGATTCCTCCTGGAGGGTTCACTAGTCTTATTGTGCGCCTCAGCAACCCATACGCTGAGGGTTTGAACAATGCGAATCGAGTAGAGAATGAGATCGCCGCCCAACATTTGGCTCGAGAATCCATGAAGTCGGCTGGCCTTCCGCCTAAGATCCCCGATGTCTATGCGTGGGCTCCCTCTAAATTCCCCGAGGTCTCTGACGAGGCTGGTTTCGGGTTGACAATTTGCCAGTTCATGCAAGGTGAGGATCTTGATAAGCACTTACCATCCTTGTCTCTTACCGAGAAAACAAAGGTACTTGAGCACATTGTGGAGTTGTTGGCGGCTCTTCAGCAAGTCAAACTCCCTTCAGAGGTGGCCCATTTTAGCTCTCTCACCTTTGCTAGCGATGGTAATATTGCCAGTGGGGAGATCCCTCTTCTGGCAGGCGGTCCTTGGGAATCTTATGAAGATCCTTGACCTGAAAAGTTCCGCAATCAGCTACAAGATGCTAATAGAAACAGCCTTCTTAATGACTGGAAGGGTACGAACAATACGCTATTCGACCCAATCAGAAAACAAATCACCGCACTGCTCGACTTTGACTGGTCCTTTGTTACTCATCCTGGTGAAGAATTCTTCTCAGGTCTCTCCGATATCGGAGGAGGTTTTCACGAACGCTCTAAGAATCTCGAGAATTCCATCCTGACTGGTGATTTTGAGGGCATCCCTGTTGACTCTTCGGAAGACGAGAAGGTGCAATGGGAAGTGGCCAAGTTGTGGCACAACATTGTCTCCGCCAAGGGACTTGTACAGCCGAGTTCTATCTCAGGTTTTGAGAAGATGTTAGCTTTGAGAAAGTTGGAGACACTGTTGTGTCCATTTGAATTGGACAACGAGTTTATGTTGAAGCAGTGTACAGAGGAAGAGAATACGAAGAAGAAGTTGGAAATTGAGAGACAAATACAGGATTGGCTAACGAGACATTGGGTTGCTTGATAGAAGTCACTGTCAACTGAATCGCAGAGGTCTAATATGCCGATTGCCATAAATTATAATCTGATCAACTAGTTATACTTGACTCCTGGCTTCACGCGTCGAATGAGACCGTTTCTGTTGTTTCTATCTTCAATGTCTTCTACAGAATGCTATCATAAAGTTTCGCTACGAAAAGAAGAGCGTTTCATTCATGCGATGTGAGGTGAAGGTGAGGCCATTGCATCCCCATTATATAGAGAGTGAATAGGCACATGGTGGTTATCATGCGTGGTAGGTGTATGATGCAAAATCTTGGCAACGCTGTTGCAAGTCTTTGCTCCGATACGGCCTTTGGATGTTCCACGACATAGTATTCTAGACAATCTCCGGATCCAATCATCTCCCATAGTCCATTGCCAAGTGGTCCTTGACCATTTGCCTTGCTGATAGGTCTTAGCATGTAGTTGTCAGCAGGGTTTTGTCAGTTGATGTTCTCAACTATGGCCGAGCTTTAGTCGAACGTTGCATGGATTCCTCCAGGCCATCCCTCCTAGAGCAAAGGTGATCTGGACTGTACAAGAGCTAGGAGCAGACTACAGTCGAAGATTGTTTATTATTCCTAAAATGATGGCTATCGGAATCGTGGAAGAACGTCGAGGTCGAAGAATCAAAAACTTGTTTTGGTTGCGCAAGAATAGCGCCCCGAGAGATTACGGGGTACTCCGTTGTATCGTCGACGTGGGGCGAAGCATGCTCAAAGTCCCATAATTTAACTGGCTGTGTTTGGCTATTAGATTTGAAAGGAATAGTATTTGTTTAGATTAAGGAGAGATGATCCTGTGCTTTTCAAGCTCGATTGCTTCTGCTTTGCCAGGCGTTGTTCTAGTCCGGGAAGACACCGGAAAGTTGTGCTGAAAGCGTTCATTAGAATATCTCAAATGAAACCGCTTAGGTGTGCCTAACTTATATGCATCAGAGTACAGAAATGCGCACCTGTGCTGTCCAATCATGAGGGGACACATCTCGTGTTGATAATGAGGCGTCTCAGCTGCTGGCCTTTGTCACTCTTCAAGGCACAGCGCCGCTCACGTAATGAAACTTTCTTTTCAATCCGCGTACCCTGGATCTTTGTATTCAATGCGAAATATCAAATAAAACTCCGGGCATTTGTCAACCGCATAGCTCATATGGGAGAGGGATGAGATTATGCTGCGTAGCAAACTAACTAGGAGGTTAAAGACACCGCACTGTTTGGCTCTCTGCCGCAAACGTAGTAGGGGCGACATTCTTACCATCAAAAGCTAGGATTTGCAATTTTTTTTTTTTTTTTTTTTAGCTATGTTGATGATCTAGAAACCCTATGCTCCTCCACAAAAGCCCTTTACACGTTTTCGAAGACTCCTCAGGCTTGTCGAACGCTTCAAGCTGGATCATGCCATATGTCGGTTTGGAAAACCTTTTCAATAGTGTTTGGAACTAAAAGAATATTTAGGGAGTTTGAATGGAGCTTTCGAATGAAGCAAGGCATGTTGTGTGAAACAATTATCTAGAACGGTTCATAGATAACCGAGATTTGGCGGATGTGGATAATGAAGTTACGGCGCCCTCGACATTTGAAACCTGCATCTCTCTAACAGTCTATCGTGTTGGGTAGCATGGTATAGAATTTGCAGCTCACACTCCAGAATATCCATTGCGAATGTTTTGGAAATTGTAACAACACATTTGGAATCATGCGAAAGGGTTGATTCCACTCATGTACAACTTGTTGCTCCAAAAGGATAAACTTAGGTACATATTCTATTGCTATCCACAAATGATGCTCAATGATAGAATGAACCGTAACAAGAAATATTCATTCTAGCATGTTTGGTGCTTGGTAACTGTACCGCACGTTCCAGAAGCCCACACACTCCACGCGCCACAGTTGGTAGTTCGCTTACGATCAATGTGGACGTCGCAACCCACGTAGACGCCGCGCGAAGTGAGACCGCCGCGGTCAAAAGGGATCGAAAAAGGACCCCAAATCGTGGTCGATGAGCCCTTCACAGTAGTGCTATGGACCCGAATTAGATATCAATATGCATTATTGGAGATTTCTGCAGGGACTATCTTACACGCAAACATTGCACGATGCCCGTTTTTCGATTTCAGAATGTGCCTCGAGTCCATTTTGGTCAGTGGGAATTGAGGCAGAGTATGCGGTCGCGATGACAGCCAAGATAGCAGCAAGCTTCATGTTTTGCTATTGGTAGGTTGATGGAGGAAGTGGTTAATGAGAGTGCGATATACCAACTGAATGCTGACCTTTATATTGAATAGAGACGGCACATTGCAGCCGAGAAAGTCTCATTCATTTTTCGATGCATAGGGCCCAATATGTTGAATACGAAGGCACAATATCCTAAGCGTTCGCTTGGTTCTAGCCCAAACCTTGCGTAAGGTTTTCAGGGATCATTACACTCAAGCGATGGCTGAAACATTCGACCAGATCATCCGTGTGAAACTCTACGACCCTCTTTTAATTATCCAAACATCCGAATTTCTAATCAATATTTAATCATATTGCCGTGGTTCCGGAACGTAGCAGGCTTACGGCATTAGGTAAGTGTTCATCGTCTTTGGCACGGTGAATGCGCGATGCAAGCAGCGAACAATCATCAGCAACAGCACCAATAGGACTAACATTCACCGACAAGATCAAAGTCTTAAATTACATTGAATATCATCTGCACGAAACTCTATAGCGCTATTTCAGCTAATGAATACCCTTTCCGCGTGGCCCTGGACCTGAACTGATCATTCGACTACTCGCGAGCCGCAATTTGATGTGACGACGATCACATGGACACTTCAGGTATAGACACTACGCTTTTACCCAAAAGGAAGGTCAGGCGGATTGCTTCCACGCCTCAACGCAACATAAACTTTGTTGCTGAAAATGGCATGATTGACAATGATTCTAACATTGACAGTACCCTAAACAAAAAAAACCTTACGATGGTATTTCGAAAAGGAAGCAACTTCCTTCCAACTTCGTCGCTATCTTATACCTCCACTATTATCACTTCATTTTGCTTAATCTTTCACCAACTAGTTATCAATGTCGCAGCTCCAATGGGCACATCAAGCGCAACCGAGCCGATAGGCAGCCCTATAATCAGTTATTAGGCCAGGCCATATGTATGGGTTCGTCATATGAATAATACATTGTGGATGTGATTAAATTTTAATTAGCAAGCTCATAATCCGATTTCTGTCTCTTTCTTACTTAGTTCTCTCTGTTGAGCAAAGACTTGGAGCTATCAATGACCATTTCACAAATTCGGCTTCGGTCACTCCCCCAACACATGAGCTATGCAAAAACAGCTGCAAGCAACGCCAACATACTTTTCTTAGTGCCATCATCATTGTCATCCTCCGCGACTATCTCGACTCGAGTGTGTGGCAGCACCGTTATTCCCAATTTGTCATCTTTGCAAAGGCCTCCGCGGCCGTTTTCAATCCAGTGACACCCAAATCACCCTTGGTCAAAATTTCAGTCTCACCAGACCAGCTTTTATCCTTGGCCTCTGCCCAGAATATCTGCATTTTGTCCATTTCCTCAGCAATCCCTGGCCAGAGACTGTAATATGTCTGTCTATCAATCTGGATGTACTCAACTTGTTTACCCTGAGCCTTGGCCCAAAGCTGGAGCAGGTCCCCAGCAGTTAGATCCTCCACGTCAGCCAAGACAAACTTACCGTGGGTCTTCTCTGGTTGCAAAAGAATAGATTTGACAAAGATTCCGATGTTAACATCCGTGTCACCGATTGATTTAATTGGAACGGAAGCGGGGCTCGCCTGGAGCTGGATGTATTTCCCTGGGCCTGCCGTCGGAATGGGAAAAGGTGTCCACATCGGCAGTTGGTAATTTGCGGCGTAGAATGTGATCCATAAGAATGTTGTCTTCTTGAAGAGGAGTTCATTTGATTTAATGTAATCGTCGATCTCGTTCTTCCCAATATAGTGTGGAACTGCGTGCTTGCCATCGCTAATCTTCCTGATATTGGGCAGCGTAGACCAGACATAGTGTTCAAGAGTTGGTGTTGCCACGGCTGCATTGGCTAGGTTGATTCCTTGCTGAACTTCTACCTTGATAGCGTCCTCGGGTCCAAGTCTTGCAAATGGTTCGAAGAAATCAGTCAAGGCAAATATCACATGTGACCCGGCAAAAGCCTTCACCAACGAGGCGTAGTCGTTGACATCAGCCTGTACCACTTCAGCACCCAGTGTAGCAAGCTCTTTACCACGAGGACTTTGTATGTTCCTCGTGATTGCCCGGACGTGATAGCTGTTGTCATGAAGTAGGGTCCTAGCAACAGAACCTCCCTGGGCACCCGTGGCTCCAATAATTGAAACAATCTTTTTGGTCATGACGGAGAGGTTCGGTAGTGGTAAGCTAAAACCCACGTCCTCAAAGTTTGTTATGGAAATGCTGGACGTAAAACGGGCAATTTTGTGACGAACTGTGCCAGTGAGAAATTGACGTAGCGTTTTGTTTGTAAATATAGGATGTGTCCCTAGGCGCAGTACCGGTACTCGTAAGGTTAGGCAGTGCCCTAATGCCGAGTATTCGTCATGATGATCAATTCCGATCCCACTTACCAATGCATTCCTGCAAAAGTTCTTTGCGGTGCACCGGACAACTACTCAACTTCCCTCTAGCCGTTGGCCCATTTTATGAAGTACAGGATAATGCATGGTCTAGAACGGTCGACTGGTTACGTTGGTAGTATCCAGGGAAATTTTCTGGCATGGTGCACTTCATATGTTTCCAATTCATGCGTAAGTGGCGCATTTGCCTCTGACTGGAAAGCTGCCATGAACTGATGAGTACTTCGTATTAAATGCCGGAGTTAAGCGATATACCTCCTTCGGACGACTCGGATGAATTCATGCCGACACCGCATGTTCTAGGGAGATAGGTACCGCATCTGTACTGTGCCAAATAAACTCACCACGCCCGAAAATGTGACATTAAACAGCCTCGCTTCAATCAGCTTCGTAGTAGGCGTGTTTTCTTCTCCTTTCAAAGTGAGCCTGAATCCAAGATACCTTTCTAAAACAAAAGATTCGACTTTGTTGGCCAATTTCGAAGGTCAGACAGGACACGCAAGATCGAACCTGCGCAATATTGTATCGGAAAAATGCGGCATCATTTCATCAGGATCGATTTGCAGGTGTCCTTTTCTTGACGGTACGATGGTGATGGTACCATCAGGTCCTAAAGATTGAGCATGTCATCCACGCTAATGCTGCATTTCGGTTATGCAACGATCCAAATCATCCAATTAGACAGAGGATACAAGATGGAATCTCACGTACTGAATTTAACTCTCCGCGACGAGATGACACGTGCCTCAAGTTGGGCAACATCCGTCCGCTACCCTGCAGCATAAGAGTCTGAATCAAGAAAGACGGCTGGCATTAATAATAAAGTATCTACACCGAAAATTGTGGTTGAGTAGACTCTCACGTTACAGCTATTTGCATTTCCCACGTAGATAGACCAACTTGTTTCCTTCTCAGTCAAGTTTTGGCACATCTCTGCATCAAATCTAGGTTTTCTGTGTGTCTGATTCCCTACAATTTTGCCCACGGAGTGTCATCCTCACAAAACAATTGTTTGACCAACTCAATCACCTCATTAGCGACACCCCAGCTCATTTCATAACCCCGCCCTCCTGCGCCGTAGGCATGAACAACTCGGCCCTTCTGGCGAGATGGCGTGGTGAGCATCTGTTCCTCCACTTCTATCCGCATGCCACCCTCCCGAGTAGGCCTCCGTCCAACAATGTCAGCTATCACAGAAATCTTTCCTGGGTCGCCCAGGGCGGTTCTCTTGCCGCACGAGTAAGGTGCTATCTCGGCGCCAGCAGACAGTAGTTCATGCTGCTTCGATGAGTCTGGGACAAGGCTCCAGTCGCCAGGCTCTTTGGTGCCTCCGATGACAGTGCCGCCTTCGAAGAATCGCGGAATAATGAAACTCCACGTGCCATCTTTGTTTTGCTTCGTCACTGTTTTTGTAGCATTGCCCAAATCTGTGAGTAGGATATGGCCTAAACGCTATCAATACAGGCATTGAGCATAACATGGGACTATTAGTATCCTTACCGCGCGTAGGGAAGCTTTTGGGATCTCCAAATCCGGTTCCAGAGGCATTCACGACAAATTGGACATTTTTGACGAGTCCGAAGGCTTCCCACTCGCTTTTTAATTGACATTGCAACGTCTTTCCACCTCGCAAGAGAAACTTGCGTAGAAGATTCCCACAATAAATTGGGGAATTGATACAGAATGTTTCATACTCAAAACCCAACTTCACTCCGTCTGGTAGTTTAGAGTGCGGAAGGATTTGGAAGCCTGGCAGACCCGTCTCATCCTGAAAGCTTTGGGAGCTTTGAAATTTATAGTCATCAGAAGGTGCTTCCAAGAACTCGATACCTTGAGTTCGAGTCACGCCAATCCACGGCTCTTTCTTCACCAAACGGTCAAACTCTAGGACTGTTTGCTTGAGCCAGGTGCCCTCACGTTCCAATTGTGGATTGGAGGCGGGGATTGGGCGAACATGTGCTCCAGCCCACATGGAAGCATAGTTGGCCGAGTGCGCAATTGGAGCACCGGGGATAGAAGTTGGCCATTCTTGCGCGGCGAGTGAGATTTCCCATGCAGCCTTTGACTCATCATTTGCAAAGGCAGCTTGGAGTTTGATTGCACAGGATAAACCAATCACGCCGGCGCTTGTTAATGTTGAAATTAGTATCGCCTTCGTACTTTGTGATTATAGGATTATAGGATTGACTTACCCAATTACCACGACAGTTGGTGGGGAACGAAGGGTCATGTTTGAGGTATCCAGATTGCAAATTAAGCTTGGTGGAAACGAGACAGGCTCGTGAATGATGGTTGTCCTTAGCCAAGTCCTTGACAGTACACAGTTGTCAATATAAAGAGTACGATTTTGTTTTTGCTGATGAAATGGAGATTAAATTTCGGTTGGAATTTCCGATGCCGGGATAGTATTCGGGTGTTGCGGCTTCGGGCAAACGGTATCGGATGAAGCGAGCATCAGGTGGTGAACGCCATCGGATAAGCCGACGTGATTGTCACAACCTAAATGGTCACTGAAGGATTTCTAGCCTACTGGTTGCCACGCTCGCTGCATCTTTGGGGCAGGGATAATTGATGGACTCATGGGTTGTGATTAAAGTGTTATTGGGAAATTAAGAAATCTAAGACATGTTTCAGACTCTTCTAATTAACATGACTCTGAAGTTGGAAGCATACTGAGTGGCGAAGCTAAGATGGCCTGATGACTGGCTAAATGGAGGAGCTAAGTAGGGTATCCTTACATGACGATTCTCTATTTGGTCAATTCTTGCTTGAATTGGCATGAATGAAATGGCATTTGTATAATAAATCTTAATCTAGATGCCATGGGCAATCTTGAGTTCGGCGCAAATATCTTCAAGATATGCTTGTGCCTTCTTCACGACTAGCATGTGCATAAAAGGGTGAGGAACACCGAGATAACGACGAAGCGTGACCAAAACCCCAGCTTGAACCAAACAGTGACCATAAGCTTCACCTTCATCCCTCAATGGATCAGCACCAGCGGTCGCAATGAATGTTCTGCATAAACCACTCATATTCCCATCAATAGGACTGTGGAAAAATCGCGGATAGCTTTGGATGTTCTTTTCTTGGTCAGGGGTAGATTTGATTTGGTCCCGAAAGAAGGCCATGCGCTTCCAGCTAAGGCATGGCGCCTTTTCGTTCTCAGGATAGGACGAATATGGGGAATCTGTGACATTATCCATCTCAGTAAACGCGGCCGTTACGGGGACGGCAAGGATGGCTAAGAAAATCAATACAATTGTTCGAGTCAAGAAAATGACAGTTGTCGAGAAAGGTTGGTCTACATACCTAGCTTGAGGTTGAGATTGGCGTCACGAGCAAGCTGTTGACATACGGCGCTGATCTGCCCGCCGGCAGAAATCCCGCCAATTGATATGAAGTCTGGCTTCGCATTGATTGATTTTCCATTTTCATGAATCTGGTGGTTTGTTAGATGATATTACGGCGGCCTATCGTGGCATTTAGAAGCTTACCCATCGAATGGCTGACCATGCATCATCGTGACCTTTGAGGTAGTAGTTCTCTACCCGACATTAGCATTGTGAGTCACCGTAGCATCTACAGCTGGAATTTTACCTGGGGCTAAGCGGTAATCCACGTCCATAACCACAATACCAACTCGGTTTCGAATGAGCATGCAAATTTCGGCATCACCAGTCAAATCGCCGAATACAAAACCGCCTCCTGAATGTGCTATTAGCTTCAAACTCCGAACTAACGCTGCTTAGAGAGCTACCATGGAAGTTAATGTGGACTGGATAAGGGCCGGCTCCAAAAGGAGAGGCTTTCGGATCTGGGAATAGACTCGAGAAGTGAAAACATGGCCGTCATCCCCCTTGATCTGGATGTCTTGGACGAATGGTTCATATGTGAAGTCGCGGCACCATGGTGAGGCGTATTTCTGTGGGTTTGCGCGGATATCGGAAAATGAGACGCCGTGCGTCGCAGGCTTCACACCAAGATGAGAATTATAGTATTTGATGAAATCATCGTCGAGAGTTGACAAAAAGCCTGGGTCAATTGGGTTTGGCAGTGAGGATATGGACTTTTCTGGAGAGTCGAGGGAAGTAGCTGCATCTGCCATGGTCGCTCAAGGGAAGGCCGAGTATGATAGGTGGAATTCTGACTATGTCTTTGGGATGTGGCAAGCAAGGGTGCAGAACTGATGCGTCTTATGGGAAGCAGATAGGACCTTCTTAAAGCGTACTCGGCAATGGGTCCATCGAATTCGGGAATGCCGATAATCACGGCGCCCCTCACGAAAACTTGCCGATCCATGTGCTTATCGTGGGGCAGGTATGTCGGATGCGTTGGGCCTTTTCCGAGCAGAATGGACCATTAAACCCGGCTATTGTGTGAGTGGAATCTGACGCTGATAATGACATTGTGCTTCGAGATACGTCACCCTTGTCAACGATGTATGCACTGTAGTAGTAGGATAGGTTGTGATTGCTAAGAAGCACAGCATTCTCTACCTAAATGGCATAAAGAATTAGGTCTTTGACGTTGTTTCACGAATAAGATGCCCAATGAACCTAGTCCTCTGATTCCGCTACCCTCTAGCACGTCCTGGTACCAATACTGCCACCCCACCGAGAACGATATCCATACAGATCTTTCCAGCTTGTGGTCTGCAGAGGCGTCGCTCATAAGGAATCTTAGTGAAGAATACAAGTCTTTTGCGGTGCTCTGGGGAATGAACCCATCCCCAGGCTGCGGGCGGAACCCTTCAGCCGTATCTTCATCTTCTGAAATATTTCCATCCATAGGGCTTAAATCTTCTTGAACCTCGCCCAAATACGCAGCACGATACAGTAAATGCACGTCTTTTAACGCCTTGATCCAAAAACGAGCGACTGACCATTGCGTCACCCATAATGGGAACAGTGTCTCAATTAAAGCAAGGTATTTTCGGGCAAGCTCTGAGAAATGCGGTGTGGAGAATTCGGCATCATTGGCATAGATTAGCCACATGTATGTATTGGCCACGCACAACATAGAAGATGCCACCCAGGTAGACTGAAGTTCGGACTGAGCCAACTCACCCGCGGCGTAGAGATCTGACAACATGTCTCCAACAGCTAAGGCATTCGTAACACATGCTGATACAAACGACCCTTCGCGGTGCAAAAGTGACCAGCCAGCTGCATCGGTACCATCCAGGATAATGGACGAGCCATCTAAATGAGGGAGGTAAGACTGGTTGGCAACGCAATGGGCGCTTCTAATGAGGAAATGCATTGCAACAAACGTGCGGCCCTGGCCTAGCGACGAGTGTGTATTATAATTATCCATGGACCACATCAACTTGTGTGTTAGAATAGCCTCCCACTTTTCCAGGGCTTCATGGCGCTGGAAGAAAGGGCTGAGCGGGTCGACTGGCAGAGTCTTCTCTTGGAATCTTGAATTGCATATGCTAAAGTCAGAGAGGTCACTCCAGAGGACAACTGCTTTGATAAAATACGGGAGAAGGCCAATATCCGAAGGCAAGCCGGTGAAAGCATCGAGATTGCTAAGCGTCAGACCTCGGCTTGCCTCTTGATATGCAAGTGATGTATCTGTACCCGGAAGAAAGGTTGTAGTAGAGCGCATTGGAATCGTTTGCGGTTTAGCAAGCACAAATGCGATGAGTCTATCCATCATCAAACAAGTCCAGAAGGTTCTCCTTCTGATTTCTTGCTCCATGTACGATTGGCGTTGATGATATTCCTTGTTTAGTCTCATAACTTGCGCCATCCTGATGGCCGTGCCTGCTAACATCCAGTGGCACAATCCTGAGTTGCCGAGCAGTTCCGATAGAGCTAGCACGAGGTTTCCTTGGATATTCTGGACTGCAGACAGTATTAGTCAGGTACTCATATACATAAATAGACCTATCTTACCACTGGGATCATATAGTGATGCCTGGGCCATAGCCTTGGCAATCGGCGTGAATCTTCGGCAAACTTCATCTCCCGAGGCGAGGCCAAAGTTCACTCTACACTCAGAAGGCGTGAGATGTCGTGAAGCCAAGCAAACAACAGCAGTCGTCAGCAAGGGTGTTTCAAGGCAATCACGCTCAAATTCTGGCTTGTAGATGAATGAGCAAAACATGGATTGGAGATAGTGGTCGTAGAATATGTCGAAGCATCGCCTTAGATGACGTGCCTCCGGCAAATAGGAGCCGGATGTGGCCTCACTTGGCGATTCGCCGCTGGCTTGAGCAAATGAGGCATCATCCGAACCCGGCCAGATGCAGGAAACCCCGCGATTTGCGCAATGCCTACACTTCGGTCGCACTCCGTCGCATTTGGTTTTCCGGCGTCGGCTGGACACGAATGAGGGGGTGGATCAGCGAGTAGCTCCGACAAAGTAGCATTGGAGTTTGATGACCCACCAAGTATTGCAAGCCTGAGGAGTTCGGCGGATTCTAGCAGCCCTCATCGGATGTTGAATGCGTCTGCTGTCGGAGGAGAGCGTGTTATTGTGGTCGCTGTCATGCGGAATTGCCGATGGCGACGGAGAAGAAGAAGCGCATGTGCGGCATCGGCTATTTCGGGACATATCAGTGGGTAAATGGAGTTTGCGCCGATCATCTCCGAAAGCGTGATAGGCACATCCGATCAGTCGCCAATCTTCACGTTGGTGATCATGCCAGGCTCCGTACGCTAAACTGAGCCCTGTTGTGCTTATCTGGGAGACTGGGACTCTGGGGGCTTCACGGGCACTTGTGGGGTAAAGGCCGATATATTTGTGAATGTCTCAACGCCTTCTCACCTCGGCCAAGTTTTATGTATAAATATGGATTGTTACTGAAGTCATTTTGGTTTGCAAGGGCATCATGTTGAGTTCTTGCAGACTCACATATTCCCGATTTCTCTACGACCATGGATCTTTCTTCCAAAATTGAGCCCACCAGCTCTAACAAAGCCGACGATGACCTCGAGAGACGGCACACCGATGCTGGCGACACAGAGCTCACTCTAGACCCGGCAATTGTCAAGTCGCTCAAGCGAAAGACTGATTGGATCTTGTTACCTATTTTGACGGTGGCGTACCTGTTCAAGTGAGTTGACAACTCGTACATCTTTCCCCTCGATGGAGAATTGACAATACCCGTGTCGCAGCTCGCTTGCTCGAAGCAACATCTCCAATGCCCACACGGCTGGGCTCACCGACGACTTGCACATGGCTGGAAACCAGTTCAACCAGGTTTTAACATATTATCAGATTCCGTTCATCATATTTGGCCCGTTTGTAACCCTGCTGACCAAACAGCTGGGTGCTCGGATCACCATTCCCTGCATGCTGTTGGGGTTCGGAGCTCCATCTCTGGCGACCGGCTTTGTGACAAACTACCAGCAATTGATTGTCTGTCGTGTTTTCGTGGGCATATTTGAGTCTGGATTTCTCGCATCGTGAGACTGTTTTCTTCATTCAACGTGGTGGATCTCGCTGATTGATAATTCGCCAGGGTTATTTACTATCTATCGATTTGGTACACTCGCAAGGAACTCGCCAGTCGCATCGGAATTTTCTATGCAGCACTTGTCGCATCCTCGGCGTTTGGGGGTCTGCTAGCATATGGTTTGTTTCAAATAAAAAACAGGGCATACTTTCAATGGTCTTACCTGTTCTTCCTTGAGGGCAGCTTGTCCATTTTCTGGTCCGTCGTGGCCTTTTGCATTCTGCCATCCGGAACTCAGACGGCCTGGTTCCTCACTCAGCAGGAAAAGGAAGTCGCCCACCTACGTCTGGAGTACGACTCGGTTTCTACTCTGGATTCGAAGTTCAACCTGAAGGAGTCCTTGGGCGAATTCATGACCCCACACGGATATGTCCGACTGGTGATTTCCTTTGTGTCGGGTACCATTCTGACGTCAAACGCCAACTTCCTGGCAATCATTGTCAAGCGATTGGGCTACAGTGTGATCAAGACAAATTTGGTTCGTTTTCCAGTATCAGTTCAATGGCAAAATGCAGCTGACAGATCCATTAGTATACTGTTGCCCCGGCGCTGACCGGAGCAGTCATCCTTGTCGCTTGGTGTCGGTCAGCAGACCATTTCCGTGACCGTGGTCTTCATATTGCAGGGTCGGCTATAGTAAGTTTGGCTGGTTACGTTGTCCTTGCGACAGTAGCTACCGACAATACCCCGGTGCTTTACTTTGCTATATTTCTCTGTACTATGGGAGTAAGTCACCTCTAAGTGCCGCAATTTACTTCCTATTTTGACAAGTATTCCGATAGGCCTATCCCGGAACTCCTCTTGGTTCCGCTTGGACGGTTTCCAACATCCCCAACCTCAACGCCCGCGCAGTAACCAGTGGCCTGTATATTTCGGCCGCCAACTGTGCTGGTCTCTTATCAAGCAACATTTACTTCACCCAGGAGGCGCCTCGGTACATTACTACCCTCCGAGTCAACATTGCGATGAGCATCGTTTTAGCCTCCTTGACTGCCACATACTCGCTCTGGATGCGATTTGAAAATCGCCGTCGCGACCGTAAAACCAACATCATTGAGACCGGCCAACGGTCAACTCAAGGAATTACAAGCACCGTTGACCCAGGGTTTAGGTTTTACCCCTGATATCCTGCGCTGCACGGATTGATGTGGCGGCAGTTCGAATCTTGCGCAGACCGGTCGCTCACGGACCGGCTTTGCACATCTTTCACGACTGGATGGGGAGTCTCTAGAACTACGGCTTCCTCAATCTTTTCACCGACGGAAGTCTTTTTTACTTCTTTCAGCTTTATCTGGATGAGGCCTAACACTTCTAGGTAGTTGCCCATTAATATTAAATTTCTCAAATCATTTTCGTATATTTAGGTTTCTTGATATTATACAGCGTGATGTTGCAAGCGGACGTCTCTCGTTACGATGATTCCTGGAGGCCCTCTCCCCTCGCTCACTATATCGTGCATCTTTATCGAGTTTGATTGCTTTCCTGGCTCCAGACTGTGATCCGACCCGTCATCTTGAAGTCGTGCAAATGGATGCTCGTCACTTTCGGTAGTCTGCTTCGTACTTCTCGCGTGTGCGTGTGAAGCGCCATAGTTTTCCAGGCCCCAGGTGCCGGAAGCTTGACTTCTGCCCTCTTGTCCGGTATCCTTGGTTTTGCGTTGGGTGCTGCGCGATAGAGGCGTCAAGTCGAGGAGTCCGAAGGATATCTTTTTCAAAACCGGCTTCGCAAATGGAAGACAGGCTGTGTGCATGCATGGTCAATATCTTGTTCATGGGATACGGCTTAAGGCAGACTCACCACAAACAATGGCAATGTTTCCTTCGACAATGGTCAAAATTCCAACGTCGACAAAATTCCATGTAATATCGGGATCCACAAGATTCGTTCGCAAGAGAAGCACCAGTCGGACAGCGGACACAACCGTGACACTAAAAAGCAGATCAGACCAATGCATACGATGTTATAATCACAACTTGGGACACTTACAATATGCCGACCAAGAAAATTCCGGATAAAGCAAGCTTTCCACCTGCCGGCAGGTGAAGTCTCCAAACGTATGGTAGTGGGAGAAGCATCAAGAACACGTCGGTGATGATGGTCGGCACCGCATTTCCATAGAAAAAGGCCATTTGTCCAACGCCGCAGTGGTATTCAGAACTTGGCAATGGGTCGACGGGGTCGAATCGTTTCCATACAGCGTGGGTCGGGATGCATTGCAAGACGGTAACCAGTAACTATAGGACAATCGGCAACGTTAGCTCTTTGACACATCGCAGTGTTTTACAAGGCGGATACAGGTACATACCACTGCGATTCCCCAGGCACTGACGACTCCCGAGAGTATCCAGATGGGTATTCTCATCGAGCGCGAGACGCCAAATGATCGCCAATAGAATGCGAGGATGGACAGTTTCGTCAACCACAGGGTGAATGTGTAACAGATTTCGGCGATGAAAAGACCTAGTGCCCAGGCGTACGTCGCATCCGCCTTTCCAGCCCAAACGTGTTGGCCTACTCCCCGGCTCGTAGCTAAATGTCGTGTCAGCGCTTGAATGTCGAAACGATTTGTCTCTCTCGTCGTCGATGTGCAACCAGGGATTCAGGTGCACTAACCATATCCTGCCATTCCAAAGACATGGCCAAGAGCAGCAACCTAACAGCGTAGTTAGTATTGTAGAGATCTGCGACAGATGGTTCGGCACTGAATGAACCAACGCACCAATGCACCGATGACGAACCAGTCATCCAACCAGAGATCCAGTCCTTTGATCTTCCGGCTCGCGATCCGCAGAACCAGGGTGGCAAAAGCCAAAATCCATGTCACCACAGATGCGGCAATGATGGCCGGTCGTTTATCTTGGCTGAGGTCGACTCCCGCAGGCGCAGTCGATCGTATCGAAGCCATCACGGCGGCAACCACCACAGCCACGTAGTACGGAGAGCTTTGGTGATGATTGCGATGATGCAGAAGTCGAAATGCTAAGAGAAGCCACACAGATGGAAGAGTGGACCATGGGAGGCAGAGGAACTGTCCGAGACGAGTCAATTTTTCACGCCCGCTAACGCACCACCTGTCAGTTCATAGTGCACGCACATAACATACTTAGGACATTAGAAGGATTACATATGCGAACCAACAAGGGGATGCTGCAGGTCCGTTTGCGTGGGATGCTGCAGACGCAGTCCGCGTGTTCCACATCCTTGCATATGGATCCGCAGATCCACCAGACTGGGTACTGGGTTGATTATCCATTGGCGTCGAGACAAGTCAGGGCACTCATTTCATTCCTTCGCTCCAGTCTGCCTTAGTCTCTCAGGGCAAGGAACCCGTATTGCCGACCAATCCCGCAGGCGAGCATGGCCGGGCAACCTTCAGGGTGTCGTGCGAGCACTATCACAGACGTGGTCAAGTAGGTACCTAAATGTATGTGAGCATGCCTACATAGTACTTTTAGTGATCCGTAGGAAAAGCAAACATGTAGCGAAATGCTGGTCGCTCCTTTTACGCTTGCGTGGCCAGACTAGGTAGACATGTAGCTTCCATTCTAGGCTTGAAAACAAAAACGCCACCAACGGTGGTGATAGTGGTGATGATGTTGACGATAGCAATGACGATATTGACAATGCAAGACACGCAACCGCAGCAAGGTGAGACATGGGAACGAACTAAATGATCCATTTCTAGCCGCACCAGGCGCTCTCGCTCCGCCCTCCCCCCTCTCGTGTTCCCCATACTCGTCCTCCGGAACACATCGCCTGCGCAATCCGTGTTTTAGTTGGTGGTCCGGCGATGCACTACTCACACGAGATATCCACATACCCACAACAGCCGCAAGAACCATTCCCATTCCAGCACTATCGACCCGTTTCCAGGGATCTTGGTGTGAACGCTGCCGCAGACAAGGACATGGGAGATAGAAACGACCAACAGACCAACAGCGGGCGGTGGATGGGCCCGCGCAAGCCCCTGCATCAAACGTGTCGTCATATTTAAATGGATTCATTCATCCTGCGAATTAGTCGCCTTCCCTTTGATCTATGCAGTCACTCGGTATCAGTGCCATCCCCATCTTCCCAACCCTAACCCAACATGTCGTCCACCAAGCCAACCGTCATCATCTTTTCAGGCGCTTTCCACGTGCCGTCATGCATGGATATCTTTGTCGGAAAACTGCACGAGGCAGGGTTCCCGGCAGAGGCTTACGGTCTCCGCACTGTTGGTAACCCGGACGCCGTTGTGGACGATGACTCGGAGTACATGAGATCCGTCATCATCCCCCATCTAGACGAGGACAAGGATGTGCTGTTTGTGGTGCACTCGTTTGCCGGCTTTCCTGGAAGCGCCGCCCTTACCAGCCTGAGCAGAAAGAGCCGCGAGAGCCGCGGCGAGAAGGGCGGTGTCGTCGGTTTCGTGTACTTGTCAGCCTTTATCCCCAGCGAGGGAGTGTCCGGATATGCCATGCTCGGCAACTCCTGGGCGCCCTGGCACGAGCCTAACGTACGTCTGAGTGCATCTGTCGGAAATTTTGTGAAACGCTAACGTGCATAATTAGGAGGAGACGGGTCTGCTGGGAGCCAAGGACCCCGTCGACACCTTCTACAAGGACGTCGACCCTGCTCTGGCCACCGACATGGTTAAGACTCTGCAAGGCCACTCCATCAAGGCCATGAAGTCGTTCCCCGCCACGATCGGCTGGAAGGATAAGGACTACGACGGCCGCCGAGTCTACATTCGCTGCCTCGAGGACAATGCTCTGCCTCTGCCCGTTCAGGATCTCTTCATCCAGGGCTCTGGAGTTGAATGGATCGTTGAGTCCATGCAGACATCGCATAGTCCATTCCTGTCCAAGCCTGATGAAACCGCCAAGCTCATTGAGAAGGTGGTGGCTCAGGTTCAGGCTGCTGCATGAGCTGGGTTATTCTCGTCCAGTTCCTCCAGTTGCAATGCGACAGCGATAATAAATAGATGACCACACTTGACACGTCCAGAAATGAATAAAGATGAATTTGAAACATCATTATATCTGCACCATTGTTCCCCTCGCACTAAGGGAAGTGGTACGTAGCGTTGTGCGCCAACCATAATTTAGACTTTGGAGGAACCTGGGGACTTTGCTTTTTTCTCCATCTCACACGTAGCCTTCCCACCTTTTGCTGCAACCCTCAACCACTAGCCTCCTTAAAACTAGATACAAATTTACTCTTTTCTAATATCCGTTCCCCGTACCGAAGAAAGGCCAATGGTATAGCTCACATAGCCAAAGATATAAACCCGAGGAGACATGGTGCCCAGTGAATTCCAAGGTGGGCATACATGGAGCTTGCTGCGAGAGGAACCAAAATCGCGCCGACAGATCGCAAGCAACTTGCCCCTGCATGAGCAGAGGCGGACATGTGACGGAATACGTCTATAATGAAGTTCAGCATGCTCGTAAACATAAGCTGAAATCCTATGCCGAAGAAGAACCCGCCAAGCGATGCGACCACGGGAGAGACAGAGTCCCAGGATGCCCAGCCCAACCAGAAAAGTGAGATGGCCATACTATAGGGTAAGCTTGGAACATCAGGTACAGCACACGCGTATGCCATAGCCAGATAAAGAGATGATAGCAACAGGACAGGCTCCGAGGTTAGCAAGGTTACAGGGCGCAAGAATATTTTTCTAACATCGAAGGGTTGTAGTTGAGCCAGTTCATTGCCTCCCAGATCATCGCCTCGGTCTAGGCGTTGCTGGATTTGTGTGTTTCGAAGGACTGGCGCAAAGGTTTCTGGCAGCATTAGCACTGAGGGCAAACCCGGAGATGCGATCAAAGCGGCAGTCCAAAACGGCCATCTCCAAGATACTTTGGAAGAGAACCCCGAGACGATGGGGCCTGCCAGTACTCCAATCGTATTTATTCCCAGGTAGAGAGCAATAGCGGTGCCACGCTCAGAGGGTTTCTTGAGAATGTCAGCGTAGAGTGCGCCGGTGACAGTGAATGGCGCTGCATCACAGATGCCACACAGCAGACGAAACACAATGAGCGTTGCATAGTTTGGGCCCCAGAGCATGCTAACATGAAGATGACATAGCCGGAGAAGGAACCGATCATAACTGGACGACGTCCAACGTACTCGCTCAAAGGACCGAATAGGAGAGGCCCAAGAACAAACCCAGTCATATTGATGGAGTTTAGAAGGGTTAGTTGAACACGATCGGTAACATTGAATTGTTGAGAGATGGCTTCCAAGGCTCCCGATGGGACTGACGTTCCGAGACTGCAATTGAACGAGCAAATGAAGACAGTGATCACAATGTGCAGTTTTCTCGGCTTCTCTATGAATCAGCTTGAATCATGACCAATTCTATCCAAGTCGTCAAACTTACCCGTGACAGCTCTGGCGGTTCGAAATTCAGGCTGGCTGTGGTTGAAGAAGTGCTTGATTCCTCTGCAGGTTGTGGCATCGAGCCGTCGGCTCCACCAGCAACCTGAAACCTTTCACCCATTGGATCTGTGGCCGCCACGTCAAAATAATTGTTACGGGATCTTAGAGATCACTGCCAGCGAAGCGGTAAAAGCTACACCAGGCTCGGAAGCGGTTCTATGATTTGTATAGTTGAAAACAGCTTCATGTCATTCTCGCCCTTCCTTACATGTTGGCATCGGATGCCAGTGTGAAATCGGCCGTGATTGGTTGGTATTATTGCAATTAACAGACCCGCAACTTCCGACTCGTCTTTGGCCTGGTGCTATTGGCCAATATTTCCGTTTGGCCAAATTGATCCTCCTGACTCGACGAGGCCTCGGCGAAGCCATAGAGTCATAGACATTGACACCTTATCTGCTTTCCGCAAGCACTTCTAAACTGAGCAACTCTGTTTGGTCAACTGGTTCTAGACTTCGCATCATATATAGTTGCTTGGCCGGAGAGTATTGACTCTCAGACTCCACAGTCGGGTCAAATGGCGGGTGCCAAGGACCGAAGAATAAGTACGCACCCATTTAGGTTGATTCTATCCCCAAAAGAGGCCAAATTTCCCTGACCGTTGCAACTTTGAGTATGCAAACCATTCTAACAATGCTGGCGCACTAGATGGACGAGCTTGTGTCAATTGTCATCAATGGAAAGTCCGCTGCGATATCATCCTTGACAAGGGAGTTCCGTGCACTGGTTGCACTTCTCAAAATCGGTCGGGATGCCGGATGTATCCGAAAAAGAAAAAAATTCCACGTCCTAGGAATCCAGTCTCAATCCACCCACGCGGGTCGTCGTCTAGATCAGACAACAAGCGAATGGCCCGCCGCCAGGGATCCCTCTAGCAGCCGCACCAACGACTATCCCAGCCACGGATGATGATGAAGTTCATCACAACAAAACTATACACAACAACAGTGGTTTTCCGACGACCGGGTTGGGATGATTTGTTTATCCTTATATCGATGGTAAGCAGGAACTTCTGTACTGATGAAAGAGAATCGGGATCATCCACTCTAGCTGAATAGCATCGTTGCCTCTGCTTTGGTCCAAGCCCCGGTAAGCCTTGGGTTGGGACGACACAAAGCAGCGATTCTAGCTGAGCCAGGAGGAGCTCGGAGGATGGTTCGAACAAAGAGACTGCAGATCCTCGGATACCGTAAGTCCTCGGTGATGGCTTCAATATTTGATTTCAATCAGGAATAACGAAAGCAGCGTTCAACATTCTTGCATACAGCTTACCCAACGTTGCCATCTTGATCCTCATCGAACGATTGGTCGGACGAACGCAAACACTGTCACAACGAACGCTCCGCGGCATTGTGATCCTTCAGTTAATTTTGGCCGGTGTCTCCGTAATCATCATCTTCGTCCAGTGCACGCCTACAAAGTATCTCTGGAATCAGTCCATCGAAGGCAATTGCTGGAATGCAGACATTTTCAACGACTCGTCATACGTCGTGAACGCCTTCACGGCCTTACCGACCTGGTCCTTGCCGTCGTCCCAATCAACGTGTTTTGGAAGCTGAAGATCAAGCGACAAGAAAAGCTAGAAGTCACGTTCATGCTAGAGTTGACTCTGCTGTCTGCGATGTTCACCATTGTCAAGGCGACATATATGAACTTGTTTACCGATCGAGTCGATCCTCGTGAGTCGAGCAACAACTCGGCGTGCTTCTCAATGCGTGAGGCTAATCTGCGTGTTTGGAGTTTACAATGTAGTTCCCTTGGTCATCTGGGGCTTGTACGATGCACCCTTCTTTTGCTTGCCAGTGGGACTGCTGCTATCTACTTTCAAAGGGTGGAGCAAAATATCGTGATCGTCGCACCGAGCATTCCAACACTCCGGCCGCTGCTTCGCCACGTCAAGGAGAAACGACCGATACAAAGCGCAGTTCGCGGCGGGAGCACACCGCAAAAGGCCGAATCGGTGTCCGAAATCCCCTTGGACGACATGAGGCGAGACACGGCTCGAGGGAGCAGGCAAAGTTTCGATGTTCTCAATTCTTCCGAGGTCCTGAACCGAAAACAGGCTGCAGCGCGTTGGGAGTGAAATACGAACTCCACTTAGAATGGGAACATGCTCATGGGTGGTTATGGCGACATCTGGCGCGGGCACTAGGGAATAAAGGTTGATTCACACGGGGTAACTGCACCGCCCTACGTCTAATCCGACTGGCAGGGACTGGGTAACACCAAAATTCTCCATGCAGGAAAACCCCAGTGATGGGCTCTCAACCCTTGCGCCTGGCCCGGGAATAGCCTGGACAAGGCCTGCATCGCCAGGGGTATGCTCCATTCGGTCGGGACAGGACGCTTGTGGACAATTGCTACATGAGAGATTGCATCTCTCCGTGATTTGTCCGAGCAGGCGTTGTCAAGATAGGAAGTATTCAAAGGTGCTCGGCTGCACACTGTTACACAAGTATGTATGGAATCCACCTCCATCCTTGTAGCAAGATTACGCACTCAGAGCCATCGGAGGTTCTGCCTGTTTGCACATTTGTTGCTACGACAGCTGCAACAGCAACGACATTTCAAACATCCATCTCACATGTCCAAATTGTGCATGCAATTGAAGAACCATGTCTAGGAGCCAATTTCCAGAGGCGGGGGTGGTATATATGCGCATGCTGAGGCGCTCCGCCAACATGCGCAAGCGTGTGCTGTCGAAAAGTGTCCGGACGAGCAGCTCCCCGAATCCGGATCCGTGTTCCTACTGAGTTCACCGAACTTGAATAAAGAGGCAGGGAAGAGAATCCTTTCTGTCGCCCTGCCCCGAAGATAGATGGAGGACAGCGCCAACGTCGTGGAGCAGGGGGCCAGCCACTCTGTGCCGCACCTCTACATAATTACCTGAACAAGGCTCACCTCCATCAGCTGAGCTACTACTCCACTTGTCGAGAGTGAACCTAGTCTCGCCGCTGATTTACCGCTAAATCTACCCGGTGTGGGCGAAAGTTGTGGAGAATATGGAGCCTTTCAGTGGCACGAAATGCCCGTATGGGAGATGCGTGTGTTTGCTGTGAACCCTGGGCCCCCTGGGACACCACTGTATGGGCCTGCAACCATTGGAGGAGGTTACGATGAGAGCTGGCAGAAGCAATGTTTGAGCGGTGACCCACGGAGTCGGAACGTGTTGACCTGGATGATTCTCAGCCTCCCAAACTCGCACGAAGCACGGTTCGTGACTCCACTATAAAGCCTGTAAAGCCGGCTCACCGACGAGTATTCTTAATGATTACTCTGAGACTGCGCTGAGAAATAACTTCGTTCCTTCGGCTGTCACGGTATCAAATGAAATTTAAGCGTCGAGCTATACTAGAACTTGCCTCGGGCGTCAGCATTGGATGCGCAGAGGGACAGTTGCGGTACCGAAGGCGCGGATAAGTCTTACCAGGACTGATACTAGCCCTGGGGATTCCAAGCCCATGGCTTACAGTCAGATGTCGTCACTGTGCTAGAGGGCGGATGTCTCCCAATGGAGAATGATGGCTCCCAAGAGCTATGCGCCCCTTGGATGAATGATGCGATGGGACGCAGGGCGTTAGCGTATCTTATCAGATAGATGTTGCCAGGACGACGCTGCGGGATGAAAGTCCGATCGCCCTTTTACATGCCAGCTTTGAGGGGGTAGGATTCCATCTACATAGTTGCTGTCCAGCAGTGGGGACGAGGCATTGGCCCATGGGAGGCTGTCAAAAGTTTGCGTCGACAGCTAGCCAAGTCCAGATGCCAAATCGCACCTAGCTGAGGCGAGAGAGCTAAAGCCCACTCGCGGCTCCAACGTCACAATTGGCAAACTGAAGTACATTCAAGTCTGGGTGGGAGAGTACTCGAGGCACAAAGGCGATTCATCGGCTTGCGCAGCGACTCGAGGGTGGGAAGATTCAGTTGTGCTCAAAAATAACCTGGAGGCTGCCATTACCTGTGAGACTGCAGGGCACAGATTCAATGCATTGTGTGTTGAGTAGTTGGACGCTGCCGCTGCGAGATCATTTCTGCCGGCAAACGTAGCCTTTTGTTACATATCTCAGCTTTCGCTTGAGAGTTTCCAGTTTAGGACTCCGAAGCGTGCAGCCAGTATTCGGGGGGGGCGCGAGAGGACTGCTTGCAGAATCCACCTTGGCTTTGGCAATCCCCAATCACTAGGCACATAGCTTCGGAGATACCTGGGCAACAACGTCCTGTACTAACCCAGACTACTTGCTCGGCCTCCGGCTTTCTTCGAACAAACCCTCGTCCTCCGTTATTTAGAGCATAGCTTGACACGTGGAATCTGAGCACCGAAGGCAATTGAGCCAGACAGCTTTAGCGAAGGGTCAATGTAGAAACTACCAAGGCGTGTGAAGTAGAGAAATCAGAACAAAGCGAGCAGCATCGGATAAGCGGGCTTTAGCGTTGATTCAGACTTCTGCCCGCAATGCAGATCATCGCCGCTTAGAGCTGCCCAACCCCTTGTGCCAAGCTGCAATCACGTTAGAGCATCAAATCTAGATTTGTGGACAGAGTGCGCCCGCCTAGCATACCGGTTGGACCCTGGATATTGCCCTCCAAAAGCTGCCTAAGGGTTGTCCGTTGTCAAAACAGCTTCAAAGCTTAACTTCATAGCCATCGTTGGTGATGTCCGAGTTCCCCTGTCTCAGAGTCTTCTATCGATGCTGGACCAAGGAATTACGAGCGCCACGAGACGCCCTGGATGGCTTCAAGAGTGGGCGAGGCGCAGCCCCAAGCTCAGGAATAGGCCGTGACTGAGACATTGCATTGCCGACGGAAGAATGATTCAGGTCAATTCATTGCTCTGATACCCTGATTGAGCAAGCTAGCTGATGTACTTGTGGAAACACTCGTGCTCTTTGATGTGCTAGAGCTAACTCCACCAACTAGACCGTTCAGAAGACCTGAGATATCGAATAGGTTTGTAGCGGGCTGAGCATCAGCTTCGGCCTGGGCAGCATCTTCTCGTTTCACCGGTGCATTCAGACTGTTCAACAAACCAGCGCCTTCACCGGCTGACAATACAGCATAGGGCCTACCCGCTAGAGCAGCAACCGTGTTGGTCAACAACAAGGCGAAAACTACCGAAAAGGGCTTCATTGCTGCGGAATAGTCAGATCCTCGCAACAATAGGATTTAAGGAGAGCCAATTGTCAAAGGCGGATACTATAGCCCTAGGCTAGAAGTTGACTTTGGCGAACAAAGGTGCACCTACGAGATCACTTGTCTTTTATAATAGCAAGGATTCTGATATCCTACTCACTGTGTGTTCAATCGCATTCAAGACGGAATGCCACTGTCCATCATACAAGAGGCAGGTGCTGACGAGCAAAAAGCCAAACTATGGTCAGGAATGACATCAGCCAATGGATCAAGTAACGTCTGCGAGCATTCCGTTTAGAAGGAATATCATTAAAGAGAGAAGATTATGAAGAGTTTGTTCTAAAACTACTCAAACTTTCTACAATGGCTCCTTGTTGGAGGTCTAGATACCATTACTCTCAAAAATATGACCTTATTCTACAAAGGAAACAGTATATCGGCGCAAGATAATAGTGAGTCCCACTGTAAATTCGGTGGCCAACGACAAATACACCGGGCGTGACTATGGGGCCTGGGGATTGGAATGAAGGCTTCCAATGGAACCTCAAATTTCTGTTTCTGGCGCTTGTCAAGCCTGTCTCGGAAGTGCCGGCCTTCCAGTATAGTAAACCCAGCAACCTATAATCGCCCTTAGCGCTGCGGGATTGGACCGTTCTACCGGGTCCGCATTTCTCAGTGCAGATCTTCATAGAAGTACTAGACAGTAGAATACCACAGGCCTATGAGCACGGGCAATGACCCAGCGAGCACAGTGTAATATGGGCAGATCAATCTCTATCTTCGGCAGCCTCCTCATCGTTCCTGAGAAATTCCCCGACCATTATGTACTGGACATCTCACACTCCTGGAGATCGCCAGACTTATCACAAGATGGGATCTCACATGCCGACTCATCCGTGGAATGTGGAGCCAGGAACGTGGCAGATGGGTGCCAAGCAGATATTGGTCTATCGGCGTGTGTAAGAGTAAAGCTGTTTGAATTTATAGATACTATCCGTCATATGGCTTGGCGTGATGGAGAGAAGTTGCGGCGGGGATACTATGAGGGCCTGGATCGAGACTACGGGTGATATTGATCATATCTCACTTAGAAAGAGTGATGAGAATGCGCAGGGAGACTTCGCTGCCATATTCGGAGCTTCGGAATTCCGATCTCCTAGATGTATTAGAGAGTCCATATCAATAGAAAAACTACTTTTTGAAGCATCCTGCGTCGTTCACAATTCAGTGCTGTTGCCCGTGGAGGGCCGCATGTCCCGTAGCTACCCACTCTCTCAAACAATGGAGCTGATAATGTTCACCATGCCTATTTTTTTTTTCTTCAGAAATAGCCTCCTAGCACTATTGCTTTGTATATTTAACGGATCAGATGGAATCTTCTAACTCTAATGAGCTTCCAGGGCCATTATTGAATCACGAGCATCATACAAAGAACTTTTGGATCTGCCGCTCTCAGAACCCCCAGCCCCCGCAGTGTTTTTAAGTAGGGAAATATTTAATTGTCCAGCACTTAGACGGTGGTCATATTCGAAACCATTGTCTATCAGGGCGTCAGGGCCATCAAGTCTCCCACAAATATCATTCTGCGACCTTTTTACCAGGGGATTGGCTCATTTCGATCCGTAAAAGTTCCTGTTGGTCCATTCTCACCAACAGTCGCCATTTCAACGATGCGTGACGCACCAATCTCAGGGCTGTGGCCATACTCAATATAGTGTGTAAGAGCCGTCTTCACAAGGCCCGGGCATACTGAGTTGACTTTGCCACCGGCATCTTCAAGGATGCGCGAATAGTTGAGCATCAGCATATTGACTGCTGCCTTGCTTGCATCGTAAGATTTATAGTCGATGTTGTGCCACGCTGTTGTCTTATCTGTCGAAACCTCCAGACTGCCCATACGGCTTGTAACAAAGACGATCCTGGGCGGGCCTGCCTTTGCCTTGCGTAAGAGCGGAACGAGGGCATCAGTCAGAACGGCAGTCCCAATGACATTTGTCGTAAAGGTTTTATTAAATTTATCCCAAGTACTCAGAGATTGGTCAAAGTCAATCAAGATAGCCGCATTGTTGACAAGGGCATCGAGATACCCAAAATCCTTTTCGATCTTAGCGACAGCAGCTTCGATAGACGTAGGCGAATTGAGGTCTAGCTGCACACTTGAAGCGGCGTGGCCAGCATCACGAAGTCCGCTTGCCACTTTCTCTCCGGCTTCGATATTGCGTGCGCCAACGATTACATGGTATGAGTGATTGCTGGCTAGACTCTGAGCCACTGCAAGGCCAATGCCTTGGTTGGCGCCAGTGACGAGGACAAGTGGACGGGTGGATTGGGACGCCATGTTGCTAATGGAGGAGCTTTGGAAATTTTGGGTTGACTTGTTATATCTGGAAAGCTTAGATGCGCACCACATATTTTTTTGAGGATATTGTTAAGCTTTATATTCAATGATCCGAGGATACGAAGGACGGGTATTCTTTGATGTCACCAAATCGGACCTTCCGGTCAACCATTGCTGCTATTACAAATCCAAATACGTCTTTTCCAGCAAGAATAGCCAGGTCTAGGCCAAATTGGCCGCAACCCGACAAACTCAGGCCACGAATTCCTTGTTGATTCAGAGTGGATCTAGTGTCGGCCAAAGTAGCCGGTGATAGCGTCAATGCTACTCAACATGATTTGTCAACCAATATTGCATTACAAATAATTCGAGGAGAAAGGGGACAAATAAAATACTTTCAGGTTGCAAAAACTCCGTCATAAACAAAAATTCTGGTGCAACTGCGAATGACACAACACACAATCGTGATCCGCCTCAAGCCATCTGATGAACAGTGACCCGAAATGGAACCCCAATTGGGTTGGTATTGATTTGTGCAGCTATTATATATATCAGGCCTGACTATTGGATAGTACAAATAACTCAAAAGATGGCTGCTTGATAGCGCTTCATTCTTTTCTTCCTGAATGGAACGAACATATCAAGATTCACTACCCTAAAGTGGAATTCAACACTGATCGGCGCGTGTCACGGAACATAGTACTTCCGTACCGCTGAACACCTACGCTGGAAGCCCAATGGACAAAAGTGGGCCTTGTCGCAAGGGGGTCGGAGATATCGCGACTGCGCTCCTTATATCCGTCTCGAGTACCCTGAATCAATCACTCTGAGAAACATGCTCAGAAATGCAATGATCTGTTAAAATGACACAATTCAAATTTATCGCTGTAAAAGGTAGGGATGGAAAGTTACCTAAATTGACAGGGTCTGTTAGAAGTCATGCAATCCGTGCTGGGCTACAAAAACCTTCAAGGGCCAGGAAACCAGGACAGGGTGTTCGCTCCACGAAACTTACGGATGAGCTCATGATACGCTGTGATCTGGATGAAGTAGTGAATCTGACTAGTGATCGCTCTACGTCTACTATCAGGCCGGACGGATCAACAACGCTCGAGTATACAACTACAGAGGTGAGTCTGTACCTCGAGCCGATGATTCTGGATATCAAAGCAGATAGTGACTTCGTAACGGGGTTGGAAACAGATTCCGACGTACCGCATACAATCTGTATGCAATGGAAGCCTTGATCCGTTCAACAGCCTGCCAATACCCAACAATGTAGAAGTTGATCACTTGGTCAGGTATTGTAAGTTCTCTGACTGCCAATCCTCGGAGATCCAAGATTCCAGCTAATATATCTGATTCGGATTACTAGTCCTGACTAAATTTGACCTCAACTTAGCCACAGCCAACCGGAGCAGATCATGGTTCCCCTATGCACTGCAGAGCGCGCCAATGATGCACAGCACTCTTGCCATGACTGCAATATTATGGCGGGCAGAATATCCAGAACTAGAGCATTCGATCCGGCTTGAGGGTATTCGCCAGAAAGGTGAAGCAATACGAGCGATAAGGAATCGTCTAGCACACGCCGGCTCTATCGGAGATGATAGCATAGCCTTCTTAATGTCTGCCATGTCAACCTTGGTAATTGTGGAGGTAAACTGTATCCTGGTAGCCGATTTTACAAATTACTAACTGGACTCTAGATTAACGATAGTGATTTTGCGGCAGCAGAGACGCATCTCCAAGGCGTCCAGAATCTATCCAGCTCAGAGGGCGGCCTCAAAAGATTCAAGGATGACTTTGTTCTTTGCAAATCAATCAATTTGTACGTTTGAAAAATGACCCACTCCTTAGCTATACTAATAGTTACATTCAGGGCCGATATGCAGGTTGCTGCTGTGATGGGTCGTGGACTGAGCTTCCCACTGCTACACAAGGACGTCATTTCTCTTCCAGATTCCATCATCAACCGTGCTAAACATCCGCCTTGGGACCATTCAATCACCAATGACAACCTCCATGAACCGTTTCGAATATTCACCCAACTGAGACAGTTGCTCTTGGCTCATCGGGCATCGATGGTGTCGCTTGAGGCGATGCGGACTCTGTTCAACATTGTCGAGGAATCGATTTTGCGACACCTTTATCATGATTGCAGCGACAAATCAGATGCCAGCAGGCGCTCCCGTGTGCTTGTTCTCGCTGCCTACGTCCTCTTGTACGTAGCCTTGCGCCAACTGCCACCGAAGAGCCCATTAGTGCACAGATTATGCACCAAACTTCAAACTATAGTGGGGATGACCCGATCTGAGAGAGAAATCTGGACAGGTAACAGGGAAGCTTTGCTGTGGGTAGCCTTTGTCGGGTTGCTCGGAACAGGTGAAGTCACAGAGACTTGCCTGGAAGGGCAATGGTTCCTGAGTCTTTTTCAGTCTACTGCACGTGGATATCCGCGCGGCACTCCTCTAGACAACGGCAGCATCCGCGGGATATTGTCTACATTTCTGTGGGATCAATATCATTGCCAGCCATTACTCATGGAATTAAGAGGAATGTGTAGTTACTTGGACTAACTACATCAAGCCCGAAGGTGGTTGGAAGACTCTAGACCCACCACCGCCCAAATAGGAAATATGTGTGAATAACGGCCGCAACACTGTGTTCCTGACCTGAAGTCTTCATATTTCCCAAAGGGGCAGGCCGTTGAGTATAAAAATGATGATGAATGAGCTACCGTCCTAAAAGAAAAATCACAAAATATCCCTCAATCAATCTTTCCAGTGGAGCGCAGTGTCTGCTTGTTCGAATCATGGCCGGAGAACTCGTTCTACTTACTGGTGGCACCGGCTACCTTGGATCTGCGATTCTCGTTGATCTCCTCAAAAGCGGTTATCGAGTTCGCGTCGCAGCACGATCACAGGCCAAGATAGACAAAGTTCTAGCGGCTCCGTCAATCTCTGCTCTGGATCCTCCCGAAACACAACTGATGTTTACCATGGTGCCAGACATGACTGCTGTTGGCGCATACGATGACGCTGTAAGAGGAGTCGACTTTATCATCCACGCAGCTGCTCCTCTCCCTACTGCCGCTGGCGAAGAGTCTTCGGCCGTTTCGAAAGAGCAAACGGAGGCAGAACTCATCGCAACGTCGGCTAAAGGCAGCTTGAGCATTCTTAATTCTGCAAATGAGAATGGCAAAACGGTGCGGCGCATCATCATGACCAGCTCCACTGTGGCCATCGCTCCGGCTGAAGTCTACGTCTCAAACACTAAGGAACGCGAGGTTATACGCGGGCCTGATAACCGTGTGACCATTTCGCCGCCACCGTACGGCTCTGAGCTTGAGGCTTATTGTGTGAGCAAGGCGGCTGCTCTCGACGCCTCAGAGGCTTTCATTAGAGACAACGCCACGAGCTTCGATATGATCTCCATCATGCCGTCCTGGATCTTTGGAAAGGATGAGCTCGTCACTACTACTACAGATATGCGTACGGATTCAACCAATGCGCTTATCGGCGGCCTATTGACCGGCAACCAAGGCGAGGACGGTATCGGAAATGCAGTGCTCTGTTCGGATGTGGCTCGGGCGCATGTCAAAGCCCTGGATTCAAGTGTCCAGGGAAACCAATCGTTCGTCCTCAACACCGATGCAGAATGGGAGGATACGATCCCCATTGCCAAGAGGCACTTCCCTGAGGCATTCAGTTCCGGTCTTTTTAAAGATGGCACTCCAAGGAAGACTATTCCATTGAAATGGGATTCGAGCAAGGCATGTATTCGCAGCTTCATTGACTCATTGTGGTTTGATCATTTGCTTACGAGGAACTGAACAGACAAGAGAAATTCTTGGCATTGACCTTGCTAAATATGATGTGATGGTAGAGGAAGTGGTTGGTCAGTACCTAGAACTGGCGAAAAGGGAGGGCAAGTGAGGCAAGTGTGCCATCCTCAATATCGATAAAGAAGCAGCATCTGTATGTTTTTAGTTAGAAAGTGCTAATTCAATTGGATTTTGTGCGAAATCGACGGGTCTCACTTTCTAGCCAGGCTCCCTGACATACTCGACATGTGAGTTCGTGGAGGATAATCGCGGCAGGGTCTAGCCCGCCACACATGGAGCAGATGTGCGCTGTTATCATCCAGCACTTGGCCCATGAGTATTCACACAGGATGGTGATCTGCTATGGTACAGAAGGATCTTGGCATTAATGCAACACGGCGGACCTACTCGTATTATAGGTTGCGTCATACATGTGTCCCACAATCAATGGTCTTCTAATATCTGGTTTGGCCGTTCAAGCCATTCAAACCAATAGCTTCCAAGGTGCGAAGTAATAGACCGAACCAGGAAGCGTCCTGCTCCAGCAAAGGCCCAGTGAAACCTGGAATTGTGCAGTAGCATGCCATAGTATGCGAGTATGACAAGGGCCTCTGGTCGCCTTTGAGCTACCAAGTTGACATAATCTACGGAGAGGCGGACCAGCCACTCTTGCGCGGCGGAAGCGCGTCTTTGAGACGACAAATCAGGATCGCGCTGATTGTCGAACGTCTGCTGTAGTGCATCGACGGCATCTTCATAAACCTTCCTTTCCGGAAAGCTAAGCCCACCCCTTTGAAGAAACTCTATGAGGCTGTCGCACTCATCTCCCGGATAGCTTCGGGGGCCAGTAAGCTCCATTTCCTGGGCCATCGCGATACCTAGCCGGGCCTGAGCCTGGAGCTGTGACTTTATTGATGACATCGAATGTCCAGCAATGGTACGGATGCCGCGATGTAGATGAAGACAGTGGACAAATCGATCTAGAACGGTTGGCAAGTCAATGTGCGAGGAGAAGATGTCAAACAGCACGTGTTGGCCAAGGAGCGCGGAAAATGAGAAAATGGAGAGTGAGTCATCATCCCGTATGTCGGCTTGAATGGTATAGAACAGCGACAAAGCACGCGTCTGGAGTCGAGTGGCTTCTTGGCGATAGAAGTTTTTTTGGTCCCCTTGGACCATGGTGCTTTTGTGCGCAGCTGCTAATGCAAGGATCTCGTTCATTAGATAGGGCGCTTTGATGGCCAGTTTCACAGCCAGCTTCCCGTATTCCTTATCAACTAGACAGTCATCCTGCGCAGCATCGCCCATTGGGTGTTGGAAATGGTATAGAAGCTCGAAGTGACAGAAGTCGTAACGGTCGTCGGTAGTGCATGGAGGAGGCGGGTTGTTCAAAGCGGTGCCCGGAGACGGTATCGACGCTGGTGAGTGAGGTGGAGGTCGCGGATGATGTGATGAATGCGTCGAGGATGACGATACGGATGGTGTTATTGATGCCGAAGGAGTTGATGTCGTCGATGGTGGTGCCGATGATGTCTCAGGCGGCGACGGCAAACACGCAGCTGTGGTGAGATATGAGCACTCACGCCGGGTTTTGGTGCAATGCGTGCATGATGGACGACGTTCATCACATTTGATGCGTCGTTGCTTGCATTCTTTGCAGCCGAATTTAGATTTCTTGTGCGTGCGGCGCGATGATATATCCGGGGGTGTGTAGGTTGCTTTTCTCGCCACCCTGCTTGACGATTCGTCCATTTTGCGAGCGCGTGAAGCGGGAGATGTTAGCAGAATGCGCGTGAGGAACCGAAAAACTCGAGCAGGCGGGAACTAAACTCGCGGCAAACGATACTAGGATTACTCATCGATGGCGATCCACAAACGTGGCGGAGTGTTACTGACTCGGGCATATTCGACAGCATGAGCCCATACCAGAAAGGCCAAGGAATTAGGGGCCTTGTTTGAGTGTAGGTAGGAGTCAATTAGGATGCCTAAATGAGCTCAAGGGTTTGGGGATCAACGGCAATGGTTTCTGCTGACTTGACCATGAACAATAGCCACAGGAAACTGTTGAATATTTGCATTGACTTCCAAGCCGAGGTAGCAAATGAACAATTGACATTGCCCCGGAAGCGAAGGACCCCTGATTTAATCCAGAGGGCGAGTCAAAACCTAATTATCCAGTGCCACCCCTGGTAGTGCCAAAGAACGTTTCACAGGACCCATCATGATATTCCGTATCACTCGGGTTTTAAGCAACGCGATTGGCCCATTACCTTACCCATAATTTTCTGACTTTCATGCCCAATCGGAATCATCTCTAACCGGGAGGAGATACGATGCCAATACGGTCAATTCCACCTTCGTTCCACCTTGGCCGTAGCAGTGGCGCGGATCATACATGTCCCAATTCTCAGTCTTGTATTCATGCCGGATTTTCGGGGAGTGTAGATCTGGAATTTATGAACCGCGTCCTATGATTGTGGCTTCTTTTTGGAGAATGCTAGGTGTGCGAGACACCAAATCGACGACGGTAGGAACACCACTCAACTCACTAACTATCCTTAGCCAGGTCTTGTTCATACCTGCAACGCATCACCGTGGACATAACAGTTAGTCGATCAAATCTAATCTTAGATCCAGGAACTAGTGGCTTGTATCAAAGATAGGCTACAGCTGGGCAGAATGATAACATCCCCTTTTAGTCAACCAAGGCCAGGAGCCTTGGGCCCTGTCTCCACACAGCCACCTAAGTCATTCCGAGCCGGTTTGCTACCCGTATCCGAGATCATTTCCAAGAATACTTCTCGAAGCGATACGAATGACGGGGTGTGCTAACGCGAAATGAGAATAGGCATTTGTTGTGGCGGAGGATCTATATAAGTGACGCGCCGCTTCACCCCACGGCGCTCTTCATGCTCACGAACACAAACGAACTCTTTTGCAATCAATCTTTTTGAATCCTCGTTCTGTTTCAATATCCCTCTTTCTTCTCTTGCATCTTTCGACTCTCCGCATGGTTGCAGATCGAAGCCATCAAACGAAAAAAAAAAAAAAAGATGTCGAGCTCGCTTTTGGACCCTGTTCCCGGCGTTGAACCCACGAAAGGTGGCTACTACCTCTGGCGATACCTTCCAAGCAAAGCTGCTGCTGTGATATTTCTTGTTCTTTTTCTTGCATCTCTCTTCTATATCTCCTGGAAGATCTACAAAACACGAGCCTATTACTGTATCGTGTTTGCGATAGGATGTTGCTGTAAGAACCTAATCTCCTAACTCATGCATAGCCTGACTAACTGTGGTATGTTGGTGAAGTCATAGGCTACGGTACTCGCACTGTGGCTCACGATAAAACGTCCGAGATAATGCCCTACGCGATTCAGAACATGTTCATACTCATCGCCCCAACCCTCTTCGCCGCGTCGATTTACATGACCCTTGGAAGGATCATTACAAGCATCCGTGGTGACAAGTACTCGATGATCAGACCTTCTAGGCTGACAAAGACATTTGTTGGCGGAGACATTCTTTCGTTCGTGATCCAGGGCAACTCAGTGGCTCTGATGGTAATTCAGAAGCCCGGCCTTGCAGTCTGGGGGGAGAGGGTCGTCATCATTGGTCTTCTGGTTCAGGTGGTCATGTTTGGTCTGTTCGGTGCTATTGCAGTGGTATTCCACCGCCGTATAGAGCGCTCTCCAACCCCTGACTCATTTGATGTTATGATTCCCTGGAAGCAAAGTCTCTACATGCTGTACTGGGTGAGTCTTCTAATTATGATCCGATCGATTTTCAGGGTGGTTGAATATGCCCAAGGAAACAGTGGATATTCTCTCACCCATGAGTGGACCATGTATATCTTTGATTCTGTGTTAATGTTTGCTGTTACTATCTTGTTTGGATGGAGATTCCCTACTGACCTCAAGCCGAGAGACCAGTATGCCCTTTGAGATCTAGATTGCCCGAGGTGCGGAGTTATAGACAGGAAGCAGGGTGTATTTTAGCAGATTTTTTTTAACAAAGGCCAAGTGCTGCATTAAAATATTATTCTAATTGAAATCCGTGATTGCCTTTACTCGTCGTAATAGTTGCATCATGAAATTCCACATCTGCGCCATATAATGAAAGCCTCGATGCGTTCACACTTCTTGTAGTCTAAGGTATCAAGATATCTAATACCGTATCATGAATTAAGTCAGGCCACAGTCCTTTGTAACCCTTTTCGTACGCTTCCTTTATCCAAAACACACACTCCCTAATCTTATTTGACAATGGTTGATGAAATCTCAGTGGGTTCAAGGTTTCGAACATGTCATCCCCCGCAACCGGCACCTCCAGCATGGCTACCATGAGAGGGAAGTCAAGTCCGAATCCTGTTGCTCCACTCGCTGGCCACTGCTTCAACAGACTCAGCTCAGCCAATATGTTCTCTCCATATTCGCGGCCAATCTGGTCCTCAATTCCGAGAGGATATCGCAAACGGTGGATAACAAGCAAGGATGCTATGCGATACGTGCGGGCTTGAACGAGCATAACAGTGATTTCCCCAGTTTGACACTTTGCAAGAAGTTCCGAGGGGCAGTTCGGCTGCCAGGCCTTGATTCTCTTCTCAATGTCCCCGTACGGGTCATTGTCGAGGTCCCAAAGATGTGGCAAGGGGCGTTGATCTTAACATGGTAGCTTCGTTCCCCCAGGTCGAATAGAATGGGGAATAGAGTTGAACAAAAGCCAATTAGTCTGTCAGCAACGACTCTTTTAGTTTCTGGAAGCCTGATAATGGGGCGTTCTCGGCGTATCAAGCAATCCACGAGATCCAACAGGAGTGGTGTGAGAACCACCGAGTCCAAGCTTGGCTGCTGCAGTAATTCTGAGTACCAGTCCTTCACAGCTAACAGTATTCCTCGCGTGATTGTCCGTGAAGAATTGCATGGTAGCAGCGCGTTGTAGAGGAGTATTGTCTGCCCAACCATGAGAGCAACCGCGGCGTCATCAGCGTCGTTGATGTGCAGTAACGCATGAGTGAGATACTGAAGGCTTTGAGAACCAGAGGTCACATCAAATCCGTCTAGTCCAGTGGGATTTAGTCTTCGGTAGTTCATAAGATGAGAAGCACTCGAGTAGGCCAGCTCCAAGCCGTGTGGGGAGCGAGTGCAAAGTCGCCGAATCGCAAGCTGGAATTGATCGATAAAGGATCGTCCCAGCATGAAGTGCCGATGTGTGAAGAAAAAGCCTTCTTTTGTGGCCAGCACCTGGCTGATCTTGGGATAGCTCTCGACTGGCATTTCGAGGATGATTGGGTTAGGAAGCCACTGGGCCGAAATCGCCAGATCCAGGGTGTCCCGACAATTGAGAGGTTCAGGCGGCTTGGAGTTGAGCGGGGTGCATTCTGTCGAGATTCTATGACAGGCAGCGGACTTCATCGACTGGTCTTGATAAGAAAGAGAATTTTTGGTGTAAGTACGGCGCTTGCCAGGCGACTTTTCCGTTTCAGCGGCCAAGTCGACGATATAGCATCCGCCCTGGGGAAACTGCTTTGCGGTCGGCCGTCGACCCGGTCGTTTTCTTTTTCTGGGGTTGCAAGGCCGGCCAAGTGTAGAGCATCTGGTGCAAGCCTGACTCCCTCGCTCAAACGTGCATTTCTCCTTGTTTCTGTGGCAGGATTGACATGCACTTGGCAGCAAATCCTGGTCGCGCTGCCCCGAGAGTTTGACCGTAAACACGTCTGAAGTCGGCATTGGCATGATGCCGGTCAGACGAAGGCGGCTGTCCGCGCGAGACACAAAGCAACGGGAAGATTGAGTCTCTCGGAGCCAGAGTTAGGATGGCTGTTGCTGCATGGCTCACCACCCCAAAATCAGCAAGATGCGAGTCTGGTCGGTAGATGGAAGATGTTGGCGTCAGCACAATGGTACCTGAGGGAGCGGAAGTGGATCAGATTGCCGGGTTCATCAATTGGACAGGTTCGAGGATGGAGCCACTTTTCATCAACACATGTTTGACATGTATTAACCATGTCCGGCCAAGCCGGTTGATGAGCTGAATAAGCCGCTTGGCCGGTCTTAAGTTGTTATCCGCTCCTGTTACTGTGAAGCCCAGAGATATGACGTGGAGTGAGCCGACTTGGCGAGGCAGCCCGCTTGAAGATTCACTTTTACTTTTTATTCCAGGTTTTAAAAATATTTAGCATAATGAAGCAAGTTGAAATCTATTAAATAGGAATGACTATGAAACAATTATCTTTACCTATTAGCCCGTTCCGAGGTCGAAGCGACCTCAAAGCATAGCCCTAACACACATACGGCTACAACATCATCATGCGTCTACTGCACGTTTTCGAAATCCTCCCTGATAAAAGAGCAGACCTTGTCGACGAATTCATCCTCCTTTTCGACCGGAATATCCAACGCGCCCACTTGCCAGGTCACAGTATAGATGAAACAACCTCCTTTCACACTGGCTAGACTGAAGGCAAGTGGACCGCCATAAACGTGGCCTGGTTGCGAAAATATCATTTTAACCATGTCGACTTGCGGAACATCGTCGCTTTCTTGTTGATCCATTTGAAAGGCACCGATATTGCTCACCTCAAATGAACCATCGCGCTCCCGTCCCATCATTGCGCATATCCACTTTCGAACGCTCGACACGTACCTGAGCAATGCAATTGGCTGGTCCTGGAGCGTTGCGGCAGACTCTGCAAGCTTTTGTGTGCCGTAGGTAGCAGCTTTCCAATTTTCTTCCGAGAACAGTAGAGAATCATCTCGTAAATGGGACAAGGAACATCCCGAAACGAAGTTTCCCATCGTCTCATCTGGCACCCCAATACGTCGCCGCATGTTCATAGGTGTCACAGATAGAAAGGAGCTGATACTAGGATCTCGTATAGTCTTGCTCAATGCTCGGACGATAAACTGATGAAAGGTCCCCGTCAGCTTGGCATTGTGCTGTCTTGCTGCAGAGATGGCCTTTGCCAAAAGGGGTGCCTCAATCTCATGCAGCTTCACCTTGCTCTGAATTCCTTTAGGCTCACTCAGTACAGGTGAGCCGGACCAAGCATTGGCGTCGGCGATGAACGCAGTTGCATGCAGACCAAGGAGCCGCTGAATGAATTTTGGCAAGAGGTGTTTCAATAGTGGGGTCAGAAGATAGGACCAGGAGATTGGAAGTCTCTCTGGAGTATCGAATGGAGGAGTGAGTTCTTTTTGTGGTGTCCTGATCATTCTTGTTGCTGATTCTTTAGTGCTTGCGGGGTCTCCGCATGCTCGCTGGAATGTGTGGTGAAACGCGGCACCTGCGAGTCCGTCTCCAATTGCATGAGAATAAGCGAACAGAATGAAGCATTGAGATGGACGCAAGGTCAACACGGTGATTCTCCAAGGCGGAATGCCAGGAGCAAAGGGTTTATCCACAGCCTCGGCCACCACGCGCTCTATCGCAATATTGTCTTCATCAGCGGAATGACTCTTGACGATGGAAACGTGGTTTTCAAGATCAATGGTCGCAACACGTTCATAGAAGGATTTCTCAATGTGAGCATCGCCAATAACGACGCTCAGCTCAGGGTGCCTTTCGATGCACTTCGCCAGGAGAGGGTAAAGAGTGGTCAAGGAATTGAGGGGAAGCTCCGGTGGGAATTGATAGACGGAGCCTACAACGACGGCGTTGTAGATGCCAAGGTCCTCGCGGGAAATACAGCGCCGCTCGTTAGGGCCTTGTACATAATATGTGAGAACCCGAAATAGCTTTTGGAATATGGAGCCACTTACTGGCATATCTGAGAAAAGTATTTTGGCTATGCATGATCAGTAGGTCTGGGAGGTAGGCAGAATGGACAGAGTTGGAGTAGAATGCCGCCATTCAAATTCTTCAGTCCCTTTTATATCCAGAAAGCCCCTTTGACCCAAACCCTCATGCAAGGGTTTTCTTTCCATCGTTCCGTGAGAAATCCGCTTGGTTTGATTATTTGCCCTATTGATTCGTAGAGACTCTGGAATCAATGCTATTCTAGCACAGACCAGACTCAATTCAGTGGGAAAGATCCGATCACCATCCGACAGTCTGTGGGGCCGGTGACTTCTTTCTCTTTCTGGTTAGTGCGCTCCTTGTCTGTCTCTGCCAGGGGCTGCATCCTCTTCATTAAACTGTCCTTGACGTGGATTGGTTCGTTTCAGAACAACGATTGGGCCTGAGAGAGTAGCTGCTCACGTAGACTGTCTTGTGGGCTTATTGAGCCGTTTGATACTTTGGCTGGTTCCTCTTTTTCTGTGAGAATTGAGTGAAGACACAAACAATGCGCGGCATATCAGCATGTGAGGTCACGAGCTAAGGATAGTGCCCACGACTTCATACACGAATGCATTGTCGTTCTACATCATATTGAAAAAAAAATTATTTTGCCATTCGAATGATGTTTCAATGAATCCTCAATATTTTTTCTCCTCTTTGTTGTCGCCAGTAGTTTGTCGATTCAAGCAGTTGTTGACAACCATGCAGCAGATATCCCCATTTTCTCAAAAATGGAACATTCACTTCCCAGCCCAGAGTATCCCACGGGTCACTCCAGACGATTAATGAGGGAATTTCGGTGTCGTCTCCGGCCTTCATCTCGACCAAGTCGGAACACAGCCCGTCTTCGTCAAACTGTTCGTCTCTAAGACACGCGAGAAGGACATTGTCTCTAAAACGTGGGATCGGAAACAGGTCGATCCACGGATGGTGTGGGGTCGTCTGCTGAAGTTCGGTTGGTTGTAGGTTGGAAGGGAAATAGGGAAGGCGTTTTAGCCACGATTCAAGCTGGGGCCCAGGTTGTCCGAATGGCGACACGGCTTCGCATAATGTCCATGTGTCAGACAAGCCCAGTGCTGTTGCGTTGCCGGCCAAGGCATTGACAAGGTTGACATGTATTACAGTGAGCAGATGAGACAGACACGGGGCTGTCTTGAGGTAGCGGAGGTAGGCATCGTCAGCGAGACGCTTTATGATGTCTGCTGTGGCTTGTCTACGCTTGGCGTTGATTGGTTTACCTTCGTGGGTCTGATCTTCGTGACAGACGAGCTGGAAGTTGTTAGCCATGACTGCATTGCAGCCCCCGTAGGTGCGTCATTTGGATGTGGTTATATACTTGTACGGCGGTTCCCTTGAGCAAGCCACGCTTGCGTCTTCCTTGGCGCATGGTTAGCCGACATACTGCACCATTCGGGGGCTACTGAACGGGTTCATACTCAAGGCCCTTTGGTTTATCCGGTTCTGCAGCTTTCTTCTGTCGCTGCTGTTGGTGATGCCGGTCCAATCATCACCGGGGTCAAGGATGTCATGCTGCTGCGGCATGGGGGCTATAGCCCACATATGGGCATCGAGATTGGGCACTTGTTCCATCATGTGAGTCTCTACTAGTAACAGAATCTTGACTGAGATGAAAGCCGTACAGCATGCGAGGGAATGTGGGGAGATAACTATTTATGCAGACTGATGACAGTCTGGCCCTCTTCTGGTTTAGTGTGCTGGGTGAAGCAGAGTTTGGGGCCGACCGAGAGGCTAATGCAACTTGATGACACCCCCACATCGTCTGATTTGTGGACATGGCCAGAATCACGTTGATCGAGGGCCTTGAGTTGCAACACTGGTAGGTTCCCTCACCAAAGGGCCGACTTACGTCACGCCGGGTGACTTGAACGATGATTTGTATGCAGGTAAATGAAAGGCAGCGCCCGTTTATGCGAAATAGAGATTTGTAACCATGCTTGTTTTGTGGAATGTGGCTTGCAAGATTGTTGATCATCTCGGCCCGAGATGGGCTGATGCGATGCTTAGTGACATGGGTATATATTAAGCTATCTCAACATGATGAATGAGCTGTGATATATGCCCTCTCTGTCATAAATGACTACCACATAACATATCATCCGGAAAAATGACCTTTGGTTCTGCTGCTACTCGCGTGAATTGCAATATTGACTTTGATACGGCGACCCTTGCGGGGAAGACGGCCGTGATAACAGGAGGTACGTGGCATCACCGATTTGACCCGGGGTTTCGTGGATTGGATAGAAGCCTGCTGGAAATATATACTAACCTTTTCATAGGTGCAACTGGTATTGGCGAAGCCTATGTGCGAGCTCTGCATGAAGCAAAGTCCGTCTTCCCGTTCAAAGAAACCAACCACAATGCTAACACCTGTAGGGTCACGGTCATCATCGGTGACAGAAACCCAGCTAACGGCCAAAAGTTGTCGGGTCAACTAGAAGGGTAAGGAACCAAAAAAACAATTCAAGTTTTCATAATAACGCCAATGCTACTAGCACGAAGTTTGTCCCGTGCGATGTCACAAAATGGGCCGACCAGCTAAGCCTGTTCCAACAAGCAAAGGCATTCTCTCCATCTGGCAGGATCGACTATGTGATAGCTAACGCAGGGATTACTCACGACGATGATGTATTCGCATTTGATGGTAAAACGCCTCGTCTTGATAACTAGAAGATTTTGGCTGACTTGCTCTAGGGGCTGATCAAACACCTAAAAAGCCGGACTTGAGCATCATTGATGTCAATCTCAATGGTGCCCTATACACAACAAAGCTGGCACTGCACCACTTCATTTCTCAGAACGGCACTGAACCAAATGATCAGCAAGAGGATACTTGCCTTATTTTGATAAGCTCTGGTGCAGGCTTTCTCGATGTACCCAGAAGCACCCAATACTGCAGCACGAAATGGGCTGTTAGGGGTATAATGCACAGTTTGAGAAGGATGGCATTTTTCTGTGGCTCTCGAGTTAATGTCATCGCACCATGGTAACAACTTCTCCGCCCCTGGTTTATGTAAACTGGTATAGCTAACTGCATTGCCCAGGTACATCCGAACAAAGATTCTTTCAGACGAGCAATTCGATCACGTTAAAGAGTCTGGGGTTGAGTTTGCAACAGCAGAAGATGCTGCACAATGTGCGTTGCGGATCTTTAGCGACCGGAGCATAAATGGAAAATCCCTATTCATTTCTCCTAGAAAATGGGCCATTAGGGGATACTTGGATCTTGGTCTAGAGGATTACGAGGGGAATGCTCTACTCGATGAGATTCAAGCGGATCAAATAAGGAATGCACCAGTGGAACAAGGCTTGTATCCCAAGTAAGAAAATGGTAGGATATGCCATCTACCTCTGTATTCTACGTGCACGACAGGTATAGGCACAATGCCCCGGTTTGTAGCTATCTAACTAGCATCCAACTTGGATGGCATTGGCAAAGAGCATATATGTATCTGCATGGTTGATGTTCTGCGCTGCAGTCAAGCTGCGTACAAATTCATACCCATAGCCATCGTAATCATCAGTTCCCTTGACTTGGGTCAGATGACTCATTTCATGAATCGTAATACCAGCCTGATCTCCAGAGTGGCACTGAGCGCTCAAGGATTCCGTCGTCCAATAGGGATCGCAGTAAACCGTTGCGCCCACGTTGACTTCCGCGTAAGCAGTTGCGCCTGATGAAGTGCAGTAGTTGTCAATGTCGGTGCATTCGTAGCGAGTTGTGCCCGAGTCTGTGGTGGAGCATTCGGATACGATGGTCTTGTACACCTTGGCCACGGTTTGCCGGGTCTCCTGGGTTGAAGACTTGAAGTATTCCTCCATCTTCTGGCTGGTGCCATTCAAAGCAGCCTCGTATGCCATCTGAGAACGCGAGGCGCAGTTTGAAAGTGCCTTGTTTGCCATGACTAGCTTGTTTCCGGTGCAGCCGCTACCGACTTTTGAACGCTTCATGGCCCGGTTGGCATGATAGGCCTGGTGCGTTTGGGATGCTTGCTCCACATCAACATCGATGTCGATGCTGTTGGAGCGGTAGGAAATGGAACCTGAAATATCCGTGGAGCCTCGTTCTGCGTATCGGAAAGATCCAGCTGCCTCAATCTTATAGTTGCTTCGTTCCGAGAGGTCATGAAGCTCGGCAATGTCAAATTCGCTCTCGACGGATCGACCAGCAAGGAGGTTGATAAAAGCACCTTCAGGGAGATTTTCAAAACCAACATAAACACGAACACCCTTGAACGGGACTCGGTCGGCTGCTAGGCTCGTTAGTAATTATTCATTCATATGAACAGTGACGAAGTACCTCGAGAATACACCTGGGCCTTTTCGACACCGGCAGAATCAAGAATGCTGCCCGTTCTCAAAAGCCTAAGGTCGGAAAGGCCACGGTTGAAAATGACAGCCTTGATCTTGGAGTTGCCCTCTTGTCGGATCTTGACATCCAGAGGGGCCAGATCCCGCGAATCAATCACAGGGACAGCCGCTGCCAGAGCGGCGAAGGCAAGACAATTCAAAAACTTCATCTTGAAAGATTTGAAAGAAACGAGACTCAAACCAGGAGGTTTGAAAAGAATGAAAGGCCAATAGAGCTTGAAAGAATGTAAATGACTTGTTCTGAAAGAAATTTTGTCTCGATGTGAGCAAGATCTCGAGCCTTTATGTCACCTCATCTTCGTATTTGAGCCCTGGTGTGAAACAAATACCCTTGGCAAAGCCATGTCTAGGCACAACTCCCAGGGGGCAGTCGACCCACCGTTTGGCCATAGATGACAAGAGTTCCTGGTTGTTCCCAGTCCGTGGTCCCTTGTCGGTGTCCTCTTGCCCGAAAACTTCCTTCACACTAGATTTTAGGCAAGTGAGAGCATTTTTCAAGGCTGACGCACCCAGATCGCACAAACACAATATCCAACAAGCATAGCCATGTTGACCTTGCTGAGAAACTCGTGCTTGGAATAGCCTCCCCGCTTGATGTGTTCCATTGAGTTGACAGCATTTTCCCTCCGTTGTTCGGTAGCTCTTCCGGAATTCGTCCGTCCGTCATGTTCTTCCCGCTTGGACGCTCCTCAAACACGACATGGTGTTCGGAGTGGAGCGCCAAGATCGTGAAACAGCGTATCACGGCCCACGGGTAACGCGACCGAAACTTTAACATGGTTAAGGTGAGGCACATTGGACCCTGGCTTTTCCAAAACGACTCCGAAATATCCTTGTATTTGGGTTTAGGCTCAGCTTGGATAGATTAAACTTGTTTGAACTTGTAGAAAACGTGTGGGGGAGATTAATAAATATCGCATCAATCATAATCCGGACGTAATGCGACACCTTTGAGAAGTGCGCTCGGAGTGTGAGGCTACCAAGGTTTTGTAATATATACATAGATTAAGACGACGGACATTCTCAGACGAATATCATCGCGGAGTGGACCAGCCTCAACACCAACCAATGGAATATCCCATTCCATGTTTAAATCAACCCTGATACGTCGACCGAGGACGATATGCTGTCATCCGCCGAACAGCCCATCAAGGATGGATCAGAGAATATCGAATCAAAGCCTAGGGATCCACCTGTCGAATCAAGTTGAGTAGAGTCCATGGATAGCGGATCGAGACCAGTCATTGAAGTCGGGTCCGCGGACGTCAAACCCAAGACAGAGCTGAAGCTGAAGTCGTTTTGCGGTTGGACTTGGAATGGTGCCATGTCAAGCGACGACTGAGTTGGGTCCTGCATGGTGACAATGCTCTCGTTGAATTGCATGGCGTTTTGACTGGGGTCGTTGATTATTATTGTTTGATCCACTATAGTGGTCTGCTGTCCATTCTGGTCTATACCAACCATGGTCTGCTGGTTCTCGACAATCACGTTGTTATTGTCAACGTAAATGTCACTTTGAATCGTGGTCTGCTGGTCCGGTTGGGAGAAGAGCGGTTGGACTGGCTGCTGCATCGCCTGCGACGGATCTTGCTGCTGATATTGGGCCCAAGTTTGAGAATAATCCGCAGGTTGTTGCATGGGCACTGTGTCCTGACCAGGTATCTGCTGGGCCTGGTCTGGTTGAATATTGTACTGTTGTGCAACTGGTTGTTGATTCAACTGCGAGGCTTGATTTTGCTGCAGAAATTGTTGGTTTTGTGACTGATTGGCAGCGTTCTGGTACTGGGAGTGGATATCCTGTAGCAGCTGTGAGACAGAACTCTGCTCACCAGAGGCATTCTGGTCGTAAGGCGGCTGTTCTTGGGGTTGGTATTGCCCTGGAGCTGGCTGTTGTTGCTGTTGAGCTGGCTGTTGTTGCTGTTGAGCTGGCTGTTGCTGCTGTTGAGCTGGCTGTTGTTGCTGTTGAGCTGGCTGTTGTTGCTGTTGAGCTGGCTGTTGTTGTTGTTGAGCTGGCTGTTGTTGATAGGCAGGTTGTTGATAAGTGGGTTGTTGATAAGTAGGTTGTTGATAGGCAGGCTGCTGGGAACCGTTTCCGGGTTGAGACTGATACGGTTGCTGTTGGTTCTGCATCGGTAGTTGGTTTTGGATTGGCTCTTGGTGAATCGGTTGCTGGTTCTGCATAGGTTGCTGGTTGTGCGTAGGTTGTTGGTTTTGGATGGGCTCTTGGTTATGAATCGGCTGCTGGTGCTGAGTCTGCGTAGGTTGCTGTTGATGAACGGGCTGTTGATTATGAACAGGCTGCTGATGCTCGACTGGTTCTTGGTTATGCGTTGGTTGTTGATGTTGGGTGGGCTCATGATGTTCAGTCGGTTGCTGATGCTGAGTCTGTTCCTGGTTCTGCTGGATGTAGGGTTGTTGTTGATGCATGGTCTGTTGCTGTGGCACAGTTTGCTGGTACTGAGCTGGCTGTTGGCCGTGCACAGGTGCTTGGCCTTGTACTGGAGGTTGTTGTTGCTGGTTCTGCTGTTGGCCAGGTATCGGCTGTTGGTTTTGTTGTTGTTGTTGTTGTTGCTGTTGTTGCTGCTGCTGCTGCTGCTGCTGCTGCTGCTGTTGATATTGCTGGAATTGTTGCTGTTGTAGGTGCAGTTGATACGCAGCCTGCTGGCTCTGGGCCTGTTGCTGCTGCAGGATTGCCTGTTGAGTGTGAGCTGCCTGGTTCGCCTGGGCAGCCTGAATAGCTTGGGCAGCTTGAGCCTGCTGCAGTTTCTGCTGATGAGCTGCCTGTTGCAGGAGTCGAAGCTGCATCTGTTGTGCAGCGGCGTTCTGCTGTCTGAGTTGCTGCGCATTCTGGAGCTGCTGTTGCCGCATTGCCGTGTTGAGGCCTTGTTGCACGTTTTGCATTATCAATGAATCCTGTCCGTCGTCGTCGCCAGAAGAATACCCGCCGTCGCCGGCGTTTGCAATGGTGTTTGTGACGGCAGCTACGGTTCCGGCCTGGTTGAGATACTGGCCAATCTTCTTGAGATTCTTCTTCTTTCCCAGCTTGCCCATCTTCTTGCCGGCAATGATGACGCTTGCGCCTGTGAGCTTCGCGGCCGTCTTAGTTACAGTCATCAGTCCTGCATTGGAGAGATCAGGGACATCACTGAGGGTGGACATGTTGTTTGCGGCCCTAATACCAGATTTTGTTGCCGAGACCATGGCGTTTGTCCCGCTCGTCAAGGTGCGCTTAGTAGCTTCTGATAGCGAAATAGTCCCTTGATGGCGTGGTCTTGGCTTTGGTTGCTGGCCCGGCCGGTCCCATGTTGAAAGTCCCAAGGTTTCATTGACATAGAATGGCTCCATGTCGGGAGTCTTGACTTGCTTCCATCCATCTGGCAGAGATCCCGGTGGCTTGGTCCATGAACTGTTGCTTGTGGCGCTGTTAAAGTAGAATGTTTGGCCCTCAGTGGTCCTGCGCTCATGCCATCCAGCTGGTAAGGCAATCGAGCCAACAATATCCGACGCCGATGACACCGGTTTCACGTGTGTCTTGTAACCTGATACTTTGTGCGTGTACCATATTCTGCCGGCAACGTTCTTCCTGCATGACCATTGCTGCGCCGGGAAGGCTGGGCTTTGCAGCTGGACAAGCAAGTCTGAGTTTGTAACATAGTAGGTCTTGTCATGGGGGTGAGAGGTGCTAATTGCGTCGGCGGTAAAACACCTAACGCAGAATTGGGTCTGAATGCGGGCAGTGCTGCAGACAAGGCAACTGTAAATAGAGACGTTTGTTGGGATGTCTAGAAATGAATCAGTTACGCTGCTCAACACAACACCATTTAGTGATGATAGCCTCTAATCCTACAGGTTTTGCAGTGGTGGCACAGCAGCCCAGATGATTCGCCGGGTGCTACGTTAATGCTATTATTGGGTGTTGACTGCGTTGGCTGCGTTGTGGTTACTGGCGTCCCATCCAATTGCCACATGGGACTGGTCACTGTGCCAGCAGATGTGAGGGGCGTAGTGGGCGTCATTACAGCAGCATTTCCGCTGATGCTGGACCGCCCACTGTTTCTCGACGACACCGAGTGATTGCTGCTGTAGCTCATGATGCGCTCCAGCTCCGGAGCCGGGGTAGAAGATTGCTGCTGGGGGGTGGGAGTGGGCGTGGGCGTGGGCGTGGGCATGGCATTCTGGGGCTGCTCAGTTTGCTGGAACTGCTGTGGCTGCGGCTGAGCCTGAACGGGCTGAACATATGGTCCTTGCTGCACATGCTGAGTGCTCTGGCCTGGCTGTTGTTGTTGCTGCTGCTGCTGCTGCTGCTGCTGCTGGTTAGGCTGAGGACTCCCTGCTGGTGGGGGCTGCTGTTGTAAAGGCGAAGGTGAAGGTGAAGCCGTTGAAGGCGTCATGGCAACAGAGACTGGGCGAGAGCGGGGAGTGAGGGCGGCGATGGCGACGGCGGAATTGACGGCTTTTCTAGCGACGGCTTTGCGAACCACGGGCTGTGGGGAGATGTTCATGTTGGCGAAGGATTGCTGCATCTGAGCATGCTGCTGCTGCTGCTGCTGCTGCTGCTGCTCTGGTGGTGGTGGACTGGCCATTGTCGCGATATTACCGACTCGCGGCACTGCGTGTTGAGCAAGTCCCACGATGTTTCTGCCAGCAACAGTCGGCTTTGACAATCTGGGATCGGAGGGATCCGACGCAGGGATCAAGACGGAAATGAGGGCTTGTCGTTCAGTAGTTTGGCTTGGCTTGGTTCAGTCGGGTAGTGAGGCTTGAGGCATCGTAATGGCTGCAACGGCCACCAGCGGAGATAAATAGCATGACAAGATCTGATATTCCCCCTGCCAGCGCCAGCGGCACAGACTCGATTTGCCTCACAGAGAGCCTCCTCTCCTCTCCTCTGCCCCCTCTCCGCTCCCTCCCAGACCCAGATGCTCCGTAGCCGACCGTCGCTTCGCCCAAAACACATTGTGCGACCTGTCCCAAATCCCGACGCCCGGCGTGCAGCTTCTGAAGGCTGTGGCGCGCGCTATTGCACCGCTAGACATGGGCTCTTGTCTCTTTTCGGCATCAGCTGAAGCCGACAGCAATTGTCTAGAGTCTACTTGGCCAATCAGACGAGTTCCGTCCCATCCCCATGCCAGGGCTCCGCCAGCTGTTCGAGGCCTCAATTCCGCCCTGCCCCTGCGCCCAACAGACCGACACAGTCGGGGCATGCTAGGGGCAACAAACTTGAAATACTCCCATCCCATAGCATATAGTGACGTGTGAGTTGACTTTTGAGTCGTCGTCTTTTGGGCAAATTGTAGTTTCTCCCGTATCGTCTATCGAGGCCGCCCAACCAACTCTCAACGTGTAAACCCTCGTCACCCAGGCCGGTAATGCAGCCCATGTCTGGGGGATTCAGAGGCCCAGACGCGCCTTTCAACCAAAGTGGTCCGACTTCTTCTACAGGGGTCGCCATAGAGTTTCACGGCCGAGGCTCAAGCTGTCGAGCAATCAACCGTCCTGACAATTGAGTTGGAGGGCGGCGGCTGGTGGGCATTTGATTGCTGCGCCGCAACATTCCCTCTGGACCCATAAAAGATGCCGCCGATCCGCAGGTCTACAGACTCAAATCACGTCTTTGAGCTGTTGCGGAGATCCGAGATGTGGTTCTGGCAATTGACCTGATGTGACTTGTGACAACTTGAAAACTTTTAGAATATCAAGTGGTCTGTCGATGCAAGAAATGAGTAATGCCCGCAGCAGCCGTGCCGACTACAACGCCTCTTTGTCGAAATATGACGCAAGTGGGAATGTCCTATACGATTCCTGTCAACAATACATCAAAACAATTATATTCACTCCAAACAAACATAATAGCATGGGTCTGACCACTTCCTTGTATTTATACTCCCCATGCAGCCACATTGCCAGCTGCCAAGTCCAGACTATGTGAAGCTTGGCGCAACATTGGCCACCACTAGGAACAGGTTGCTGCCGTGGTACCAGAAATACTCCGGGGACGGGTAACAGCGGGGTTCTCACCTCTGTGTGCTTTTATCTGGTGAGTGGTCTGGCTGGATATTTTAAAGCTGAAAATTCCACCTCCTATGATTGCGCGATTAGATGCCTATCATACTGACAACATATTTACAGACAAGCCTCCCTCATTCACGAGCGCAATGCACACCCACGCGCCTTCGAAAGTCATGTGAGCAAAGTCCGAAGAATCTAAAAAGCGAGCCCATTTAAGCCACAGCATAGTGGTTTTCCTCCGGGCTGTTTGAGCCATGAAGCAGGGCATTGCACAGATATGGATACGATAATTTGGGATGCCTTCTCATTCAATGCATTCACGACGATCCATTTATAAGGGCAGATGGTAAATCAAATGATTTATTTATAAACTCAGCCAACGCATACTTAATTCCAGGATTGTGCAACTAGGGAAAGACCCCTCTAGAAACGCAGACTCCTTCAACAATCTGTGCAAAACATCACATCTCTCCGCGGTTTCACCTCCCAGGTGAATCACACTGTAAATAAATGCAGGGTCATTTACTGCACGAAGTCATAGACGAAGCGAGCCTGAGCTCGCTTGCCATCCTTGGCCACGACAACATGTCGGCAGTGGCGCCTCTCGCCATTGACCATCTCAAAGCCCCAGACCTGGGTGACGACCCAGCCGCCCTCGAGGCTCTCGATATGGGCCTTGATGAGCTTTCCGTCGCCTTCGACGATCCAGTTGCCACTAAGGAATGCATCATCAAGCTCCCGAGGGCTGACCCAAGTGGTCCGAGCCCGGACGTCGCCGAAGAGCCCGCCCAAGTTGTCACGGAACGTGTTGTCCAGGCAGCGGGTTTCCTGGGAGCCCTTGAGGCCGGCTGACGTCTGGGCGATGTCGATGAGGGTGGCCATGTCGCCAGACGTGTTGGGAGGAAGAGCAGGTGCAGTATACTGCGTCATGTCAACGGTGATGCTGGCCATGGCAAGACCCTTGCGCTTCAGCGTGCCCATGCCCTGCAGGGCAAGGACGGGCTCTGAGCTGTCGGACAGCTGCTTGTTCTATATACTCGGGTTAGTATCATTCAATGCATGACATAAAACTTATATCTCATGGAAGTTGATTGCATGGCTGGTTTAACCTACCAGAGTCCACTTGCCAGTAAGGTTGTTGATGTTCTTAGTAGCGGGGGCAGCCATTGTTGATTTGGAGTGTGGTAGGTTGGGTAAAGTTGAGTGAAGTAGAAGCTGGTCGCTTGTCAATATATTGTATATGCAAGAGTGTTGGTGAGTGTAATATAAAAAAGTCCAATCGAATTAGGGATTCACGATGCTATTTGTATCCTTTCCTCGACATTGCCACAGATCCGACAGTCTCAATACAACACTGTATATCGGCATCAAGCCTCAGCACCGGCCCTTCAAGCTCCGACACCGATGGGTTGCAATCCATCCACGGACCAAGAGGCCATTTTCCACTCTGACGCGGACTGCGGCTGTGTGGAGGCTGTCATCTTTGCGATGTAGACGCCAGCGACTCGTCCGGACGTGGTGTTGTGGGCGAATCCCTGGCAGACGCTGAGTCCCGCAGGGCTTCAGGGCTGGCCAACCAACGGCTTCAGCGCGCTTCTCGCCAGGGGAACGATTAGAAAGAATGACCAGGGATAGCTGGGGGTGGTGAGATATGACGGGGTCCAGCCATGCAATTCCAGGGACTGAAGAGCAGCCGAGCATCCGGGACAGGTAGCTCTTTCGAGCAGTGTATCGAGCCGGCTGCGAAAGGCCCGTCTTCCGGGTGAGATCAACACTGCGCAGAGTCGGCGTGTCTTCCGCCGACGCCGATGCAAGCACACACCGACCTGGAACCGCCACCACTAATCCTCAGCCCTGGGGGATCAATGCCTGTCCCTGGCGTCTTACCTGCCTTGCAACTCCATCACTGAGACGCCGCCAAAGAGACGCCCTGGGTTCTGATTCGATAGGGGCAGCTTGTAAGGAGGCATAAGCCGTCGATGGGTACACAAGCCCGGTTCCCTACCCCTAAGGATGCAAAATAACCTTCTGAGCAAACTGCAGCTCCATTCGACGCCGTTTTGTGTCTGCCTTGATCCACGTCATCTGGCTTACTCGCCTTGATTTGGGACAAGGCCTCAGCTAAGCCGCCGATCTATTGGATGGCCCCGTTGCCTGCTGCGCCCCTTGTCTTGTTCTTGGATTACGACCCCACATTGTTGATCGGCGTAAAAAGCTCGTTGGGGGCCACTAGATTAGGCCGCCTAAGAGCTTCTCTGGGCATAAAACCCAGATGCGCCATATCTTTGGGGAGATTTGTGTAAACTAGCAACTGGGAGAAATGGATGTGCTCGAAAGACGATGCTGTAATGTATTCCTAACTCCAGGATAGAAGGACCTTCGTGATATTCAATGAACTGAGACTTTCACCTATTACACCCGCTGTGCATGGCTTTAGGACTGCAAGATAAAAGACATCCTCCAAAATTCTATGCTTCTACCGGTACTCTATTACGCCTGCTCCTTTGAAATAGAGGATTCAGAGCCAGGTACAACTCGAGATAGGTGATATCCATATAGGGTAGCTGCTATAGACAATCGCGATTCCTAACACGATATGTGTAATCTCAAACCCGACAACTCTTATTTGACGGCTAAGCATTATCCACCACATTTTTATGTCACAGTGGCCAAATAATGATTGTATTATCTTTGGCCACTGAGCCCAACTGCCGATCATCTTGCGAAAAGCGAAAAAAGGTCACGTCATCCGCATGTCCCACCAGTTCCCGATCATTCTCGAAGTGTTGTTCGGCATTAAGTTTCCATAGAATGATTCTACGGGGATCATCCAAAGGACTCGTCGCGAGTAGCGTACCATTAGAGGAAAACCGAGGTTGAGGCATGAATGTTGCTTGGTTTTCTAATTTCTGATTCTTTTGAAAGCCACCTGTCTGAGAAAATTGAAAAAGACACAGAGAATCATTGGATTGAAAGGCAACCCATTCGTTGTTTGGCGAAAGCGTAATCGGACTCATTGACTGACCTAGTTGGGGATCAATCATGGGTACGAAACGTCCCTGAGTGCCAAAAGTCCAAAATCGGGTAGAAACGGCAGTTTTTACTGCGATTCGTGTGCAATCCTGGGAAATAGCTATGTCGGTAGCTCCATCACATATCCGCTGAATCTCTAGGAATCCGCCTTGAGGATCAGCCTCCCACACACTTACGCTATTTTCACGTTTACCCTGCTTGGCGTAGAGTACTGCTAGGCGGTTGGCGTTTTTTGCGAGGATACGGCGGGTAATTCTATCATTTTTTTCGCCATGTGGGGTCGTCTGTACCTCTCGAAACTGGTCTCTGGAGTGCAGTTCCCATGTGGTAAGAGAAGTTTTGGAAGTGAAAGACACGATATGTGTCCCATCAAACGTGAAGGCCCCCCATGTCCCTGGGAGGGAGAGTGTCCATTCGAACTTTTGTCGATCGTCAAGGCTCCAAATGTCGACTTCAGCACAACTTGTAGCGATCATCTTGCCATCCGGTGAAAATGAAAGCATGGAAACCGGAGAACCGAAGCCTTCAAATCTCTGTGTCTTTGTGAATTCGCCTCTAATGTACACCCAGGTCCAACAGCATCTTGGCACGCCACGCGGAATCTCATGCGTAGATTCCACCCCTCCGCCCTGTGTGCTTCTAGATCGGATAGAAGTGGGAGGAGGGAGTGGTTGGCCAATCGAATCGGCCGGCCTGGACCTCGTAACAGATGAGCCAGCATTCCTAACAAGGTGCGTTAATTGTTTACTGTCACAAGGAGGCTTAGTTAACATACCGAGAAAGGGGCTTATAGAAACGGCCGAACATCCTCTGGACACCCGTGGGCTTCACCCTCTCAGTGCTACTCCGAGTACTGGATGACCACTTTGCTGAAGCCTCCAGTTGATTTCCTGAACTGAAACTCGAAGTCTCCAAGGACGCCTCAGATTGTTGATCTGAATCCACACAGATACTAGGTTGGGATCCTAGCCATGGGTGGGCCAATGCATCGCGAGTAGTTGGCCGCTGGCTAGGCGAAGCGCTCATCATCTTCTCGATGAATTGGTTGCAATCTTTACTGAGAGAATCTTGAACCGGAAATGGGTTGTCTTGAATAACATAGCGAGATAGATCTCTTGGAGAATCAAAAGCCATGCGTCCGGTCGCCACGCGAAATGCGATTGCGCCGATTGCCCAGATATCCACGGCAAGCGAAAAAGTTTCGTCACTCTCGTCATTCGCCGCATCTAAAGGCTTGTAGATGCCACGAATTTCTGGCGCTTGATAAAGCTCCGTTCCAACGTACGTGCGTAGATCGGTTCCCTTGACCTGTTTGCTAGTACCGAAGTCAGAAATCTTCACCCACCAACTGGGGCCTTTATGTAAAACAAGGACATTCTAAATGATCATTAGCCACATGGACTTCGCGGTGCATCGGTTGCATAATTATCTGAGCAACCCACGTGTGGTTTCATATCGCGATGGGCAAATTTGTTTTGGTGCATGAAGTCAATACCATGGAGTATCTGCAAGCTTATCCGCTTAGCCTGAGCTTCGGGGAGAGGACTGCTTAGGTATCGCGACAAATCACCCAGTGGAAAATATTCCATGGTGATGTAAATCGAATCCATGCTATCATACCAGCCAAAGGACTGGACGAAACAGTCTCGGTACTATCGCTCCATAAGTATTCGTGTACGTGCCAAGCTTCATCGGAGATGGGAAACACCTTATTATGGGAGAACTTCATGATTGTCGAGAGTTCTCTAGATAGAATACTCGGTGAAGGCGAGAATCCTTTGTGTATTTGCTTCACAGCACGGGTTTTGCCGACACTGGGGCCAGAAGTGCATTTCTCAAGCCAGACGATTCCGTAGGTGCCATGACCCAACTCTTTGCTGTCGCGCTCCCATTTCTCCTCCACTGGTGTTCTCCACGCCCCAGTTGCAGGGTCTGTTATGTATTTGGTGTGAACGGTGTAGTTCTCGCCCATGGTGGTCTCCAGCCGCCAGTCGCGGACTGAGTCCGACACTAACTCGTCCATTGTGGATGTTGCCTTCGAGTGCGCGATTATTTTCCAACGCAAGGCTGAAATGGACAGCAGAATAATATTTATGCATAGGGGGTGGCTGGTACACTTTCAGCTCGTAGTGGCCAAATACCTTTGAGCAATATGTACTGAGCGACTCAACGAGGCATCCAATCACAGCTGGATAAACTAGGGCAAACGTTGAGTGCATGGTACCTCAGCATGCATTGTCACGTTGAAGCACTAGCTACAAACATCCCGTGACTATTGTGCATACACTGGAAATTAGGAGCTGGATAATCTCAATGAGCCGGATAGCGTCTCGTAAAGGGAGCGAAATCATGGCCCTGTTTCTTAGAGAGACTTTCTGTAACAGGCATATTTTTCAAACAGTGTGTATTAAACAAATAGTTGGGTTGAACAAATACCAAGTCATGTTCATCCAATCCAGTACTGATAATCCTGAAATCCCTCCTCTAACAGGGAATTACACTCTAATCCCCATATTACCACAGCTCACAAACAGGCTCCTTCTTCTTGCAGTTGAACGCCTTGTTAAACTCGGCCGAGTTCTGTACCGTCAGTCTGATTCTTGCGTCGTTAGGGCTGTGCTCATCCTTCAACAATGCAAGGACGGCATCACTGGGCCTGTTCTGGCACCAGGCGTTGCCCCATTGGACGAAGAACAGCTGCTCGTTGGTAAAGTGATCCAGACCAGGCAGCGCCTTTGCCTTGCCCTTGGCCTGCTCCCACTTCTTCCAGGCGATGTAACTCGAAACTACGCCTCCGGCATCGGCAATGTTCTCGTCAAGGGTCAGTGCTCCGTCGACGTGGAGTGCGGTTCCGTTGGGCGCTGTCACAGTGAAGTCGCTGTACTGCTTGACGAAGCATTCGGTCTTCTTGGTGAAGGCCTCGATGGTGCTGTTGTCCCACCAGGTCGTCATTTTTCCAGTGGCGTCGAAGAGACGTCCAGTGCTATCGAAACCATGGGTGATCTCGTGGCCCACAACGCTGCCCATGCCGCCGAACAAGATATATGACGGGAAATCGACATCGTAGAGGGGAAACTGTTGGATACCGGCTCCCAGCACAATCGCGTTGAGTTGGCGGTCTTCGTACGCATTAACTGTCAGGGCGCTCATCTTAAACTGTCCCTTGCTAGTGGGCTTTGCTAGAGCAGCCCATCGCTGACCGAGGTTTGCTGAGGCAATAGCGAGCACATTGAGGACGTGAGAAGTTGTGATTTCGGCGCCGGCATAATAATTTTTGAGAACGACGGGGTTGAGAACATCTGGGTCTGTGGGCAGACCAATCTTGCTGATCATGGCGTGGAGCTTGTCGGTGGCGGCCTTCTTCACCTTGTCAGAAGCCCAAGGCCGGCTCTCGACACGCTCAAGGAACGCAGCCTCCAGGGTATCGACAATTTGAGAAGTTAGCTCCTTGGCTTCAGGCGAGTAATGTTGGTCGAGGAAGAAGCGGGAAAGAATCCATGTCAGACCAGCGGGGCCAATAAGGGCGGAGGCAGTTTCATCACCGGCAATCCATGAAGGGCCATCGTTGAGCAAGCTAAGACAGCCCTGCCAGCGAGGAGCACGAGTTTCGGGATCTCCACCGTTCAGTTTGATCAAGAAAGTGCTGAACGCATTGGATTCCTCAGACTCGATGTAGCCATAGAGGGTGGTGATGGCCTTCCAGACGAAGAAGGTTTGAAGCACCTCAGCAGGGGTCTCCGCGATAATCTGTGACACATTTTGGAAATACGCAGGGAGAATGAAGCCAAGTTTGTCGGTCTTGTATTCCTTGGGAGCGAGTTGGCCAATTACATACTCGTAGTTGAGCTGCGGGGCGATCTTTTGGATGTCGACAAGAGACTTCCTTGGTGTTGTAGACGAGGAACTGGAAGTGTCCTCTTCCTTTGCGATGGCCAACGTCTCGGACAGAATTGCCTGCCACTTGATGACAGATTCCAAGAGCGTGGCGGCCTCCTTGACAGTGAGATTGGCGGGGTGAGCGGCGGCGAGTAGAGGTGCAGCATGCTCCAGATAGGCCACGAAGAGCTCTTCAGAGCTCGGAACGAAGAAGCCAGATGCAGGGTTGATGAGAAGATTCATCTTGGTGGGATCCTCGTCGTCCACGGTTGGGATAATTCTCTGGAAGGTCTCAACACCGAAGGACTCGAACAGTGCCAGGGTCTTTCCGATTGCTGCCGAATAGCCATTGCCCTTGTTAGACTCGGAGGCGACGGGGAAAACCTCTGTGACTGTCTTGAGAATAGCTGTCAACGGAGCGATGCCGGCCTCGTTGAGGCTTGTGTAGTCCACGCAAGCTTCGTATGCGCCTTGCATTTTGGCGAAGTTTTCCTTGTCGACCGCGACCTGGTCCTTGGTCAAGTTGACCGTGATCCAGCCGACATCCGCACCGGAGGGGTACGAGCCCTCTAGGATCTGTCGGGCGGCGTAATTGTTCTGGACGCCGACGGCCTCAAGGGAGCCAAGGGCGGCCATTCCGGTGGGAACATCATGTCGAGAGGCCCAGTCTCCGCACACAACTAGAGGGATACTTAGCATCAAGCAACATCAAGTCCAGTTGCTACTGTCAAGACTCACGTTGATCAAAGTTCGTACAGGGATCGATTTCCGTGTAATTCGGGGCCAGAGCCCAGAGAATCTCGGAGGCGACGTTGATACATGCTGGGGTCATACACAGGTCGGTTGACCTCGGGCTAATGGTGCTGTACGGCGCCATGCTGATCGAGCCTTGGCTGGTGAATTACTGGTTATTGTGGCGCAGAAGTACAGCTTAGACAAGAAAACTTGACTTGACTTAATAACGAGGGAACAATCGGCCTCCTAGATGCTGGTGTGCTAGGCGGTTTCGACTGCTGCTGCGATAGAGGACGAAGACTGTGATTCGAAGAGCCGACAGTTACCATTTTATTATAATTGCGCATTCAAAGCCTCCAACACATGGGCCCGCCACCTCGCGCACAGTTGCCTCCATCGTGGCTAGGTCAGCGCACAAGTTCCAAAGTTGAACGGTCCTGTTGAGGCTGAGAATCAGCTGCGTCAGGAGCCACCCCGGAATTAGTCTCAACCGTCGAACTGCAGAGAAGAAACCTGTGGCGGAGCATCGGCTGACTGCCGAGCATCAACGCATCATGGCAGATCATAGGACGAGTGCCGGCATCGTGTCAGCCTCTGCGGAGTTTCGTGGGACACGTTTATAGGCGGGGGCGTAAGCAGCAGCTATCCTGCATGTGGCAGATCTTTGTGCCTTCTGCAAGCCCTTGTCCTTTGGGATTCTCGCAGTGGACACTGCCAAGAGGCTATTTGCTGCTCCCCCCGTCTCAGCTTGGCCGTCACAGCCGCAGATGCATGCAACGCTGACTCAGACGTCAGTTAAAGAACTTTGAACAGCGTCCCCCAAAGTTCTATCATTCCGCTTCTATATCTGGCAATGCTCCTCATAAAATCCCAAGGGCCCTAAATCCTTCGGCCACCCACATGCTGTCGGTCGCTCACACCCGAGCTGCCGGTGCTGGTCCCTAGTAGTGCAAAGCCATACAGGAGGCCCGAAGCCTGGTTGACAACGCATATCGACCGGAACTCGAGGCCGAAGCACAATAGTTTAAATTGATGCATTCGAAAACCCACCGACTTCCGACTGAACCGAGATGCGCCACTCATACGATGGATGACAGGATGACCGAATGATGGAATCACAAACAGCCATGATTCCAGTCAAGCCCTGCCTGTCTGTTGCACACGTCGACAGGATAGGATGTATCTTGCTACTCTTGATGCATAGATGATGCGAAAACCCTTGACTGATCTTAATTTTATGTATAAACATGAAGCTATTAGAAATCATGGTCCTACCCCCAACATGGCTTGCGAAGACACGCACGTATTCGGTTCTCAAAAGACGGTTTTCCTAAGGACATATCGAATCAAAGCTAATTCCCTCCCTGCGAGGATCATGTCTGACCACATCAACTTGCAGCTTTTTTGTCCCGGATAGTGACAGTCCACTAGTTGCTGGAATGAGTGGTTTTTACACTGCCGATGCTGACTACGACGCTTGTAAAACAAGCGAGCAAAGATTCCGGCAAAGACAACTCTCTCGAGTTCGGCCGGCTGATAAATGACAGGGCAACGTTCTCACGCCCCGCGATATCATCCTCGACGGTCAATCCCTTGCAAGGCCACAGGGGCCATGACCTCTGCTCAAACTCCGACATCTTTTCCCAAACATGGTCAGTCTTGGTCTCTTCGAAATGAAATTTACATCCAAATATCACACAAAGTCTAACAATTCGACTTTGATTGTCCGATTTCCCATGCATGTCGACCCACGCGAGTTTTGGACTCCCCCACCAGAATCTTCGGAACTCGAGGGCGGCAGCAAACGCGTCCTTGTTGCAACACCGACGCCCAACTCCAGCAACAGCATGGACAAAGCCACTGGATTCAAAGGCGACATGCACGAGTAATCTATTGACTGCGATGTCCACCGGTATCTCGTCAAGCGTCGCCGTATCAAGGTTAGCGAGATGCGAAACACAAACAAACTTCGTTGGAGGCGCAAGAAGCACCCTCTTCAGTGCTATGCTTCCTGGACATGATCCTGGCATTTAATAAAAGGGACATGGTAGAGGCTCTGCAGGACCGATCCAAGACGGCCGAAAGACGAGCAGGTTGTGCTCAAGCCCAGCGTCACAAAACTGCTGCGTAACGTGTCTCTCTGTCAAGTGCTTCGCGTAGCTGTATGGGAAAGGGAACCGCACAAACTCATACTCCGGGATCGATCTGTACGTATTGAGGTCTGAAAGCTCGGCTGCTGCAGACTTGGAGCGATCACTTCGTAGAGGGTTGATTTCTTCCTTGATAACAGCATCGGATCCCTCTACCTTTCCGTCCTTTGTCTTTCATAGAAAGGGACTGGAATAAGCCGTGAGACGTACACAAACTTGACCAGCTTGTCACAGCCCAGTGCCATCTTCGCAAGGGCGAGTGACGGATGAACGGTTTGTGGCGCAACATCTCTTCGCTTTTTGTGAAGTTTAATTATGCAGGCACCGTGTCTGAAGATAGAGCTTGTATTCATCACCACTTACCTTTCCCCGCTTGTGCAAGAGCATATACGCGGGTGACCGGAGTATCCGGTATCAGTCTTGTCAGGTAGGCTGTCCTCAGCATACCAGTTGCCCCCGTACAGAAGACATGACGCCCTTCTTAAAAGTCCCTGACGCTGTCATGCGGGTTATCCGACACGGTGAAAATCGTTAGTGGAGGGGGATACGGAAAGTTTGCTGATGGTTGCGGAATGTCACCTCGGGGACTACTGGTACCATGTTGATGTAAATATCGTCCGCATGCACGACTAGGATTTGCCGTAAAAAGCAACATTTTTAGACTTCAAACGGTACTTTCTCGGTCCTGATCCAAGTGACGGTGCCAAAACGTGGATTGTGGCGCTAAAGGAGCTTGAATATAGACATAGTGCAGGCCCTCAAAATGGAACAAGAGTATGTGTTGGTCTGCTCTCGGTAGCAAGTTTTTCTTGATTTCCCGAACTTGATGGAGAGGAGTAAAAAAGATTGAAGGGAGACGTTCAGACCATGTTGTCGATCTCTTGTCCGGTCAATCATAAAGCATCCGCATTTTGACACGAAGCTCCTCAGTCTGCGTGTTTTTATTTAGCCCCTTCCTAAGATCAGGTACTAGCCCCCCCTTGAGGATCGAAGCTACCGATCTCTGCGTTGTGGTGATGAATAACTACACAAGTTTCTTCACAGGAGTCGATCCACGACTCGGACTCTCCTTGTGGTTTGGGTTAGACTAGGTTTTCCTCAGGACAGCCGAATTCCCATCAAACGATTTTCGCTTCGCATCGCCTGCAACGCCATTATCCTCGTTGAAATCCACATTGGTCACTATTTCAGTCGACTATGCTACTATCTGGTGTACTCGAGAATTGATGCGTAATCGGGAACCTTTCAAACTGAAATAACTTTTCTTGATCCATAACTTTAGGTTAACTGTCGTCAGCGCCTTGCTCCCAGGCCGTTCCTGGAATAGATATTGCCGGCCATAGCTCGTGATGGCCTTTTCCATGCCGTCTGCCATGTTAATGGAGAATGGACTCAGCCTTTAGAAGTTATCTACTACGTAAGTTGTTCATTTTTCCAAGATTCGAAAACTAATTGCTAAGTAATAGTTGAATCATCTCAATGAAACTCAGTATTTCATGCCCATGCTTACCTAGTACTAGCCTTCCTACACTGTTATCACCATGGTGCCACTGCCTTCCTAACATTCACAACCATGGTCACGACACCCCAGTCTGTTGGACCGTGGCTTGCATAAGCCTGGTTGTCTATGCGATGATGTACTAGTATTATTTCCAAAATGCTCGTGACATTTGCTTTGGTGGAAGCAATGGATTTCCTGCCTTTAGATCATCTAGTTCATTGTTAACATTGGCAAGAAATCTATTGGCAATTCCCCGATAGAAGTTAATTAACAAATCTAAAGGCTTCGTTTACTTCGTCGCGTACAATTATTTTACCGACCTATACTTTCTATAGTTACCGAGCTCCGGGAGGCGCGACGGGAACCGCTACATGGTTTTCACTTCGCTTGGCATTCTCAAGTCCTACCTTCTGTTGTTCGCTTCATTTTGTATCACAACCTACAAAAAGCCAGCAGATATCCCCAGCCTAAGGGGAAGAAGCTCAACTAATCGAGAACGAATTTCCACTCCAAAAAAGACAATGCAAGATATGTCTCCTTGCATTGCTATGGATCTTGTGTCCTAAGATTAGGTTCAGACGGTCATAATCATCTGTTGCGTGATATCAGCGAAATGTGAGAGTAAGTACCGTATTCTCTCAACAAATCGGACCACCTTAGTTTCTTCACAAAACGTGCACACGGCCAATTATGTGGCTTGGAACTTTCTTTTTCTTGTAAAACGCGGAGATCCCGCCGACGCTAAGGTGGTCCAATTTGTCGAGAGAATACGGTATATAACAAAGTATTGGAGAATCCATGGTCCCTCATTCGCTCCAACTTTTCTTAAACGTAAATACTGCGTAGCAGGACCTAAACACCAGGAGGAATTATGCGCGACCAATTCAAAAGCAGTTGTACGTTGTAACATAGCACTTGGCGGGTGTCGCCTCAAGAGCCTCAGCACTTTGGATTTCTGAACTCACTCTGATAGCCAATGCATTGTAAGAAGCTACCAGAACCGGTGGATAGAATCTGTATTTTTTATCCAATTTAACAGAAAAGTCCAAGAAATGATTCCAGGTGTACCGCAAATATCGTTACGGGCTCGGCTTGGGATACAGTGCCAAATAACGCAGCATGAATGGCTTGGATTAGGATCTGTTTCGAAAACTTTGGTAACGTATCAGACATAATTTCCTATAACGGAAGAGAAAACATTCCACAGAGCAGGTTATAGATTTTATTAGACTGTACATCAATCAAGATAACGATGCAATGAGGTCATTCTATGCTAGCTGAGTGGGCCAAGGCAGTAAGATCCAGCTATCTATTTATAGCTGAGACGGATGAAGCTGATGAATGCCTTTCTATTTAAGTGGTGAACAAAACGGACAGTAATATTCAGGATTATAGCATGGCAAACCAAATGCTATGGCTGTCATGAGACGGCCACACGTTGTGACATTAAACCTCGCGGTCCCCTTGAAGGTCGGACCATTGAGTAAACATCAGCAATGCTAGCTAGTAGAATCCAGTGCACGTTCCTCATCAGCGAACCAACGTCAATATGAATACTTCAGCCATTGATTTTGCCATATTCGCGGTCAAGTCTCATCTAAACAAGCGGAGGGTTTGGCACAGCTCGACCTAGCTGCGGCTCAAGATTCCACTGCAAGCTTGAACCGGATCTTTGGAATTTTTCAGTTTATATAAAATGCCAATGCGACCTGAATGGCCAATTAGGGCCAATTTCGAGACACAGGCCGAGGTTTGTCACACAGAGATAGCCAAATTGTAATTCCCACAGGGCTTGGGACGGGGCACATACGCCTTTTACCCACGACAGTGACGTCCTTTTAAACCGCCTTCTTATTGAAGGCCGGGAGCTGAGACACTGTAATATATGATGCACTTGGCTGCATGGGCGCGGGTAACATGCAAGCAAGAACGGGAGCTAATCGCCCGAATGGTCACGTCTTGTACCACTATCGGGTAGGAAAATCCTTTCCTAGCCGAGGGCTTTTAGACAATTTCAGCCCGTACGTATGTGTAACCGAGCAGCGCCGATCGCGGGCAAAGGTGTCACTATCGCCAACCCAAAAAGTATTTTCGGGTGTTCGGAACAATGCTTCCTCCCGTCTTGTTAAAGTTCGGAAGACCCAGGTCCTTCCCAAGGCCTACAGATCTCTTGGTCTATTCAGGATAATCCCGGGCAATGGGTATGGGCCTGCTCATTACACGACATTGTCGGGGGCAATGTTTGTTGGAAGTGGCGAAGTACCCAAAGAGAGTACGATGGGAGGGACAGCTTTTACTACTGCTGCGATTACTGTAAACTTGGTATTCAACGCAATCCCGTCAAAGTAACTGTTTGCATGTTATGGCCTGCTCAATCGCCAATCACAGCCAGGCTTCCAAACGGTGCGCCAGCTCATTATGCGACGGCACCCAGCATCGCCATTATATGGATGGTGGTGATCAAATATGGCTTCTTCTCTGTTGTGTAACGCTTTGACGCTACCTAAGGGCAGGCAGGCCCACCGCCAACTGTGAGGATCTGGTGATGCCCTCACCGTTCTCCCCGTAGAGGCGGCATTATGAGCCGCAAAGTTAAACTTGAACTGGATCCTAGATTGTTCAATCACGGTGTGTTTCTCCTTGCTCGTTGTCAAAATCATTGTCGATAATAGTCAGCAATTGTCAACATAGCCCTGCAGACGGAATCACATCAGCTTCCAATCCAACACACCCATTGCGATTGTTTAGTTTATTCTTGCATTGGAACCAACCCCTGAATTCTTTTCATTTTCCGCCATTGGTAGTTCCTCCAAACATTCATGCAAGACACAAACAACGGTCAATGGTGTTCCGTCAGCATCGCGCCCAAAACGGCCATCAATCTGTCTTCAGCCCGGAACTTCGCTCCACCGCTCGAAGCTTATTGAGCCTTTGACGTTTCACCATCTGAACTCGGACAAATTAGACAACAGATCTTCTTTGCTTCAATGCGTAGGACCTGCTGCGATTGACAATGCGGGGCGCTGATGAAGTCGTTTGCTCAGCCCACGCTTTGTTTCCACGCACAAACGATCAAACACCAGCTCAGCAAGCTCTACATCGGCGCTGTTTGAGTCCTTGCACACGCATCTCGGTGCCTAGAAGTGTGATTTTCGCCACGACGCTACCAAAGCGCAGATCTGAGAGCTGCTTGCTCCTTCGATGGGCTCGAATAATCCTGCGGACGTGATCGAATCACCATCAAACCTTAACCTTGACCAAGTGTTGAATGGAGCGCCGATCATTGAGTTATCCGTCTTGCCATCTTTAAATAAAATCATCTCCTTGCAACACCAGTTTGGAGTCAGTCTCGCACACAACACCTTACCATTACTGCAATGCGACCGCAATGGAAGCTCAGTCAGGCGCTCTGCCTTGTGGGCGCGTCCTTGGCCATCGCAAACTCTTCCCAAGATGGTCTCCTGGCCCAGATCCCCAAGTGCGGTGTAAGTCCTGGTTTCATGTGAATAAAAATCCCCAAGAAATCTACTCACACGATACAGTCGTCGTGCTTACAAGCCGCCATAGCCAATTCACCATGCTCTCCGACCAATGCGACGTGCACATGTACGAACGAAGACCTCCAGATCCAGATGACGAGCTGCATCCTCAAGACCTGCACCATCAAGGAATCACTTAGTGGGTTTTGCCTGATCCATCTCGGGTATTGTGACTGACTTTCTCAACCAAAAAGCCACTAAGAACTTGACCATGACCAGCTGCGGCGCCCCCATTCGTGACGTATCAGTCGATCATATCGTCCTCTCGAATGTCATCGGAACCATTGCAGGCCTCTGCATTCTACAACGTCTACTACTCAAGATTTGGTGGCGTAGCGAATACGGGCTCGACGACTGGTTTATCCTTATTACCGGCATTTCTGGAGTTCCTAGTCTCGTCATCAACCAATACGGCGTCACAGCCAACGGTCTCGGACGTGACATTTGGGCCGTGTCCTTCGACAGCATCACCAAATTTGGCATGTACTTCTATATCATGGAATTTCTCTACTTTGCCCAGATCACCCTGCTGAAGATGAGCCTTCTCTTCTTCTGCCTCCGCATTTTTCCGACGAAGGGAGTTCGCCGACTATTGTGGAGCACCGTCGCATTCAATGGTGTTTTCGGTATCTTCTTCGTCTTCATTTCAATCTTTCAATGCGATCCCGTTAACTACAGCTGGGAGAAGTGGGATGGTCAGCATGAGGGGCATTGCTTCAACGCAAACGCCATTTCGTGGTCAAACGCTGGCATCAGCATCGCTCTCGACTTCTGGATGCTATCAATCCCATTGGCTCAGCTGAAGGGCCTAAAACTAGATTGGAAGAGGAAAGTTGGCGTGGGCTTGATGTTTTGTGTCGGAGCTTTGTAGGGCACCCGTCTTTCATTCACCATAGAAAAACTCAGCTAACATGCTTAATAGTGTAACTATAATGAGCATCCTCCGGCTGCAGTTCCTCGTTAAGTACGGGAAAAGCAGCAACCCAACGTGGGACTATGTCGAAGCCAGTCGGTGGTCAGTCATTGAGATTTCGGTCGGCGAGATTTGCGCCTGCATGCCCTCATTGCGCATCGTACTCGCCCGTTTGTTCCCGAAGTTCTTCGGCACTTCCAATAGAGTATATGCCAATAACGGCACCAGCAGGAGTGTCAGATCATGGACCGCACCCAGTTGCCTCAATGCGTTTGTTGGCTCCAACGCCAGATCGGCCGACGATCTTCCTCCATCTAGTCTTGGCCAATCTGGAATTACCCGAGAGAGGACATATGTGGTGGAATATGGCGAGAGTGGGGAGACTAGTGAGACGGATGAGTCTCGTTTGATTGACATGGAGAAGATTCATCACAAGAACGAGAAGTCTACCTTGACATGATAATGCTAACATGCCTTGATTTTCTCATAATAGTCTCACACATGAGCTCCTAGTAGTAATCTATGAATTCAACGACCCCCAGACATGTCCGAAATGGCGGCAATGAACTAATGAGAATAAAAGGCCCCTGATATACAAGAACCGTAGGAAGGATGGTGACAATGGAATGTCCTCGTTTTCATTGACACTTCAGAGGAAAACTGGGATATTTCCCCAGAGAACAGTTCAAGATATAACCCAACTGCCACTTCAACTCCCTGTGATGCACCCTTTTTGTAACAGCACAGCAGATCCCTAGAGAGAAAAAACTGTGCTTCATCAATTTAGACCCCTTTATCGCCACATTTCAGGGAGGGTTCCCCCAAGCATGATTTCCACCGACAAAGACCAATGTCTCAGTCAACCACACGCCCACAGCCCTTGTCTTGTGTCCCTGTAGCAGCTGCCTCTTGAAGATATTTGCTGTGGTTTCTCCCTCCCCGTTGGGCCTGTGGCTTCTATGTCACCCTATTAACTTGTGACCCTCGCCACTGTCGTCACCATCAACTTCAACGCCGCACTCACAGCCGAGCTAGCCTCAAGTGATCAAGAACGACGACATGGGGCCCGCCAACGAAGTTCCGGGCCATGTGCGCCGCAAAAGTGTTTTTATCGAAGAAATAGAGCTGCAAGAGATGGATAGTGACAAGAAGGAATCAGTCAGTCCCTTACGCATGGGGTTGCTTTGTGTTGGGTAATGGACCTAGGCCCGGACCTCGTCCCCGCTCCAGTCCCGCACTGCTAACAGGACCGTTCGTCACTAGAATCTACACCGGCCTTTTCTTGTCCATGATTGATGCTCCAATCGTCTCCCCATGCTTACACACCGTCTCTGTGGATTTCAAGATATTTGGGTCCGTCAATTGGATTGCCTTGGCTTACACCTTGGCCGAGCGCAGCTGTGGTAACGTCCTGGTCGCATCTCCGATGTCATCAGTCGACGAAATGCATCCGTCGCAGCTTACATTATATTTTTGGCCTTTTAATTAGGTTGCGGATACTCCCAGAATGTGGAACAACTAATTGCATTCCGTGCACTCCAAGGAGTATATGGCTGCCCTTGCTGGTATCGTCATTGTTGCCGCGTGTTCTCTTGGGCCCGTTCTTGGCGGTGCGCTCACCGAATACGCATCCTGGCGGTGGATATTCTGGATCAAGTAAGAAATACGACACATCGAGTAAGAGCTCTGCTGACAGTTCCAGTGTGCCGACAGGTGCAGTCTGCATCGTCTTAGTGCTTGCGTTTTGGCCAGAGTCAAAGGCAACCAAAACCAAACCATCATGAAAGTCATTCAACTATATTAAGGCCTTCCTATTTACGTCTACCTGCGTCCTCATTGTATTTTTCTTTCAAAATGCCGGACTCTCTACCTCAGTGGACTTCTGGAGCAGCGCTATCTTCGTCGGGCCTCTTACCGTTGGGTCAAAATGCTGCCTGGCCCTATTCGCTTGCGAGTGGTCATTGGAGCATCAGGGAGTTCATGACGTGAGGCCGATCTTTCCAGTTTCCCTGCTCAGAAATCGATGGTATTCCGCAGGTGCAATAACAACGCTATGCGTGGGGTTTCCGCTCTTTGTACTCATCTTCTCGATTCCCTTGCGGGCACAGTTGGTTGATGGGGAAAACCCAATGACTGCGGGAGTTGTTCTACTGCCAATGCTTGCGGGAGCCGCCGTGGGTGCATCATATGCGCCGGGGTCAATGCTAAGAGGAATATCTTCTTTGAAACCTCGGTTTCTGGAGCCTTGTTTTCACTCGCCGGCTGTGCGCTTCTGACCCCAATATCCGAGTACAAGGATGGGAAGAAGCTTATTGGATACGTTACGGTGGCCGGGCTTGGAACCGGACTGTCTATTTCCGCAGCAACTGGAGTAGGCACCAGGTCTCTCCTCAGGAATATAGTAGGTTTCTAAATCCCTGATAATTGCTTTCTTTCTCGCGGCAAATGCTAATGCTGTTGCAGAGCACCTGCACAGGGGATACTAGCACAGGCCAGGGTATTTGGGGGTAGCATGGGCATCTCTAGTTCAACCGTCCTTTTGCATAACCGAATATCTAATCTAGCCGAAAAGTTTGATGACCACGCTTGGGGATGCACAGGCGGCTCTTCCAAACGATCTGCGCCGCGTGGTGTGAGATGCATGCTCACAGTCATTTCGCGACAGCATGAAAGAGCTATTAAACTCAACCGTGTTGTTCATCCTGCCATGTTTCTTATTTTCCGTGCGCTTCGATGAACATTCCCGAAATATCCCAATTATTTTATGCCAATTTCGCTACATATCTTGCTCCAACGCTCGGGACGCCGCTTTCCACGCGTTGTGTCCTGCACAGTACCCGATCCACATTCTAATTTCTTCCCCTTTAAACTGTTAGTTCTATTGCGCCATAGAACCATATCTTTGATGAATACTTACTAGACGGAGGGGGACGATCAAGGCCGGTAATTAAGCAGCCTCGTTCACGGCTCCAATTCTGAATTCGGTCCACCCTAGCCTTGCGGCAATCTTCATAGAGCAGCAACCTCGATTTCAGTTTTATTGATGATGTGCCAAAAGGGAGCAATGTAGCAAGACATGCAGCATCCTCCATGGCTTGAGCTGCTCCCTGCGCGAGAACTAGGTGGTGTCAGTTTGCGTAGCGTATTCGAGTGCAATGTGCCAGTACGAACAGGGTGTCAAGGGATGTGCGGCATCACCAAGCAGCGTCACAAAATCCCTCGACCAGACTGGCAACACTTCCATATCCAAGAGATCCCAAATTGTTATAGTCTCGTCGGTCGTTTTGGCAAGTAGATGCTGAACAGCTGGTGCGAAGCTCTGGAACGCCGAGGTGAGCTTTATTTTCTTGTCGCACCTGTCCCATCCTAGCCAGGTTAGCTTATTGCTCGGCATCCCTCCATCCGAGTTGATTTACCCTCTCCAGTCCAGCCAGCCTCTTCGCGAGGTACAAACGCCACACAGTTCAGTGTCTTGCCGTAGGCGCAAGGATAAAGAATTATACGCCGGTCTGAGTCCAGGATTTCTGTCAGAATGGTTGGCGATTCGACGAAAGTCTTTGTTTCAGGGTCATCTTTGAGAACTTCGATTGGCAAGAGGAAGCGGAAACAGCTTCTCCCGGTAGCAAACTCTGAATAGCTAGTGCCTACCACACTATTGCGGACCTTGGAATGGACGCCATCTGCCCCAACTACTAAATCACCTTGAACTCGTCTCCCATCGCATAGGTTCAATGTCCCAGCTTTGCAGTCCACGGATTCCACAGCACAGGCTTTGTGCAGAATGACTGGGGGACCTAAACCTGCGGTCTCGGTTGCAACGCGCTTCAACTCGTTGTGAAGATCAACTCGATGAATAAAGAAGTTTCTCTACGATTTTTTAGTAGTCAGTTCTTTTGAATGGCTTGCTCCGCCCTACGGGTTTCTTTCCATCCTCAGAAGCGACCGGGAGGGCCTCAATGAGCTCTAAGTTGTTTGCATTTCTTGACACAATCTAATCCTTATCAGCTTCCAATGACAATTTTCCACATGCTCAATCTCGTATCCTCCCTTACTGCGCTTGATGGCGTTGCGCCAAATTTTTCGGGGCTCAAGCCCAGCTGTTCCAAAATGACAAGTGCGTTCGGTTGCAGTACTATGGCAGCTCCGATTTCATTCGCCAAGGCGGACTTTTCGAAAATCTACATGTAATCAGCGTCCAGTGTGCCTTAATCTTATAGCCGACTTGATACTTCAACGTGGTGACCCTGTTGACGCAAGGCAAGGGCAGCAGTTAAGCCACCGATACCTGCACCAGCAATGAGAATCTTCAGCGGTTTTTGTTCGCGCATTGTGGGGAGATACAAAGAAACAAAGAACAATACTTCAACATCGTTCAAAATTGTTTCAATCAGAACGCATTTAACAAAACAGCCAATCTTGGTACTATATAGAATTGTCATGAGAAAGACAACGTTGCACTTGTAACCTCGGGCTTCTGCCAAGGCAAAGTTCCGATTATTCATTAATATGTTAGTATATCTGGCCAGTGATGATGACATGGCCAGCTCAAGAGCAGTGGGACAGGGTTCTACAACGCACCTCGACAGTTTAGGACATATTGGATGACGATAGTGCGAAACGACTTGAGGGATGTATTACATACGAAAATGTCAAGTGATGAACAATCCACTCACCTTCAGCCACGATCACTGTGCTCCCATACAGGATTTAAATGCCAGCTTTTTATTTTGACTCAATTCATTTTACGTTGTGTTAGGTCTCACACGCTCGAATCAATAAATTTTCGTCGTGCAACATGACGCAGATAGACAGGTTCATTCAATCCCTGTCAAACTCTTCTCGTATAGGGAGACATTGAGCGTTTTTCTGTGTCACTTGTGATGGGGCATTACAAAATACTGGCAGAGGTCCCTGCAAGCTGCACTAAATGTACTTTATTGTGGTGTTTAATGCGTGGAATTTCGCGTAATGAGAAGGTATGCGGATATATCTCGGTAACGGTTCTGTCAGACAACCCTGATTACCCTATAGCAGCCAATAGTTTACAGCTTCTGCCAGCTTCTCCATCAAGATGGGTATAACCAAACCATAGAAAGCTTTTTATATCATGAGTTTATGCCTTTAACACATTCTAACTAGAAATTTTCTAATATTAAAGCTGCTTCAACACATTTCGGCATTTTGTGCCTGTATGAATTTGACCAAAAAAACACAACAACACAGGTTATTGGTTTGAAGAGCAGGGAATCAGATGACGTGACTTCGTCTCGAATCTAGTAACTCGGCATAATTCACGCCTAATTTTAGACCTCTTCTGCAAGCTAGAAGCCCCTTCGATTCGAAATTAGTTCTTATCGACAATACCTTCGAGTCTAGGAGTAATTCCTTGCGCATTGAGCCTGTCACGTGACGTTCACACGGAGTAGTGGTTAATCCACGCCCGGCTGTGGATATGCTACCTAGGTACCTACCTACCTAGGTACCTAGGTATGATCCAAGGTTCAGACAAATCTCTCTATACTTACGAGCTCATATTTCGACCGCTGTGATCTGAAGTATGAGACAAGCACTCCCAAATTAGGCTTCGAACACGCCCCCTTTGAAGGTGGATCTAGCACAGTCGAAATGCGAGACCCACTTCCTAACCGGTAGCAGCCAATCAAGATATGACGTGACATCTGCTCTGGGCTGAGACTAGTGTGTACCGGCAGTGCACCGTAGAGTGGGGCCACGTCCCGAAAATAGACCCACAATATTGGTAAAAAGACCAATCAGAGGCTACAGCGTCTTCTGCCTGAGGCTTACGGATAGTGCACAGTCGCCTTCAATTCCCCACATCGGAACTAATCGTAAACGCGAGGTTGCTCGAGGTTTTCAAGAACCCGACAGTCATCCATCAGGACCATCTCTCCCGCTCCCCCCATTGCCGCATGTGCGATCTGCCTCGCCAGTTTGCTAATCATCTGCGGCGGTTACAGGTTGGGATGATGATTAGTGCCCAGATTTGCAGATGAAGAAGGCTAAATTACATGTTGTCTGGAGTGTCGTAAATCGAACCATGTCGTGGCCAATAGTATCCCGGCGCGAGCATTGTCGGCACTCGGCTTTTGGGAACCCCGAGCACCACTTCGCTTTTGCTCTCACCAACACTGGGCCGGGGGAATTCAAGTCGTAGAAAGAATCCGAACCAGGGTGTTTTTACGAATCATGCGATGGCCTCTAATCGCGGATCTGCAATCGGCGCCATGAGCCGCACCGCCCCTCTTGATCATCCTTCAGTTGCGGATGAATCTGATCGATTCTCTTCGTATTTGCCGACTTGCCTTGCGTGCCGGTCGAGAGAAACCCCCTGCGATGGAAAGTTGCCATGCAACAACTGCCGAGACGCACAGCTGCTGTGCACCTTTCAGGCACGTCGTCAAGGCACCCCCGATTTGCCTAATCTGGATAGTCGCAGCACGACATCTAAGAAGAAAAGGACATTGAAGAGCGAGCTACAGAAGAGACTTGCTATGCTAGAGGCGCGAGTGGAAGAGCTCAATAGACAAGTCAAGCCCAAATGTGATGCGGAGGCAACCATGGAGGCTCAGATCGAATCCTCATCATATGATAACAACCAGATATCAGGGACAGTTCCACCAAGCTCAAAACCTAACCAACAAACAACCTTCCAACATCCTTCCCTCCAAGCGCGACCCATTGCACCTCAGATGTCGGAAGACATTTTAAGGAACAGGGAACAGAGAATATGGGCCGTCCCGCCCTTCCGTAATGCCCAGAGCTGGCTTATTGATGATGTAAGATGCAGCGCGACCTCAAAACCTGGTTTCTCCGGACAAGGCTAATCTCTTTTTGAACCATCCAAAGTCCCAAAGCCTGGTAGGAGAGGATGATACCGATGACATCCCTCCAGTATTTAGGAACTGTAACAGCCCAGCGCTCGGTTACAGGTCTACCGACGTTGATCTGAGGCAGTATCGCCCGTTGACGCCTCAGAGAGACTCCATGTGGAAGTCATACAAAGAGAACATGGATCCAATTATCAAACTGGCGCATATACAAACTACTGAATTAATCATTGACAATGTCAATAACAGCTCAAATGAAGCTGATCCGAAACATGAGGCTCTCCTCTTTGCCATCTATTATGCTGCAATTACCTCCATCGACGAATCAGAGGTAGGCTTCCATTGCAAGATCTGCAGGAACAATGACTGACATTCACTTAGGTAGAGTTATACTTTGGTGCGAGCAAATCGCAAGTCCTGTCTCGATATAGGTTCGCACTAGAGCAGGCTCTGGCCAAGTCCGACTTCCTCAACAATTGGGACTTGATGTCTCTCCAGGCTTTCGTCCTGTTCCTCACCACAGTGCGATGGCGTGAAGCGACTAGAACTTGCTGGGCACTTACCGGGATGGCTGTGAGAGTTGCCCTGGGAATGGAGATGGATCGAGACGGACTACAGCTGTCTCTTCCTCCATTTGAAGTTGAAATGAGGAGGCGAGTATGGTGGGCGCTCTGCCTCCTCGATCTGCAATTTATGGAGGAACTCGGAACTGAACCCATCATCCCGTATGGTTCGTTTGATGTAAAGCTGCCTATAAACATCAACGACGCGGATATCCGACCGGATTCTACAGTGATGCCCACTGCTAGAGAAGGGCGATCAGACTGTACAGTTGCGTGCATTCGTTATGAGATTTGCTCTCTATTGCAACGGATGCACACAATGAACCCAAAGGACGCCGTGCTGACACCGCAGAAATGGGAGAAGATAGTGTCCGAAACATATGAAAGGATGGAAGGTACGCTCTTCAAATACTGCATCGAGGATCAAAACGCTTTATACCGAACCATTGCTATGTCCGCTCACGTCATCATTACGAAAGGGGCTTTCCTCATCCACCAGTCTGCTGTTCAATCAAGCTCTCCACTGTCCAGTGGCTTTCGGGCAAAGTTATTAATGTCGGCCATACAAATAATCGAATACCAGAACGCGGTCTTTGCAAATCCTCACTTTCATAATTGGCGCTGGTTGATGGAGATTCATCTTCAGTGGCATGCCATTGCCTATGTGCTCTTGGAGAGTTCACGTCACCCGTGGAACGCCACGTCGGAGCGAGGCTGGAAGGCCGTCAACAGCATGCTTGCTCTAAACAGCAAGGTTACAGAGAAGGGGAAGGTGCCGAATATCACGGGTGTCTGGACACTGCTACATAAACTGTGCATGAAAACCCGCAAGCATCGTGAAGTTGAACTTGCGCGTCAAAATGGCATGCTTGAGGAAGTGCCTCCTGTGGAAACGACCCCCAATCTAATGTCGTCGTTCTCAAACTCGACATGCAACCCATTATCAACTTGGGCCAAGGCGGATAACTTGATGGAGGCCTCATTTTGGCCATTTCACCGGGAGGATGTGAAAAACCCAAACTCCGATGAGCGTCAAGGACCAGCACTAGGCGGCACAGCACGCCCACACGACGACAATCCCGCCTTTCCGTCGCTTCTGCCCCCTGATCAAGAAATGGAGTTCATCGACATTATGATGACTTCGTTTTCCGACCCAAGTAATATGTGGCCATATATCAATGCTGCTGAGGCCGCACTAGGGGGAATGGTATCCCTCGTTCCAAGCCATAGGACCAGCTTTGCTGAGTTGGAGTTTGGATACTGTTGTGAAGTTTGAAGAGGATTCTGAAGGCAAGGAAGGTTGTACCAGATACTGGGGGACTGCTTCGGTTGTGCCGAATGAAGCAACCAGTGCTAGTCCTTCCTGTTAAATCTGACGACTTTCACACAACTCTTGAAAAGAGTTAGGGCTGCATCTATACAAGGAAGTTTTTGCGGGTGGTCTTGTGTTTAGGATATTATATAATAATATTTGGATAGTTTTGAGCGATTATACATACATGCCTCTCATTCTTAATATTCAAGCAAATGCTCCTTTAAAATACAGTGGCAAACGTTGACCTGAAGGATTTTATCAACACTAAGAAACACTCATTGTGAATTGGAAGACGAATCACGAGCCATCACACTAATATCCCTCTCCTAATTATTCTGGCTCAGTGCCATCCCATTCTTTACGTCCTTCTTCTGTACATCAGCCTTGTTGGCCTTGTACCTTCAACTATTTCCCATCTTTATGGTAACACGGCGAATATTCCTCTGGGCAACGGTCGGAATGTCATCATCGCATACATTGTCAGCATTTTGATGCTATTTATGCCCTGCCTTCCTATCCAAACCAATTGGTTCGTTCTCCACGAGCGTCATCGGCTGGAGAGCTGTTCATCCATACTAGAGCCAGGACTAAGGCTATGCAGGTCCATGGATCCCGCCACCAAACGCTCAAATGATAAGGTGGCTGTCATGTTCCAAGTCACCTGGACTATGCATATCCTAGGAGATCTCCTCAGTATGTTCTCATAAAGTCTATGCACCAGCATCCAAAATTCTGACTTGGATGATAGTCTTCATTTTTCCTTGGCTAATCGTACCTGGATTGCAAATGATATGGCAGCTCAAAATGAGCGTCTACGGAACCTCCCTTCTGGGCATCATTAACATCGTCTTCTACCTCGTTCGTGCCATCACCATGCAAACGTCGCAAGTCGACAACCAGCTCCTAATCAGCTTAGTTGGCAAGCATCCTCCAATATCAAAAACGGATGGGCATATTTTAATACACACCATTTATAGAATTGCGGAGCACTCTCGATTGCAACATCAGTCTTGCGATTGCTTTTTTGCCGTCACTAAGACCTTACTTCCAAAGAAGGAAGACGGCCGCACCCGACTACACACCCGACAACTCCACCAACAAAACCTACAATTCAAGACCAGCCGACATGAGTCTCAATATTATGCAAGAGCCACTCGAAGAGGGGGACACAAGCTCGTCATCCTCCGGTAACACCAAGAGCCCCGTTTATCTGCCATCCCATACGCAAGAGGATGGTCCATGGGACGCCAGAGGGAAGCGAAACGACAGCGTCATTGGACTGGTTCAAATGAAACCAAGCCAAACAAAATTTTCGCTTTTCTTCTACATCCTTCTTCAGCGAATCCCTAAGACTATACAGGAAATGATTAATGATTGGTTAATGCGCAGATAGAAATAATGACCAATATTCGGAAGAAATACGCTATGGCGAGATATCTGTGTTGCGGCCTTTGTTGTTCATAGCTTGGCGGCTCGTAGATATCCCAGACCCACAATTGAGTTTGATAGTGGCGGATTGCGAAGCAGGATGTGCCACGAGACGGAGTAGGCTGGTGAAGGGACATTCCTGGTGATGGTGACTGCTCCAGGGAAGGACATTTTGCGTCCACAGCAGCGGGATCGGAGCGCCCGCTGCTGGTCCAATATCGGGATAAGATCATTGTGTATTAAAATGTAGCCAATAATTGAAGTGTGCAAATCAAAGGAATGGAGTCGGCACCATTGCGTTCACGATTCGGGTTTGAGAAAATGATTTATGCTCACTCACCTGATCTGAAATAACCTGCCCGCTTATTTTAGGGACGCAATAGATGGAGCTAAAGACAATATTTAAGTCTTTTCTCCTTGACATATTCATGGTACTCTTGCACTCTTCCACTGACGTCACGACCTGTCGACAGATGGAACTTGCATGTACAAAGGAAATACTTTCCTGAAGAACCCCTATTCGAGCAAATCACTTAGGTGCTGTAGTAAAAGAAACAAGGAATGTGGATTTACTTGATATTGAAAAAGTATTTTGATCACAGTAGACGAATCATGGTGTGCTCGATTCCAGAAAGCTCCTCTACCATTTTTGACCAGCTCCGTTGCCAAATATCAACAGTAGTGTGTTGTGCGTATATGTTATTGAAACATATACTGAAGACCCATATTGAACACTCAGAAATAGTGCCAAGGTATATTGATGTGGTGCGCTGGGTTGTTCAGCAAAGCTGCAAACTTTTGATAGCATAGCTCGACATCCCCTGCGACTATATAGATAGGGATATGAGGTAGGAAGAATAGTGGAAGATGAATATTACATGTGAATAGACTCTAGGCATAGATTTATGATTAGAGAGATAGAAGAAATAGCCTTAGGGGCCTAATATCTCGCAGATGGCCAAAGCCACAGTAGATGACCAAGACTTTTTGGAGGCTATCGCTTATGATTCTTCGGAATTGATAGACATTAGACCCACAGAATGAAATCCGAGGCCCTGTCAATAAGTTAGGCGCCGATTCTGTGTAGTCATCTGGTGGCTACTTACTATTATTGAGTAAAGCCCTACCACAATATTACCAGAAGGTTCAACAACAGTCCAATTCGTTTTCCATTTGCCTTCGCTAAGAGGAGGGAATATAACGGCTCTATCGAGGTTGGTTCGAATCTGATTGTGTTAATATTGGATTTTTAGAGTGAAATAGTCTGAAAGGTTCACAGTTACCTTCATCCCGAACGGGACTCTTTGGTCTCTCCGTTGCATAACACCTACTAGTCCACCCTGAATCTCAATGCCTGAAATTCTCTCTCCCCCAGGGCCATCAATTCCGAACGGGATCCGATGCTGTCGAAACGGCGTGGGGAGAATTGTGCTATGAGGTTCCGGCAATGGTCCAATATGACCCAAGGATTTGTTTTTCGTAGGATCTGCGTAAAGAAATTGTATGCCAAACACATTGGCATTTACTACCCACCCAACAATCTCGATAAGGTCTGAAAGGTCTTTGGAGTTATTCCCGCCAAATTTAACAGTGGAAAATAGCGCCAAATTTTGCCGAGAAGAATCGGTAAGATACTTATTGGCATTGCTATCGAACAGAAAGTTCTTTGGTGGGATGTCAGGGTACCAAAGGCTATTGAGCCTTAGGCTAAGAGATAGGTTCTCGCGAGGCTCTCCAGGCGCCATTGGGACGCTCAAGGCGACAAGTTTGAAGGCCTAAATGAGACATCTATTAGCGATCTTGATACGAATGACAAGTACGGTGTGTTTGGAAGAAGCCAAGGGATTTACTGACATCAAACTCAGCTCTCAGGGCTTTTACTCGGCTAGGGCCGCCAAGTAGCAACCTCTTCGGAACGCCCTCGTGTTCTCCAACCCAGCTGGAATAATTTTCATGCCCAAAGATTGCAGAAATTGCTGTGATCCCGATTTTACGAAAAGCTAATCTGAAACCAAAAATTGTAGTTCCAGGTAGAATGACTAGTTGAATCTCTGTCTCTGGATGGATGAAACCAAGTTTGTGCTCATCTCTATTTTCTTGCTGGAATCGGATACCTGAAATAAAAACACCATTCGGTAATTTGACAAAGGAAATCAGGATCTTTTCAAATATGAAAGGTAGGTCGAGTACTCGGACGTGGAGAGTCTTGGGATTCCCGTAGTAGACAGTTCCTAATCCATTAAGATCACGTCGCGCAACACGCCATGCCTTCAGATCCTCATCCTTATCCGCTTCAAAAGGAGATTGCTTTGGAATGCCACAACAGGGATCTACTACTTGATTCATGATATTTCGAAGCTGGATAGCTAGGCCCCAGATGCGTTTTCGGTTGATCAAGGCTGGGTCATGTCGCCTCCAAGTTGCTGAATCGTACACTGCTTTCCATGATTTTGGTCTCGCGCTTTGAGCTTCAAATATGTGTTGATATTCGTTGCCTTCCGAGAACCGCGACGACCAGAAGCGTTCTGTTAGATTTAAACCGGCGAATGTGCGTGACGCTAGCCTCAGCGCACAAGCATCTTTGGACTGCAAATGGACGAGGATCATCTGCAAGATTTGAGGCGGTATCGATACGAAGCAGTCAGCATTTACTCTGGATTCGGTGTTCTGCGACTGCCAGGCTCGCTCAACCCTCCCCACAGAACTCGAGGACGAAAAGATTTCCTCAATTAGAGGGATGATGAATGGGTCGTGGAAGATAGAGTCATTTTCTGGCACTAGAGTCAAGGGCGGAGGTTCCCAAGGCTGACTGGATGTGGCCATTTGTCTCCCATAATTATGCCCCCAGTCGAGATCCCCTCCACCTCTAGTCTGCATGGAAAGACAAACATGAAAGAGATTTCGAAGATTTGGGTTGAAGACCTTGGCCAGGAGGCTCCAACAAGATTGATGGATTTCGAGCCCCAGAATCTGTCGTGACCAGAGCCCATCATGGTGTTTATGGGCGATGGATGATGAACTACTTGGATAAGGGAACTCGGGTCGAGGTTGTAGTCATCATATCGGCTCGTAGGATCAACGAGCACAGTTCTGGCGTCCCAAGGGTTTCCGGCCTGGGAAATCCCGGAAACCTTGACCTCGTCCCAGTTACCTTTTTCGACATAAACTAAGGGCATTGGCGGTTTGCGATAAAAGCGAGAGAACTCAAGACTCACCGACTCTGACCTCAGTTCCCCACGCACCGTGACACCGAGCAGTCGACAGCGGACCACACAACAGGCAATTAACAGTCATAACTGACACAGATCGTAGTAATCAGGCTGGGTGCGAAGAATTAAGGATAACTGGAGTTTCGTGTTTTTCGAAAGCTGCCTGAGGTGTGCGGTCCTGTGGTGGTGGATATCAAGCTACAGCTGGGAGGCCGAAATGGCCGCAAATGGGCTGAGCAGCGCTTTTTGATGTTCCTGGTGCAGGGATACTCGGCGATAATCCATGAGGGCCTCTGGCTTGTAATGCGGGGCAATGGACTAAAGCACCTAGTGCTCACTTCACGAGGGTCAGTAAAACGTTTCCGTGAGACGCTATGCTCATGCTACTCTAAGTAATCTATGAGATTGATTGGATTCCTACCATAGCGCTGCGGTTAAATATTCATGACAGACCTGAAGGCTCAGCATTTGGAAATGAACTGAAACGACAAGGCTGACCAACTGACACCTTAGTCCGATCAGAGCGGCACGAAATACATTTGAATTGGTCAACACATCAATATCCGCCGCTGAAAAAGGATTAGGTGTCGTGGGAAGGGTGATTTAAATAAGAGTACTTAGTTACCTTACCTGGCACTGATTCTCATTGCTAACTTTACCAAACATTCCCACCAGAACCTTTACAATTGTCCGTCTTGCGGGCACTACACCGGCACTATTGAGTATGCAATCCAAGCGTCTAAGTATAAAACATGGGCTTGGATGATTTTCTGAATCGAACCCCCATTGTTGATGTCTCAGTGGCGAGGACAAACCGTGTCTTGAGATGCTTGGCAATAGGCACCTGAGTGGCCGGAAAAAGTCGTCGAGGTCGATATTAGCTAGGAATAGGCTAGTGCATCTCTCTTCCGCGAAAGTAATGGCCGTCTGCCAATGTTTTTTTCGTAATATTTCAGCCCAAGGAACTGTACTTCAAAATTTACCAGGTTGCTCTCCCCTGAAGCGGCACCAGTAATGAGAAATGAAGGAAATCACGCTTTACGAAAGGAGCGTCAACTCGCCAGGTTATCTCAACATGACAATAGATTACTTCCATCTATCAAGTTAAGATCTATCGAATTAAAGAAATGAGAGGTGCGATTCCATTGCCTGATGAAATTAAATTTAATACACGTTAAAGCTCGACCATTCGTTCTTAATGCATTCATTTAGAGCCACTTGGTATGATGGTAAACCAGCCATGTAATTCAAGGCCTCACGCGGCTTGCCGGGTACGTTTGCACCCATGTACCAAGTCGTCTGATTAAGTGGTAAGAGCGTTTTATTGCAGGCCTCGTTTGTTTGGCGGGCCCAGTCAAGTTCGGCATCAGGCTTGGGGTCAATTCTCGAATACCCATGCTCCCTCATGTGAGACAAGGTTTTGATGATCCAATCACCTTGAATCTCTGAGATGATGGGACCGATGGCCCAAGCTGTGGGACTCTGGGGTCCGTACAGGAAAAACATGTTGGGGAAGCCCGATGTTGTCATTCCCAAAAACGTCCGGGACCCTCTACTCCATTCGTCATTGAGTAGCTTGCCTTTCATTCCCTTTATGTCTAATCTGCTGAAGCTTCCAGTCACTGCATCGAAGCCGGTGGCGAGCAAAAGAGCATCGAGCCTGTGTTCTGTTCCATCGGCCAACCTTACGCCGTTCGGGATAATCTCATCGATAGGGTTCTTTTTCACGGCAACAAGACTAACATTATCCTGGTTGAACACCTCGTAGAACGCCTGCTCTAGTGACGGGCGCTTCGTGCAGAAAGGATATGGGGGCTTTTCAGGAGCGAGATTCTCGATCAACTCGGGGTCATTCTTGGTCAGTCGCTCGCGCACCTTGTCGCGCCAGAAGTTGTAGAACAAATGGTTGGCATCCAGATCGGTCATAAAATCGGCGTAGTTGGCTTGCGCTGGTGCGAATCCTCCTTGCTGCCAAAGGTGTTCAAAGAAGGCAGTTTGCTGCTCGGGCGTATCATCCATTGCATGCTTCACAGCTTGAGGATAGTTGAAGCCCGTCTTGGAAGCCTTCATTTGCTTGAAGGTCTCAGCGTATCTCTCTTTATCAGGCCGCTTTGCAGTCCAGGTTTGTTTTCTCATGGGCAATGCGCAGTTTGGCGATCTCTGAAAGACGACGAGGTTCTTAGCAATGGGGCCCAGCTCTTGTACAAGCTGGACACCTGTAGCACCTGTCCCTATGATGCCAACTCTTTTCCCGCTAAAGTCTACGGGCTTCTCTGGCCACCTCGCTGTGTGGCATGCGAGACCTTGGAATGATTCCAGTCCATTTAGTTGAGGAATGTAAAGTTTTGCTGCGAATCCCATGGCTGGCAAGAGAAAAGGGGCCGAAGAAACGTGACCCTGGTCCGTTTGGATTGTCCATTGGTTTTGTGCGGCATCAAAAGACGCCTCGGTTACTTTTGCGCCGAAAGTAACGTCTTTGCTCAAGTCCCATTTCTGATCAACGAATTCAAAGTACTTGAGAATCTCGGCTTGTCCGGGATAGTCCTCTGTCCATTCCCATTCTTTCCAGAGCTCGGGATCGGAGAACTCATAAAAGGGGGTATTCGTATCGACACGAGCGCCAGGGTAGCGGTTGTGCCACCACACACCACCGAGGCCTTGGCCTTCTTCAAAGACCCTGGCATGGAACCCTTGTTTTCGCAGGTTTCTGAGCAGATAACAGCCCCCAAAGCCTGCACCAATAATAATAACGTCCAGAGGACGATCGTTGATGTATGATGGCATGATTTCTGCAGCTGTGGACTTGGCGAACTTGGCGAACCTGTAATTGAATCAACAAGAACGAAATGCTCTAGAGTGCACGATACTGGATGATAATCGTGATAGATCGGGAGGTGATTCACACATCTTTATGTTCAGATCCTTTCTACTGCTCCAGGAGAGGCTTGCGGAGTGGGATGCGACCTCTTAGTCAGGGTGACGAATGAAATCTACCGCATCAGGTCTGCACATGATCTCGTTGACTAGAATACGTGCTATCCCACGTCCAAGGCCCTGGGATCACATTGCCCGACACAATAAACAATCCAATCGCAGTCGATGCCGATATCACAGCTGCGTGGATGGCAACCATCACCACGGGCTCTTTATCGGCTTTCAGTCCCGTAGCCTCTGTTTTCGACTACAGGGTATGCTGAGTGGATCGGACGTCGGGATACGACTGCCGTAGCGCAGAATTTGAGTTATCAGCGTATGATGGACTAGGGAAAGTCAGAGCAAATGTCTAGACTAATTGCGGGGAAGTCTGCTAAGCGAAATCGTTATCTGCAGGACTGTAGAGTAACATTGATCTTCCTTGGAGGACAAGCTTACTGCAACTTCATATCGTGTATCGAGAGGTGCTTCCTGGGCAGCAGGGAGTGACGATAGTGACGCACGTACCCTCAATCACATGGACCGCCTTTTGTTATCTCATTCCGCCGTTATTACTTAACTATCGTGCCATCGCCGGTTCATGCAGGGAGGTTTACCCAGCAGAATCTAGTTTGTTTTCTACTCTGCGCAATCATTGAGAATTCATCGCAATCGCATCATGACTGCTTCTGAAGGTTCCCTCGATAGCCAATCTGGCAAGGCAGAGGTTGAGAAGAAGGCACTTGATACTCTTCATCCAACTGGTAGCATCGTCGAAGCGCCTACTATTGAGGTTGGCGATGACCGAAATGGTACTTTTCACAGATCATTCTCTCCACGTCAAGTACATGTAAGACGGCACCGAGATGGCTTTCCGAGTCCGAGACATTGGAAACTGACCTAAAACCTCTCCAGATCATCTCTCTGGGATCCAACATTGGAAGCGGTGTCTTCATCGCTACCGGAAAAGCCTTGGCAACTGGAGGCCCTGGAAACATGGTCATTGCATACCTGATGGTTTGCAGCTGTGTCTGGGGCTCTCTTCAAGCTCTTTCGGAAATGACAATTGCCTTTCCCGTGTCTGGAAATTACATCGACTTTGCAGATCGATGGGTGGACCCAGCCTTGGCTTTTGGTGCAGGTTTTGCTGAATGGCTTGGTATGTTTGCATCTCCCTTGGATCAGGGGATCCACTCTGACAAGTACAGGATGGACTGCAATTGTGTCTGCTGAGGCCGGTTTCTTCAACGTTTTGGTCAAGTACTGGGATCATGACAACTCATTCCCAATTGCGGGAGTTGGTAAGCGTTTCCCTTCATGCCCTTGCTTATGCAACCTGACTGAACCCCCAGTGACTCTTTTCCTCGCCCTTTGCATCATAATCTTCCTCATGCCCAACACAGTCTTCGCATGGTTTGAGTATTTCACATCTCTTATCAAGATCTTCCTGTTTCTCATCATCATTGTTCTCTCCCTGGCCCTGGTATTGGGTGCTGGACCGGATGGCCACGTCCATCACGGAGAGACTTGGAATGAGCTACCTAGGTTTCTGAATGGGTTTTCGGTAGGATGAAAACGTCTCGACCAGTATTAGTACGTTGCTAATAATCTCAGGGATTTGCAAACTGCGCGATGCTCGCCTGTTGGGCAGTGGGCGACCAGGTCTTCGTTGGTATTATGGGAGGCGAAACAGCCAACCCACGCCACTCCCTGGCTCACGCAACCAAGCTGGTCCCGTTTCGAGTCAATTTCATCTATATGACTAGTGTTATTTTTATTACAATTCTGGTTCGATCTGACGATAACAGACTGATGGGTGGAAGCGGTGTTACGGCTTCGCCCTTCATCGTTGCGATTCAAGATGCTGGCATTGGCGGAATCGGCTCTGTGCTGAACGCTGGAATGATGTGCGGAGTTCTTGCAATTGCTGCCGAGTCTGTTTACCTGTCCTCAAGAGTGCTCAGAACCATGGCCCACCAGCGCCTCATCCCCGAAAGGCTTGCCAGGGTGGACAGCAAAGGCCGACCGCGCTGGGCTCTGGTCATCACTTGCCTTACATCCATCATCCTTGGATACATGCAAATTGCTTGTAAGCAGAGAATTACCTCAGATCTTGTATTGGAAGGCACAGTACTGATTATTGACAGCGGACGGATTGAAGGTTTTGAACTGGCTCATTTCCATTACCAGTGCCTCATTCTTTACCAACTGGATTATTATTGCCTTTACGAATTGGCGTTTCCATTGCGCTCTCAAGGCACAGAATGACCAACTGTTTTCGGAGACTTATGCTTGGAAGTCTACAGCCTGGCCACTTGCACCATCTTGGTTGATGTTGATTTCTGTCTTCTTGCTTGCCTGCTGTCTTGCTGCTGGAATCAGACCCGTTGTAAGTAAAGCGCACATTTCATTATGGTTTCTTTAGACATTCACGACTGACACTAAGAATAGGGAGGAGCGGGATTTACGGCAGAAAACTTCTTTGAGTACACGATCGGCTTCCTTGTCATCTTTGGTTTCACCTTGGCTTACAAGATCATTTACAAAACTCCATGGAGGGACCCGAAAACCGCAGACTGTGTTACTGGTAGGCGGCCGTTGACTGTGGATGAAATAAACCAACTGGATGAGTACTACAGACAACCACGATGGAGACGGTTCCTTACCTATGTTCAACTATGGTAGTTGCGCATCGTAGCTAGCAAATAGTGTGGCCACTCCAGCTCCAGCCTAGACAGTTTCATCGAGCCAATATATTCCACGATAGCTGGCTTGAACATTCATCTCGACATTGCATATTGCTGAAAATGTGAAGCTAGAAGAAAACCTAATATTACCTACAACGAGGATTGGCAAGGTAGTCCCGCGTAGCCATGGCAGTGGAGCATGGTAACACCATTCAAAAATGGGTGTCTTTGAGGCGTGGAAATTCAGTGCATCCACGGTACTTTATCAAATTCTAAAGGAAGATGGAGAATAAAGACTACGAACCAATTGCTGTTCATGAGCAGGTTCTAACTTTGCTTTATAAATTGATGAAAACGGTTGTCAAATTTGTGTGTGAAACGTCCATTCATGCTGCCAGTGACGAGACTCGTTGCGTTAGACCCAACTGATTGAAGGACCTCACTTGACCCAAGCGTCACGACTAATTGGAAATCTCTCCTTATCTTTCAAATGTTTTTAGTATCATAACCAGATAGTGAGCAGTTGTGTCCTCGCCGAATCAAGATAGTTCCAGATAATACATGATAGTAAATCCTGGCACCCCACTGATAGCCGTTCGAAGCTCCATTTCTCCGCGTTTCCACTTGGATAATTGAGACCCACTGTCGCCATCGATTGCCTCTTGTGACTGAAACGGGCGTAGGGATAGGACTGTTGATTACCCATTTGAGTGCGAATGAGAGCATCCCGGTACGATCGGGCCAAGACGCTACGGAAACCCTTTCCGATGACACGTGATGCCGGCATGAGGCGCAATCGATAATCGGATGTGGAATCCGATGGCTGCATTTCCCCGCCGTGGATTGGCAGCCTCTGTCACGCTGGAAATGCCGTTTAGACTTGAATGGTGGGCTGCTTCGGCAATGTGAAATGATTAGGGGGATTGAAATTATAAGTACTACCCCCTACAGACCAGGGTTGATCCATCTATATCGTAATTCGAACATCAGACACTCAAACTACCTAGTCGACAACCCACAATCTATTTTTTTTCTCCCCCTATTGCCATGGCTGTGAAGCAAACATCCCCAGAGACATTCTACGTCCCCCCAACTCCGCATTCGCCTAATTCAACATTACCCGTCATAGTCTACAGAAATGCCTTGATAGATAAGACTCTTGAAGGCGCTCTGGAAGCTATGGAAACAAGCGAATGGGCCAAGGGCGGCCATTGGATGATTAAGCAAGAAACCTTGGCTGCTACACCGCATTATCACGCCACGACGCATGAAGCATACACTGTTTTGAAAGGGAGCGGGACTTATTGGCTTGGAAAATCCCCCCTCGACTCTGATGTTGATGAAGACGGTCGACTCGTGGGAATCGAGTTCGTTGCTCAACCCGGTGACGTATTTGCATGGCCTGTATGTTGTCACGATCTAACCAGATGGTCATTCGTTGACGTGTTGTAGGCTGGAGTAACTCACTGTGTTACGAGCACAAAGGACGATTACGAAATCGTAGGATTTTATTCTCTGGTATGCACCCACTATCATGAAGCGATATTGCGAGATAGCTGAAAACTAACGATGAGTAGAATGAACTGAATTCTCGTGAAGAGCCATTTGACATGGAATATGCTCTAGACTCCGTCGAGGAAACGGACAAGAAGCGGGAGAAGTGCAAAAGGGTAGCGACCCCTGTCCATGACCCTATTTACGGCAAAGAAGGCCCGATACCTGCATTGTGGAAGAAATAATGATATAATATTTAAAGCCCTTATCTTTGGAGGGTAATTCTTTCAGAGGGGTATAGGTAATACCATAGAAAATAGCATTTCAATTGATATGCCACTAAATAAGCTGAACCGTAACAGATGATGCAATTGTTAAATGAGAAATGCTTTGATGCCAACCAATGATGTTCGGTCTTATACCTTTCTAGTCTGGCTTGTATGCACCAGTTGTTCTTGTCATGACGTCCCGCCTTGGTTTTGCAACGTTACTGAATTTACATTATTTACACTTTGGACATCCCATGTTGATTAAAAATGGTTGTATATTTTATTGACTGTGCCTTGGGCTTCCAAACTAACTCTTCAAATGCTATGATGAGTTACATCGCTCGCCTCGGGTAAAGGCCAAGCCAGACTATCAACATCCAAGGAGTTGGCCAAGTCCATCAGTTGATCGGCGGTAAGCTCGCAATGTATTCCGAAATTTTCAACAAATTCGGTTCCCAGATTTTGAGATTCTCCAACCGGGGCTGCCACAGAGGAGTCCCCGATAGGAAGGCCCCTCCATCCCTCAGTATTCCATCGGCTGTCGGGATCCAGGGACGAGAGACGTCTGTCTTTTGATGGCAAATGATCTAGCAACTCCTCCAACTGTTTTAGCTCCATCTCTGTCATTTCAGCCACTATGTTTCCCCGTGAGCTCATTTCATCGAATATGGCGTAAGCTCGCTGAGTCCATTGAGTGCGATCTGGAAGAAATAAGGGATCTATGGCGGTAGCCATCAGCAAGGAGATGGTTGAAGTGAATGCAGCGTTGAAATCGAATGGCAAGAATGTTTCTATGACTAAGATTAGCTTTAAGTAGCATCTCTGATAAGGAATTCACCTTACCAATCAGGCCTTGGTTAAGCAATGTTGAGAGAATTCTTAGAATTTGTCGAGACGATTCGATGCATATTTGTAATAGACTCTTCATGCTCTCAGATTGCAACCGATGCATCAAAGATACCTCAGATTGCCCTAGTCGTGATTGAAGAAAAATATATAGTAATGGCCGAAGAGTAAGGACAATGCACTGGAAGAAATTTAGAGATTATACTTTGACATAGACGGATGTTTGAATACTGACCTGATGATGCTGCAAGTGCAAATATGCAGATATCCTGGAGATCCCCGAGGTGTTGTCTGTTGAGTGAATCTCAAACGAGCGATTAAGTTCGTCAGATACACCTGCAATGCTCCTGAGAACTGATCTTGTTGCATTTAGATACCGGCTGTCGAGCTGTCCTTCCAGTCCGTATACAGCTGTCAAGCGTGAGAATGGAACGAGGTAAACGATTGATGAACTTACTGTGATGAATCTGTGATAAGACCTGAGAGAGCCTAACATGTATTCGGATAGCGGCTTCTTTCTCGGCAAACCCAGGACAGGTGGGATACGGAGTGCTAATGCAACCATCCGAGAATGTCATAGGAATGCCTAGAAGAGACGACATCTGGCGTTCAAGGACGTAAACAGTCCACCATAGATGGCAGCACCTTTGAACATAGCTGGTATCTAAATATTGACTCCTCATTTCAGTATGAAACCCTTGTTCAAAGGCTTCGCTCACTGCTTGAACAATCTGTTACCGTGTTAGCGTTGAATCACGGAACAGAAAGTCATCACAAGCTTTACCATGCGGTGTGCTGCCGGGCGAGAAAATATGCTTTGTAAATATAGTGCTGCGGTGCAGAGAACTTGGATCTTTTCCAATGGATCGCAGTGGAAAAAAGAAAAGTCGGGCATAAGTTTCATTGCCTGCGCGAATAGTTCTGCTCCAGGCGGCCGCTTCGATTTACTAATCTGCACCACAAAGGCTTTGCCGAACGCCAAGATGAGAAGATAGTGCACATACCATAGTGGAGAGACACTCGTATAGTTGCTGCCATTTTCGTGGAACATCTCAAACTGCTCAAAAAAGCGGTCTTCATCGAATAGATAGAAGAGTGGACCACAGCGAAATTTGACCGTGTTGATGAGATAGAGTGCAAAGTCTTTCGTGGGGAGAATGGAAGAGCTGAAGCTTTCCTGAGGGTTTAAAGATTTAACTCCATCCCATCCCAGGTCATAGACATTTCCATCAAAAATGAGATCGTCAACAGGGGGTGGGACGCCCATAATCGCCTCATGTGTCATTATCAATACTCGTCGTCCAAATGACCAGTTTGAGGATGTTCCCATGAAGACTAGAAAAGAAATCGATCAAAGGTCAGAGAACGATAACGGTAATGGATTAAAAAAAAAAACTAACGGACACATCCATTTGGTCCCGGGATCCAGTCGGTTGTGTGAAATGCCAGAGGGTTGGTCAGAGGAGCTTCGACTCCCTCAGCGACTCTGCCAGGTTCCGCTGGAGGTTTGCATGGCGTTCTCATCCGAGGATCAATGTTAGTCTCTGCGACCTCTGCGCCAGTCGTTACGACAGATGATTTGATGTGTTCCGATGGTTGGACTACATCGTTAGTCCATGTTGTTATGAAATAAAATGATTGTAGCTTACGAGAGTCCGGACTCCCCAAAGCCTCGGATGTCGCATTTGGTGACATTTGTTGGATTGTTTGACTCTCAAATAAGGCCAACCTCTCTTGGAGGTTTCGTAGATATCTGGCCTTTATCAGTGTCACGCAGGTGTGTGCAGGGTAGATAATAATGGCCAGACCTTCTTGTCACAACTATTTTTTGAGGCTCTTCATCAAATTCGCAAATCAAATTCCTCTTCCCACACTGCTGACAGGGATGTGAGCCGTTGCATTTGATCTTTTGGTCACGGCATCGTTTGCAGCTTTCCTAATACGTTAGCACCGCCGACAGTCATCTTGAGAATTCCGATTGAGTGGCGACTCACGCTTTTGGTGCTCGTTTTCTTCCAGCTCGTTCCCACCCTCTATTGTGCCTTGTAGACATGGCCGTGTAGAGGCAATTTCACGCCCTGTGATAAGAAAAGAATGGTAAAAAGCGGCAATGTTACTTCGTAGATCACTGTGGCCACCTCCTCTGTTCTTATCGTTGCGGATAATCATTCCGGCAACCAAGCGAGCGGGGTAGCCCCGGCCATGGTGAATAGCTGCCCCAACGCGGAAACTTACCCCTTGGCTCGTCCCCACTTACGGCTGGGAATGTGCTATCGATTTGATTTGATTGGATCAACTGTGTGCGTGATGAGAGGCTTCCCATAAGTGGAAGTTCACGGCAGTTTTAGCTACATGGCATGGGACTTTCCAATGAAGGACTGTTTCATGGTTCGATGCGTCACCAACAGCATGAGCAGGTATTGTGTAGATGGTAATTTGAAACAAACCGAGAACGGTGTACAAGAAGTGATCCAGTGTCGTGGAAATTTTGATATCCAGATATTCGATGACATTGGCTACAGAAAGAGCAAATAATGTTCATAGATCGCGAGCCATCGTGCCATGTCAGATCTCCTCTGCATGTTCATCGGTTTGGGCATGAGACATGATGAGGAAAACATGATGAAAATAAATATAATGGTACTGACATACCTTGTATAAATATGTTTATCCTTGGACCGAATCAACGATACTCATTCGTCACTGCGCATCTCGCGTAAATCACGCGCTTTAACAATATTGACACAAGTTTGAAACATTCAATAACCAGGAAGCCACTTGCAGGCTGTTTGGTCCTAACACAAAGATTGCGCAATATGAACTCGGCATCGTCATGATGCTAAGCCTTAAATCTCGCATCCCGCAAATAGGGAGGGGAGAGCAGAATGACCGTGGTGAAATGAAAGAAATGGTATGTGTAGGAAAATAAGCTAAAAAGAAAAAGAAAAAGAAAAGAAAAGAATAAGCGCGCATTAGGGGCAGTCTCGACGACAGCGTGCGAGAGCTGTATATCTGGATGTCACTGCCTAGGTTGTAGGGTTGCATGCTATCATTTGACCTACACATCACAAGGCACAATCTAACTCTTGGCCCCAAAAAGCAGAGCCAAAGATAAGCCTTGCTCTTGGTATGTAAGCTGACGTGTAGGCTCATATCCAATGGTCATGTTTATGGGTTACACAAGAGGTATCCTCGTGGGTGATAAAGAAATCAGGCTCTGGAGTACAGCCTCGTTTGCTTGTGCTATAATAATTCGCAACCCCGGGCGCTTTGATTCGCATTTGCTGTCAGCAAATTTACTCTTTCCATCTACTCTTTTCTAAGTTCGGGAACGCTGGTTGTTTTTCTCACATTCTCTTTCTTTGCTTTCAAAATTGGCGTCGGCAAGCCATCACGTGGTACGACGCAGCTACGGAGCATATCTCGCAACATCAAGTGAATGACGCAAAGCAAATGCCAGAGATGGCATTCCTGACATATTTTATACCCACCATAATCTTCATTTCAGAGTATGGCAAGCTTGAGCAGGTGTTGCCGATGCCAGACACTGGTATCATCCTTCGCAATACCCTGAGCAAACTCTATGAAGGCAACGCAGTCATAAAAGGAAAAGAAAAAGACGAGGGAGGACATGCGTGGTACATGACCACTTACCTCGTCAACGACACCTGCAATGCACACAGCTGCCAGGAAGCATGCAGCAACGAAACGGCCTTATTTGGCTCCTGGGAGACGTTATGGAACTGTCTTGCCCTAGCATCGCTTAGTATTATGGTTTCAAGCTCTCAGCATATCGACAATGATAGCTTTCATGATATGAATACTAAACTTATATACACAGGGGTGACTAATATCTCCTTGTTTGATGGGTCCATGGTGCTTATGAGTACTTATCGATGTGCGAATGCTAGTTGCGCGCAAAACAACGATTGCTCGGTTCCCTTGCCCCAGACAAGCTCATTTAAGCCGCGGAACTTCACAGAATGGCATCAAATATATAGAGATCTGCGAAGGGTTTGCACATATCCGCTACCTAGCACTACAAATCCCGACATTTCTGGGCCAGGAGTATGTTGTCTTCGCCCCAGTCACTTCAAGCGTGATGTGCTTCTGATAAGACTAATAGGTCCTGGTTTCATACCTCATCCAATGTATTCTTGCTATATTTGGCTGGGCTTGTATCCGGATTGTCACAATAGAAAAAGTCATTGATACAATTATGGCTCCATTTTTGTGGCTTCGAAGGCGATACCACAAGCGACCATTTACCAGTCTATATCCACATTTTACACGGAAACTTCGGTCGATGAGGCAAGGGAAAATATCAAATGCCACAACGACATTTCTCGCTGAATTTCACGAAGCTCAATCCTACTTCATCATAGGCATCAATGCGGCCCTTGTGCTAGGCAACTTCAAGACGGGGAAGTTCAATGGCGCCGATAGTTGGGAGAGCATTCTCGCAAATCGCTCAAACATCCTCGTACTTGTCAACCTTGGAGCTTGCTGCGTAGTGATTGGGCAGATCTCGCTGTATCACGCTGAAATAAACTCCACTTATGGATTGGTTCTTTCAACAATAGCATTGAGTTTCGCCGCCTTTGCAGCAGGAGGGGCCTTGAAACCGAAAGCCGATCGCATATACAAAGGCATGTTTGACGACCAACCGGAGATCGAGGAATGCGGTGGTAACCAGTCGCTCCGCATATTTTGCACTACACAATCTGATGTGCTCTATTCGAAACTACCAGACACGCTTATCCTATATTCTTTTATCTTCATCGGTATTCTTTGGTCGAGGAAGATTTTCCGCAAGGTCCGTCATCGGGGCTTTCTGGACAAGGCACGCCTTTTCGTTAGGGGTGGATTGATTTTATCAGGAAAGCAAAATCCTCTTCTCACAAGCGCAAGGAAGCTTCAACCAATATTTATGCCTGCCATCATCTTTTTGACCGAGATTTGGGTGATATTCTGGTTTTCTTTCACGCTGAATTCATTGGCCTCACCCCAATTGCAGAGTCTGTGGCGCAACATAAACGAGGGCTGGAGTCTTGGACAAGTCATCGCAGTCCTTGTTTGGGTGCCTGTTTGCGCAAAGTACCTGTACTTGATTCTATGTAAGCACCCCGGAAGTCATTGCTCTGCGTTCTGTGGATAAATGATCAAATGAAACTAACGTCGCTTCTGTCATAGTTGGAATTGAAGAGGGCTTCAGAATTCGACTATCCAAGGCATTTTCGATCATCAAAAACCCAGATCCACCCGCCGAAGAACCCAACGAGTCTATTTATGAGTCTCTTCTAGTTGATGACTCTGTGAGAGCGAGGCAGAGCTTCGAGATGAATGAACGAGTTGCGAGCGAACCAGAGAGTGTATTAAGGAGAGAAACAGTTTGATTTGACACAATGTTGAGTAGGATGTAAGAATCATAAACACTTGACGTATATAGCAGCCGCCTGGGTCGAGGCAAATTTACGGATGTGTGGGTTTCTGGAAGACTTTTCTTTTTGCGTTTCCCCCAATTTAGTGCACTGACCACAGCATCTCCTTGGCGCGCCCAAGACCAAATATTTGAGATTCTCGCACCAAACCACTCAAGTCTGAATTTATCATTGGTTTCACTGTGCTCTTTGTGGTTGGTTCTTAGATGTTTGCTAATGCATCATTAGGTGTTACTGTTGGTTCCCTGTAATGCAGGTGTCACGGAGACTCAAGTGTCCGGTTTTGCAGGAGTAGGGGATAGAGGCTTATCTGGGCTAGCTATGACATAGGCCCTTCCGTAAGGGAGATGCCCTTAACTCCTCCTCTAGGATGGAATAGGACGGAGAGACAATACAAGAACGATTTACCTACTGCATGCAGTAACCCCGCCTGCCGACAGTTACATCAGTTATGTTTACGTGGGTCTTAGGCGATGGACTGCCTGGCCGGCCGGCTCATCCAAGGCTTGGATACATGATTTCGAGCCTGCCGACGGTCAGGCTAATGAAGCAAATAGCACAATGAAAGACATGATCTTTCTCCCTGATCAGCCTATTTGCACTTTCAGTTTAATGTGTTGCCTGGACGAATTTGTGCAAGGCTCCCCTGGCACGGACGCAAACTAGGCTCGAGCTGCACAAAATTGTTTGCAGTCGCACAATGACAGCACTGCAGTCAGTCCGATGACAGGGTTCATATGGTGTGAGGATGGAAGCGAGGACACTACTTTTACAGATCCCAGGCCATTTTTCACCTTTTTTTTCTTCCTCTCGGTTTCATCCAAGACAACTTGTTTGACGACGAACGTCCAGTGCCAGACTGTACCTATAATCGCATATTCCCAACTTCAATTTGCGACACATTTTCCTTACTTTGCCAAATCGACGGGTCAACAACCCTGGACCAACTAAGCACATTCTGAGCTAACTATCTAGCACAATGATGTTTTGGGCACGGACACGTCATCTTTCCCATTAGTCTGCAAACCCCTGAGACAAATCACGATGTTACAAGATTCAGATTCAATCATCCGCCTTGTCTCAGAGGATCATGCATATGATATCTTCACATTTTCCCAAGTGCAGATTCCGAGTATGGATGCAATTCTTACGGGGACACTTGAAGCATCATGGGACATGTTTGAGGCACTTACCAGCGAGGAGTATAGTTACTGGACCCCTACCCCCATATCACTTATTGTTGGTGCATGCCGAGCCTCCGGGTATGGAAATGCTTGTCCTAATGCCTGCAGCGACGAAATGACATTGTTCAATTCCTGGGAAATACTGTGGAACTGCCTTAGCCTGGCCTCTCTCTCTCTAGCAACAACATACTTTCGAAACATGAGTGATGAGACGGAAGCACAGATCGACACCGCAGCGTTGCAACTGGTAATTGCAAACATTTCTTCCTTTAACGGAATGCAAGTCCTCAATATGACCTACAGATGTGCCGCCGCAGGATGTGCAGAAACTGGCGATTGTTCCCTCACATACCCGCAGAACGGCTCCTTCATTGAAGGTGATCGAGTCAAATGGATTCAAATGTACGACGTTTTAGCCCAGATGTGTGATGAGCTTGGTAGTGTCAACCCTGATATTGCTGGACCGGGTGTATGCTTCCTGATTGTTTGAGGCTAAATCGAGTGCTGATTGGCTAATGGCGCTCAATAGATACTCGTTTCGTTTCTTATCCAATGTCTTCTCGCCTCATATGGATGGATATCTGCTCGTATCCTTGCTACGGAGAAGACGATCAATACCTTCATGGCCCCGTATTTCTGGCTTCAAAAGAACCGTCACCGAGGGCCATTTACGAGGCTACACCCGCGCCTCTCCCAGGAGCTGGAAAAGTTGCAAAGGGGAAGAGTCGCGGCGGTTACAACCACCTTCCTCATTGAGTTCCAAGAGATCCAGAGCTTTTACATTATAGTAATCGCCGCGGCTTTGCTATACGGTAACTCGATGAACGCGACGTTCAACGGCGCGGACAGTTGGAGAAGTATTATCTTGAATCGAGATAGCACTGTTACTTTGATGATGACGGGGTCTTGGTGCCTGGTGTTGGGGCAGATTGCCATACACCATGCCGGTAATTATGCGATTTACCCTCTGTTTCTATGTACGGTCGGCATAATCCTTGCCGATATGGCGGCAATCAGCGTATTTGATCCGACGCCTGAGCAGGTATATGGAGGCCTGTTTCAAGACCAGCCACAGATAGCAGAGTGTGGGTATCAATCACCACTGCAAACATTTTGCGGTGGATCATATGGTTATTTCGACACGAGTATTTCATTTGTCAACATTTTCATCGTTGTAATTTGGTTCCGGAATGTTGCTCATCATCTCCGTGAGAGCCGCTGGCTTCGAGAACAGACATTCGCATGGTGCCAGGGATGCGCGGTTCGTGAGATGTGCAAAAGGCTTCTCGGCTGGGCAATAATTGGGCTCTCGAAACTGGCTACTGCAGCTGTCGTGGCGGCGGAGATATGGTCCATAATTTACATATCATCATTCCTCCAGAGCATGTTTATATCACTATCAACGATAGGCAACGAACGGGTCTCTGGAGGTAGTTGGAGTGTAGGACAGGCTATCGCGGTCCTGGGATGGGTCCCTGTCATATCGAAATACTTTTATTTGGTTATTTGTAAGTGAAACTACCTTGCAAATCAAATGACGGAGAGCTGAACGGAACATGCGTTGACAAATTGGCACAGTTGGGATCGAAGCAGGCTTTCGAATACGGCTGTCAAAGGCGTTCAAGATTATCAGAAGCGATGGAGCCACACCCGACACAGAGTATGAGCCGATTGGGGGCCCTCTGGCTCCAAGGCAAGGGGTAGATGGAATCCCATGGCGTGCGCCGACGGCGATTATGAGGAGAAGAGGAACTCTCTGAACCGCATCTTGAGCATAATTTGTGTGAATAGATCGAAGAGGATCAAGATGGAACGTCTTCGTGATAGAGCACGGCGTTGGCGACATGGTGCTAGATCTGTTGTGGTTAGTTTACAGAAAGTTTGGGGTATTGGTACTTGACTTGTTGGCCTGGGCTCAGAACTGTAGCTTAGACTGGTATGGTGAAATGCAGCAATCTCATCGTGATGATGAGACTGAATCAATTATGAACTGAGCAATCCTAGGATTACCACTGGGAGCCTGAAATGCAAGGGCTACTCCGCTTTGACTCAGTAGAATGTTGCAAGCCGCAAAGATAGCATCGCATCGGTGAGGCATTTCAGTACTAAATGTCTGAAACTATCCTGGAGTGGATTTGCTGTGGTTTGAATGGGGGAGGAATTAAGCCATGTTGCCTGAAGCAAACCACCCCGCTCAACTCAACCAAAGAGTGATCGTCCTAGCAACATGAACCGTTCCCATCGAGTCATATCAGCGGGTACATGGCATCATGTTAGAGTGATGCGATTCATGTATACCCGCTGACCTTGTCGAATCCGGCCAGCCCAATGGCGTTAGGCTGCGGATCCTGAGACGCACACCTGATCCCCGTGAAGCGCTCCCCGCGATCTACTGGCCCCGCTCCATCGCCGGCTTTCATGCCATGTCCGTTGCGATGTGATGTGCTGACCGTGTGCAACGCTTCTGGAGAGACGTAGTTGGCAATTGATGCCAATCACAACTGTCGCGGGAGCTGTCGCGGGAACCATGACGATGGAGCTGCGGGAAGCTCTCAGGCTAAAGGCCAATTCCCCAATCACGCGTCGCCCTCGTTGGCATTGGATCGACAGGAATAGCCACATGACGCACCAGACGTGAGCGGGGGACGCACAAGGTTTCGGCTTGACGCTTCACAGCCACGCGCTTATTGGCTCGTTGCTCAGGTCCGGATCCCCTCCCCGAGCCGGCTCTGAGCTTCTCTTCCATCTCTCATCTCATCATAGCAAATTCAATTCATCACTGCCCCCGGTCCGAGTGCGTCGTTCGTTCCCTCGCTGCATCATGAAATTCCCAACTCTCGCACTCGTTGCGGGACTGGCCAGCATTGCCCATCACGCCATGGCTGCGTCCAAGTTCAGCCCCGCAAGACCTCCAGCAGCTCCGTTGGCGGTGCGGTCGCCGTACCTCAACGTCTGGCTGCCCGGTAGAACCGACGATGCGCCCAGCGGATATCTCGCTGGCGAATGGCCTCAGTTCTGGAGGTGAGAACGGTTCCATTTAAGCCGGCCCGTTGTGTTTTGGTGATGTCTCCATCCATGTGCTAACGGAAATACGGTGATGCAGTCAGCACATTCAGGGCTGGCAAGGTTTCATCCTTGTTGATGGCAAACCGTTCAACTGGATGGGCATCGCACCCAATATCCCAAATGTCGAGCAGGTATCTCTCGAGTATACTTCAACTAAGACCACTTTCATCATGAACATCGAGTCCAAGGTTCAGATGCGCATCGAATTCCTTTCTCCAGTTTACTACGATGACCTGAGGCGGCAGTCTGTCACGTCATCATATCTCGAGGTCGCTGTCAAGTCACTGGATGGTCGGCTTCATTCAGTTCAAATTTACTCCGATGTGACTGGAGGTATGCACTCGTTCGTTGCATTCCCTGGTCTTTCTTCTCGATTGCTAAATCTTACCAGAATGGGCGTCGGGCGACAATTCCGCCATTATTCAATGGGAGTCACATACGGATGAGAGCGTGAGATTTCACAAGTTTTACAGAAAAGACCAACAGGTTTTCCGAGAGGTAGACGAGATAGCCTCTTGGGGCAACTGGTATTGGGCTACGGCGGATTTGGTTTGTGCAAGAAGAGTCTCAAAACCATGGCAACAGACTAATGAAGAAACAGCGCAGCGTCACTCATCAGATCGGCGCACACACAACTGTTCGCAGCCAATTTCTGAGCCAAGGCAATCTCACGGGCCACGTTGACAAGAACTTCAGAGCAGTCAATGATAGATGGTAAAGAATACTACCATCGACTAAATTGTCCTCGATGCGCTAATGACACTTAGGCCTGTTTTTGCTCTTTCGCGCGACCTGGGTGCTGTTGGAGCTGACTGGGAGACCACACTCTTTACCATCGGATACACCCAAGAAGAAGCCATTTTCTTCCAAGGCAAAGAAGCCCAGACTCGACATGTACCTTCACTCTGGAGAGAGTGGTTCGCCGAAGAGGAGCTTGTGACGTTCTTCTACAAGGATTACGACCATGCGGTCAAACACTCCAAGGCTTTGGATGACCGTGTTGCCCGAGACTCGAAGGCCGCAGCCGGAGATGATTACCTGACTATTACTAGTCTTGGTGTCCGGCAGGTCTTTGGTGCTCTCGGATACACCAATACGAAAGACCAGGTTCTCGTTTTCCTCAAGGAAATCAGCTCGAACAGCGACATCCAAACCGTCGATGTCATCTTCCCTGCTTTGCCAATTCTTCTATATCTCAACCCAGAGCTCATCCGCTATCTCCTCGACCCTCTGCTAGAGAACGAGCGGTATCACTATCCTAACGATTTTGCTCAGGTAAGCCCCAAGGAGCAATATGTGTTTCATCGAGTGCAGAATGTGCTAATGCGAGGAAGCACGATTTGGGAACTTATCCCAACGCCGTTGGACATCCTAACGGAGATGACGAACAAATGCCGTTGGAGGAGTGTGGAAATATGATTATCATGATGCTTGCGCACGCTCAAAGAACTGGCAAGATTGATTTCATCTCTGATAATTGGGATTTGCTGGAAAAGTGGACCAAGTATTTGATTGACGAGGCCAAGATTCCTGCAGATCAGCTGTCCACTGATGATTTTGCTGGTCACCTTGCGTAAGTGTCCCTCCTCAAAAGTATCCAATGTGGTAACACATACTCAACTGGACAACGAAACAGTAACCAGACCAACCTTGCCATCAAAGGAATCATCGGCCTCGAAGCCATGTCCCAGATTGCCAATTTGACTGGTCACAAGGAAAAGCAAGAAGAATACGCTGCTATTTCTCGCGAGTACCTCGAGTTTTGGACGATCCATGGCATCAACTCCGACGCAGAGCCCAAACATAGCATGCTGCAGTATGACGAGCCAGACTCTCACGGTAAGCTTCCATGGCTTATTTCAACACCCGATGCCTATGTGACTAGATCTGTTTCTAAACTTGACTCTTACAGGCATATTGTACAATATTTACTCAGACAAGCTTCTTGGTCTTGGCCTCATTCCCCAGTCCATCTACGACATGCAGAGCGACTTTTACCTCACCATCGAAGCCGAGTACGGTGTTGCACTGGATACCCGGGGCACTTTGACAAAGCTCGACTGGGAGCTGTTTGCCGCAGCTGTCGCAAAACCCCAGACCAAGTATATGTTTATTAGCAAGATTGCAAAGTGGATCGACGAGACAACCACGTGGCGTCCCTACACTGACCTCTACGACACGATCAAGGGAGACTTCCCTTGGGGCATTCAATTCACTGCTAGACCCGTTGTTGGTGGCGTCTTTTCTTTGCTTGTCCTCGAGCCGCAGGACTCGGACATTGTCCAGGTACCTGGCTCGGAGACAGACCACTCACAGAAGCAAATCCCCTAAAAGGGTAGAAAGTGCCTGGACTGTAACACTTGCGATTGGAATGGGTTCATTGTATCAACAGAACTGAAGGAAATCATGTAAATTGCTATGCTGGCCTTTTCGTCGTCGTCAGCAGGCATGTATACTTAGCCTATGCCCAAGAATGAACACAGACTGACTGGTACGATTTGTACGTCAGATTTATGTTGAAACACGCGTATCGTCCCATAAAGCCTGAAGATGGCGCCTCCGAGGCAATCAATGGTAGATTTCGTGTATGCAGAAGGTAGGGAAGAATATTCATCTCTAGCACGGTCACAATGAACACATATGCAAGGCGCTGAAAGCTATGTACCCTTGCCTGAAGGGTATGATTGGATGTCTTACTAAATATACCGCTCGCGTCGCCGGGTGGTGCGCTTGAGTATGCTCATAGCGAGAAACCATAGCAAATGACGCTCCCGACAAACTACGGCAACCACAACGGGAAAGGAGAGAGATTGCGCTCGTCACTACCATCTAGATCAATATGTCGAATTTCTTGTTATTTGAGTAGATATATTGTTGTTGAAATTAGGTATTAGTATCTGATAGTTTCTTCTGCCACATTGACGAGGGCATCAAGATTTAAGAACGACTAGTTGTCACCAAGTCAACACTTTAGGTTTCAAGTATTTAACCAACATCTGGTCGAAACTCAACAAATTTCAGGTCAGGCTATTTAATCTCCACCTAGGCTTAATCAATATGCTTTAAAATCCCAAGCCGAAGTGCCATCTCTGCGGTTGTTTTTCCTCGACGGGACATTGTCGTCAAATCGCTGTTGGGGATTAGTATAGACAATGTCATCTTTTGTGTATTTCGGAGCTGTCTGAGAGTCTTCATAAGTCCGAGATGGCAACTCTGTCTTTGATTTATGCTCCAGCCACTTCTTGAGATTGTCTTCTGTCGGTGTGGATGATAAATTCTCTTCTGTGAGTTGACTGGAGGACGAGCGTCTCTCCGTCTTCGTCTTCCCACGGGCGATAATCCCAAGCAACATTGCACCTGTTTTAAGTGCCGAGAGACTTGACTTTGCAGCTTTGCGGGCTGTTGTGTTCTGTTCTTCGCTGGATTCGGAGTAACCCCCCTCGGAGAACTCGGGTACCCGCGACCCCGTCCCTTGATCGCGATGCGACTTGAAATTAGCATTTGAGCCTTGATCTGCAGCAACTGTAGATGCCACTGGTGCATTGACAATATTGCGTGCCGACCCCCTTCTCAGAGCGCGCGCCGCCGCTGCCTCCTCCTCTGTAAGTCGGCGGAGTGTCACTGTGTTGTCTGGATCACGATGCAATCTAACTTTTACTCTGGGAGGCTTGTCTGTAACAGTGTGTTTGCCCTCGGTATCTTTCACGATATCGGTTGCCCGTGCCCCTCGTCGGCGATACCGGTATCGAGCATCATAGTCTGTCTGGTTTTTGGGCAAGTATGGTGTTTCGAACGCAGCAGCACCACTAGGATCACCCCGAAGTTCTTCAGACGAGTCCGCGCTCTCTGTGATACTCCCTGAGACGTCTCTGAATGACCCCTTTGCTTTTCTCCTGATTTGATGGGGCCTTTCTTCATTATCACCCTTTGGGGGAAGATTTGGAGGCTTGGTTTCATGCGGCATACCAGTTCCATCTCGATCATTTGATATTCTAGTAAATTCACTATCCCCTCCGTGGGCTTCCGCGGGGCTGGAACTAATTTCCTTGGATTTTTCGCTGTATCTTTGTGGTTGCGGCTGCTGATTATTGTTGAGTTGTATTCGTGGTATTTGACGCAAAATAGTTGTTTTGGGATCCATGTCGGATGTCTCGCGATTGTTTTTGCTGAACACCTCAGAGCCCTCTGCATTCACTGCCACTGGCTCCTCGAGTATTTCTTGAATAGCAGGTTGCTTTGCTATGGTATCAGATATCAGTCCACCAGTTAGTGTTCGTACATTAGATGCAGTGGCAGTCCACACCGCGGAGGGTTGCGCTGTGTTCTCTTGAGAGAGATGTGAGTACCAGGTGTCTTCTGGTTGACCATTACTTGATAGATCAAACTCCGATTGGGGAACAGGCTGCGGTAATGTGCTAAACTGAGCTTCAAATTGAGCCATCCACGCATGTCGTCGAGCAGCAGCAGCAGTAAGTCTTGCTCCTGGTAGGGGGTTCATAAGTAATTGGACGAATTCCATTGCATCTTCTGTTACACCTTTTTCTTCCATGTCATTCCTGGGGAATCCGGCAGTACCCTTGGAGTAGAGAAATAGTTCCCCGACATGGCTGAATGTTCCACGTCCAGTCAAAATATGGAAGATTGTTTCGCCAAAACACCACATATCCGCCGTGATTGGATCCCAGGTTTCTGTCGCCTCGAGAAACCCGATTGTCTCTGGAGGCATAAAGCCCGGGGTCCCACGTACTGTCGTAGAGCCGCCGGCTGCAGCAGTGCGTTTGCTAAGCCCAAGATCTGAGACCTTGACCCACCAGTCACCAGGGGGCTTGTTCTTGATAAGAATATTCTGGAAAAGTGTTAGATGTTGCCTGGATATCGAAAAATTACAGGTCTTACCGCTGGCTTGATGTCAAGATGGGCAAACCCGACATCGTGCATCATGGATAACCCCCGAGGACTTGGGCAGCTATCGATTGTGCCTGGGACTCGGGCAAGTATAGGTTATCATTCAAGTATGCTTTAAGATCTCCGTGCTCGCAAAACTCCATGGCAATGTACAGAAACGCAGGATCTCTGTACCATCCATAAGATTGCACGAAGAAGTCCGAATACTGTGCCAGAATAGCGTCAGCAAGTCAGTGCAACTATTCTCGGAGGATTCCAGTACCTTATCCTGCGAAAATTTGGCCAACGCCTCTAGCTCGCGCACGTACAGCTTGACATTGGAACTGGAACCATTGGAGAGGCGTATCTGCTTGACCGCGCGAAACTCCGGGGCGCCAGCACCCTGTCTGCGCTGCAGCCAGACCATCCCATTTCCGCCGTTTCCCAGCATATCCTCCTGATTCCATGTTTCGTTTCGCGGAGCGCCCGGGCGGCATGACGGCTTCGTGTGTATCGTCAGGTTCTGTTGGATGGTGGTGGACAATTGCGAATCGCGAACAAGTTCCGGGAGGGGTCCTTCACGCGGCATTTTCCCTTGGCGCGAAGCGAACAGGCTGTTTGATGATCGACATCAGGTTTCTGGGAGCAGGCTTCTGGAGATGCAAGCTTCACACTCGAGCGGGTTCGACGATATCAAACTCGTGGAGGACGCGAGAGCGGGGTGACGAAGACTCGAGCTGAATGGCCTCCAGAGGCTCTAGAGTCTAGAGGCAGCCATTAGTTCGCCCATGATTCCGCCTCGCGAGGCTGCGACACTGTGGCTGTGCATGTCACCACCCATTTGTATCCTGGTGCCCTGAGGCTCTAGCAACACACAAAGTTGCGACGGCTGTATGGAATACTCGAACAAGTGAGACTCATCCTCGGCGCATATAGAAGCAGCAGCATTTTGATAAACCCAGTTTGTATGTATCCACCAGACATGGGTGGAGACGACCACTGTCACACCAGACCGCACCTCCGCTTCATTTCTCCGACGCTCCGCTCGCACACCGTTCAAGGGCCGAAGCCTATTGGTCAATGACCACCGTTCCAGGAGCATCATATTGGGCGTCCCGGTTTCGTTGCGGACCTTGGATTATGTCCGCAATGTATTTGTAATATTGGATTGTATGAACGGTGGAATGCTAGATATAAGTTTGGCGATGAAGACGAGAAAGGCATCCATGGACGCCTTATGCCGAGAATTACAGACTCACGACTTCAGACTCTGTTGCACAGGCTCGCCCGGTTGACGGTGCCGCTACCACGGCCAAGCCCGCTCTTCGACAGGCCGTGTCTTGGTTCCAAAGTGTTCAATTTTCCATTCGAGCCTTTTTCTTCCATAATGTGTCCAATGCTCTTTTTGGCGCATATCGTGCCTACACGAGAGAGCATTGGAAGTCTGTTGCCCCAACCTCCATCAAGACATACACATCCCGTCCATAGCTACCCGTACGAATCTTCCTCTCCCACAATGTGAGCCCTGATAAAAATCTTCCGTTATTCATTCTCATGCACGGCGGCGGTTGGGTTATTGGAGATGCTTAGATGGATGACGAATAAGCGCACCTCCTCGCCAATAAATACGGTTTTTGTGTTGCAAGTTTGGAGTACAGCTTCGCCCCACAACATCAGTTCCCCGTTGCTATCCACGACTGCGCCGCATTGCTTTACTCGCTTTTGGGGACGTATCAACGATTCTGAGTGGGAGGGTCGTCGGTTGAAGGCGAATGAGGAGATGTGGACAGATATTTACGAATGGGCGACTAAAGCTTTAACTTGATGTAGGTTGTGGTTTGTTGGGCTGCAAAAGCCTCTTTCGAAATCGTTCCATCCGCAACACCTACTCCACCTCCTATTATCCGAAGATACCATAATCGTACCCTTTATTCTGAGTTGATGAAATAAATGAATGAGCACAAATGCAAATCACCGCCGTGGAACTCTAGAGTCCGCCCTTCGCTTGAATGCACACGCAAATTGAAGACTATAGGGTAGCATGGTCTAACCGAAATACACGAAATTGAGCAGCTTCGTGTGCATTAATATGGACGCAGAAGAATCATATCGATGGAACTAATAATATTACTTAGATCTGGACACGTGAAGGCGCGCTCCAGCGATACATATCGCTAACCCAGCCCAACTATTTGTGGCTCTGCTGGTCTAATACCCTCAGTTTTCAGCTGGGCGAAAGTGCTATGAGGCCGAAGAGGATGCACCAAGCTGCGAGGGATGCTCCTAAAACTGTATCGAAGCTTGGTTTCAGCATTGAAACTATGGTTATGGCAATGCAGGATCTTGAAAACTATCGACAGGAAAGTGATTCTAACAACATGACCCTTGCACGCTGCATATGGAATGCCAACTCAATACGGTCGATATACAACAACTGGTCGACAGAATGGAATCTTGTTTAATGAAACATTCTCAGTTACGCGGCAGATCGTATGCCGCCTTCAAAGAAGACGACGTGAAGGAATTATTGGAAGAGCTGCACAAGGCGAAAGCATCGCTGGAGCTTGCTTACATGATGTACCTGGCTGAAGAGCAGAGACGGAGAGACCAGAAATACACAAGCTCCCTTGCCACACATGGAATGATTCTTCGAAGATTTGAATCAGAAATCTCGGTTCGCCATGAAACATCTCACAGCAACTGAACCCAATAACCGAGTTGTCGACCCAACAAATACCGACCGTTTCAAATCCCGAGGCAAATCAAACACAGAAACCCAGATTTGAGACTCTAAATTATGGTTCCGACCAGAGAAATAACAGTCAATATCTGAAAAGGAAAGGCAAGCATCAAGGAAAGACTGAGCTCCATGGTTCGTTTCGTCTACCCAGTTGGATTTCTAGTTAAGTTGGGATATTGGCATCTGTGAGTCTCAATGTGGATGGAACATGAGCTTGAAGACATACGAGTATATTCCTCGGGATTCTCCTATTATCTGCCATTGTTGTATTGGAGACCTTCAGAAAGTCCAGAGGCTTGTTTCAAACGGAGAAGCAACACCTCTGGATGTTGATCATGGGGGCTTTGGCCGCCAGTGGACTTTACTTGAGGTTAGTCGCTATCGCCCTTTTCTTAATTTCGGTTTCGGCAGCATCGGTTAACTTTGGCTTGAGAAAATCATGAACAGGCCACCTAGTGACGAACATTACCATAAAGCATGTTAACCCACGGGCAAAGTCTCGTCACGGTCGGAAAGGGGAACTACGGTTTAATGTGTAATTTGCAGCCATGAATCAAACTGCATTGGCCTGAATTTAGTATTGATGATTTCGATCGTTAATTTGGTTTATCTGACTAATAGTGGAACGAGGATATAATTACCTAGTTAGGGTCTGCGCGGTCTCGTTGACCGTATTTGGCAATTATCTTGCTTCGCGACTCCACGCATCCTCGAGTGTGTGATTTTGTCTTGGCATTATCTGCCTAGTTGTGACCTTTCTTAAATCGATACTGTTTGGAATCAAACAAGGATGCTATGCTTCATACGATAGACCTTTAGAATTCTGTTTTTCTCTTTGCCACACTTTTCGTTGATATGTTATCCTTATAACGCTCTCACTTCAGCCCTACCTGCACTGTCATTATTACTACTCCCCCAACTGACAGCAAAGGTTACCCAAGTAAGGTCAAAGTCGTGCTAGTCATGAGGGGAGACTCGTACTTAGGGCATGTTTAGTTATGTTTGGTCGCATCTTATACTAACGCGACAACAGGCCCGTCTTTGTGGGCGGTACGACAACGTATATTTGCTTCACCATCTTAAGGTTGGCTCGTCGGCAGCCCAAGTTGTTGTTGTCGTCTGAGACATGGAACTTGCCTAGAGTTCTTATCTTTGTACGTCTTGAGTGATGCTCTGCTATTATTGTACTTTGAACTAAGACGAATTCCTAGCTTACGCATTGGACTTTGTTATTAGTCTCCGTGGTAATCTCGGCACAAGACATTATGGGATTGAAGGTTGGGCCTAAAATCCTTCATCAGTCCTCCCTCTCTGTCCTTTCAATATTCCTTACTTCGGTTATTTCTACCTTGTCGCTTGCTTTAGACTCCGTGGATATCTGGGATGCCTTATTTGCTTTGTTTGCATGCATCAACTGGGGATTGGTATGCATCCTTGACCAACGCTCCACCAGCTGGAACGTTCTTATTACCGGGGTATACTTCATTTCCCTTCTCGGAATTTTGAGCTACCCACATGAAGTCCTTGCATCGGCGGGCCACCATCCGCTCGCGAGGACTGCTCCGCTTCCGGGCTTTACGTTATCATGGCTCGACTCGTTCATCAAGCAAGCAGCATCGAAGGAGATCAGCACAGATGCTCTTTGGCCGGTATCGGGAGAGCTCTCTGTACTCAACACCCCGACAATAGAGAAGCATGAGTATGGCATTCAGGCATCAGCATTACGCCATGGCCTTTTGTGGATTTTGGTTCACAAGTTTCCTTGGCCTTTAATATTGAGTGCGTCATTCGCATGCCTCAATTTGATCATGACGTTTGTTCAGCCATTTCTTCTCCGTTCCCTACTGCAGGAACGTCAATGGATTTCGGTTGTATATCTATTCGCCGCTAGTTCAATTGGGGTCATCAGCGAAGCCCATACAAGATACCGACTGCGGGTGCTAGGCTTGAAGCTGCTATCTATATTGACCGTGTACCTCTGCGACCAGGGACTTTCAACGTCGAACCAGGTCATCGAAGGTATGCTAGAAGCATCAGTTTTGATAGAGGTAGATTTGCCTCGAGTATTTGACCTCGTGGAACAAGTCCATTTGACGTGGATGCTGCCGGTTCAAGTTGTCGTCAGTCTGACGGCACTGATATATTTCCTCAGCTGGAAAAGTATAGGAATTGCAACATTCGTAACCGTATGTTCTTATCTCAAAAGAACTCGTATAATCTCCATACTAACACACTCATTCAAATAGGGTCTTGTCCTTCCAATCTTCTCCAAAGTCACACAGCGAATCACCCAAGACACATCTAGTATTATGGCAGCCAAAGATACTCGAATTGCGTTAGTCACGCAGGTTCTTCAATATTCAAAACAGATCAAACTCGGTGCCCTCCAGGCCGTATTTCAGCGAAAAATCAGTGCTGCGCGAGAAGAAGAGCTAAATCGCGTAAAGGGCCTTGCAAGATCCAATGCCGCGATTGTATCTCTCGTATATGTGATACCTGTGGTTTTGACCTTTACATCATTTTATGCATATGCTGCACTCCACGGGCGTCTCTGTAGCGACGTCGTGTTCCCGTCACTGGCATTCATCTTCAGTATCAATAGAGCCATCGCGTTGCTCCCGACCATGATCATGTTGTATAAACCAGGCGTTATATCTTTCGATCGGATACGGGAGTATCTCTTATATGCTGAGCCTCTCGTCAAAACAGCCGGTAAAAATAGCACGCATCCAGTCGCACGAGTGGAGATTACGATGCACCGTTGCAGCTTCCGTCCTCCGGAAAATGACTTTATGGCCAACCCGATTTTGCGTGAATGCTCGATGAAAGTAGACACGCAGGGTTTGGTAGTCATCTCGGGGCCAACAAGTTCTGGGAAAACGACTCTTCTACGTTCCATTGTCGGTGATTGTTCACCGTGTGATGGATATATCTTGGTACGAGGCCGCACGGCCTATGCTTCCCAGAAGCCCTTCATCATCAATGGCACTGTTCAAGAAAATATTCTGTTCGGGCTCCCTCTCGACGGGCCTTTTTGCAAAAAGGTCCTTGAGGCTGTTTCTTTACATGTCGACTTGCGGAGTCTTCCACAGGGAGATGCCACTGTTCTCGGAGGGACATCCATTGCTTTGTCAGGTGGCCAGATAAGTCGCGTGGCCCTGGCGAGAGCCATATACTCTCGGCGAGATATTATTGTCCTCGATGATCCCCCTGCTGCTGTTGACAGTAAGGTTCGACGACACATGATTGACAATGTCTTTGGCCCTAGTGGCATTCTCAAAAATACCACAACGATTGTTACCACCTCCTCTGAAGCATTGATGCAAATCGCTAGCTCTCTGTATATGGTCTCTCACGGCACCCTGAGTCCCGTCTCTGCTTTACCTAACGCACGGGCATCAGCCTCCTCCGACAAGGGGCTATTCAGTAGTTCACAAGAAGCAACTAAGAACGCAACATTGATCAAAAATCCTCAAAGTGGGTATGGGTCAATCAACCATGCTTCACAGGCCAAAAACAAACCCGTCAGCCCAGATAGGGTCATGGAAGATACGCCCCTGATCCATAAGGCAGTCCAGGATCCAATGTCGCGCGATACAAACGAAAAAGTCAACATTGCCACATATCGGAGATTTATCAGTATGGCGAAGAAGGGTGGATGGCCGCTTGTGCTCGGCATTGCGGCACTCTCAAAATTATGCGAGGTCATTTCTCACTACTTTCTCACGCTTCTGTCCGACGATTTTGAAAGTACTGGCCACTCAGATAAACTGATATACTATGCGGCTTGCGGAACTTTTGGCGGGGTTATTTCTGCCGGGTTTGTTTTGACAGCCTGGTTCTTGTGTGTGATTCCCGCTGCACGAAGAATCCACGCGGAACTCACCAAAGGTGTCTTGGAAAGCAAATTCGGTTTCTTCTGTGAGAATTCCCTTGGGCAGATTATAAACCGCTTCACCAATGATATCAATAAGGTTGATATTCCCGTTAGCGGCGGGCTTATCGGGCTGGCTGCATTGATCGTAACGACTTCTTCGGCTATCATGGTCATTATCGCTACGTCATATCTGAGTATTTTCTACCTCATTCCCATCAGAATCATCTACTATGCAACTCACTCATACTACCTCGACTCCTGTCAACAATTGAGGAAGATGGAAATTATAGCCCGCGGTCCCATTCTCAACTCTGCGGCAGAAATCAAGGCCGGAGCGCCTACGATACGGGCTTACGAACAATGTACTCTGTTCCAGCAAAGGGCCAGACAGGCTATTGATGATCATATTAAAATCTGTGGTCCCTTCCTAGCTCTTGATATTTGGTTGATGTTACGATTGCAAGTTCTTGCTAGGTAAAGACAAACGCAACAAAGTTCCCACTGCTCTGGAAAAGCTAACTTTTTGGAAATTAGTGTCATTCAACTCTTATCTTCTGGCCTCCTTCTCTCCATCAATGCCTCATCTAGTACACTAGGTCTGGTCATGGGCTTCATCTCCTAGATCACTATTCAATTCAACAATCTTGTTCGCATTCGATCTAACCTAGAGGCAGATATCATCTCCGCTGAGAGGAGATGGCGCTACGCAGCAAACCCAACAGAAAGCAACGCAGACGAGGAGCTACTGCCGCCTCACGGCTGGGCTTCTAATCCTTCAATTGTTTTCGATTCATACACAGCATCATACACACCTGGAGGAGTACCCTGCCTGAGTGATTTGAACCTTACAATCAACGCTGGAGAACATGTCGCCGTCGTGGGTAGAACTGGCGCTGGGAAATCATCGTTTGTCATGGCGCTTCTGCGTGCTTTGGATCAGGACGCCGTTTCAAAGGGGCAAATACGCATTGATGGCATCAATATTTCGCGGATGAACCTAACGGAACTACGGAAACGGGTTGCGCTTGTGCCGCGAGAGCCGGCTGTTTTTGACACACATTGCGAGACAATCTCGATCTTGCGAGAACCATCAAGGATGATGAGCTGTTGGAAATCGCTGAAACTTGTCAGATGCGACAGATTTTCAACTTAGACAAGAATAACGATGTTCTTGAGCACAGGATCTCTAGTGGAGGGTAAGCTGATTATCATTGGACTTCTACTTACCAGAATTGAAGTTGACTAACGAATACTATTTTCCAGAACCTCTTTGTCGGCGGGGCAGATACAAATGATTGCCCTAACTCGTGCAATATTGTCGAAGAGGAGAATCATGATTCTAGACGAGGGTATGTATGCCATCCCGTTTGGGGTACGAGCCTAACCCATGACAGCCACCGGTGCGATGGATGTCAAAACTAAGAATATCATCCATGATGTGATGAAAAGCAAAATGCAACATCGTACTTCGATCACGATCACCCATCATCTGGATATGATAGTAAGTTGGATAGCATACATGAAAGCAACAGATGGTTGTCTAACATATTATCTAACAGATGGAATACGACAAAGTCGTTGTACTTGATAATGGCCAGATAGTCGACTGCGACTCGCCAGTAAACTTGATTCAAAAGACAGATTCAATTTTCCGTCAGCTTGTGAAGGAAGGCCCCTCGGATTAACTAAGCCTATTAAGGTACATGAGGTGAGCCCCTTCAAGTGCGAACTATAATAGCTTTTTTCATTCGAAAGTTCATGGAATAATCTTGAGAGGAGTAGAAGCAGTGCGGCATAAAATAGACATAGGGCACAAGACATTAAACTTTGCAAATTATATATTATGGGATCACAATTCTGGACAATAGCTACAGCGGAGGGCTTTCGGCTATGCCTCCCTGTCAAACCCATATGTGCGGCCTTAATTATTGAGCGTTCCATTTCAAAGTTTCACTAGTTGGCCTCTCTAATGCCTCAAAAGCTCGACGGTACGCAAATAACAACATGACAATGATGGCATACTAATTGCATCTGTGATCCTCAAACCCATCAGTTATGTGGTACACTGAAACTGTGGAAGCTGGGTGATGAATAAAAAGCAAATTCAAGTTCGACGCTACGAGACTAGAAACTAAGTTCACATGGTACTTTTTGATTCTAGGCTTCACCTTATACCATAATGATCAATTGGCGATACTACAGCCCCCCTTAGTGTTCTCGTCGGATTTTGGCTTGTAAATCCACCGCTCTACTTTGCTCTCTCCCCTTGGCAGGAATGATACTTGGAGCTTTTCCACTCCATCCCTCAATATCTCCAACTTCAAGATGCCTTTTGGATCGGATTTCAAGTCATCGAGGTTGAGCTTGTTCAAGATTTGATCACCTTCGTGCAGCCCTGATTTAAACGCCGCGGTTCCGGGTTCCAGGTCGGCAATGATACGACCACCTTGAATTGTCGTAGTTTCATTAAAGCCAAGCTCCCAAACCTGCGCGTCTTCACGAAAGGGCTGTAAACCGTACTTTCCCAAACTGTTTTCTGGTGGAACCACCTTTTCACCAGCAACCATAGCATCATAAAGCTCTTGTGCTTTGGGTTCTCCTCCATGGAGCAAGCAGCCTAGTTCATGAATAAACTCCGGAACTCCATATGGCTGTCTCTCACGAGCTCTTTTTAAGATTGTGAGAACTAGATCATCGATAGAGCCGTTTTTTGCCTTGTTCCTTTGGGTTGATAGCAATGCGTCTAGCTTCAATGCAAATAAGAGTCCTCGGCCATATGGTATCCTCTCGGCGTCAGAGAGTTTCCAGGTGAGCTCAGAAACTTCGTGATTAGACAGATTCACCAATGGATTGGTATAGTATGATGTAAGCCGCCGGTTGAGTTCCTCACGGTAGGTCTTAGTCGATATTAGGTTGCCTTGGTAGGAAATGAGAAGAGATTAATACTCTGCTAGCCCCTCTGCATACCAGTTGTCTGACGGGCCTGCATCCAGATGTGCCTAGTTGTGAACACACTCGTGTGCTAAGAATAGGAGATACTCTTGGAATGTGAGTGGATGAGCACGATCCTGGTCATCATAGTTGAACATGAATGATCGTTCCAGGGCCGTACCAGCCATGGAACCCTTGAATGGATTGTATCGGATGAATACACGGTATGTATCGTCTCCATCTTGAAAGAATTTCGACATCTGGCCATAAAATTGGAACAACTTGTCAGAAAGTTCATTGGTGTTGATCGGTGGGGTTCCTAGCCAATATAGACCGAAGTTTCCACGAGACATCGATCGCAAGTCCCCAGCGATGAAGTAGGTTGCCGGAATACTTGTGACACTCAACATTTTCGTAACTGGTTCTGGGCCTTCACCCCAAGTCCAAATCGCGCGAGTGTTGATGGGGGAGTCAGACAAGTCCCATCGGATTGTAGTGCTGTAAAGAGGGTTAGTTGGTGGCGATGGTGGAACTGCCAAGAATCCGTAGCCCGATCCAAGAAGGCCTCCAAAGTTCTGGCGCAAGTCGAAAGACGGCGCGTTCTTAGTTGAGTTGTTCACTTCATGTGGCAACGCCTTGTAGTTTGCAACAACTGGTCCGTTTGTTGATCTATTGATCCTCCACTTTTGGTTGACCATTGGAGGACCAGACTTCTCTGACTCGTGCGTAAGGTCCAGATGTCCTTCGTCATCTCGCGCACTTATCGTGTTGTTCTCGAAGCGACCCACATTCACGCCTACAATCTCCAGAGGGGTCATGAGGAGCATCTGTTCGGGTTTGAGAGAAGGCTCGGAAAGAACAACTTGTATCTCAAGCGCATTCATCTCCCCATTTGCCGAGAATATAGGTTTTATGGTGTAATCCAGCGAATAGCTGTTTGTTGTCTTTGATTCATTCATGTGAGCAAACGAAACGAATTCCGATTATCTGTGATGTGGAACGTCAAGGGTGCTGTGCTCCGCGCACGAGGCAAGTAGCATGTAAGTAAAGGAGAATGAGAGCGTGGTGAATAGTGATTTCGGAGCCATAACCCTCTGAGTTGATTATATGATGACTTCTGACTACATGGGATTCAATTGGCCAAGACGGTTTCTTATGGACTCGGTCTCATAACCGAATCGGGTGCGACAGAACGCACCAGCTAAATCTGGTAAAGAGGGGACATTAGGACACCAAAGATAACAAGATAAGAAAAAGACCCTGGTTTATCAATTGATTGGGGTCTAGATCTGTGGGGCAATGTCACTTGGTGACTTTGCAGTAGTTGAACCACGCAATCTATGTTTCTGTATTGGTCTCAGGCCAGAAAGGGATACAAGCATAACTACATTCGGTGACCTACTGTACCTGTCAAAGGCTAATTAACAATAGAATACATAGCGATAATCTATTCGTCTGCTCAATTTAGACGTGTCGCTATCCATGAATTTTAGTTTCTTCTATCTCAGGTGTGCGTTCCCGTTGACCTCAAATGGCTTAGCGGCTGGCACCCTCAAACCATCACGGCATTCGCGACTGGTAGAAAAATACTTCAAAATGCTCCCGGCCATTGCATAGTTCGCCATCGGAATCCTTGCAGTTGTTGACCGCCTACCTTTCGATTCTGTGGTCTATACAAGTGAGACTGGTGTGAGACGAGCAGCCAGTAACTTGAGTCCTCTAGTGTTCATGAACCGCGCATCGCCACACTTCGAGTAATAAAAGTCATATATTGACTTGCCTCTTTGTACTTCGGCAGCTACTTGGCCTCTTACACTTCCTCCACTCTCATTTCCGCTTCCGTGAGCTCACTATGGACACCAAACCAGATGATGGTGTCAAAAAAGTCACCTCGGACGTTGGCCAAGGCGAAATCTCACCGGTAGGGTACCATCTTTCCCAAATATTTATTTTTGGATCACTGTTACTAATACCGCTCCTGTAGACAAGATGCAAATGTGGGGTAGACGTTGAGTCCGAAACGGAACAGATCTTTAAAAGCCTAGGTCTTACGCATGATGATATTGAAAAAGGAAGAGAGCTTGCCCAGTCGCTCTCACTAGAGGACGCTTGTGATATATTGAATAAGTATATCGTCAATTTTGGGCAAGCTAGAGATCAATACTTTTAAACCTATATCTTGCTAATTTCAAGACTAGCGACGACATGGCAATCCCTCAGGACGCGGTTGATGCCGTTTCCTATGTGCTGAAAAGGGTTCAAGGCGAAAAGGTTGCTGATGAACCTCGGCAAACCGCCGCTCGAATTTGTGCCTCTGTTTTGCATGGAAATTCTGTGTACCGAGAGGTACGGGTCGTAATTGACATCACTGATGACGTTAATGAACCGGTTAGCACGATACGAGCATGGATTATAGGTATTCGAATCATGCAAAAGCTCAAGGCCTTCTTTCTGATATAATCTTGTTCTTAGGATTGATCTGGGCGGCTGGACTGGCTGCCATCAACCAATTCTTCGCTCCCCGTCAGCCTGCCATCTCGGTTGCTGTATACTTGGCTCAACTATTCGGTTTTTGATGGGAAAATTCTGTTCCCTTGTGCTTCCCACACACGTGTTTTTATCTGGGACGCGTTTCGAGTTTACTTTAAACCCTGGTCCATGGACGCTCAAGGAGCAGACCTTGGTTACGATTATGACCAACGTTAGTTATGGTAGCACCAACGCATCAGAAAATTATGTTCTTTGGCTCATCCCAAACCACACAGCAACACCGCTGATCACGGCGTTATTTTTCATGCAGCGACTCCCAATGTACCTTGGCTTGGAGTGGGCATCCAACTTTGTAGGTCTACAAGCAGTGTCTTGCTCACACCTCATGATTCCATCTTAACCTGTCAAAATTAGGGTTATTCTATCTGCATGATGCTGGCCACGCAGCTCCTAGGATATGGCCTTGCTGGTTTAGCTCGCCGATTTCTCATCTACCCTAGCAATATGATCTGGTTCTTTGTATTGTCACAATCTGCAATGAACAAAGCATTCGTTTAGGACGAAGGTCTCGCTGCCAATGGATGGAAGATGTCAAGGCTCAAGTACTTTGCTATCGTTTTCTTAGGGGCATTTTGGTAAACTCTCCATGAATTCATTCACTAAACCGCTAGGTTAATGGTTCGTAAAAGCTACTATTGGATTCCCGGAGTAATCATGCCGACCATGACCTTTTTCACCTTTTTCACCTGGATCAAACCTACCAGCGCGGTGGTTTCAATTATTACAGGCACATACTACTTCAACCTCGGCTTCAATCCTCTGAGCACATTGGATTATCAATGGTTTTCAACACTTGATCCATTCGTTACACCGTGGTTTGTCATTTGCCAGATTGTTCCCACTGTGGCATTTTGGGGTCTCTGCGTTATTATTCCTATCTTCTTTACTAACACATGGTATACTGGCTGCCTGCCGATCAACTCTTGGTACCCATATGACAACACAGGGCAAATTTATGCGACTACATCAATCCTCGGAGCCGACAACAAGCTTGACATGGCCGCATATGAGGCTTATTCGCCCATATTCTTACCGGCGTCTCTTGTGCTAAGATACGTGGGCATGTTGGCTCTATTGCCAGCGCTCTTGGTTTTCACTGTCCTCTGGAATAGAAAGCTCTTGTGGCCCATCGTCAAGCAGTTATTTAATCGAGACCAGGAAAAGCAATGGGAGGGCGATGTTCATTATCGCCTCATGCAAAAATATAAAGAAGTTCCAGATGTTAGCACTGCTATTCTATGTATGGTTATTTTGAATACTCGCGTATGTACCATCACAGTGGGTATATCTGGGAATTGCTCTCGCATCTATGGCGTTAGGATTCATTGCCGTCTATGCTTGGCCAACACATATTCCAGGCTGTAAGTACATTACAACTCTTCTCTTAGTATTCACGTCACCTAATCTTCTCAGGGGTCTTCCCACTTGCCTTCTTTGCTAGTGCCTTATTCCTCGTCCCGATTGGCATTATTGTTGCTGTGACTGGATACCAATCCGATCTTGAAATTCTATTCAATATTGTATGCCCCGTCGGTCACTATGCCCAGAGCCATTGTTTTAACGTTTGCCAGATCGGAGGTTTTGCCTGCAAGGGTAATCCTGTGGGCGCTTTCGTTTTCAAGTGTCTCGGAAAAAGTCTCCTCCTGCAGGCCGTCTTCTTCATGTCCGATATGAAGCTCGCCCATTACAACAAAATCCCACCTAGGTTGATGGTGGCGTCCCAAGTAGCGGCAACAATTCTCACTTCCTTCGTCTGCGTAGGAATGGCTGACTATCAAATCACGAACATTGATGGAATTTGTGACACTACAAAGCAACAGCGATGGATCTGTACCACTATTGCGACCAATTGGACCAGCGCCATCATATGGGGCGCACTTGGTCCTCAGAGACTTTTCGCACATTCAAGCGTGTATAAAATGATTCCAATGGGACTCTTAGCTAGAGCTTTATGGCCCATTCCTTAGTACTTGGCCCGGAAGAGGTGGCCCAATAGTGTCTTCCGTTATTGCCATCCGGCTGTTATGAGTACGTCACGTCATCATATTGCTACTCTCAGGTTTCTAAAACTAACAGCAACAAAGTGATTACTCCTATTCTTTAGGCACCGCTGAACTTTTCCAACATCTAACAAGCTATGCCACTTTCATTCGTGATGGGTCATTGGATCAAAACCCGGTACCTTGAATGGTGGAACAATCATAATTATGTCACGTCCACAGCCCTCATTTCTAGAATTGCCTTCTCAGTTATTATTCAATTCCTCGCCATTACAAACCGAGGTATCGAAGTAAGTCCCCACAATCGGATTTGGCTTCTTCTCAAGGTTGACATGCTTTAGTTCCCGAGTTGGTGGGGCACGACGCAATACTTGTCAACTTGTGACATGCAAGATTGTCGATGGAAGACAGTCGCTGAGGGGGAGACATTTGGACCTACCCAATGGTCTTGATCACTTCTTCAGGGTCGGTTTTTGGCAATCTGACAGGAAGTTATCCCACGACAGTGAACTATCCGGGATCCAGAATGACATCATTTCTTTCGAATAATACCTACATCTGTAGTTTTTGAATGATATGAGCCTAGGGCAATTATCATGTCCACGTACATATCCACCGGGATATTCCAAGCGTAGAAAAATCCCCGTTGTTGCAAGTTTTATATCCTCATCAAATTAACTAAATTATTATATTTTCTAAACCATTATCCCATCCAGACGTGTAACTACTTTTTATTTGTGTAGTTTCTTGTATGGAAATTTGTAGATATCAATAATGTAGACTGTCACGCCCACATCTGCCCTCCCGGCAGTCTCAGTTCAATTGTCACATATGAACGTTACTTGGCCCCTGCCCCAGTCTTTTTCTGGAAAGCCATGGTATGCATAGCAGTCTTAATGGAGATTAGTTCCACGGATGCGGGCTATGAATTACCAAAAGGGGAGCGTGGGAACGCGCTTCCTTTTTCTCACTCCACCTGTCGGTGAATCATATGCCGGCGCCCGGATGAAGGCATAAAATCGGCCCTCTTCCGTTCCTCTGTCTATCCATCATCCATTCTGGGATATTCCGATCACTCCATAACGCAATATGGGAGGCTGTAATCAATCTTGCTTATATTCTACAGTCTGCCTCCCATCGTAAGCCACGCCAGCATACCTCAGTTGACGATACAATTCCTTACAACCCTCTTTAGTCTCTCAGATCAATGGTTCTGCTGGGAAAGCCAGTCAAGAGAATGGAGTCCTCGACTCGGTCTACTAAATCCGACTTCACGTTGGCAGCTTGTGGCGACTTCATTGGCGACATTGTCACATTCAATGATGCTCGGGTAGAGAGAGTCTGGGAGCTAGTTCGCCGATGCGACTTTGGGTTCTTCAACATGGAGGGTAATATGTTTGACTTGTCCACTTTTAAGGGTTACCCGGGATCGGAGAATGGCAAGGAAAACGGCTATGGGGGCATAGGCGGTGGAGCGCAATACGACACCCGACAGGCCTCGTTGCTCGCAGCCGCAGGTTTTACGCTGGCTTCACAAGCGAATAACCATTCCTTCGACTGGCTCGAGGAGGGGCTATTTTCCACTCAACAGAATCTTGCAGCCGCAAATATTACATTTGCCGGGGCTGGAAAGTCACTCCAGGCTGCCCGTGAGGCTGCGTTTCGTACCAATGGCCACAATACTATCAGAATCGTGTGCGCAGCAAGCTCGCATCTTCCAGCTTCGGCAGCAGGACCAGGCAGCTCCAATATCAAACCTCGACCCGGACTAAGTATGCTTCGCGCTCAGCTCGTCACTCTCGTTACACCATTCGTCTTTTCCGCTATCAAGACTGTGGCACAAGCACAAGGTCAAAATATTGGAGATGACGAGAAGGACATAACCCTCTACACCGGCCAGTTTCTATATGCGTGGTCCAGATGGCGATTGTCACCTGATGGTCTTCCGGGCCTTGCGTGGGATATCAATTAATCAGATCGAAGAGAAATTGTGGAATCAATCCGAACGGCGGTAGCTAAGACATGAAATGTTATTTTCTCATTTCATGCGCATGAATCCAACTCTGGAGCCATGGACGCCCAAGTTCCAATGCCAGATGAAACAACAATCCCAGCTTCTTACATCCAAGAAATTAGCCACGACGCTATTGAGGCCGGCGCGGCTGCTGTCGTTGTTCATAGCCCACATCATTTGCGTGGGATCGAAATCTTTCGAGGCAAGCCTATCTTTTATGGTCTAGCTAGCTTAACTTGGAGCCTTGGCCTCAACTTCTGTGGGTTCCAGTTGCCTGGAGAATGGGACGATGGTGTTGTTGCTATCCTATCATTTATGGACTCTCGAGTCCGGTGCATTACGCTCTATCCAATCATCCATTGTCAATTAGATGAATCAAACACAGATGAGAGTGCACTGCCTAAAGCAGTGCCAACTACTCAGGCAACCCGGATTTTGCAGAAGCTTCAAAAGATGTCTGCGCAATTTGGAACCAACGTGCCCATTTTGGATGATATCGGATTTATTAATCTAGACTAGCTATAGAAATAGCCTTCTAAATTCCAAAATATTACAGAGAATACCACACCATGATTTCATGATTAAAAACCGCTTTTTAGGACGCACATATAGGGTAGGACAGATTGAATACACACTTTAATAGTGGTACAAGGGTAAGGTCAGGCGTATGGTGATTGTGAAAATTTGAAGATATATTGGCTCATATGAATATTCACGCCTTGCTATACTTGGTGGCGCAATAAACATCTCCCTCAGGAGCCGGTACGAGAAGGTTTCGAGGGAGTGAATTTTCGCTGCTTAGCTCCATGACCACGATCCTCCTCGTTTTAACTTATGAGGACTACACTAGATCTCGGTAATTAGTTTTTCCGAGGGACCAATTTTTCCAGCTCATGACCAGTTCAATTTAACCAGCCATCAGTCGCACCATTTATTAACCTCTTCAAACTCGGGTGTCAACGATGCCGGTAGCAAGACATACACCTGAGCATAAACGCCGTGTGCGTACTGGTTGTCTAGCATGCCGGAAACGTCGGAGAAAATGTAAGAACTTTGAATTGCTTCGAGAATAGTTGCATGTTATGGTCCTTAGTCGTGCGGCACCATGTTAACTCATCCCGAACAGGTGACGAAGGAAAACCTCGATGTCAAAGTTGTGAAAATCGAAATGTATTATGCAAATACCCTGATCCATCAACTCCATTTTCACCAAACTCCAGTGAAGATTATGTATCTAGGGGTCGAACGGTTAGATTTGCAAATATGATTGTAAGTTAGCGATTGCCCCTAAGCATGCAACAAGATGACGGCTGACCAAAGCTCAACTTCTACCAGAGCAACCCCTTCAAAGATAAAGCAGAGGATTCAGTTACACAAACGCCGCGTCCAAGGCATGATATTCTAGAACCAGCAAGTCTGGTCACTGATGGTGACAGCACTACATTCGATAGTCCACCATCACCCATTAATCCCAGTCATGACCCTGAAATATCTGCCGCATTCAAGGACTCAATTGATTCAAGGATATCTTGGGATCATTATTTTTCATCTAAACAAACAACGCTTGTGAAGCAGGAGACAGCAGCGCTACTTCACTTTCAATACAAGGTCATTCCATGGATAGATGTCGGCTTGGTCGACTCCATATTTAGCACCGAAATCATGATGCTTGGGCAGAGCAGTCAATGTGTTCTTTCAGCCATGGCTATAGCCGCGAGTAGTCATCTCGATCAGGTTGAGGGATCAACAAGGGCCCGAGAATGGATTTCAAGAGCGCAAGAACGATTGAGCAGTGATCTCGCATCTGAACAGCCATGGATCAACGATATTTGTTTATCACTGTCAAGCCTCATTCCATTTTTTGAGAAGCCCTCTTCCCAGTGGAGAAACCAGTCTCTTTCCCGTCTTCTCGAGCGGTATCAAACCAGCCCATTGGAGGCTGTGCGAGAACCACTGCAGTCACTTATACGATTTCATGCTAGAATCGGTAGGACTGACTATCATCATTATCAGTTAGAGGCGTTGATCACTTCTGACCTGGCTAACATTGGTCATTAGATCTCGCAACATCAATCCTGATGCATGAGCCACCTTCAGCGTGCTACCTGACGCTGCTTAATAATAGAAATCCAAATATAGGATTGAATAACACGGAGAAAGGGGTTTACGACGTTAGCCTTTCTCTTCTCGCCGATAGCCTTCTTCTTATTCACCGCCGAGAGTCGGTGACTGTCTCAATCTCGGGGGCTTTTCTTACAGCTCCCACGTCACCTCAACATTTCTCCACGAGGTGGGCATCATTGTGGACAGAGCTGGATCAATGGTACAGCAATCGACCACTAACAATGCAGTCTGTTTTGAGTATGGGCTCTGTAGAAACGGGGAAAATCGACACAGAGGGCACGTCTTGCTTCCCGCTGGAGATATACACCAGCGGAATTGCCCTGCAGGCAAACTCGATTTATCATATCGCATCGGTATTATTGCTTTCTCAAAAGCCACGCCTTCTAAATCTCCCTACTCAACAGCGATCGCACTCGTCGCGGAACTGGCACGCACAGAAACTGGCTGGCATCGCGTCCAGGAATGACTTTCCAGAGCAGTGGGACCCCATTCTCATCACTGGACTATTGTTCATCTGCAAAGATATGACCCATAAGTCTCAGCGTGCTGCACTTTTGGAGTGTTTTTCACGAATCAAGTTAAGGACAGGCCTCAACTTGGATGACGCGCTTCGTTCCATGCGGTCTATTTGGGACGAATCTGGGCCGACCAGCTGACACGATTACACCGAAATGGGGACCTGAAGACAGCAAAATTCCCATTTAGAAGCTTGGCAATTCCACTCAATGCAGTTAGTGAGCCAAGAAATTGCAATGCACCTGTTGTGGTTCCATTCTCGATACGCGTATTTCTGCTTCAAGACGTCATCGGACAATTGTTTTGCGTCACCACGACGTTGAAGCATGTAACCCAAATAGTTTAGTCCCTTCTTAACTACTATTCCAGCTTATAGACGGATGGGTGAATCAATAAAAACTCCACGGAAAACCCTGGTATATCCTCATGGCTGTGTTGGCCTCGGTACTTAATGTTGGCGGCTTCCTCATCGTTCAGGCAAAAGTGCTGTTGTTGGAGGTCGCCTGATGGCTTAGAGCAGCGATTATCACTAAGCCCTCAATTATCAAGGTCTCCTTTATAGTGATCCGGGTGTTTAATCACATCTGAGATGCGGCATCGCTGTCCCCCGTTTGTAGTAAAATCCTGAAGGACTGGTCTCTGTGGGAATTCGGATAATCTCGAGTAGGATTCAATATCACGTGAAGGCCCCGTGGTTTGTAATTGCCATTCGATAAAGTCAACGTAGTAATCTTTGCGTGCTTCCTGATAGGCATCTAGTTCGCGAAAATACGTGGCAAATTTATCAAGCTTGACGCATCCGCCGTGGTTGATCCATTCTTGGAACATGAGACCCCATGACCAAGGTAGGTTCCTGTGCCAGCGATTTGGACCGTGATCGAGATCGAATTGCCTTCTGGGTAGAGCGGTAAGGTCAAGCATCTCTTCAATGCAGCGAACATGGTAATACGTGGGATGCGAGTCATCAAGAAGGACCCGGTAGTCATCAATTATCATAGAACCAGTCCGCCGGCGATAACGACAGGACGATGAACTGCACCGAGCTTTGCGCATGTGCCTTGGTGGACTAGGTTGCAATACAAGCTTCAGCGCCGGATCATCACGCATTCTTTGCTGAAACTCTTGTCCATCCTCACGCAATCTCTCCGCCCGTGCAAGCCCCGATCGTCTCTCATCTTCAATCCCACTGTCTTGGATTAGAGCGAGATTGAACTAGGGAGAAGAACATTTTCCGTCTTACTGCTGAGCGGTCGCTCTTTCTCGGGATCGGTCAGGGATGGTGCGTTGAGGAGGCATTTGTTTTTCGCAGTCTTTTGCGGTGTGCGACTTTTGGCGAAAATAGCGGAGTGGCGTGATGAGAGATCCTTGTTGTGAGAGGAGACGAAATATCAACAACCCCCAAGGGCCGAGTTTGTCAGTTTTATATTTTCTAGGCCGCGTAAGCCGCGGAGGTGGGGCCTAGACTTATCTGTTGTAGCAATCGTTCTGTCATGTAACTGTGCTGTTGGATCGATCGATCAGCTAAAATAGCTCATCCCGATGAAATTTCCTATTCTAGTAATTTTGGGCCCTGTAGGGCCGACAATAGATTTGCTTTTTTCTTGGTTCGAAAGAGACCCGAGACTTGTGCTACTTCCTTTGATGTGTGAGAGAGAGAGAGAGAAATTGCATAAACAGATAGACTAGGTCGTTTAGACAAGTTAAATGGGTCATTGTTTTTATATATCCACTGGCTGACGCTCGTGAAGCGCAAATTACTAAAAACAGAAGATCTTGCATGGGGAAGCTTTTAGGCTCTTTTTTGCTTAATTTGACCTTGTAGGATGAACCCCGACAAGAAATGCAAGCCACCGGACATAAGGATGAAACCTCGGAAAACACAGTAACGACATGCAATTGAACACTGTTCATGCTCGGGTCATGATCGGAGAAAGATAGTAAGTAATAGATGACCAAGCTAACCTGGCCTCCCTCTCAATTGCTCAAAGCATATCCTGGGTTGCGCTGCGTCATTCTCCTCAAAGCCTTACCCAAACATTCATTGTCACAGCAATATATAAGCCAGAAAACTGTGAGTCTTGATGTACTGTCGACGCGAAGGGGAGGAAACGATTGAACGCTCGAGCACATTACCGGCGTCAATGCAAAATCTCTGTTTGGCAAACCTATCAAGGGTTCCATCCAAATAGTATACTATGTAAGATAGACTTAATATTTACCAGCCCCATGCCACACCCATCAAGCCTAGATCTTTTCATGGTGGCTCTCCTCAGAGTGGGACTTGGTCTCGGAGTCCACACCCAATCGCGTCAAGCCAACCTCTTCTTGGGCTTCTCTTAAAAGTTCCATATCCCTCTCTCCTGTGTGGCTCTTGAAAATCTTGTCCATCTCTTCGAGGGAAGCATTCTTAGTCTCGGGCAGGAAAAACCAGACCCACACAATACCCAAGCCCAGGAAAACGGCAAAGAAGAGATAAGTTCCCCAGGCCCAGGCGGAGAGCATGGGGGGGACGAAGAAGGCAATGGCAAAATTGTTGAGCCAGTTGCTTGAAGCTCCAATGGAAGCTCCCTTAGCACGAATCGACAGAGGGAAAATCTCAGAGACGAGGGTCCATGAAACGGGACCCCAAGTAGCACCAAACCCGGCAATGTACACCCAAATCAATGCTGTAGGTCTTGTTAGTATTGAGTCGAGAAATTGGACGTCGCCAAACACTTACCAACAGCAGCCCAGCCTGCAGCTTCGTGGGAGGGCCAATCGTGACGGAACTTGGCCACGATGGCAGCAACAATGACCATGCTAACTCCCATGACAACGGAGCCAATAAGGAGAAGTGGCTTACGTCCGACTCTATCAATAATCAACTATCAGGAATGTTAGTAAGTTAAACTGACCAGCTGAATATCTAGACTTACCATAGCTGGAATTGTGCTAATGAAGAAGACAACACCGGTAACACCAGTAGCGAGCAGAGCCACGGTTCCGCTGGTTAGACCTAGACTAATGAAGACGTTTGAGGCGTAGTAGATGACTATTGGATGTTAGAACGGTTTCAGAATTAGTGATAAGCCCAACTTACTGGCATCAATACCGCTCCACTGTTGCCAGAACATTACCAACCAAGCCGTAGCGACTCGCTTCAGGTTGTCCATGGATCTAAAGCAGTTCACATACTGAGCGGCCTGCTCCTTGATCATGCTCGTGTTTCCTTCAGCCAGGCTTGGGAAATCCCGAGCAAATGCCTTCTGCTCAAAGACAGCCTCGGCCTTGATTTCCAAAAACTCTGCCTGGACCCGCTGGTCCTCAATAGGAAGCTTCCTCATCCACGCTAGAGTGGTCTTGGCCTCTTCATCTCGTCCAACCTTCACGAGCCAGCGGGGCGAGTAAGGCATAAACCAAATGCCAATGGCGAGTGCCGCAGCGGGGATACCTTGGGCGATAGAAGGAAGACGCCAAGCGAGGTCCGTTTGTCCCTCGCCAGTACCGCCGATGTAGTTACTGCCGTAGCCGACCCAGAATGACAACATGATTCCGAGAATCGTAGCAAATTGGTAAAATGACACCAACAGACCTCGCATCTCAGGCGCGGAAAGTTCTGCATTGTACAGAGGACCGACACCACTGAAAAGACCGACTCCAACACCAGTGAAAAATCTGCCGGCATACAAAAGACCGCTCTTATCCTTGCTGGCGCCAACATACAGATAGCTGCCGAGAATCACCCAGCAGCACGCAATGAACATGGTTCGCTTTCTCGAGATCAATTCCCCGAGAACACCAGCGGAGAGAGAGCCAAGAATACCGCCGAGCTGGAGGATCGACGTGAGCCAACCAGTGGCGGAGGAGGAGTTGGTGATGGATGGGAAGTTTTCAATGAAGCGGTGCATGACCAGAGACTGGCCTAGGACACCCTGCTGATATCCATACTCGAAACCGCCCAAACTGCCTTCGTGTCAGTTTTGATGTGTTTGTTCTTGAAAATATGTTAACTTACGAGGCGAAAAAGGCAATGACAATAACTTTTGGGTTTGATTTGATGGACTGCCACAAGCTGAATCGCTCGGGGGTCGCCCTTTCAGAGTCGGCAACCATTTTGGCTTTGAGGATTGTGGCAACCCGCCGGTCTACTTCGTCTCAATTATTTTCGATCCGAGAACTACTCGCCACGAGGTGGTTGAGGCCCAATAGCTGCATCATAGCCAACAGGGCGTTCCATAGAGGTTATATATACGGACTAGACCTGGACGGCATCATATAGGAAAAGAAAATTCCCCCGAACACATGATGTTTTGGTGGGGAAAACCCGGGGCCCCAAAACAAAATTGGACCCAGAACCCGGGGATCAAAGTTATGAAGCCGTTAGCAATTTGGTCGCGAGAATGCCTCACTATTGTCAGCTACGGCCCTTGCGTGCCGGGGTCGTAGCCTACGATCCCCGCTTTGGGAATGGTCACGCACGAACCCTAAGCGATACGAGTTGTCCAAGCGGAGTTCCCCGACCGTCGGCCGTCTCTCATTGGCGAGAGAAAATTTCCAGATGAGATGATGATGGACTCCAGTCTCCAGAGTTGACCTTGACGCGGAAGTTCGTCATGGAGCGCGACCAGGCGCCGTTGAGAATGGAGCTTGATGAAAGAGCGGAATATTCCTATCTCCAAACGTAAGTGTTTATGAATTATCCTCACGTGATTTATCATCCGATTTCGGGAGCCCCCTGCTTCCGAGCCTACGTCTCTAGTTAACATGCATGTATGCCGTTGCTGGGCCCTCGTCTCGATGCTGCCATTGCTACCTCAAACACGACACAAATGGTTAATCTGTTTGGTTTCAGTAGTAATAATGAGATCTTGGATGCGGTTCTACCTTCTGAGTCGGATGGCTTATCATCCAATCCACGATTCATCGAGTTGCAAGAGCAGCTGAGATGTGTGCTCATCGCTGGTGCATCAAGTCGACCACCCAGCAAACAGGCGACCCCGGAGCCATCAAGCCCAAGAGAGAATCAAACTCCATCAACGACGTTTGAGCTTCCTGGCGTGTCGATACCAAAAATGAAGATGGTCACATATCTCCAGAACTGGGTTCTAGAATGCGCCCCGTACCTGGACAAATTCGATGAGGCTCGACATTTCGGCATCCAAGTCCCCCTGGTGGCACAACAATCTCCAGCACTATTTTACACCATGCTTGCATTTTCGGCCAGACAGATGGAGAGAAAAGCCAAGGACACGCAAAGCCAGGACAGTCTCGAATTATACCAGGAGAGCATCCATTTGCTCACGCCTGGATTGCAGGCCAGAGATCCCAATATGCTAGTGGCCGCCTGTATTCTCGCCGTCATGGAACTAATGTCCGGCAGTTCTCGAGACTGGAAGCGGCACATTGAAGGATGTGCAGCACTGTTTGAATTTTTCGAAGTCCATGGATTCTCTGGTGGTCTTGTCGGTGCAGTCTTTTGGTGCTATGCCCGCATGGAACTATGTGGCTCCATCATATCAGGCGGAGCCCAAAGCACCGTTCTGAAGCTTGATAAATGGGTCCCTCCTATCCCGCCTGGAGTCACATCAGAAGTGGAAGCGGAGAATTTTATCAGGGGCATTTTCTATCAGAAGGGCCAGAAGCGGGTGGACATGTACGGAAACTGGGCAGTCTATCTCTGCGCCAAGGTCTGTGACCTGATATATCGACGAACTAGATCTCAGGAACTAGAGTGTTCCGACCATCTTACCGAAACTGCATTTCTAAATGAGTGGAACCGGCTCTGGGGAGAGTTACAGTTTTGGGTCGAAACACGACCTCCAGCCATACGTCCTGTCAAGGCCCTTGAGCCTGCAGAAGATCGTTTATTCCCCACAATTCTATTTGGTCACTGGGCAGCCATTTCGGGAAATCAGCTGTACCATACATCATGCATCTTGATGCTTGAAATACGACCTTACCAAAAGTCGGTACCAGAGCGGTTAGGCTCCATCACATGGCATGCACAGCGGGTCTGTGGCATCTCATGGACGAATCCCCATCGCGGAAATCTAATCAATGCTATACAGCCGCTTTACATAGCGGGGAAACATCTCAGTCACTTTAGTGAACATCTAGTAGTGGCGAGACTATTGGCTTTGATCGAGCGTTCCACGGGATGGGGGGCGTTGTGGAGACTGGAGGACCTGGAGGCGGAATGGGGGTACGAACCGGGAGAGATTTTGAGACTGATTTAAAGTTTACCGTGCTACGACTTGAGGTATAGTTATGGTCTGATTTAGGAAGCATTATACCCTTTAATATGCGAAACAAATGCACAAGGCAGAGGAATTGATGAGAATTTAAACTCGATGCAACGCCAGTCTTTGTGTGATGAAGGGAAGTATATTAATGTTCATTTTGTACTTATATAATTCTCCAGCTCATCTTTCCAAGGAATCGATATTTGGGCACCCTTCCTAGCCACTGTTTTCGCAGCAGCCTTGTTGGCTCTGGCAATCGCATTTTCAACATCAAACTCGTTCTCGCCTGCATCGACAACAGCGAGCGCATAACAACCAATAAATGTATCCCCTGCCGCCGTGGTGTCCACAATCTCAGTCTTGACTGCTGGGATATGTGCGCTTTTGCCATCGCGAGTGGCAAAATAGACTCCTCTTCCACCGAGGGTAATAATGACGTTTTCGACACCCTTTTGGATGAACAAATCCCCAACCTTTTTAATCGCCGAGATGTCGTCGACATCCAAAGGAAGATCTCCAGCTAGCAGAGCAGCCTCGGTCTCGTTCACCACCAGATGAGCCAATCCGACGTAGGCTTCAGCAGGGAGAGCTTGGGCGGGTGCGGGGTTGAGAAGGACTGGAACCCCAGCTTGCTTTGCTGCGCGAAGAGCTTGCATTGCAGTTTCGAATGGAATCTCGAGCTGCATAATAAGCAAGTCAGGCTTTGGCCCCGGGAGGGTAGTGAAGTCTGTGGGCTTCAGGGAGTGGTTTGCCTCAGGCGAAAGAATAATTCGGTTTTGGCCAGTAGGCTCATCGACAACAATCAAGGCCATTCCAGTCTTATGATCCTTTCGAACTGCGATTCCCTGGACATCAACACCAAAAGAGGTGAGGCTTTCGCACAGCAGAGTGCCGTACGTGTCGGCACCCACAGCACCAATCATCGACACATGGGCTAATGCCGAAGACAAATCCGAAGATCGAGATAGCTTTCCACAGGCGACGGCCTGATTGGCGCCTTTTCCGCCAGGCGAAGTTTCGAAGTGGTTCGAGGTCAGGGTCTCTCCTGGAAGTGGGTGGTGAGGGACATAGGACACGAGGTCCATGTTCAAAGATCCCAAAACGGTGATTTGGGGCAACATGATGAATGATGGAAGTACTATTCGATAACGAACCTAGGAGACTATAGACGACACCTTGGCTAAGCTTCGTGTGAAATGATAATTTTTGCGAGTAAATGTAGTGTCGAAAAGTGTGGTTGGGCAGTCACGAAATCAAGAAATACTGGAGGCATAGGGTAGCTAGAGCTAGACATTCCAAGGACATCAAATCACCATAGTTCTAGTCCGACATTATCTCGTGGGTCCGCTTTTTTTCCACCGAGTCTCGATTTCATCTTGTTAGGGTCTTTATTTTCCCAGGCTGGTTTCTACCATTTCCGTTGGTCCTGCTGGTGGATGGGGCAAGATATTAGCCTGAACACTCGGCGAGGTCAACGTGTCGCCATGTTTCAAATGCCCCAGAGCCGCAAACCATGGGGTTCGAGTTTCTACTAAACCCGGGTTCCAGAGTGTCTCGGGTGGACCTTTTGCTTCTCCACTCTCGTTTGTCTATGAAATGCGTGGCGGCTTAAGCCTTTTTGGGAGGTCGTAGGCTACGATCCCTACAACCTCTCCCGAAGGTGACGAGCCGAAAATTTGTTAGACGGCATATGGTGACATTGAATCGTCAAAGCGAAAAACTAATACGTAAACGATGTCACTTTGAGTTTACACGGTCGCCCCATCGCATTCTCCCCGACCTATGATCGCGTGCTTCTTCAACGCACTGATTGCCATGATTGCGGGCGCAATCATCCGTGGTGGACCCACGACAATATAACAAATTTTGACTTAGGCAGCAGCATAACTGGCAGGTTACATCCGCTTGCTATTCTGCCATTGTTCAGTCTTTTCCAGTTCGTATATCGGGTAAATCCATTTTCAGATCGTGTCTGCATTGAAATGAGCGGAGCCCTGTCAATAGACCCTGACAATGATTGCCTGGACGCTTTAAAAAAAAAAGCCGCGATCGCATGCTATAGCCGTTTGTATCGGACAAATCGATAAATCCCATCTCCTAAACAATGAGATGGAAAGGAGACTCATCATCCAACGCTATTAAGGTCTTCAATCGCCTATACACGCATATCCAGCAAACTCCAGATCCATTCTCCACAACGACGATCCTCCCTTGCGAGGCATTCTGAACCTTGCCCGTTTCCTGAGCCTTCTCGGCTTTCGTACAAGCTGAGGAAGTCTGATTATGAAGAATAACAGATGCTGCAAGACGAGCTGCCCAGTTCTTATGGCATCGCACAATGCCGTTTTTAGGTGGTATATCCAAGATTTCTTCCCATGTGTCAATTGCGCAGAATTTGTCCATGACGGTTTGGGCCTTTTCAGGAGGGTGGTTGCATGGAGTCCGTTTTCGCAACATCGAGAGTGGGAGGCGTTGAAACGAATTCTGGTCTAACACTGACAGGATATCAACGTCTGCGACCCATTTTCCAGCATCGTGCACAGAGACCACTGATTCTACTAAATATACCTGGTGGTCAATGATGCCCGTTGCACCATAGTCCAAGGGGAACTCATGCGAGGTGAATGAGAGATGTAAGGCGGTGCCTCCGAAATTATCCTCGCGCAGTCCGTCAAATGGGGAGTAAGTGGCTGCCCGGTAGGAAGAGCTGAGCGGTCTTACAAGAGGCCCGACAGCAGGAGGAACTAGTAGACTGATTCCTGGGCGTCCGATATTACCAATTACCCGGGTAATCGCTGTATCCTTGACTTCATGGAAAGGATCGCTCAAACAGCGGGACGAGATGAACAAGGAATTCCCTGACGAAAGTGCCAGCACTTGCTCGAGGTTCTTGGCATCCAGGTTGACTTGTCCAGTCTCCATCATGGCAATGCAACTGAAGACCATTGATCGGGTTATGGAGTCTTCGTGGCCATTGCCGCTCCATTTGGCGTCAGATATACCCCTTTCAACAATACGGGACGAGATGGTTGCTCCCTCTAGCGGACGATAGATGGCTTCTAGGACCTCTAAATTTTCTAAAGACTTGAGGGTGCCCTTGAATAGCTCTCGTTCTTGTTTGAAGAGATCCAGAACTGGTTCGATAAATGGGTCCTGTTGGTATGGATCAAACCCATCTAGGTATTGCCAAAGCATTGCGCCGTTGACCACCCCTTGGTCGAGACATTGCGTAGCGTCTTCAATGTCCACCAATGCCTCCATGTTTCCTGACCGTAATCTTCGGACGGCCGCTTCGATCTCGTCAAATCTTTCAGCCGTAGAAGAAGTAAGCCATAGCCTAAAAGTCCCACTATCATCACCGAGGACTTTGGTGAAGTTCACCTTTGATGGATCGAACCACCCTGCCAACCTTGGCGGGAAGGCGAAACAGTCGTCGAATGGCGACTTGCTATTTGGGTTGAGCATATTGATTAAAAGAGGGCCTGGAATTCGATGTGCTGACAAGGGGTATATGACCTGCGAGTTTAACTCATCTATGATTGCTTCAGAGCTCTTGTGAGACCAAAGCTTAAAGCCGGAATACGGCTGATCTTGCGCATGAGCTGGGAATGTTCCTGTCCACAGATTCTCTCCTACTTCTTCAGGATCAAGATGATTCGCAGGCCCTTTACCCTTTTTAGATGCATATTTATGTTCTGGCTGCGACCCCTCGGCGACAGCAGGTTCTGGGTCTTTCCTTTCAAGATCAGGCACATCTTTCAAAGGAGGTGCGCTTTCAGGCTCGTAGCCGCTTCCTCGGCGAGAAACAGTCATGTAGACGTGGCCCTCGTACTTTGCGGTTGTGTATGTGCTACCGAGAACCTTAGAGACTTGTGTAATGAGACCTTGGTCCCATTTCAGTTTTGCGACTCGCGAGATCTGGCGCAAATATTCCATCCCGCAATCTGCTGTCCGCTCTTTCGAAAGTGATTGAATGACGTGAGGACATCGAAGCCCAAACCAGGGAATGCAGGACGTGAGGTCTGTTGTCCCGAAGAGAAACTTACGCCCCCTGCGATGTCCAAAATCTATCAGATGAAAATTTTCTTGCCTCGCTGTTTTCCTTGACTCAAGAAACTGGGTTGCGGCTCTAGCCAGGATTTCCACCCATGTTGTGCCTCGCATAGTGGGCGTTTTGCCAATGCACCTCCATAGAGATGAGAACCACTGAGCTCCTGGTGTGGGATCCCCGCGTGGGATACCCCAGGCACCGAGAAGACTTCCCAGAGCAACCATGTGGATTTGGTCAATGGTCAGTCGATCCTCAATCTCTCCGATGGCATCAACAGGCTTTCCGTAGAAACGATAATGCGACAGCGGTAGAGACCAGTATATGCCTTGTTTCTTTTCTTGCTCAGTGGTGCCGGAGTTTGTGATGCCTACTGTCAGAAGACCCCCAGGCTGTGTGAGGGCATCCCGAAAGTCGACATCTTTCGTCTCGGTGCCAAGAACGAGAAGGTTTGGATATAAATGCCACGCCGATATCGCAAGAAGAACGCCACCATCCATGACGCTCTGTGGCTCGCCAGTGAACAGACGCTCGAGGCCGCTCATGGCTTGGGTCCAGGCACGGATGACATTGGAATAAAGTGAAGATCCTGCTGCTACTGGAAGACTGATGTTTTTGATGATGAGATTCAGTTGAATATGCCTTTTTTGCATGGCAGAGTCAGCCGTTTGAAGCCACGATCTTGCACTAGCATCCCATTGGCGCAGTTCCTCGCGTTGAATCTGCTGACGTGCCGCATTGATGGCGGGGATTTGAGATGCGGAGAACATTGGGCCACAGGCGGTGGTCTCGATCTCGCGCTGTCGCTCCGTGATCAGCTCGGCCCAGATCGAAGCCGCTTTGGCTGGATCACTAAACGATCTTGCAATCAAGCAGGCCAGAAGATGGACTGCGAGGGACGCATTTCCCGACGTCGCGGCGGCCCAGATGGACGTGGCGTCAGCACCGACAAATGCCGCAAACGGGCCATGTTGGTCGACCTTGCCAGATGGGTTCAAACCAGGCGTTTGAATGATTTCCGTAGCTCTTTTCCCATACGCGGCAACTAATCTCGGCGTGGCGGGAACGAGAGCTTCGAACAGCGCGCCCAATTTACGGGCCGTTCGATGCGTGGCTCCATGCTCGGCACTCTCGCGACGGCGATGATCCAGAGCGCCGCCAAGGCCTGAGTACTCTGCAGGAGGCTGGACCGTGACAAGAGAAAAATCAAAGTTGAGGTTGGCGAGAGCAAATGTGTTCTCGTTGACGCCTGAGATGATGGAGCTCGAGATTTTGCTCAAAGAAGCCATGCTTGTGCTTGCTTTGGGGTTGAAACATGGTTCGTAAGAGAGCCTTAGAGCCGGCTCGATCATAAATTGGCAAAAATACGGCGACCCTTTAGGCAACTAGCTGATATTTGCGTTACATGCGACTAAGCCGCCCAAGCAGGCTGTGCGCGTTTACTAAGCTACCCATTGTGCGTAGGACTTGTCCAAAGATCCACTCCTCTGGCGGGCAACAGTTTACGCTGCAGTGGTGAAACAAATCATGAATATTTCTGCAGCGAACTGGTGGTTATATGGTGGACGAAACTAGCCACTAGTGCACGATCCAGCATTAGTAGTTGTGTCTTGGGAGGCATATAGGCCTAGGAGTCTCCCGAACCCATCGTCGGCAAACAGGAAAGTGTGCACCCTCTATAAGCTATAAATTAAAGATCTAAACGCTTATTTGCGGAAGAACTTCCTTTAGAGAAGCAGGTGATATCTCGACATAGATGCGTTGACTCTGATGGACACTGCAAACTGGCTCATAGGAAATAAGTACACAACCCCACAGAGAATGGCTGGCAGGGAGATTCTTCCACGTGATTTGTATCCTTGCATAGGTATTCCTGACCATGTAACCCTGGTATTTCTCTCAAAGATCCCTTCCAGTTTGGTGTAGCTGGACTGAAATCCGAACATTTCAAAGGGGAATGTTCCACTCCTGCTTTCTTCGCCTGAGGCGTTTACCCAAACATATGCACTGCACCTCAAAGTCCAACCTGAATCAAAAGAGCATTTGCGTTACTCGAGGACAATACAACAACCTTTGTCTCCCAAAATCCGCAGTTCAAATGAGGTTTGTCATAGAGTGAAAATCGGGATTTAATATGGCAGACACGGTGTCGTTCGATAGCCCCGTAAGTGGTGAATGACGATTTGTTACCTGACAGAGGCTGGTTTGTGCCAACTAGCCCTATTGGTATCCACAAATGATTCTCTTTGGTGATTCTATTTTCAAAATTTATGCCCATGCCCAACCTCTTGTTCTATCCCTAAGCCGATGCAAAATACCTAAGACAGTGAGATGTTGTTAATAGAAGTTTATGATAGGTTTTATTAATGAGAGGAGGACGTAAATGTCGGATAAGCTAGCGGCCATAACAGTACCGAGGCCTTAAAAGTGTTGCCACGCGTCATCCCAGATCCAAGTTTTGCCCGGTTCAAGATCATGGTATGTAGTGAGCGATAAAAGAGACACGGTGATGAGTAGTATCAAGCTTCTAGATCATGTTTTTCGGAGCTAACGATGCTTGTTTTCTACCGCCTAAAGACGACCCCATGCCACATATACCTGCTGAAACGTCCAAGCAGAACCTCATCGACATGGTGACACACCCGCACTACAGGCGCATTGGCCGTACATTGTTATTGTAACACCAACTCCAATCTAGGAGCGACGGGTAGAAAAGTTATCAAAAGAGTCAGGGTTATGCGGGCCTGAATTACACGAATATCTACACTAAAGTATCTGTAGATGCCGCGCGAGAGGAAGCTAGCAAGCTAGATACAGCCTGCGTGGATCTGTTTCAGTTATTCAAGGCCAAAGCTGGCTGGAAGTTGGGAGAGCAGTTTCCCGGGTGTTTTGATTAGCTCGAGAATGAAATTCTCTCAGGATTTCTCAGGGACGTAAGAAAGTCACTATTCGCAAGGCCCGAAAATAGTAAGCGTTGCGCAGGTCTTCACCTTACCCCATATGCATATCGCCTGTTCGTCGAAGAACTGATGAGGGTCATTATTGAAAAAAAAAATGGCCCAAGTAGGAGCCCGAGGGACATAAATACGCATTGCATGATTGGAACGACAAAAATGCTTGGAATTAACTAAAGATTAATTTTAGTGTGGGCTTCAGACACTATCGTGTTGGCTGATACCCAAGCCGCATTCTTGCCGCTCTTTTCATTGACTTGCACTGAGCATTGATAGGCGAGGCTGTTAGAGCATCATCTGCATTAGATCCAATGAAGACGTAACAATAGACTTCCGCGTTTGAATCGAAGAGATATCTAAGGCTCCACCTAGTACACGTGGGATGCTCGCTTTAGACCGTGCCCTGTGTTTTTGGCTTGCTCTTGACGCTGTTCCATTCGATAAATAGTGCAGGGATAAAACCAATGGCGGCGATGATTGCGGCCGTGAGAAATGCTTGACAGAGTGCATCATTATATGCCCGCTTGACCCCATCAAGAGACTGCGCTGGAACGATCGACTGTATGTTAGTTGCGCCGGCAGCTAGAACGGTTGCTGTGTCCACACCAGGAGCGAATTTTGACGTGTATTCGACTAGCTTGTTGACAAAAACATTTTGCGTGATGCTGTTAAAGATCGCGCCAGCCAATGTCTGGATGAAGATCATGAGTGCCGTTCCTGTTGGAACATCACCGATGTCCAAGACAGTCTGGACTGCAACAAAGGGCTGCTGAACACTGATTCCAATGCCAATTCCTATAATAATCTGGTATCCTATCCATGTTTGCGCATTGCTGCCAGTTTCAAAGGTCGTAGCGATGCCGCAACCAACAGAACTGATTACTACACCACCTATCATGAATGGTGTATAGTAACCGAGTGCAGTCACAAGACCACCTGAGAAGAGGGCGGCGAATGTAGCCGAGAGAATTAGAGGCAGAATCATGATGCCAGACTTGATAGCCGATGCGTCTTTGACAGCCTGGAACCAGATGGGAAGATAGTACATGACAGAAAACAAGGCGGCACCTGCACAAAAGATATAGGCAGCACAGCTCCAGATAGTTCGCTTTTTCAATATTCGAGGCGGTATAGTGGCAAAATCTTGCTGTCGGTATTGAATAAGCACCCATATTAACATCAAGACGCCAAAGAGGGTGAATAGGGCTATGATCCGGGCATTGCCCCACGCCTATCACGACAGTTAGTCAAACTCGCTCGTATCGACAGCTACGAAGCTGTGCGAAGATTCTCATAACAAACATAGGTTGTTCCTCCCCATTGCAAGGCGAGAAGAAGGCAGATGATACTGGGAATAAAGACAATGACACCAAAGGGGTCAAAATGACGGATCCGCTGCAGAAAGGGCTCGTCTGTTCTGGATACGTCGGTGCGTTTGGGGTCAGAAAATAGAAAGATGACAACCAAGACAGTAATGGCACCGAAAGGCAGATTGATGTAGAAACACCAACGCCAGCTCACACTGTCGGTGAAGACGCCGCCAAGGAGTGGTCCTGCGATGCCTGCAATGGCATTTACACTGCCCAATACACCCATATATAATGGTAGGTTTTCGAGTGGGATCGAGTGGCCTAGGATGATCATAGCTCCGGAAAAAAACACCAGCACAGCCACATCCCGCGATGGCGCGACCGATGATGAGCATTGTAGAGGACTGGGCTGCGCCGCATAGGACACTGCCAACTTCGAAGACGAAAATGGCAGCAAGGAAAACTCGCTTGATGGAGAAGAAGATGTACAGCTTCCCATACATGAGCTGAAGCGAGGCTGTAGCTAGTAGATAGGCTGGAGATAAGTGATGAAATGTTAGCAAAGAGGACGAGGCTAATAAGAAACTACCAGGAGACACCCACAACTGCCATACCAGCCCACATCGCCAATGCTTTGGAAACGGTCGGTAATTTTTGGGATAGCAGTCGTCATGATGAAGTTGTCGAGCGAGGTTAAGAAGACTGCCAAGCAGAGCGCAAGCAGGATAAGGCCAAGATTCAGGCCGTGGGGATAATCAATCGAGTTCGATGTTGGCTCTGTGATCTGCAATCTCGCGACATCCATCGCTGGTTTCTCCGTAGTCGGCGGAGGTTGAGTTGGCTGGTCCTTTTTGTGATTTTCTTCTGAAGTGTCGTTGTCATCCGTGACCAAGTTCTTGACAGTGCCTCTATTGCTCTGCTCAGAAATCCCTGAGCCTTCGGGTACGTGCCCAGGTCCGTCCTTGACCGGCGGGCACTGATAGGGCATGGTTTCGGTGCTTGACGAGTCCATGATGAATTATAGGTCTTAATGAAACAAGAATGTAATTGATAGAAAACTTGATTATAATGCTGAAGAATGTGAATGACAGATATCGAAGGAATTGCACGTGGGGGATGCCGGAGTGAAATAAGAGGAGCAGCCGAATGGGCTGACTGATAAATATCACTACTCAACGCAAGAGGAATAGGCGGCAGTGTATTATGCCGAGATCCCCTTAAACCTTTCGAAGATGCAATTCTACCGGGGCTTGATTACACAGTCCAGCGCGGCTGAGCAAGGCCGTGAAACGCCCATCATCATCAATTGCTGGTCCCGGTTGGTAGGCTCGAGTAATAAGATCATGACAAGGCAATGAGAAATGATTCATGTGCATTATCGTGCACATGGAAATCGAATGTGCTCTAATTTGATTTGCTGACATCCCTAGTTCTCTTCTTCCTTGTGATACCAAGGATGCGGACACACGGGGTTTGAGGGATCCCGTCCCCGGATGCGGGTCCGAGGTGGCCGTCTTACACTTGTACGAACCGAATTATTCGCCTCGATTGCTGAACAGCTATCAGCTTTTGAACATGTGAAAAAACCTGAAAAAGAACAAGTCATGCTCCATTTTAAAGTTTAAATTTTTTGCACGCGCGTACACGAGTTGCCAAGAGAGGTTCGGTTGACGAGGGGAGACGGGAATTGATGAGAGCGTTGGTACAAGGGAGCTTCAATTTCCCACAATACATCATGAGCAACCTGTTTCTAAAGATGACAGTGACTTATCTTGACATAAAACTTGCAAGTTAAGTGACATTGAACCAGTTATTGACTCGGTAGCTCTCCAGCGCTCCTTCAAACAGACCCGTCGCAGCGCGTGAAATCCCAACCAAGAACATCAATAACTTTTCATGTCGAATCTCGGTTGACCTTCATACACCGGTATCAAACAGCAAATTAAGCCGATATTCTCCCATGAATAACCCGAAGTAACGTTTCAAGAATTCACAGTAACTCTACAGTGTATCAGGAACCGGGGCTGTGGCCAGCCACAAATCCTCTTGAAACGAGGCATCGACGGGTATGAACAGGCAGCGGCACAGTCAGTTGAGTGGCGTTTTCTTCAAAATGAGCCGTCAGTTTAGAAAGTACACGATTAATAAACATCCAGCGCATCTGCCGTTACATGTGCTCGACGATGCTGACCCCCGACTCTTCTCCCGAGCATTTCCCGCTCGTGTCACGATGACGACCTGAAGCAGGACGCCACAGAAGCTCACAAGCAGGTGGCGCTGTGGCCGTGGGAAGAAGCATCCAAACAGCACCAGGAAGTGACATGGATGGTGAGTGGGAAACGACAGGGATTGTGTTGTTGTTGTAGCCTCTGATTGCCCTGCGCGGACTCTTCTGCGGGGCTGCGGGTTTACGGAGTCCGTCCATGCCCGTTCATGTCCGCAAGACATTCGGAGTCAGCAGTGTATCGGGAGATTGATTCGAGAAAAGCATACGCATACATCTATCGGCCGAGCAGAACCCGTCCGCTTCCCGCAGCCAGGCCATCTCACCGAGATGCTCAGCCAGAGCCGGCGCGTGCTTTCCTGCACACGCTGTCAGCAACGAAAGATCAAATGTGACCGGACGTTTCCATGTCTCGGGTGTCAAAAGGTGCGCCTTTCATTGTCATGACTCGCCATGTTGCACTCGCTGATATTTCCCAGGCTGGCATCCAGTGCGCACCGGCGGCGCCTGCTCCTCGCCGGGCTGTGAGATCACGCCCCGCAGATGAATTGAAGGAGCGTGTTGAGCTTTGTGAACGATACCTGCGAGACTTTGCAAGTGGCAAATACAAGACCGACGGCCAGCCGCTAACGCCAGAGGTAAACCAAGTAGCAGAGTCTCTATCTGAATGGACGCCATTTCACAGCCCCGATGGTAAGCTAGTGCAAGTTGGCGATGGCTCGGCTGTGTTTATGGACAACTTCTGCTTACGGGCTGTACACGAAGAGGTGAGCTTCTTCGGACTTTTCTGTCGGGTGTTTCGTTCCGTATCTTGATCTAAGCCCCTTCAGTTGCAAACTATCCGAAACCTTATAGACGTCGAAGACCTGAGTCCAGGCGGCTCCACAGACATTGGTTCTACCGCAGCTGATTCCGACTGGCTTCTTGGCGGAGGCGATGTTTTGTGTCTCCCATCGACTGATCATCTCTGGCCCGATCACCACCATGTATTTCGTCTCTGGCAGGTCTTTCTCGACAGAGTCCATCCCTTTACTAAGATCATCCACGCCCCAAGCCTTCAGCCACACCTGGTGGACGCGAGTGCAAGCCAGCAAAAGTTACCCTTAAATATGCAAGCCTTGCTCTTCTCCATTTTTGTCATGGCTGTTGTGGCACTGTCGGATGAAGAGTGCCTGGACTTTCTTGGTATTCCCAGAGATGATGCCCTCCGACAGTTCTCGGCCGGAACGCAGGGCACAATGCGAAGGCTTGACTGGCTGAGAACCAACGACTTGGTTGTTACGCAAGCCCTTGTACTCTATGTCGTAATTCCACCCTCCCTGTTCTTTCTTACAAATTTGATGTCTAACCTTCTTTCAAGTTTTCTCTACAGGGTCGCTATGATCGACATGCGGCCTGGAGTCTCAACGGAGTCGTCATTCGCATTGCTCAGAAGATGGGCTTACATCATGATGGCGAAGCATTGGGTCTCCCTCCATTCGAGTCGGAAATGAGGCGCAGGCTATGGTGGCAGATTGTCGTTGTCGATGCTAAATACGCCACCTACTCGGGCCTCGGACATTCCCTGCTCCCTCGACCATCGAGCACGAGCGAGCCGAGGAACCTCAACGATGCAGACATGTTTCCAAATGCAACAACACCGTTTTGTGATCGGGACGGGCCTACAGAAATGGTCTTGTGCCATGTCATGTACAAGCTTGCCAAATTTCTGATGCAAACGCCAGGACTTGAGCCGACAAGTATGATGAACAACTTGAAGAGCCCGACTACGAATGATCTGCCTTCTTCCATGAGCAAGCATATCAACTACTACAAGGCCCGTTTTCACGAGCTTGAGCGAGAGATGGTTGCCTTTCAAGAAAGCCGTTGCAATCCCATCGAAGGGCGGGCGCACCAAATGGCCAATATCATGATAGAAAGCATTGTCGCTCATATGAGAACCTTTTTCATCTTATCACAGCCCTCTACAAATTCAGGACTCCAGCTAGATGAGCAGAATCTCTTTCGCGTTGCAGTAGCTGAACTAGAGCTGAATACCAAAATATCGCTGGCTTCCGAAGCAAACGGCTTTGCATGGTTCACCCAATTCAACTTTCCTTTCGAGATATTGATATACGTTGTCAGGAGATTGGACCGGCAGTCGGAAAGAGATATTGTTGAGCGTGCGTGGAACCAAGTCGAGACGATCTATAGTCTTCGATCGGAGCTATTCGATTTGACGACAGATGTAAATACATCTTTGGCGAAATTGGTTTTAGACGCGTGGCAGAAGCGTGCCAGGGTGTATGGGGATCGAATCGACCATGTGGAATCCGCTCCGAGTTACATTGCAAGACTTCAGAAATGCTCCAATTTTCCAGAGACCACCGTGGCCGCAGGAAATTCTAGTCCGTCTGCAGAAGCCCCGGAGAGCGCATCTCAATACCCAACCTCTGCCCACGATCAAGGTACGACCGAATCACTAATGAATGATTTCGAATGCTCCGTAGACAACGGCACTGGAGATTTCGAGGAGCTGGCGTACACCTTGGGCTTTGGAACGATGCCGTTTACACGTTGGTAGGCTGATGCAAACGGCTTTCTCAAAGTCGCAATTCGAATTTCGTGTGTACACGACCCTCATTTGTGGTGTTTAGATACTCAAAATATTGTGGTTGTTGGCTCGCAAATGCTGCCAGATCCGTACAGTAAATGTGTGTGAGTGTCAACATTGGGCCAAGCGGCGATTTTAAAAAGACTAGTGGATGATCACGCCGAACAAAAGACCCAAGCACAGATCATCAACGTGCTGAACTAAACACGTCCAACCGTCACACTAGTCATCACTAGTACCTGGGCACAGACGAGATCGAGCATTTGGTTACAGTTGGCTGTTTCTAAAGTAGGTAGGGGTTCAGCTAGTCATTTTCAATTTAAATTCCCTCTTGATGATGTGCCGACTTGGTGCAGATATATCGGAGGCGTCCAAGTCGAACGAGGGTGCAGACTTAGATCGAGTTGTAAGGAGCGAAATACTAATATGAACTTTGACCATGGGGTGTCTTTGAAGAGATCAGTTATTTCTAGTCGCGGACTCGTTCACTATCAAGCCTATGAAGTGAATTCCAATGTGTCTCTATGATTAACTTCCAAAACTTATCACACAGACAGGATGACTTAACAACGACGTTTAATGGCACCAACCCCTGTTAGAATTCAAAACGGCGGCTTCCCCATCTACTGGTAAGGCTGAAAAGCTGATTGAGCGCAGCCCGATGCATTGATGGCGCCACTATTCATGTTCGTAGATTAGTGGATGGCTTATGCACGCTCGGACGACACTGACTACTCGCGCATCCCCTATAAGAAACGCTACGCCCCTGCATCGATCGGCTTATAATGGGAGGACACAAAGTTATTTCCGGTTCCCCTCCAGAAGATGACCCTTAGCGGGCTCTTCATCTATGTCTTTTGGGCATGGATACTAAGCCATTCAATACTTGTCGCTGGCGAGAATGTGACATCTCCAATAGAGGCTCTTGGATCAGCGCCAAGTTGTTCAGTAAGAATCCCCCTTCCGTAAAATCCGTTGCCTCTATTTGCTAATCAGTTGAAGCTTCCATGCCTAATAAAAGGCATTACGAACTCAGGATGTGATTTCGGAGCATTAGGGCCCTGCCTGTGTACTAATGTCACTTTGCAAGGAAGCTTGTCGGCCTGCATTCAATCTGCATGCGTATTCAAGGATCAGATCGGTAAACAGCGGCTCTAATTCACGGCTATTCCTTTGGTTGCTGATACTTATGCAGCCGTTGGGAGAATGTCTAAGAAGCTTTGTGATGGCTATCCGATTGAATCACGGAGTTCTGAAATGATTTTGACTGCCGTGGTTTGCATGTCCATTACATTTCCTATTGTCATCTTGCGATGTGTTGCACGTGTGTGGATTGCAAAAGAGCTTTGGTGGGATGATTGGACTTCGATAGTGGCTACAGTATGTTCCAACCCTTTTTGCATCCACATGTGGTAAGATATTGACACGTGGAATTGCAGATCATACTGGGAGCTACTTTGGCATCTGAAATTATTAGTGTGTTATTCTCGCCACAGATCACCCGACTTGCTTCCTAACACTCACTATAAAGTGGCGCAATTAGGTTTCGGGCAGCATTATTGGAATATAGAGCCAGGTCATGGAAAGAGAATCCTTCAGGTAAGCCCCTCTGCAGCTATGATCAGATCACTACTCACTAAATTATGTTATCAGATCTACTATTCCGCCGAGATATCATATGTGCTCGTTCAAGTGACCACGAAAGTGTCTCTCCTGGCGCTCTTCTATCGAGTATTTGTTTCGCGAAAATTCCGGACGTTTACTTTGGCAACGATTGGCGTGGTAATTCTCCACGGTACCATATTTATGGGACTGGTTATATGGCAGTGTACCCCCATTGCCGCTATTTGGAACAAGAATTTGAATGGAAAGTGCCTCAACTTTCCTATTATCCTCTACATTGGGGCTGTTTGCAACATTGCTGGAGATATTGCCATTCTTTTGATTCCGATTCCAGAACTCTTAAAACTCCAAGTTCGAATTACTCGGAAGCTGGATCTTCTACTAATGTTTGCTTTGGGGTCGTTGTGAGTGTTAAAACTCTTAGCAAGACCCTAGATGGGCGACAGCTGACGCGTTTATTCAGTGCCTGCATCACGTCTATTATCCGACTAAGGTATTTAGTTGGGTCTGCGAATTCACCTGATGCCACGTGTGAGTACATTTGGTCGTCTTCTTCATAAATATCACAGCTTAATATGTATAGGGGTTGGTGTGAAACTTGGGATGTGGTCAATGATAGAGATGGCCTCTGCCGTTATTTGCAGTTGCCTCCCGGCACTTCGGACACTGCTCCAAAAATTTCCATCGCGAAACAAAATGAGCCCATGGTTTTTCTCCCATGTAGCGCCGATAGGTTTGATAGCTGATAAGAAGCACATGGAAGCACGAACAGAGAGTACGCAGTCTATCCAGCTCCACGAAACCTCGTCCGAGACGAGTCGGAGCATAGACGTAGAAGAGGATGCGAGGACAGGTTCTCTACAAAGCAACACGAGCAATATTGTTAATAATTGATTGAATACACCCCAAGTCTATTAAGTAGTTGATATTAAATAGACGACACTTTCACGTAACGCAGTCATCATTCGTAGTAGACGCATTTTTGAACTTTCTTGTCGCCAATTAGTCGTAGGGAAAAGGGAAAAGGGGAGAAAGAGAGAACAAATAGTAGGCAATTAGCAATAAGTCCAGATACTGTAATTCAATTAATTTCACTATACTCCTCAACCGGTGTGTCTGGACACAAGGTAACATCAGTACTAGGTGAGCTAGCATAAACGATACACTATCGAGCTGCTGAGCAAAACGAATGACCCACTCAACCTATTACCGAGGAAATTCGAACAAGCTGAGGTCGAACGATCAACTTTACCCTAAGCCCACTTTAAATATGATTGAATCCTTCTAATGCCGTGAAATCTAATCGTGAGAATATAAAAAATACAAAAACCTTTGATCGTCGGTAGTAATGTCTAAGTCATATCACACGCCCTTAGCCTGACAGCTGTCTAGGCCCGATTTAGTGCGCGAGAGCGACTCGACTTTCGAACCCCACATATGATGAATAATGCTCGGTAAGGAAACTTCAGAGAGGAAAGGCGCGGTTGACATTGATCGTCATGCAAGTTTCGTATCCAACTGCAGTTGGTGTATTTAAGCAAAGCCATTCATTTCATCTCTTTTCCATTTCATTTTGTTGCTCACCCCATACACCATTTATCTGACAACGTCTCCGCAGTCATGTCTATTCCGTCAAGCAACGTCGAACCTGACTGGACGCCGAAAGTTATCATCTTTGACCTCCTCACTGGGCTCATAGACTCCTGGACTCTCTGGGATGCCTCCACACCCTCATCTTCCTCGGCTGAGGGCAGGCGATGGCGCGAAAGGTACTTGAAGATTACTTTTAGTGCGGGAGCATATGCTCCGTACGAAGATTTTGTCAGAGAAGCTGCGCGCGATGTTGGGCTCCCCCCTTCATCGCCAGAAGCACTTCTGACAAACTGGACGAGTTTACAAGCGTGGTCCGAGACCGCACAGGTGCTGCCAATGCTGCGAAAACGAGGATATAAGCTTGGTGTAGTGACTAATTGCTCGAAGCATTTGGGACACCTCGCTGCAGGTCGAGTCGAGGAGTACGTCACTGAGATGAGTTCAGAAGAATTTGCCTTCGATACCGTCGTTACCGCTGAAGATTCTGGGTTTTACAAGCCCGTCAAAGCGGCGTACCAGGCTATATTAACTGCCATGGATGTCGACCCGTCGGAGGCACTATTCGTCGCCGGTAGTGCGGGGGATGTTCAGGGCGCGACCAATTCTGGCATGAGAGTTGTGTGGCATAACAAGATCGGGTTGGCTAAAGTCGGGGAGGCATCATTTTTGAAGGAGGGCAAAACTTTGGGTGGTGCTTTGGGGGGGTTCTTGTAAATGCATGTTTGCGCTCATGAGTTGAGTGGCCGGGCAGCTTTTTAACTGCGAAGTACTCAAGAAATATTGAGGGGCAAATTTTGCATGCTTTTCGGGTTAAGAAAGTGATTAGCAGGGCCCTTTCGCAGACGATGAGAGTACATTGCCAGAATAATAAGCTCAGAGGTTCATGGTAGGTCAGAGGGTCGGATTATGAGGCAACCACTTTTCCGGCTTCTCAAGTTGGCGAGGTTTGACTGGCCGAGGTATAATCAATATGATTTAATTGATCATGTGGCCTCATATTGAACATAGATTGACTTATGGCAATCCTCCCATCGTTACAGCCTTTCGTTGTTGGACGGAAGGCAAGTTGGAAGATTGAGAAAACTAGAACATGATAGACTACTTTCCCATTTTCAGAACACAGCGTTCAGCATTTCTCCTGTAATTTTTCTTCTTGTTTATTTTTTTTATTCCTTTTTCGTGATGTTGTCGTTTGAATTTGTTTCTTAGTTCTACGCTATCACCAGTGACGAATTCGCTTGGATGAGATATGCACAGATTAGACTGTTAAAAAAATATGTACACGATTTCCTAATATTCTTCTTGTTGCACGTTTTCTTCCAACTGGTGGTGACACTGTATCGAATTGTGGCTGATTCGCGAACAACTTGTGCCGATAGACATCCGCCAACCTATCGTCACATTTCGTCCCTGCTTGATATTGACTATAATGCCAGAGCCCTCGAGTTCCTTTCGCTCCTCAAGCTCACATCAATGGTATTTCTCCTTTATTTAACCGTTTGCTGAATGTCAATCAACTTAGTGCTATAGCGAAAGCCATTATTTTTGCACAAAGTCAATGCACTACAACTATTTACCAATCCCACGCTCCAGAGCGTCCGTGAACTTCAAAACAGGTACATATCCAGTCAAGCAGCCTAGAATAACTGTTGATCCTCTAATAATGCACGTTTCAGTCCTAAATGCAGGTGGTAACCAAAGAAAGTTTTCTGCATTCCATGTAATCCATTGATGATTCGAGGCTATACCATATCCCATTATCTCCACGGGGCTCTGGAATTCATATGGTGAAGTTGATGACTCTGGCTCTGGAGGAATAATAATCTCACCTAGCTGGGTGAAGAGGCGGGAGCCATCAGAACTAAATGCAGCCTTGCGGATGCGCCAAGTAGGAATGGAAACAGACATCCATCTGTCAGTAGTGAAATCCCAGAATCCGAGAGATTGTGGTTCAGACACTACCAGAACACGACCGTCTGGTGAGAATATGCCCACGAGTTCGGCTATGGGAAATTTTTTATTCACCATTGGTGATGACTTCTCCACTGTTCCTTGTTGAAAGTTCCATAACCTGATCCCTTGTGAAGTTCCGATTGCCAGTAAACTGTCTGTTGGCGATAATGCGACTGCATGATGTGGTGATTCCTGTTCAAGCGTATGCATCTTGGCCCATGATATCAGATTCCAAATCTGAGTCTCTTCGGCAGTCACTACTACAAGCATCGTACCACAAGGCGAGAATTTGATATTCCTGATGTGCGTCCCACATTGGAGGCTCCGGACTTTCTTACCGGATTGAGCATCCCAAACAACGACTTGGCCATGATTCCCCGTTGATACCATCATGTTAATATCAACCGGGGGAAAAAGCACTTGGGAAGTAGCTCCACCATCATGCGTGAGCATGTGTATATGCTTCCCACTCTGGATATCCCAAACCCCAATATAGCTATCAAGTGCAACTGAGGCGACCTTGCTTTCGTCAGAAGAAAGCGCAAGGCATATTATTCTATACGCATGTCTCGTAGAAGCCCACGCGGTGCCAGCTGCATATGGGTCCCAGAGCCGCACCATGCCGTCACTCGAAGCCGAGGCGAACGTCTTCCCATCCGGGGAGAAGGCCATGGCTGTGACTGAGTCGTCGTGGCCTTCAAGCTTCCCCAGTTCTTGACCTGTGACGGGGTCCCAGAGACACACATATTGGGCGCGCTCGATATATGATGCAAGCAATTGACCATCTGGGGAGAGAGCCATGCAGTCAACGGCCAAAGCTATATGGCATTTTATCCTGCGCATATTTCGACCTGTGCGCGGGTCTAGCAGGCAAACGTGGCTGTCGTCTGTAAAAGCTAGCAACTTGCTATCGGGCGAGAAGTCGATGGCACGAGTGGCGAAATTGGTTTTTATGGTTTGGATCCCGCGGTGTGAAGTCAGGTCCCATACCATGATTTCGCTGTCGCTTGACCCAAACGCAAGCAATGTTCCATCTGGCGAGAATTTCACTCTCGGCATCGACGCAGTTGAGCTAGGGAGCTGTTGGGTCTGTTGGCCGTCCAGATCTAAGATAGCCAAAGTTCCTCCTTCTTCGATGATAGCAACAGTCTTTCCATCTTGTGAGAGATCAAAGGCACTCACACGATATGCTTTGATTGTCTTCTTAGTCTCACCAGTCAAAGGGTCCCACATCCTAAGATGGCCACCTTTGGGGGCAGAAATGACCAGCCGGCCATTTTGGGCAAAGAATATCGTGTCAGGGATGTCAGAAGAATCATCGAATGTCTGGATACTGTCCCCAGTCAAGGAATCCCAAATTTGAATGCCGCCATGACTCGAAGCGGATATGAGTACCTTGCCATCGGGCGAAAAGGCTAGTGCCTTGTATCCACGGCGAACCCAACTTGGTATTTTAGTTTCCTCTATAACTTGCAGGCATTCGTTCCAGTCCAAATCAAGCAAAGGCAATTGTTGGATCCATTCTGTCGCGAGGTTCGCAAACATGCTCCTGATGATACTCTTCTGCGGGGCGAAGATGATTGCAGACACGTAGAGTTGAAGGGGGTGTGTATTAATGATTGGCAGGAACGTGAGTACAAAACGCCAGGCGTCATGCAAAAAAGAAGTCGTCTTTTCGCTCATGGTGGGCTGATCGACTGCATTAGCTGTTTGGTAAGCACATATAGGCTGGGGGATACTAACGCTAACGAGAGACTGGAGGCTTTTGATAAGATGAATGCTTGTTGATGCCTGTCCGAGAAGGCTCAAAGCTTCTATCCAGTGTATAAAGTGGGTCGTGAGAAAACGATATACTTCATGCTCATCCGTGATGCGAACATCGGCGTTGTCGAGGTGATGAACCCAATAGAGGCACGCATATCTAACATGCCCCGGCAACTTGTTATCGATTTCCGAATGCGGAATTTCAATACGTGCAGTTCCAGGCCAGTTGCAGTCACAAATGTCCCTTTTCAGGTGGCCAGCCGACAGTAGCCGTAGGCACCTCGTCGCAATTCTCATGTGAGTTTCCTTTTCATCAATCCAAAAAGGATTGGTGCCGCGCTTGTCGGGGTCTACGAGGAAATCGCGAAAGGATAGATGGAACGGTCTTATCGGCTGTTGCGAAGAGTTTGGTACGCTCAAGACAGAATGGAGAGTCTCCAGTCTGCTTTTAATAGTCCTCTTACTAATGTCCAGAAGGGAATTCAAACCGATGACCGAGAGCGGCTCTACCAAGAGCACGATAGTGCCAACGATCGCGCGGAAGTCGTTTAAAACGGCCTCTGTAGCCGCCTTGTTTCGCCCGTGTATCATTTGGTCCAGAATTGGTCGGTAGGTTGCGTCCAGTTTGTCAATCTCGGATTGCCGAGTCGCAGTTTCGTATTTCAAAATCTTGTCAAGTTGAAGTGAGGGATCTTCCATGGGGTCTTTAATGAATCGACAAACGGTGGCAGCAAAAATGAAGAGTGGAACGGCCATCCGTAGAAGCGCTTGTGTGTTTTCGGCACCCGGCCATTCGGATTCCAGTTGGTCTTCTTCGTCTGAGCGGCTGTTGAAGTTTGACTTTATGCTCTGCAACTCGTCTTTCAGGAATTCCAGTATGTCATTCTCTATAATTGGGCGTGGTATTTCATGCAAAATTAGATCTTGGTATTTGTTCTTGATCTCATGGAAACCGAGCCGGATAGGAAGCTCGGGTCTGCTAGTGACGAATGCCTTGACCTTTAGTGAAGTCAAAGATTTAAACAGTGACAAGAGGTATATAATGACCTTGATGTCATCGTCTCGGTCACATTCGTCAAGGGCGTCTAGTAAAATAATAACGGGACTCGGGCTGAGTGTTTCTTTACTTATCTTCTGGAGAGGAGCAAGGATGAGCTTATCAAATTGCTCTTTCAAGGCTTTTTCGGGAAGAGTTGAGTCGTTTTCCATAGCTTTACGTACTGAGACTGCAATTTCCGGCAACTTGATGACCATTTGTGCTGATATTGTGGTAAATAGCCGGGATGCATTGCCTCGGTCCCGTTCACCTCTCTTGAAGAAAAAGGTCGCGCCCAGACAACCTTGGTCATCGAATGACTGGGCAATCGTGCGAGAAATGGTCGACTTGCCCGTTCCGGCCATGCCATTTAACCAAAAGATGGTTTTACTGTGTGGGTCATGAGCCCAATCCATTATATCCTGGCGCAGTTTGATACGAGTCCTGGGATGGCATCGGGCATCATGCTCATCGGCGTAGGAATTATACGTTGCACCAATTGCAGTTGGGAGCTTGGCGAAGTCGAGAGTTTGAGCAATGTCTTGGATATCCTTTCTAACTGTTTCCTCAGCTTTCTACAGCTCAAAAGCAAAATCCAATTAAGTTGCGCATACCGGCTTTCCAATTGCAGCGCCATACTGTCTATGGCGAATGCTGTAGAAATATTGTTTCGACACTGTTCGAGATCTCGGATGATGCCGTCACTCTCTTGGCGTTGAAAAGGCCACTTCAAAGCCCGAAACCCAAGCCGCCTCATCGCCCTACGGCCTTTCCCTTGGCCGCTCGTCTCCTCCAGTCTGCCCTTCAGTAGTTTCAATTGCGAGAGGGCACTGTTGAGCGCTCCCTGTAGCTGTCGCGTGATCTGGAGTTGAGCGCCATTCGTGCGAGTATTGAGTTGCTGTGCCCCTTGGAGGATATTTTGGAGTACCTCGAGCTCTTGCTGTAAACGTTGGATGTCGGTCTTTGCATTGACAACACCTGTCGAGTAGTGTAGACATAGCGACGCAACTTTGGCCGATATATCGACCACAGCGATGATGCTTGCGGCTCCTCCGAGAGCTTCCATTGTCGAGGAGCTTGGAACGAGGAGAGGGGGAAATTGAGCAGATTTGAGAAAACGAGGCTGGGAGGTGCTCGTTGCCGCCACCCTGTCGTCGCGCCTAAACCCATGCACGTGTGCGGCTGAATACTGCTGGTAGAACTTCCAGTTGTTGGGCTTTGATTGCCATTCCAGATTATGGAACTTAAGACGTATCCATGTGTTATTGATTTTTATTGATTTGTTTCGAATGGATGCATACTCCTTGCTGTTCCATATTTTAGATCATGTTCCATTCACGGTGCTATTTTAGGTTTGTAGAACGACGTGAGAACATGGCTCATTTTGCTAGCCTGGTACGAGGTACGAGGCAGGTGAAATGGCTGAGCCTGAGCGGGATTACTTTATGCCGTTTTGGAGCGAAGCTCACTCGACTAAAAAGTGTGAAAGTATAGGGTAGTGCCAGACATCAGGAAAAATAGTCTTGGCTTCTATGGCTGATGAGTTATTTTACGAAAGAAGTAAATCAAAGGGGAAGGAAAGAGTAAGTGGAACGCAATAGAGTTCATTGGTACATCTAGTTTGTCTAAGCAGGAGTAGTGCGAATATTTTACTCTCGGGTTAGATTTGAGAATCCATGTTGGCGAGATTGTTGGATGAGACTAGCACACTTTGGTCAAGGAGTAGGAACAAAACTAGATTGTATTGAAATACAGAATTACAAACCGGAGTAGATAAAGACTCGCTAGCACGGTCCATTGCTACGTATCACAGAAGGTTCAGGTCTCATCCGAGGTCAACTAGTGGGCGGTTGATTCGCTTTCTGCTTCACAAAGGAGGCGGCTCCGTGGTGGTATCCATTGATGTCTCAGGCATCAAATCTTACTCCTTCATCAACATCAGTGAGTGATGTCCGCATAATCATCCAAACTTGTGCTAGTGGCCTGAAGACGGCTCCACCAAGCTGACGCACAGCGGGACACGACGCCACTCAAGCCTTTGCTGCTGCTTGTACGTTGCCCTTGACTTGCTTCTCACGGACATGGACGGGGAGGCCCCCTCGTATCTTGGCCCAATGAAGCAGCCTGAGAGACCGACGGGTCAACGGACTCGTAAGTTCCATACCCGGAGCCGAGTGGGGTGTCTTCCGTGTCGACAGCGGCATGCGCGATGCGACGGGGTCCGACCAACGTGGTAAGCCCTTCGTCCCTTCTCCTCGGTCGTCTCGAGCGCCGCATAGCTAGGATTTGCATTGTCTCGGCCCAGTCCTAGACACAGGCTTAGACTATGTTCCACCATGGCGCGAAGTGCAAGTTTCGCAAGCTAACAACGGCAAAATAGCGGTAAATGCTTTAAAGGTAGAAGGCTATGCGAATTCCCCGCCCCAGAGCTTCCCCTTCGGGAGCGCAGAGCTGTCCAGCTCCCTGGCCAACAGCAGCCCTGGGCTGTGACCTCAACTCAATTACGAGCCCCAACAAGCCCAGTGAAAATCGCAATCGATTTGAATCCTGTTGATCCATTTGACTGCTTACCGGTTCAAATGCCGTTGAAGTCAAAGCAGCTGCTTTATTACTGTGGGTATCCATTGAAGCCGCACGCCCGTCTCCGACTTTGGCAATTCTAACAATCCCATCCAGTTGTCAAATTAGACGACATTCTTCATCCCGAGACCTGCCACCGGGCTAAGGAAGTGGGCATGTAAGTGTTCCATGACATTCAAGGCAACCCTTTCCTGTCCCAAGTTGACTTGATTTGAAGCCTCCCGTTCGTCATACAGAACCCAGATGCCCTCCGGTATACCCTGCTCGTCGCATCGTTGCATTACATCTGGCAAGTCGGCGACATTCAAACATATAGATCGACGGCACTATATCACAAAGTCATGGCTATACAGTCTTTGAATGAGCTGCTGGACAACATGCAGTCAACGGGCCTTACCACCCCCATCAAGCATATTGCTACACTTGCCCTAGTAGAGGTATGTACCGAGTTGTACCAATCGAGCCCTAAACGCATCTTTTCCTCGTTCTCTTAATGCTAATCGTCTATTCAAGGGCGTCGTCGGCAATATCGCTGTTGCGGAAACCCACCTCGACGGCCTCATGACTCTCCTGGATCTTCATACCCCATTAGGTGGTAAATCTGTTTTTGATCCTATGGGCTTTGATGAGGAACTTGCATATCGTTATATGATACTGTACGTAGATTTTCTCTGACGGTGTTGCATGCGCTTATTGGAACCACAGGGCCTATAACTTTATTCACTCAATCAAAGGACGAATGCAGGCAAGTCCTGACCTGGGCCAGATACTTGGACAACCTGTTGGCATCTTTGCTGAATTCGTATCCCTCGTATTCGATTGGTTTCAGAACGACTTTTCATGCCTAAAAACCCACCTGAATGCAATGGCCATGTTTCCCTTCTTCTTTGCGTCACTTCCACCGGCGGCGAACTTTCGCAACATTAACGCGTCTCCGGTAATTACATGCCTCAAGTCAATAACGCAAGTCATCAAGATTCCGACCCCAAGAGATGATAAGCACGACCCAGTCTGGAAACAGATGATGTCTTCCATAACTGGACTGCAGTTTGCTATTGCGAACTCCCATGTCCTCTCAATCACTGAAGGGCGAGTATTAGACCACGCCTTTAGCAACAACCTAACATCCTGGTGCGGTATTGCCATTACATCCGGGTTCTACTTGAATTACGTGATAGGACTGTGGAATGGAGGGATGCCAATTGAGCATCGCCTCTTTCGCCGTTTAACAGCAACCCTAACGAGAGATCTTGCGCGGACTGGATACAAACCAGGAGATGCATCGATATTGTGGTTCTGGGAGCACTTTATCTGTGCCTATAGCCTTGCAGCCCAAAAATGGCATGTATCAGATGTTGCGCTGCAGGCGGCGCATGATTATTTGATGGAGACAATTCGACAATGGAGTGCAGACAGCGGCATTAAACGATGGACAGAAGCCCGAAACCAGCTTTCGGAAATAGCATGGCCAAAAAACCACCCAGACGTGCTTGCGCAACAAGTTTGGGAACAGGCTATTGGGCCAGGTATTTATGACATGCAGGGCATGGCGAAAGAATTGAAATGATGTAAATTACATGCAGTAAGGACGGAGAAATTTATACGAAGTTATTTGAGACATGTTCCTCTCATTTCCCTGACCAAACTGTAAAGTAACAAGCTGAGATATGTCAGCAGGGGAGACACAAAATCTACTCATACGATTTTGAACAAGTTGTCATGATGAACTATAGCTAAGGAATTTGATTGACAGTGACTTTGGCTGGTTTGGAGTCTGAGTTTTGTCAAGAAGCCCTCGAGCTTATCACTGTTTCAGTGAAGCTGCTACCGCCTGATATGATCCTGTCGTAATCTCTTCCAGGATTCCTGCTCCGGTTGGCTTCCATCCAAGCTCCTTGACAGCTTTCATGCCAGATGCCCTATTTTCACTGGAGAAGAATCTTGTCAGAACTGGCCCAAAAGCAGCCGAACACTCTTCCGAAGTAATGTCTGCGACAGGTAGATTCAAAGCTGCTGCCATGGCTTCGTATAACCGGCCGGCCGTGACGTTTGTAGCTCCACTGGCGTTATACACTTCTCCAGCTCGACCCTTCTGTGCTACCAAAAGGTACAGTCGGGCAGCGTCTTCTACATGGACGGTGGTAGTATAATTCTTTCCACCATCAACAATAACAACTTGGCCTGACTTTGCAGCCATTCCCATGAAGAGTTTGACGCCACTGCCACCGCGACCGTAGACGTAAGGAGCAAGTCGAACAGAGCAGACGCGAATGGATTTCTGCGCCAATTCGAGAAAATAACTCTCACCCTTTTGGCGGGTATTGATGGGGTTGGGATGAGGTGGCGACGTTTCATTGGTCTCAGCCCCTGAAGGGTCGGCATCATAGAAGAGAGTGCCACCAGTAACAACGAGAGACTTGTTAGTACCAGCCAATGGTTCAGCCATCGCATCAACAGCAGCAGTATCGATGGGCATCACATCCTCGTAACGATCCCCCAGATTGTAGGCAGTTGCAAGGTGGATAACCATGTCAGCCTCGGATGCTTGCTGGCGCAACACATCGAGGGAGGTGAGGTCGCCACGAACAGGGACAGCACCGAGATCTTTTAGTTTGACATCCCCAGATTCTGATCGACAAAGACCGTACACCTCATAACCATCTGCAATGGCGTATTCTGCAATTGTCGAGCCCACATAGCCGTTGGCACCAGTGATGAAAATTCGCCCCTTAGGTACCATTATTTGTCTGTTCGTTGGCTTAACGATATCGAAAGATTGTGAATGAATTGTCAAGTGATATGAAAACGATCTTGCTTATTATCTTATCCCATGTTGGACGTTTATCACTTTAATATTTGCGCCTGAACATGTTGACTATAGTGATTGTTATGGATTTAAGATCTCTAAGTCCGAGTTCCGGTAATACCGGGTACATCCAATAACACTGCATTTTATTTTGCAGACAGAAAAGCAAAAGGTAATTAAGGGGCCAAAAGATGGGATCGGCTAACGAAATTCAGCTAGGAAACGGATTTCGGCCTCGGAATTGGGCGGGAATGTGTCGATCAAGGTTGTTTCCGGATGGTTCTGATCAATCACAACTGTGTAAGCTTTGCCAGCAGACCCAAGGGTAGAGATGAAGAATCGCTGGAAGACTGGTGGCTTTGAAGTTAGAATAACCCAGAGTGATAGAGTAACTGGCGACAAGCGAAGTGTCGTGTTGCACAGCCATTACTTGAAAGGGATAAAACAAGGCTACTGAGCTCGCTACTTGTGAGATAGGCCTACATCTACTGTTTGATACAGGACTACCGGCTCCAAGAGATGTAAAATTCGTCTGCTGAAGTGAATACCGCGTCAAATGGACGAAAATTAGTTGGTATTGGATGATAATCTTGCAGCCATAAGATACATTGTCCTTCTAGTGTAGGTCATACAGGAAGGTTTTCTTGAGTTGGCAGACTTGCCCGACAGGTTTTTAATAAACGGCTGGTATAAGTCCGTCTATTACTACAAGTATAAATAATTAATAATGAATTCAGCCGGAATAACCCCGTATGTGCCACTAGATTTATGTATATAATTCGGCACATGGCGAGTATTGGGCATGACTCTCGCTGCCAACTTGCAGGGCGAATACTAATACTAATTAGTACGTACTAATCTAGTATCAGTATTAGTATATACTAACTAGTATACTATATACCATTAATATTTTTATCCACCCTGGCAACCGTATAAGAGGAGGTGAGTTTATGCATGATAATTCTCCATCTCGATTGCCTTTCTTCCTGCACATATAACTTCTTATGATATTGTTCAGAGTGTCGCTGTGAAACCTTATCAATTTGGGCGACTGTACTAGATTCCATTGTGGCTGTTGTGTGCTTCCTTCACTATGAGTGCTTCGACCAAAGAAAACGCCGATTTGGATGCCTCGCACATTGAGGCATAAGGGGCCATTATGAAAAACTTGGAATGCAATATCAAAGAGGAACCCGACTTCCTTGGCTTCGTTGACGATACCGGCGAGCACACGCACCAAATGTCCCTGCTGCACGGCCTGAAACTCTACCCCAAGGCAGCCGCATGGTCTGTGGCCTTGTCCTCATGCCTCGTCTTGGAAGGCTACGACAAAGCGCTCCTTAGCTCGCTGTATTCGTTCCGTGCGTTTCAGCGCAGCTTTGGCGTCAAATAGGCTAATAGATCCTACGAGATCACCACTGCGTGGCATGACGGTCTGTGCAACGGCGCTCGCATCGGTGAGATCATTGGACTATTGTCCAGTGGCATGATGCCGGAGAAGTTTGGCCGCAGGAAAGTCATGATGGTGTCCCTGATAGCCACGATTGGCTTGATATTCATCATGATCTTCGCTTCGGATATCATTATGCTCGAAGCCGGTTATGTCTTGACCGGAATGCCCTGGGGCGTCTTCCAGACGGCGATTCACTGGAAGGGCTATAAATGGGAGGCTTACAAGCTAGAATTGCAGAAGACAGAGATTAATCTCACACCTATTACCCCCCTACCTTCTATACACCAGCTATTTACTAGTTCTTCGGATCCCTTCACTCTTCTCGTCTATCGGGGCCATCGCGGTCTCAGAGAATTCCGTATGGTATTCAGTGCGCGTATCTGGTGCCCATCTTCGCTGCCGTTGTCCTTGCTCTAGAGTCGCCTTGGTGGCCTGCTTGCAAGGCACGACTCGATGCCAGGAAGCAGTCACCTTTGCGTCTGAAGAGGGGAAAAATGCAGGCGGCAAGCGGATTTAACCCAAACAAGGCCATTGCTATGATAGCTCATACAAACGAGATAGAACAGGAGGCTGTTACTAGAATGTCGTATTGGGACTGTTCCCGCGGTTCTAACCGGCGCTGAACCGAGATTGCCTGCGTGGTTTGGTTAGTGCAAAACCTCTGGAAATTCGTTTATGGGATACTCGACCTACTTCTATAAACAAGCTGGCCTTCCGACAACATAGTCCATTTAACATGTCATTGGGTCAGGGCGGCATTGGATTTGTTGGAGCCCTTCTATCACGGGCATTGATGAGTTACTTTGGCCGCCGGGCGCTCTTCATAGTCGGACTTGCCATCCTAGACATAATCCTATTGTTGATCAGCATTGTGGAGGCGTCGTCTGATACTGTTGCTTCTAGTTGGGCCATCGGATCCATACTTTTACTCTTCGTATTCCTCTACGACGACTTTATTGGGCCTGTTTGCTACTCATTGGTTGCCGAAATCCCATCAACCCGTCTCCGGCCCAAGACAGTCGTGCTGGCACGAAGCGTTTATAACGGGTTCGGAATCATCAATGCCGTGCTTACACACTACATGCTTAACCTAAGCGTTTGGGATTGAAGGGGTCTTGCGGGCTTTTTCTGGGCCGGTAGCCGCACACTGTGTGCAATCCACTGCTTCTTTCGTCTCTCCGAGCCCTCTGGTAAGACCTAGGGAGAACTAGACATACTTTTTGAGCACAATGTTAGTGCTAGAAAGGTTGGCAAGGCCAAGGTGAATACGACTGCTCAGACGGTGTCAAATATGGATTGATAGTAACTGCAAGAGATTTTAGGTCCTTGTACCGGTCCATGGCCTGAAATGGAAATTCTCGAGCAATATATATGAACAGGACTTCCTCAAATCGAAATTATCACAATTCATTACACTAAAGGTAGATTGCAACTTATGGAATCGTAAAGATGGCTGGACTTGTCCACACAGGCTATCCATTTGGGCGCCTGGAATTACCCGTTCTACTATTTCATCCCCGAGACACTTTAATGGTGCGTGGGTGAATAGGAATTGAATGATGTAGCTGTGTAGATGTTAATAGCACTTATACCTACATGAGAGTCTACGTAGCTGGGGCGGATTTCGCTTTGAAAAATAGCATAAAAATATCGGGTAGTCAACTAGGTAAAAAAATACCATGTTGACACATCTACGCAGCATATTATTACAGCAACAAATATCTCAACTTGTCAGCCGTCCATAATTCATCGCCCCGAGAGTTCGTGTTCTTTTCCACCAATGCTCTAGAGAAATCAAGAATGAACTGTAGCATCCACTGATCCAAGCAGAATGAACTGTCCTTACTTCTTAAACAAGTCGAATGAAATGCCTTTAGCTTGTCAAGGGCAGTTGACACGCTGGGCCAGAAGAAATGAAGCCGTATCAAAGTCTCAAAGTTTTGCTCAAGATGTGATCTGGCCACTTTAATTTCGTTTTCTTCACCGCTGAAAAGGAGAGTGTGTAGTTGAACAGTTGATGCAAGAACGAGCAGATGACTGAGGAAGGGGTATAAGAGGTCCGTGTCTGGCCGTTTTCTTGCCTCCGAAACAAGGTCGCATATGTTGGCTGCATACTTCTTGCATTTCTCCGCGTAAATTATCGATTGCTCGTCACCTATGCTGTTGGTGGTGTTTTGACTGAAGTAAAGGAACTGGTAGAACAACCGCAAGCCGATATTATTATAATTAAGGTGGAGACTCAAGAAGCTTGGCCCCAATCCCTCATCAGCCCATCGCGAGAGATTGGCTGTATTGCATGTCATATGAGCCGGTAGACTGTATTTCCAAGCATGTAGAGACTCCAATGTATCTTTGACCGAGCTCCTGACCGCTTCCCCCTGTAAAGATCGAGTGACAATGCTTGAATTCAGTTTGTTCACGTCGTACAGGAGCCTGTTGAGCTTGATCATGTATCCAAGAAGAGATACTGATGGCTCAGGTACTTGGGCTGACGTGACATCGAGAGTCCATTCTAGTTCATCTGACTGAGGGTCAATCTGTGTGAATTTCCACTCGTCCATTGGTAGCTGAATCTTTTCGTCTGATGTCAAGGTTCTGGGGAGACAAAGTGACGCAGAATGCCAAGTATCCATTGTTACCAATGACCACCATACTGTAATGAAAAACATGAGTTTGAGGTCTTTTCAGTAAGGGGAAACCTACTTCTCCGATTAATTTCTTGCTGTAAAGCTGAACCCGTTATGGCATTGGGGAGGTCTAGCAGTAAGGCCATTCGGGAAGCGATGGCATAATAAACAGACTCTGTGTCGGGTTCTGCCTCTACCTGGGAGTTCCATGCCAAAAGAATACAAGCTTGTATCGTAGTTACGGAGGTGTCGTGTAAATTGAGAAGTCTCTCTGCTTCTTGTGCATATGGTCGACCTCGATCCCATGGTTCAATGGTACTGAAACTGTGGTGCGATGAGAATCGAGCAGAAAGGCCAATGACGCCGAAAAATAAGATTTTCGGAATAGTTCCGTTTTTTACAGCCCACTTAAAAGTTGCACGGTGGAACAAACTTGGAAGTGAGATGTGAACATGCCGGAAGTAATGATCAACCAGTTCCTCTGACAGGGCTGGATCGAAGACATCTGGCGATACGGATTTGCTCCTGTTGATGTCGTTCTCGGATAACAGAGCGTAGGATGTTGGCGGAGACAGTGCAGTTACAGGCTGGTCGCTCATGGAACACTCAAGCTTTCTTTGTGTGCAAAAATCGCAGCTGATGCCAAGTCGAGTGCGAAGACATTTTTTGCGGCGCTCTCTTCAACATATTGCATTGCGTTAGGAAACATGCCGTATACAATAGAAAACCGGATCATTGTACTTACCGACATGCCTTACAAGCTGACAATGGTCGCATTTTGCGCAACTTGTTGTCAATGTGAAATAGCTGGGTGTGATGGGCTGAAATGGCACGCAGTGGACGGACCAAATCCAAGAAAATGCGGGGTTGAACTGCTAGCATCGGCGATCTGCGGGGAGTAGGGGAAGCTGACCATGAGTCAGCTTGGTGAATCATCCTGCTCGCCGTGATACTGGTGTCTCGCTGTTCGCAAGATCACGCTGATCATTAGTTCGTCACACTTGGACTAGATCTTGATGGGGGAAATTTGAGCTGCTAAGCTAACAAGTTGATTAACAAGGCCCTCTACGGAGTATATGAAAACATCATTGTTCATATTGCGGCACATCGGAGTCCTGGTGACTTCGATGTTGTTGATGAAGAGACTCATTTTGCGTGTACAAAGCCAGTGGCCAAATCGTAAACCAAGCTTGGGGGTTCAAAACTGGGCTGCGTGTGGAGGTGGAGGTGGAGTATTCTGCAGCCACGAGCCAGAATGCGCGTCGGAAAACTCGTCGGAGAACTGTTGGTGTTGCGACGGTCCCATGGTTTAGGGTGGCTCTCAAGCTCTTAAGCGGGGCGGCCACGACAAAATAAGCCCACTTCGGCTGGCATCTCATCCATCACGAGCAAGGGATGAAACTTCGCGAGGCGAAATCGAGTTCTTGTCCGGCCTTAGCTCACGAAAACGGATGGGCTGTCAACAAGAACCTAACAAAGCTAACCTATTGCCAAGACAATGCAACGTGACCCATGTGTCTGTTTTGAGTGACCTGGTGACTGGGCATGGAAGATAAACCACATGTGGACCAGATGGCCGCTGATGTCGTCCCAAAGAATAAGGGAGGGAGATGTCATCCTTTGTCAGGTTACATGTCTTCACAGCGTGCAATGCGTGTGTGACAAGCTTTTATTCATTGGACAGACTTGAGCTAGTTCCCATAGCATCTCCCGAGGCTAACCGTGATTGCTTATCATAGAAGATTTTGGGGGATCCCGTCAACCCAGGCAACTCTTGTGTACTTGGTGTGTTTCTGTCGAAGCTTGATATGCTACGAGGGGCCAACTAGGTTACTGGCGGCCAGAAAACAAAGCCGATACGCGGCGGAGTGCATCATCCAGCCTGTAGGTCCGCCACTAGGGCTTTTATTCCGACAGTTGCAAGCCAAGAGTCGCTCCCTCTTGTCAGCAATGCGCACCTATCATACCTCGGAGGAGCCACTGGTCGAATCATTACGAGGAGATGAAGCCTGCCTTGCTCTAACTGCAACTGAGCGGGCGCCTAGGCAATCCCCGCCATTTGCACGGACCGTATCTAATGTGGAAACAGTCCCGCAGGATATAAAATGGAGTTATCCAACGCGTGCGTGCGAGTTTGGGTCACTCGTCGGTGTAAAGGCACACCAACTAAAATACAGCCCCGCCCCAGATTAACCCGCCTATTCAGGTTCCTCTGTGTTTTTTTTTCTACAACGGTAGAGATAGATTTGCATCTTCCACTGGAGAATCTTTGAACCTCACAATTATGGTCCTTTCACATTATGATCTTCCCCGTTTGAGGAAGGTTGCGGAGTCTTGGGAACTTGTGGTTGATGGAAAGCCCTTCTTGATACTCGGAGGGGAGCTCCAGAATTCTTCAATGAGCTCCTCGCGCTACATGGACACCGTGTGGAAGAATATTGCAGACATGGGAGTCAACACTATCCTCGGTGCAGTGACTTGGGAGGATATCGAACCAGTGGAGGGACGCTTCGACTTTTCCGAACTTGATGCAGTCATTTCCAGTGCTAGGACATATGGAATTCGATTGATTCTTCTTTGGTTTGGGTCTTTTAAAAACGGTACGTTGGAAAATGCCCTAGAATACTGTGTTTGGGACATTAGCTTACAGGCCGACGCAGGAATGTCAAGCTATACGCCATCATGGGTCAAGACCAACCCGAAACGATTTCCGCGAATGGAAATCCGAGATGCCAAAGGAGTTCACGAAGTCACGGGCGTCCTTTCTATCTTCCATAAGGAATGTGCGGAAGCGGATGCAAAGGCTTTCTTGAGGTTGATGCAACATCTGAGAGAAACCGACAGAGCGACAGTTGTCATCATGGTTCAAGTGGAAAACGAAGTCGGCTTGTTGGGTGATTCTCGCGATCGCAGCGCGACAGCAGATAAGCTCTTCGCCTCCCCAGTTCCTCAGGATCTAGTGGAGCTCTTGCATGGCGGTTGGCATTCTCTGCTTCCTGATCTGAAGAAGAATTTCCCCAAGCTTGGTAATGACACTAAATCAACTAGCCATGCCACCAATGAATCATGGGAGGAGTTTTTCGGACAGGGGATTTATACTGACGAAATATTTATGGCTTACTATTATGCCCGATACGTCGAAAAGATTGCTGCTGCCGGGAAGGGCGCATATGACATTCCGATCTTCACCAATGTTTGGCTGCCAAAACCAGGCAGCAAAGGCGAGGGAGATTGTGTCGTTTCTGGAGGCGGAAAGCCAGGCGAATACCCCTCAGGAGGAGCTGTTAGCACAGTATTGGACGTCTGGCAAAGCCTCACCCCATCAATCGCCTTCATCGCCCCTGACATATATTCTGCTGATTATTCAACAATGTGCGATATCTACAGTCACAAAGGACAGGCATTGTTCATTCCAGAGCAGCATCGGAGCGACTTTGGTTGTCGGAGAATATGGGAGGCAATCGGGCATTTCAGGGCCCTTGGCGCCAGCCCTTTTGGCATCGATACGCTCGACTCTAAGGACGCTGCTGTTACTGAGCACTACGGATTACTTGGATCCGTCTCCAAACACATTCTTGAGGCCCGAGCGAAGGGTAACCTGACTACTGGATTCTTCTTTGATCAGCTCGGCCCCGATACAACTGAACAAGGCGATTCAATTACAAGACAATTTGGGTCCTTCGAGCTCAGAATCAGCAGAGAGTTCGTGTTCGGCCAACCAGGTCCTGGTTTCGGAATTATTATTGAATTGGAACCCGCGCGCTTTCTATTGATTGGTATGGGCTTCAGAGTAGAGTTCAAGTCGACTTCATCAACATCTGCTTTCACAGGCATCCTGCATTTCAAGGAGAAGAGCGTTGTTGATAAGGAGGGGACACTTCAGACCGAGAGAATTTTGAACGGCGACGAAACACGAAGTGGGAAATGGGCGAACATGCCAAACAAGGATCCCGACCATGGTGGATTTATTCCCATCACCATACCTGCACGTACAATGATTGCGGAAGTCGTGGTCTACTCCCTAGATAAGACACAGCTCTCAAGTGAGGCAACAGAGTATAGCATAGGGGAGCAATGCTTTGACAGACAAGCATGAGTGGTACACCAAGATATTTATGTCGCTTTTTCATAGACTCATTGATTGCAAATTGTGTTACAATTAAATTCTTCCCTATAAACTAAGACTTGGTACGGAAGTGTTCTGTTCTTCCACGCCTTGCAAAATCGTACTCCAAACTGTCCTTTCACTAGCTTAAGCGAAAGATCTGAACCATAAAAAGAACTACCTGTGAAAGGATCATGTGCACCCCATCTTTCCGCCTGACACATCGTTCTCTGGCCATCTGCTGGAAGGGTCATCTGGCGTGTAATACAAATGGGTGGGCGCATGACTGCTCCCTCGAGCACGAAACCAACGTTCGCTTCTAGGCTTGGTTTTTTTATTTGCTGCTAGGATTTGACAAGGAATAGCGAATGTTTCCCGCCTGTTTTCCGACCAAGTTCCGCTACTTTGTCGGAAAACCTAATTTGTTGGCTCGTGTAATTATGTGCTTGTCATAGCATGGTAGAACTGAGGGCAAGTAAACTTATTGGTCCGCATATCGCGATATTTATACAATAGTTTACGTAGTACGGAGTTGAAATAGCTATAAGTGAGTCTACGGATCGCTCTTGCAAGGTTAGTGGACTATTGAATTGCGTTTCGTTACGCCTCAGGGTGCTTTTCAATGGTCGAGATTGCATTCACTCGACGAAAGACGGTATACCTCTGCTCTAGGCTTACTTAAATGAAGTAGAATCACTCTGTATCACAAGCAGCTTCCTTATTGTGTAGGATTCAGCCAGAGTTGCCGGGTGGATCATGCGGAGAGAAGGCCGCAGCTGCATTGTGTCGCCACACACCGTCACCGACCAAGAGAAGTTATAGTCGGGCCAATTGGAGACCAACCTGTTGGAGCATTTTGATCACGTTGTTGATTGAAATTGAAATTGGGCAATCGCCTTATCGGAGACACTCCGGCAAGTTGGGTCCAGCAAGTTACGTTCCCAGGGATCCGCGTTCTGCGTTGGGTTGAAGTGGAGACAAGAAGTCTTCTAGTCAGCGTCGGAAAACGAGCGGAGTTGACTAGTCCCACCCTGCGGATGTCACGCTATTACGGCGTAGCCCACACTTTAGGGAGTTAAGCAGCATTTTCTAAGATGACATCCGACCCCCATGGGGAATCCTTCACCATGTGGCGTTAACCCCGGCCATGGAAATGTTTGTGACCTGATTAGGGCCGAGCAGCAACGACCGTTTAGCCTCGAGGCGTGGCCCGGAGTATATAGTTCCTACTCCCCCACAGATTGACTGTGAGTATGCCGGACCAATCCATCACCACTCACTCAAGACATTCTGCTTCTCCCTCGACAAGGCATTGCAACAATGGCTGACTCGAACAAGCCAGCAGACAGAGCGCCATCTCCAACAGAAGACCACGATGAAATTGCCAAAGCGAGAGAACATGTTACACATGTTGAGGCGTCCTCCACAGGCCTCGCCCTTGCCATGGCCCAAGGTGGTAAATTATCGAGAAAGTCGTTGATTCGCCTGTATACTGTCATGGCTGTCGGGTATCTTGTTTCTACAATTCAAGGTTTTGGTAAGTTGCAATTGAGCTCTGTTCACAATCCAGCACATGCGCAAGAAGCGAGTTGACCAAAGAGCAGATGGGTCGCTCATGGGGGCCATCAATGCCATGAAACCTTACCAAGACTCTTTTGGGCTTGATGGTGCAGGCTCCTCGACCGGTGTTGTGTTCATTATCTACAATCTTGCCCAGATTGCCGCTTTTCCTCTGGTGGCTTACATTGCCGACGTATACGGCCGTCGTCCGTGCATTTTCCTTGGATGCGCCATTGTTATCATCGGGACTGCCATCCAAGGCTCCGCCCATAGCCTAGGTCAGTTTATTGGTGGTAGATTTGTGCTAGGCTTTGGTGCCATCGTGGCCCATGGAGCTGGACCAGCCTATACCGCAGAACTTGCTCATCCAGCTTACCGCGGCTTGACAGCCGGCATGTTAGTATCCATCTACTTTCACGTGAGTTATATTTCTTAACACTATTGTCGCAGGTACAACAACTTCTGGTGGGTTGGAAATATTTTGGCTGGTTGGGTAACCTATGGCACCAATCTGTACGTCATCCTTCCTTTACAAACTTTTATTCCACCGAAGCTGACTTTCCTTACTTCTTCCTGCCGATAGACACGTCAAAACCTCCTGGGCATGGCGAATCCCCACTATCCTTCAAGCAGCATTCCCGACATTCGCCATGATTCTTGTCTTGTTTCTCCCAGAGTCTCCTCGTTGGTTGATCTCCAAGGACCGGACCGAGGAGGCATTGGCTATTTTTGCCGAGTACCATGGTGAAGGTGACCCGAATGCACCCATTGTCCAGCTTCAGTATCAGGAGATCTTGGACGAGCACCGTTCTCAAGACCCTGGCCGCTGGTGGGATTACCGAGAGCTCATTGGCACCCGACCTGCCCGGTATCAGACCATGTTGGTTATTGCGGTCGCCTTCTTTGGCCAATGGTCGGGCAACAATGTCATTTCCTATTTTCTCGTGAGTAAAAAAGTTTGCAGAATATTGTTACCCATTGTGCTAAAAGAAACCGGCAGCCTGAGATGTTGAAGAATGCCGGCATGACGAACTCGAATACACAGCTACTCATTAATGCCATCAATGCTGTCATTTGCTGGATCGCTGCCATGTGTGGCTCTATGATCCTGGACAAATTTGGCCGCCGCGGGATGATGATGGGCGGTCTTGTCGGTTGTCTCGCAGCATACATCATGTTGACAGCATTCGCTGCTCAGTCGGCTAACCACAAGGACCTCGTATATGGAGTTATCGTTTCCGTGTACATCTTCGGCATTTGTTTTGCCTGCGGCATGACCCCGAGCGCCACGCTTTATCCCATGGAGGTGCTTCCCAACCGCACTCGCGCAAAGGGTTCTGCGATCAAGTTTTTGTTTCTCAACATTGCAACAATGACGAACACCTACGGCATCAGCGTTGGAATCAAGGCCATTGGATGGAAACTTTACTTGGTCTACATCGTGTGGATCACGATCGAAATTGCCTTCATCTATGTGTTTTACGTCGAAACTAAAGGCAAGACGCTGGAGGAGCTAGCGCAAATCTTCGAAGCGAAGAATCCGCGCAAGGCTAGCACCCAAAAGGTTGTGGTTGATTTGGATGATGAGGGCCATGTGGTTGACATTCGTGGACCAAGGGATGAGAAAGTTGCCTCCTCCTAGTTTATACCTTGGACTATATAGCCACATGGATTCCGACAGGCAAAATCATTTTCATTGTTGCTGTCTCGGAACTTTAGTTCCAAGAATACAGATGGTCATGACACGAAGACTTTCCTTGGAAACGTGTAACTGGAATATCCGCAAGCATGATATATGCATGCTTCCTTCCTTCGATTTCTCCTTAGTGCCATTCATTCCCAATATACTAGTCTCATCCCACCAGAAGAAGTCTAGCGGTACCTAAATTATTGTTACATCGTCATCTTCGACAGTGTTTTTGATGACAATTATATGATCGGGGCGTGATGGTAGAAAAAGAGGCTGTGATGCACTACATTTATTTTGTTCGCGGAAGTGGAATAGACAATATTCGCAAGGCCCTTTGCCATTACTTATCAATACAAGTTGCTACCCCTACATGCGAAGCTCATTCGTTGGAAAGAGATCTGTCAGTTTCGCTAGCTTGGTATGTCAGCGTATTCATGAAGTGTAGCATGGCCATGATTCGACTGCAGATTTTTAAGAAAATGCCCTAATTCTATGCGAATGGCTTCTATCGATGCCGATCACAGATTCGGTCACCCAATGAGGTACCACGGTGCGCTGCAGGCCCTTGTTTATGTTTATGCAGTCGGAGCACAGTTCTCCGACTCTCCCTCACTCTATCGACAGACATTGATCGCCTCGCTTGTGAGATAGTGAAGGATCTCTCAACATTGACTCTTCTTCTTTTTCCCCATTTTCCTACTTCTCAATTTGAAACACCTGGCCCAAATGCTAGGTCTGATCATCGATTGTATCACGATGGCTCCCTCAAGTCTAATACAGAATTATGCTTCCGCGTCAGTGATCATCTCATTTGCTGGGCTCCTCAATGACTATGATACTAGGTGCATTGGAGCCGTCACGAAATGGACTAGTTTGTGGGATCGATGGGTGGTCCATTGTCGGCTTTTATGTACGGTATCACCATCTCCACGATCATCTTCGGTCGCGCAATAGGCAGCATTGGACAAGGCATGAGCCTCGGAAACGCACCCACCATAGTTCTACGACCCAGATTTTTCGCATTAGAGGTCATATCCCTCACTAGAATTATCTGTTGCTGTCGCCGTTAGTGCCTATCGAATCAAGGCTGAAGGTGCAGGGTAGGCAGATTGCGGAGGAGTGCATAACTTACACAAAATACATACACAATGCACAAGATATTTTCTGGTATGCGCTGCCGCTGCTTTGCGCAATGCTGTATTATTGGGCAGCACGAGTCAAGGTTGGGACACACTCAGACAGCAACTGTTTCAAATGCCATGCCTATGATACTACAGTTCTTGTCACTTAGTTAATGACCATGAGTAACTTACGAGAAAAAGTAACGGATGTTTGCGCAAAGGGAGGAGGAGGAGAAGTGTGTTGGTGTTGCTATACGATCATCTGGAAATAGGCCGCGTGGACTATATTGGAAGTGTATCTGCCGAATACAGCCTGCATTTCCTGTTTATATGAATGCCTACACTTCCACAAATCATCAAGTCCGCGTCTAAAACTTCAGCCTAACACAACACTGTCAGACGTGGCGTTGTGGCTGTGGGCCAACACGAATCTGCCTTGCTCTTATCAGCCTCGTCGGCCTCCAATCCATCCATTGATTCTTTCTATTCCACGCACGCGCTCTCTGCTTTGGCTGCGAGCATCGCTCAGGCTGGCCCACAACTGCATCTTCATCACAAAAACACGAACTTGAACTGCACGCGACAAATAACACCACCGCTTCTCTTGGCGTAGCACTGGCCATCGCTATGGCGGATCCGTTCTCTCTTTTCTCTGCCGCAGCCGGTGTGTTGGACATTAGTGCTAGGACAGGAAATGCACTCGTCCAATTGTCAAAAACTTGGATGAGTGCCCCGACTGAAATCCTCTCGCTTAGGAACGAGATAAGTGATCTGACTATCATTCTCGATCATGCCTGCAATGCCCACCGAGCCGTGGTCGCCAGCGCAGCCGACAACTCCCAGTTTGGAGATGACCTCGCCACTCAATTGAGCCAGGCTCAGGCAGAGATAAAAAAGCTGAACTTGATTGTACATCGACTGATGTCGATGAAAGTTGCCAAACGGCGAACAAGGTGGTTGTGGGAGAAGATAACTATCGAAGGACACTGTGCTAAAATTCGAGAATTGAGAAACCGAATTCGTGATTTATTTATGTCACATGGCGTGTAAGTCTGCTTGGCCCAACGGATTGCTTAGAAACTCAATGTCTTTTTAGGTTCGCAAGTAGTCGTATTGAGCTGGAGCTTGTAAATGTTCAGGAAGCTATTCAGCAAACGGACTCAAAGCTTCATAAACTCGCAAACCATGTTGAAAATACGAATTCACATCTCATGGCTATTAAGCATGCAATTATGACCGCGTCATCTATAAATGATCTTTCATCGACACGTCATAGTTTTGATACCAGCATGGCTATCCAAAATAATATTGAAGGGATGGCTGATCCTTTGTCGCCTGCACTGCCTGTTACTGGCGATTCTAACCCATCTACTCATCCTCACACAAGCTTTTCGACTATGGGAGCCACCCAAACTACAAAATCTTCACAAAAACTATACCTACCTGGGTGTGAGAATACAAGCACCGATGTGTCCTTTGCTCTATGCCTTCGAAGGTCCAAATGCAACAAGTCATGCCGCTGTTCATGCCATTTGGCCCGAACGCCCCCACTCCATCAGCAGGTCATACCACCAGTGTTACGGAGAGCTTTCGGTGTCTTATTCATAAAGTATTCTGGCCTTCCACAGACTCGACAAGTCTGTGATGATTCCGAATGCACACCACAAGACCGGTCATACCTTCGAGTCAATTACACATTTCCAGCGTGGTTTCTCCAGTTGTCCGTTCAGTTTATCGCCAGAGGATCAGCTGCTGGAAGCCCAAACATAGGCCTTTGGTGTACTCGACAGTCTGTCTTTCTGCGAAACAATGTCCTTGGAGCTGCATACGAAGGAGATGTGCATGCTCTCAGGCAGTATATAATCACTCGTCCGGGTTGCGTCCATGACGTTTACGTCACAGATGGGCGATCAAGCCTTGCATTTGCTATTGCTGGCCTGGCAAATTGCGAAGAAGAGAATATTGACTCACAGATAGAGTGCATAAAATTGTTGCTCATTGCTGGGGTTGACCCGGACGCGGTGGACTATGACGGCACCTCTGTTCGTGAGCACACTGCCTATCATCTCCTGGGACGGTCATTCCCACAAAGGGCTGAAGATCAGCTTCAACAACTATTACAGCCGTCAGATTATATTGAGGATTGTGGGCTGTCACATCTCAGCAAAGTCATTTCCGGATTGAGGATTGGTGATGTTTCTCAAACCTTGAGAGATCCAGCAGAGCGTGATCAGGTCAATGCTTTGGATATTTGGGGTAATACACCTCTTCATTGGGCAACGATTCACTCTGATGCGGATGCTGTATTGGAGCTCTTACGGGCTGGAGCAAATGCCAACGCCCGAAACATTCACGGCGAGACTCCGCTTCTGATGACTATCTCAAGGGTGACGGGAACTAACCGCAGACTCCTTGAGGTTCTAATTCAATCCGGAGCTGACCTAAATATGTTGAACAACGCTGGGTATTCGCCCCTGTTGATTGCCTGTCGAAACAATCAGCTGGGATATGTCAAGGTCTTGATATCATCTGGCGCCGACCGAGCGGTATCTGTATCTGGTTGGTCTGCGTTGAGTATTGCGGTACTCTTCGACGCAACTGACGTCCTGGAGTATCTACTCGATTCTGGATTAACATTTGGCCTAGATGGTCATGATTCTACGACGCTTTTGCGAGCTGTTTGGTATAATAATCACGAGCCCTTGAATCTTCTACTTCAAATGACGGACTATCATCTTCAAACATGGGAAGATGGTCTAAATATTCTGCACATTGCTGCACAGGTTGGCGATGTTGAGACTATGAGGATACTGTCGGCTCATGGGTTACATGGTCTAAGCACTGATGCAACAGATGATAAAGGCTTGGCTGCAGAGGATCACTTTCGGCAGAGACCTGACAGCACCGTGGAGTTAGAGTCTGCGTTTCAAGGTTTGCTGATTACAACAGCGGAACTTAGCGCGGTCAAACCAGACCACGATAGTTGTGACGAGGATGAATACTTCGATGCACGCGAAAAGTTTTGCAATTAATGTTCGGATGCTGTTTATTTGCTTTAGGAATGCCAGGCAGAGCAACAGCGCTTCATGCATACCAAAGACGCATCCGTAAAACCGATTGTCTATTCCGCAGAGCCGTGACTGAGTTCTTCCGGGTACCACGGAAGGTTACTTTAAAGCCCCTACATGTTGGCGATGAGAAATTCAGTCTAAATTCACCAACATCCTCTATAAAGTGGGGGATCTGCACGGAGTTGTCGTGCATGGCCCGGCCCAGACGGTCTGGACTTGTTCTCTGTCGATGCGAGCTTCCTCTGTTGGATTAGAGCACACGCCATCACGATGATGGAATCATCAGAGGCTTCCATCACGGCACCTAGGCCTCTTTCCAGAAGCTGATTGCCGATTTCAGCTGCAAATGTATATAGGGGACGGGCCGTAACCACCCTCATTCGTGTATGCCGAGCCGAATATCTCGGTTGCATCCTCGCCTATATTAGGCAGGTCTAAGCTAAAACAGGGAGGTCCCATGTTTAACGCTGCACGGGCACTTTTGGATTTTCAAAGGTACCTGTGAGCTGGCAAGTCAAAAATGATATCTCGATTTATATAGGTCCAAAATAGGCTTGGCAAGGCGGAGGGACGCTGTGTAGCGTAACCGACGTGATTTTTTTCGCATGATTGGCCGTTCAATGCTACTACCTTCTCGATTCACGCCACGGGAAACCTAGTCCCCAAAACCATTTAATGGGACATATCTTCTATGTTGTTGCTACTCTCCGAATCTCCTTCAACGCCCACGATATTGTCAAGTTTTTTGATCACTTACAGGCACCACAATGAAGCTGCATTTTGGTGTCCTCTTTGCCACTGCGCTGGCCTTGGTCACTGCAGAACAACGTGTGTCCTATGATGGATACAAAGCCTACAGCATCGCCACAGGAGGTGCTGGCGAAGCGATTCGAGAGAAGCTTTCTGATCTCGAATTCGTCGCCCTCACTGTCAACCCCCATGGAGACCATTACGACGTCGCCGTAGCCCCTGATGACTTGCAAAAGTTCGAGGCTCTCGGCCTGGAGACCACGATTATCAGTGAGGATCTCGGAGCTGAATTTGCCGAGGAGAGCAACTTTGAGGAATACCACAGCAGTAAGGCGCATTTCCCCGCACTTAGGGCATCATGACATCTGATGATACCACGCAGTCAGCGAATCATCCTCTACGAAGCGCCAGGCGTCTGCTCTGCCTGCCATTTCATGGTTCAATTCATATCACACTTACGCTGACCACCGCACGTTTTTCAATGATTTGAACTCTGCCTTCTCATCCAACTCAGAGATCTTCGTCGCTGGACAATCGTACGAGGGCCGCGACATTTATGGCATCCACTTCTGGGGAGCCAGCGGCAAGGGCGCAAAACCTGCCATCTACTTCCATGCTACGGTACATGCTCGCGAGTGGATCGCCGCTCCAGTGAGTTATTGCACATCCTTATCTCAAATGATATATAATGACACTTTAAAAGGTTGAAGAGTATATCGCATGGCAGCTCGTCAACGGATATCTTACCAGCAATACAACCATCACTTCAATTGTGAATAGTTACGACTTTTACTTCATCCCCTTTGTCAACCCAGATGGTACGAGCCCCATGTTACTATTTACTGCCAGGCTTTAGCTGACATCCTACTGTAGGGTTTGTCTACACTCAGTCGACCAACAGACTATGGCGTAAAAACCGCCAGCCACGGACCAGCAGCTCTTGTATTGGCACTGACAATAACCGCAATTGGCCTTACCAGTGGTCCCTCTCCGGAGGTGCATCTACATATGCTTGTGATGAGGATTACAAAGGCCTGGCTGCCTCAGATACACCCGAAATTACCGGCATTGTCAATTACACAAAGACAATTAATGCTGCCCATGGCATCAAGCTTTTCATCGACTGGCATAGCTACGGCCAGTACATCCTGCAGCCTTATGGGTATAGTTGCTCCGCCTATCCGTCCAACATCAACACACAGCTTTCGGCTGCTAGCAAAGTCGCAAGCCGCATCTACCAGTATAGCGGGGCTCGCTACACTTATGGTGCTAGCTGTAGCACTCTATATGCTACGACCGGTGACTCAATTGACTATATTCAAGGAGTTTCTGGAGCGGAATACTCGTGGACCATTGAGCTCCGGCCCTCGTCTAGCAGCGGCGGAGGATTTGTACTGCCTGCAGCTCAGATTATAACCACCGCCAAGGAGCAATGGGAGGGACTGTTGACTTTGTTCTCTATTATCTAGTTTTGGAGGTTCAATAAGACTCGTGTTGCTAAATTCGTCTCATCTTTTATATTTAAGCTATTATGAATTTCAAGTTCTTTGGTATTCTTTTCTATCATCATTACTAAAGCAGACCTACACTGATTGCTCCTGACCTACCCAGAGGTAGTAGTCCTAAGAGCTTTTAAGCTTCACTCCACGCCTATCCTAGATGGAGTTGATGTTCATATTAGCATAGCCACTAAAATACTTTCAGTCTAAAGCTTCTCACGCGAATTCCTGGCAAACTAACTCTTCCTTGAAAGTAATAATTGGCTCTGTTTGGCCGTTCGCCGGGTTCGGGTTTTGAAAGATGACACTTTTTGTCTTTCATCAAACGTTAACTATTGTGAGGCTCAACTTGTTTTGTGATGATAAAATTGGCGAACTCGCCAAGCCCGAAGTCAAGTGAATCCCAGTCTTATGTCGACCCTAGAACTTATGGTATGACCGGTGCAAAGTCGACAACACGTGGTTCCGGGAGTCTGTGGGTCGAAGCCTAGAGGCAAGAGCTTCTGAAGCAGATACAAGAAACTACACTCAAGCTAGAATGCATTCGACCACTCTCACCCGAGGCAGGACTCATCAGCGAGTTTCTGTTTATGTCGTTGTACATTTCCTCAGATGAAGTACAGAGATTGCAGGTCGGTATGGGGATGAAGAACTTGTGTTTCTGGATGTTTTCGGTTCTGAAACAGAAAATCCTGGCCTCGTGGCGGGGAAGTCCTGCTCCAGAAAGCAGAACGAGAGACCGAGCGATGCCTCCACCTGATGGAATCCTTGGTAACGCAAGTACTCCAGTAGCCTCAGATTCAGTTACACAGCAGCACCTATTGTCAACCAATACGCCTTTATCTACTCAAGATCGTACCCCAAGAGTATTTCTAGATGGGGAAGATTGTCCTGGTGTGCAGATGTTCCTCAAGACGGGCCATGGGTGACCTTTTCTACGAGTGGAAGAGGGAGCGGAGGAACTGAGTGATCCTGCTATGGTCTCAGCCCTGATCACAGATATCTTTAGGAGCAATTTCATCTCAAAGTCACATCTTTTCTCCCCTCGGCTAGAGAACTTGGCTGGGTTAATGAAAGACCTGGGAAACTTGGAATACACATGATTAACATTGTTGGACGATAGCTATACTACCTCAACCTGAAGGGATTTGTGCCCATGTTTCGCCTGTCTATCACACGTTGAATGGTACATGCTTTTCCAAAGGTTGACCATTCACAACAGGTTTCTTGGATGCGATCAATACGCATAGTAGTCTGGCCCATTCGTCCGTCTCATTATCCCAGCTATGCATTGTAGCCTGTTGAATTACCGAATCGCCCGTCTTGGCATTTGTGCGAGAGCCATCATCGAGTACAAGGTTGACTGTCCCCTTGAGAGCGTATATGTAGTCTAGAGTAATTGAACGATGAATGAGTCCCGTCGAGTGCGGAGGGAAATCGACAATGCGAACAATGGTGCCGTTGTTGGACATGCCTGTGTCGGCAAGGCCAAGATCATCTCCCGAGCTGACATCTAGTGGCAGGGAGTCGCTAGACCATAAAAGCTGGATCCAAGGACCATGGGTTGTCTGTTTTCCATAGATCAAGTGATCCCGGGCCACTGTGGCTTTGAGATCATCGTTGGGTCTAGTAACAATGCAACGGGTGGATGGTAAGGGCTGCTGAGTGGAAGGCATTGTTGCTGTAGTGGAGTTTGTATGGCCGCATGATTACCACTAAAAGCGAAGGGCCTACAATGTATTTAGGTTTCTTTCGACCAGCAATCGTTAAAGCATATTTGCCGGTCGAACTCCATAGCCGATAGAATATTCCGGTGGGGGATTCGGAGGTGAAAGAGGACCGAAGCGCACAAGTTTGTTTTCGATCTTGAAATTCCTTACTCAGAGAATAGAAGAACTCCATATTATGGTCTAGATGTAGTGTATGATTCAAATAAAGATTTCTCTAGTAAGATAGCCATTGTCACTATATGGTTCGCTGACGCCCATACCTGGCCTATGAAAGATGTCAAGGTCGTCAGTGCCAGATTCTAACGTGATGTTACGTGTCACTTGGTAATGAATTCAATAAACAAAAGTATGAAAATGAATTTAACCTACCAACGCCATCTTACTCAGATTCGAGGTTTATCCTGCACTCCTGGATTCGAAATCGATGTCCTCGACGGGCGCGATATACCCCATCGTATAGGTTCCCAACCGCCAAACCAATCTCCTGAGCAAATTTTGCCTGCTCTTTCGTCCCGCCATGTCTCACAATTCCACGCGTATGCCACATTGCCTGCACTGGACAATTTGAGAAAATCATTGCAGCCGCATTGCACATCTGTGTCTTGACGGAGAAATACCACTAATAAAGCATTTCTAGGCTAAGGAAATCTGGGAAGAGTTAATAGTAATTTATGCCTGGGTCATATATGGCTCACATACATAGATCTGGGTGATACTTGTAATTCCTGTCCTGATGAACTTGAGCTGCTTCCTCTCTCCATGCGGTGTTAAAGTAACGTGTCGCCTTGTCCTCGCGGGCCTTTTGAGCGTCTTTGGATCCGGCAGATTCGTATCTATACATTTTAAATGATTGATACCACGTATCTTTGAGTCAATATAAGCCATGGTCCACCTACCGAGGCCCGTAATGATCAATTTCACCATCCGGGACAGAGGAAAACAGGGGAAGGAGTGCCTGGAGCGACCGTGGAACACCATAGAGGCAGCTGGTCTTCGAAATAGCCTCCTTTAGTCGACGCTGGACTATTTTCCTCTTTTCCACAGGGAGTCCTTGTGTAGCAAACTCGTATACTTTTGTCACATCCGGTCCCGCGCTCGCTGCTGCCATCGCGGCGGCCTAGTTGGAACATGTCAGCCAGATCTCATGAGAAAACTCGAATGCTGCTGGAATCTTGCACCACGAGTTGCGCAGTGTTAGACAAGGCCTTGGAAATTCACTTACAGCGACTGTGTACCAAATGGCTGAATCAACACCACCCTCGGCTTCCGATTGACGGAATTTGCTCAAAACAGAGGTTAATTCCATGATAACTGAACGATGCATTACCCAAAGTACGATCCGAAACGGACGGGGGAAAATTCACTCTGGTCTCAATCAGCGAAACATCTACTACTCGTGACAAAGCTCATGGCTGAGTCAATGATATGGTGCACGACCATGAGCAGGCGTGTTCTCCGGCTGACCCCCCACCGGGAAGACATCTCACTGTTCCCGAACCCCCGCCCGGATTTATCACGTCCATACCTCGCCTTCGGATAGGGGCAGAAATAATTGCGTTGTAAGCCGGAACGGGTCGACTAATTCCTGCATTGGTGGATGGCTTCGGCGGGGATACGCCATTGCAATATGTAGGTTCGCGCTGACAAGCGTGGGGTTCAACGCTCACTGCATGGAAAGCATTCCATACTGCACCAATTCAACGAATTATTCGGCCTTGCCCCGTTCCTCAGATTACCAAACTACACATTCTGGGATCTGCTCATGCAAGAGTTCAACGAAAAAAACAAACGAGAGGACGTGGTTAAAATGATCCAGCAGTTTCCCCTAATGAACGAATACTGAGAAGACAAAAAACCAAAGTTACAAAATATCAATGTCCCCATGTACGTTTTGGCTAGCTACTCAACTGGACTCCATACCGAAGGCTCAATCCGAGGTTGGAAGTCTTCCAACTCTACTGAAAAATGGTATGTGGCTCATTTATTCAACAAATTTGTTTCGTTGGCAAACACTCATGCAGTGTTACGGATAGGCTTCGAATACACCCTACACAAGAGTGGTTCGATATTTACACCCCTGAAGCCAATGATGATCTTCAGAGATTCCTCGACCATTATCTCTTGAGCAAGAACAATGGTTGGGAAAACCCCTAAAGTCCGCCTTTATCTCCTCCGATACAATTCCCCACTAATATTGTTCAGAGTATAGGACAATTATTCCCCGAGTCGAACAGTGTATCAAACAGTCTACTTGGATGCGGCGAAGAGAACATTGTCAGACCACGTTCCCTCAGCCCAGAGCGCAGTTTCTTGCCGATCAGATTCATGGCAAGATGACGGCGCCCACTTCACATACAAGTTTAATGAGTACACAGAGCTATGTAGCTTCTCCAAGGCTAAGCTATTCATGTCCTGCGACGATATGGATGACATGGATATGTGCTTGATTATTCGTAAGATCGACAAAGATGGCAAAGAGCTCTTGAATTACAATTTTCCATGTATTCACCAGAAGCCTGGAACCCAACCGGAAGAGATACCGGATGAAAACATCTACAAATATGTTGGACCTCGCGGGCGACTTCGGGCATCGAAGCGTCAGACTGCAGAAGAGCCAGGGCTTACTGACGCGATGAGGTTGCGCAAGGACCCAGCGGAGCTCTGGTATCCGCACTATCATTCCGAAAAGATCCCACGTGGTGAAATCGCGGAGCTTGACATCGCAATTTGGCCTGGCGGAATTGTGTTCGAGGCTGGGAAATCGCTACGCTTCGAGGTCAAGGGCCATGATCCCATCTTGCCAGAGCATCCCCCGTTGTCCCAGAGCTTGAAGAAGTTGAACGTCGGGAAGCATACGATCCACACGGGCCACGGTTTCTGTAGCTAGATCATGTTGCCGTTGGATCAAAAATACGTAAAGGGCCAAATCATTGTTAAGTTTACAGGTATCCTGAAACAAATACGACATTCTCTTTCGCTATCTCTGCGCCGGACATGCGATCTGATCCAATAACTACCGAATACATCATGGTAAACATGATTGTTCTGCCTTGACCAATTATCCGCACGAACTAGCTGATTACATCGAAATCTCTTCCAGCTTTCTTATGACTTCTGTAATGTATACTGTCCCAATCACAATCCCGTCATTGTCTTCTAGACTTTTCAAGTCATTCTCCTCTGACTTTAACCCTGTCAAGCATGCCATGACCACGTCTGCATACTTTTGTCCCATCAGCCGAGGGACGGCCCCGGCAGCCAGACCAGTATAGATTTTCTTCAGCTCCTCTGGACCACGCAGCACAGATTGAGTTGCATCTTTCCAAACCAACTTTCCCAGCTGAGGTGACAACTTATCTTGAAACGTCGCCCAGAATGCAATTTCAAGAAGAACAACACCTACGCTGAACATGTCGTGCATCATACGATACTCGTCGCCTCGTCGAAGTCGCTGCCGTTCCGGGCTGAGGTATATGTTCTTCTTCCAGTCTTCGGCCAGTACCATGAGTGAGGCGGCATCAACTTTCCGGACATTGTCAAATCCTACAAGAAACGGCTTGCCAAGGGTGTATGGATATCCTTTTTTGTTTGGGTACGCATAATTGGCGCCCGTTTCATCAGTGCGAACTGGCGAAATCTGCTTCTTCTGAAAAATAACAACATTGTCTGGGCGAATCTGCTTGTGGACTAAGTTTGCCGCATGGAGCACAAAAACCGCCGAGACAATGCTTCTGGCTAAGTCAATCCGTTGGTTCAGTGGATGTTTAATGCCGGAGCGTTTGTTGCCGGGGTCACATAGAAGGTCGAGAAGAGTTCTTGGATTGCGAAAGCCCACTGGAACCGGAAAGTGCAGCTCAAATCGACACTTGAGTGAGTCCCACAAGAATCCTTCGCAGTAGAGGAGACCCATAAAGTCCGGGTCAGCCTGACGCAAGATCCTTGCAATCTCGCGGACAATTTGTCGATGGTATTTTATTTCGCTGTCCCCGGCGTGATCGCCGTACCTTCGATATTCGACCATGAAGGGCTGTCTACTTCGATCCTTTGGTAACTTAAGCTCGAGTGATGAATTGGGAATTATCTGGCTGGAATCAGGGTCGTCTGGGGTGTTGAGTAATACTCTTGATTCGAGCCTAGCTTTCTCAAGCGAATCATAAACTGAATCTCGAAGTTTCTGGACCTTTTTTAACGCCTCAGCTTTGTGTGATTCTGTAGTTTCCATCTGTATTGGCTTTGCTGCTTTTTGGCCGCCGAATAGCACAAAAACCAGAGTCCTGTTCAGAATTCTGGCGTTCCATTGTTCGATTGAGTGAATCCCAGCTGCGACCTCCTTTGCTTTCGACGGAGATATCTTCAGCTTTTGGTCTGCGCGGGCCGCCGGTTCCACACATGGAAGCAAAGATAGAACCTTTTCAAAGACAGCTCGAAGAGCCTGAAACATGTGGAAGACTTCGTCCTTCAACGCGTCAGGCACGTGCTGGTCGTCTTGGTGCAGATAAAGGCATATCTCATGGACTTGAGATTTGTTGATTCTGATAACGAGTTCCAGCTGCTTTCGAAATTCATCATCACAATGGGAGACTCTTTGCAGCACAGCATCTGCGAGCAATCCGACGACCTGCGCCAAGCTGGGTAAACCAACAACCAAGCCGGCGATACCTATGGCAAGCTCTGCCATAAGGTGCGAGAAATGTCGAAGTAGCAATCGCAGACCAGTGAAGCAAAAGCCTCACATGAAAAATGAAGTCAGGCTCGGACAGGCGCCGAACCAATTGGTGTTGCTCAATTTATGTATTCATGCAAGTTGTCAGCCTCGTTTTCAAAGCACAGCGGACTGGCCTTTCTCCGCACCCGAAAGGATTTTTAGCCACATCAGCTCGAATTCGAGCTTTTAATCGTTGACCTCCGGCGTACCGTCTTGAAACTAAATATCTTTTCGACCCGTCTTTACCATGGAATCCAGCGTCTTGATTTCAGATATTTCGGAAGCTCCCTTTCCTGCGTACATCACCGAACTATCAACTAAAAATGCACAATTCAAGAGCCTGAGTATCAGTGGGCCGGATGAGGACATTACGCGGCGACGGCATCTTCCAATATCCGAGCTATGTCTTATTTTGTATGACCTTAATGTTCGAGGCCCCTGCTTCATCCTATTTGGTCGTACAGTCATTGCAGCCGGGGCCCAGTTCATTGTACGAGAGTCTGAAGTGGGGTTTCATGACGAACCAACTGCCTTGATCAAGGCTGCAGTCAAAACTCCAAAATTCGTTCTCGATGCTGAAGACTGTTTAAATTTATCGGTGGAATCCGTTCGCAGACAGGTACACGATCTTCTTGTCGAAATCGCAGCCCTGTGCCATCCCCGACTCAAATCACATCAAAATATTGTCAATATTATTGGTTGGGGCGTAGATGAGAGTTGGCATCAGGTTCCTGTTATTGCCTTGGAGCTAGCGGACGGAGACCTTGGGAATTTGATCAACACCGATAAACTTCTTTCATTTGAGAGTCGCCACCAAATAATTCTAGACGTTGCATCCGCCTTGTCCGCCATCCACACCCTTGGTATAATCCATGGCGACCTTAAACCTGAGAATGTCCTTGTCTTCCAAGGATCTTCGGGCTGGATTGCCAAGCTGTCTGACTTTGGAGGAGGTGCTGGCCTGGCTGGAGTTGAAGGCGTCCGCGGCAGGGGAACTGTAGGATGGCGTGCGCCAGAGCTGAGGCGATATTACGACTACAGTGAGGCATTAGATCCCGCTTTCCTGAACAGGATCGATACATATTCCTTTGGACTGCTCGTTTTGTTCCTTCTGAGGGGGTCTAGCTACCCTATAGGAGACCTTGAGAATGAGTCTGTGCTTGAGGCCGCAGTAAACGATATCCAACAGCTGCCGCAGATCCCAGCCGCATTAGTTGGGCCGTATCAAAGACTACTTCGCGGGTGTTTGAACTCAAATCCTCAAGATCGCCCTATAGATGTCTCAGATCTATTGCCGCCCAGCGGTTGGTAGGTGACCACCTCTTGACTACTACTCAGACTAATTGTGTGTACAGGAAATCTTCTGCCGAGAATATTCTAGAAGGGAAGAAAGATGATGGTACCACCCGACAAGAGATTGAATCTCACAAAAATTCCCACCCATCTCATCGAGTCAGACGCAGGCAATGGGAAATTATCGAACTCAATGACGAATTGACACATCACTTGCAAAGATTGTATAACGACGGCGAGGACAAATTGTCCCCTCAATTGGCCTTTGCCCTTTTCATCAGTAGACAGGCATACATCTCAAGGCACCTTCACAACCCTCAAGTGAGAGAATTCTGGCTGCGCCCCCTCTGCACAGCCGCGCGATATGGCATTGCGCAAGCCCAGTCGTTGGTCTTTCTCTACTACGAGTACCTAGACCTTGTACCTGATGACTTCATCCAAAGCAATCGGAAACAGTCTATGTATAATTGCATCTCGCATGGCGCCTTGGCCTTTTCCAAAGAAGCGAGAGACATGGATGCCGGCTCGTTTGACCGTGCCATCAGCGAGTTCCAGCAAAACGGCGGTTATACTCCACATTATAACTCGATAGGATTCGATATCTTGGAGAGGTACATTGACATAGCTGGCAAAGCCCTTCGACCAGGAACTTCGACTGACCAATCGCTGAACCCCGATGGCGACTCTTTATTGCATATGCTCTCCTCTTTCAGCCATCCGGTGGCACTCTCGATTCTCCAATCGATCGCCACCTGTTCGAATGTCAACAGTGTGAACGATGTAGGCGAGACTCCGCTCTACCGCGCTTGCGTGTGCGGCGCATTTGAAACAGTCCTCTTCCTCTTAAGCCTCGGTGCGGATCCCAAAATTTATCGCGGTCGAGTCGGCATCTCTTGTCTCCATTGGCTGATTGCCTTCCATCCTGAGAAGATGGAAACAGTAGTGAGCAAGCTGGTCGAAAAGGGAGCAGACGTTAACGCCTTGTCGATAACAGTGGACAAGATGCTTCACTACCCGTTCGCATTTCCAGGGGGGAGTCCGCTTCATTTCGCTGTTGAATTTCGTTGTGTGGAAGCTGTAGCGGCCTTGCTGAGGCACGGCGCTGATCCATGGCTCAGAAACGGCCGTAGACTTTTCATCTTTGCAATGAATATGCCAAACTATGAGCCAGCATCTGTCGAGGACATGGTTCATGACGAGTTTATTGTCGGCCCATCGACTGGATCGACGTCAATCGAACTCGCCGTCAAAGGCTGGGACAATGAGATCCTCAAACATCTGCTCGAGCAACCCCAGCAAGCCGAGAATAACAACACCACCAATGATGGAATCGGCATCATCCATCATCTGATGGCTGGAGAATTTCGATGGATTGGACCCGCTACTCTATTTTACAACATGGTAATTCATGGCAATGAACAAACTCGACGCCGCAAGATACGGGAAACAATCGACGTGCTGGTGCGATCTGGATTTGATGTTGACGAACTGTCCACTGCATGGGCACGCACGGCGTGGGGAAAAAATGTAACAAGTACTCCCCTGATGCTGGCCGTATACGTTGGAAACATTGAAATTGTTGAAGCACTCCTTGAAGCAGGGGCTGATATCAACATTGCTGGGAATGACGGCCGCACCGCCATTATGTACCTCGGACCTAGGTATGCGACAATAAGACTGGATGAGTACCACGACTACGAAGCACTTCAGGTACAGGCAACCCGTCTCCTCCTAGATCACGGAGCTCAGGTTGACATTCGTGACCTTTGTGGCCGATCGGCAGTTCTTATGATGGCCGAAGAGGGCCTATTCGGTGCTGTCAAGTTCCTACTAAAGAATGGGGCTGCCTCGAGTGATGAAATATATGGCAACAGCTCAAAGAAGCGAATTACCTTGGCTTATAGGGCGGAGGATGAGTTTCCAATCTTCACCAACCTCTCCACAGATGCTGTGCAGGATGAAGAATTTCGAGACATGCTGGATAGCATGATGGCTACAATGCTACGCGAGCACATCGTACCGCTTCTTGAGCGGAAGCATGCAGCAGAGACCTCGCCAAGCTGCAAAGTATTGATTGATAAGCTCGTTATGGATCATCTGGTGGAGAGCGCAGCAGTTTTGCTAGATGCTGGTGTCGCAGTAAATGCAATATACGACAAAAACTATTACAAAAACAGACGCCCCGATTTATCATGCATGACGATGTTAGACCAGGAATTAGATGGTCGGGCCGGGAGGATTCAAAGTGCAAGGCTGCGATTGTCGAAAGCTGGTATGTGAAACAAAATTCATGGAAACCTGAATTGTGACTAATCAGTTCCTTTTCATTCTTTAGAGGCAGCCAAGTTCGAAGGCCGTCTGGACAGTATGGTCACGTTGCTTCGATGTTATGGTGGATGCAGGGCAAGTGAACTAGAAACTGCGACATAGACAAGGGCCTTTCTTTAGAGACAACGAGGGGAATCGGGACCTAAATTTCAACAAGACAACTATACCTAAAGTCAAGGTGCAGACATTCTTCCGATAGACAGAATGGAACTGGGACTTGGCGACAAGTCTAATTACGACTTGTGAAAATCAAGCATAAATTTGAGGGGCACTAAGTCCTGCTCGCCTCGGGAGGGATACGTGGTGGCATAACCGCCGTTACCACAACAAAGAGACTTATAGGCTGATTGAGGTAATGACTAACTAACTAACACAACTTACGATGTTGGGACAGATGCAACGATTAGTTTGTTTCAGGATCGCTTCACGTGACTTGCAACATGGTTATCATCCATGGTTGGCGCGACAGTCCAACCAACAACAACAAAAAAACACCACGTTGCCTCCGAGGCTGTTATTTTTCGTGTCTGCGGATGCTTCCACTTGAAGCCTCACCAACGTGACGTGTGTTCAAATGTCTTGCTACCGGCTCCTTTGTTGATCGCCCTATCGCCTGTGATCATGCTCCGTCCTAGTGATCTTATTAGGGGGACCTAATGCCAGTACCAGTCCCCAAGACTCGTCGTGAGCGACTGCAGGACTGGTTTCAAGAACTCATCCGCATAGAAAGCAAAATCCCGCGAAATAACCGATTCCGCCGGAGGCTTTCGACTTCTTCAGCCCCAAGGAAGAATGCATCGGCCCCATGTCTATTCTTTCGGAAGCTGCCAGCTGAACTGAGGAAGCGCATCCTCATCTTAGCTTTTGGTGGCAGGGTCTTGCACATGCATCTCTGCTTCGACTACCCGATCGTCTTTTCTGATGTTACCGACCCGTTGCCCTGGGAAGACGAAGAGAACGAACGGAGGATTCTGAAATTGGATCGCGAAAAGCGCAGGTATTGGCACTGGTGGAGCTCGGTATGCGACCGACCGGCCCTAGGCGAGGCTTCGTGGCGCCCTTTGGAACCCACGGCATTCTGTGACCCCCCGTGTCGCTACGGCGTTGGTTGGTGCTGTGGCATAGTCCCTGGCCGCATGCCATTTCTATATTCAGATCAACGGATTGGAGTCATTGGCTGGCTACAGACTTGCAAGCAGGCGTGCGTGCAATGATTCCACTCTTCGGTTTAACCAACAGCTAACATTATGCCACAGATACTTGGAAGGCATCGACGTCTTGTACGGAACGAATACAATTCACATGGCGAGCAACGTTATGATCCCCTATCTACCTAAAATTCTCCTGCCACAGCGCTTGAATACAATATCTTCCCTCGAGGTTGTTTGGGAGTTGAAATGTCACCTTGGAAAGGACCGTCCGCTTGTGAAGGGTGGTCCTGTGTGGGATGAGACCGATCTCAACCGCCTTTTGAGCACCTTGTCGTCAAGGCTGAATGGCCTCTCTCGGTTGTCAATTAGCCTCAGAACGCCAATGCAACAGACGGAATTCCACAATACGAGCAACTGGCTCGATGTAAGCTACCTGGTGACAAGGCTTGACCGGTTTGTGAAGTCAGAGATGCCACCATTGGTAGAATGCAGTTTTGTTCTTCCCGCAACCGTATTCGACAAGATTTCAAATGAAGCTATGGACTTCACAATCCTCAGACCACCGGCATGGAACGTCAAATGGAACCTGGAAGTTTGGCGCGTTATCGAAGGGCAGAATGTGGTTGTTAAGTCTTCAGAAAGCACGTTTCCAACACCACCGGGTCATCTGCCGAGAATGTCGAGTACCGGGAGCAACTGTGGATACTGGATCCTCAGAGGAAATGTGGACGACACCTCGCGCCTCATATTGCGCAGACTCGAAAACTTCGGCCGATACGGTCCGGCGTAAGGAAGAAATATGTTGGTTACTTTGTATTTATGGACTGTATATTCGGCGTTATTCGAATCCTGATTTCAATACGATGAAAGTTGCGGCGATGGTGACGGAGGCTAATGCAATCGCTGTGACTGCATCGGTTAGCCCCCAAGAGCATTCCATTCGTGGTACCATGTGCAGATCCCAAGATATACAGCGCGGTGGGGTTGTGAGAGCCAATCATCCAGGTTGCCCGTGTCTGCATCCGACAGCATCAGGTCTCGAGAATAGGTTGCACAGTTGGCTACGTCAATGCAACAGGATGGCTTCGCTGATCTCGTATTTTTCTTGTTGGTCCTTTTCCTGCCGATTGGTGCATAAAGAGACTTTTGTGCATGCGTTGCCCAAAAACAGCTCACCGACTGGCGATGGCATCACAGGAGGTGTATGTGAGTTTTGCTGTGGCTGTGTTGCCAGCTCGAAAAGCAGACCATCCTGTTCTGGTTGCCGCTGATCTCGAGACCATGACATCATTCATCCGCGGTTATCAAGAATGCTAGCACTTAACATGGCCAGGAAAGGTGAAGCTGTTGGCTGATGTTGGTCCATGCACACGGCAGACAGGGTTATCGCTGCAAACGAAGCATAGTGGATCAACTAAGTCCGCATCAGCCCCAAGCTTAGGAAGAGTAGTGCCACCTTTCATGGCTTCAGGCTCCAGGACAGGAAGCGGAGAAAAAACAGTTGATGGGGCCTGATTCACGCTGCGGCTTTGGTTAGACGACGTTTCGCGTGGGATGGTTGGGGGCGAGCAGCACTGCGATAATGCTGAATGAGTTGTGCTATACGGATAATATTGACCGGGCATCCTTTCATAAATCCTATCCAATGGCCTAAATGATCCGGCAATGCCACAAAATTCAATGCCTCACCATGAGCAACGTGGCTGGGTGATGCAGATATGAAAAGCTGAAACACTCCACTCTGGAAGGATTTGCCGCACAAATGCGAACGCCACCAACAGTCAATCTATTCCTGGAGTTCTGGACATTCTTTCGCAGCGACCCTATTCCTGTCAAACTATCACCAACCTCACTGGAAACTCCACCGGCGATGGGGTTCGACATGTGCGTGGTGGTGAAGTGAGCTGGCAGGAATTTTTCAGCGGGGCTTGGACAACAAACATGGCCAAGAATATCGAAGAGCAGCAGAGGCATGATGTGAGGCTGTGGGAAACGCAGGCAGATAGCAAAGAAGAAAGGGAGTATAAAAAGAAATGAATATGCCTTCATGTTTGGTGGTCATCACTACTCAGCTCAGCATCCTCAGCAGTAAACCGAACTACCAGTTCACCATTTCCAATAATCCATCCATCTAACCTTGATTCGTCTATTCTATTCAAGATGAAGTTCACCACTATCTTTACCATGTCATTCGCCGTCTTGGCATCTGCAGCAGTGAGTCGAATCTAATACTGAACCGATTGCACACATCATAGGTGCAGTATCACTGCGAGCCTACTTGACTGACATCACCTCAGGTTCTGCCCAGCGGAGTCGGCAGCGTTGCATTGAAGGGTTCCGACAAGGTGGGCGACATCTAGACGGTGGCATTGGCCAAGACGCTAACGACATTTTCAGGCCCCTATGATGGAGAAGCGAACCATTGTTACCGACGCTAGCGATACTATTGAGTACCCCGCGACTGAAGGTGGACTGGACAAGAGAGTAAGTGCCATTATTATCTCTCAGGGTGGCGTACCATGTTGACATTGTTCGACAGAGCATTGTGCAGTGCAATGTCGGTAGCGGCCAGGCAAGCTCCATTGCTGTCCGCGAAGGCACCGACTACCTGAACAGCAAGTGGCCTGATGCCGTCTGGGTCGTCGAGCCTGGAACGTGCAAGCGCGTCACCTGCTCCTGGAACTCTGCTATCTTGGCCTGCAGCGATGCCAAGGGAACGCTCAAGATCCCCACCAAGGACATTGTCAACACGGCAATGGACATCTGGAACCAGTGCAGTGTCTCCACCAGCGATGGGCCGAAGACTATGGGTAAGTCTTAGCATCTCCGATCCAAACTGCGGAGCCGCGATTAACAAGCTGCGATTCAGGCCGAGCCTACTATAGCGGAGAATGGAACGTCATCATCAACAAGGACAGCTGCTAAGCACGAGCAAACATCCCGGCAATCAGAAACGAGGGCAACGGGAGGAGAGCGCCACTTGCGGAGTTAAATTGGTCAGGATTTCGGCATGGATGAATGAGGCACGATGGAAGATTATGATTTTTGGGTCTCTCAGGGTGCATTTCAGAGCGCAGTGGGAGTCATGACGTATGAATTGTTGCTTTGGGTTTGAGTCAGCGGCCGGCGGGAAGCATTGTGATGGTCGATATTGCCACAACACCATCAGAGCAGGCTGGATTTTGAAAATTTTTAAGGCGTATTTAGAAAGACAGCGCAAATGGAAAGAATCGGAACGGTAACAAAGTGAACCAAGAGAGAGCGTGACCAAGAGAACTCGTCAACGTCGGAATCGCCGCGGATGCTGGGTTGAACTATTCTACTATTGCCGTCCATTGTGCAATTTCCACATCAAAGTGCCCGTGGCGAGCTAACGACCCTGTCTCAAGCCATCAGCCCCATTCATCGTGGGGTCGAGGATCGGGAAGAGGAGCCAGCCGATAAGCCCGAGGCTAGGGAGGATAAATGCCTAATCCGGTCACGGCAGTCCGCGCGGGTGCGCTTGTTCGGGGCGTTGATCGAGTTGGAAATGTCATTTGGTGACGGGCAATGACACTTATCTCTGTCCGGCGGCCTCTAACTGGACAGCTTAGGACCTGATCGCGTGCTTGTTGACGCAGCATCACCGTCGAGATGGAATGGAGCGCTCTTTGTCAATCTGCTCACCCGCCCTGGACAATAAAGATGTCCGTCGTCGACCCACCGCGGTCCATTTCCTAGCGCTTCCCTATGGCCATCCGTAGAGAGGCGGTTGACTATTGAGGAGACGATGGCGGCACAGTCTCACGCGCCCATGGTGCCTATCTGCAAGCCTTGCAAGCATTGTGGAGTTTGGAAGCCAAAGCCCGCGGTCTGTGAAACTCTCGGCCTGCCCAAACCTTGTTGCCAGCTCCAAGTGCGGACACTATTGCCATCCATTGCCATCCATTGCCGAATTCGGCCACACCGAAACCTTGACCACGACGCCCCACAAAAGCTGTCATCCGAAAAGCCGGGACGGAGGCATCTAGCAACCCCTGAGCAGATGGCGGGGGTCCTTTGGTCGTGAAAATATGCCGATGGCTTTGGTAAACGTGAATATTTGTCTTGCTGCATCATGTCTCAGAGTCTTTGCACCGTCAGTCACCTCGCATCACTACCCTAGCTGTAAATCAACCACACTCTCCCGTGTCATGCTGCACCTTCACCCAAGCCTGATATTCTTTCAAGTTGGCGCCATGGCGTCTGGATTGTAAACAACCCAAGAAGCCGGATGCGACTAATCGAGATCGCTAACGGTTCTCGCTATAGCCGGTCGCCACTGTTGTTGGCTTGTACTGAAAGCCATTAGCCATCGCTCATCCCGGGCCCCGGGAACGCTCCGAAGCGTTAGAAATGTTCTCCCCAAGGAAGCCGACTCGGCGATTACGAGACTATTAAAGTCCTTCTTCCCACCTCTCGCGCGCTTCCGGTGGACCGGACGGATGCCAACTGTGATATTGTTCCTGGTTTTGATCGATAAACCGCAACCATGTCGTCGAGGCGATCCCAGCACGATGACCTCCAGCGGCGGCCGTCCGGCTCGTCGTCGATTCGCTCGAGCCCATCAGCCCGCTCCAGCCAGTCGAGTAATTCCATGGGCCACCTGGCAACACACGATGGCGCAAAGACCGCAATGACAAGCTTGACTGGGGTGACAATATCAAGCGTGGATTCTATGGAGCAGGCCAAGGCAGAGCTTGCTCCGCCGGCCAAAATGAGGGTCAAACAAATTGTTAACCTCCCATCGATGCAGCTACGAAGCGTCTCGAGCTAACTGGGATAGAAAATCCAACAACCGGCGAATCTCAGTCCCGAAAAGAACCACAATACAGGCCAGGTGTCACCAAATAACCCATTCAGTGGCCGTGGCTGGGCGTCATCGGCTCCCGAACCCGACGTCGGACCACGACGACCTTTGATTCGAACACGACGATCCTCAGCATCATTTAGTCGACGCGCATCTACGGCGGTAGTCAACATGATCCAAAGCATAGACCCACTTCAAGAGCAAAACAACCCTCTCGATATCCGAGCTAACGAAGTGAGACGAATACCTTCCTCTGGATACACGGCATGGACGACCTTCAACGCTCGTAGATACTCCCCGGCTGGGCCGGTCCCGTCCGCGAGTGCAACTATCGAGCCGTATCGAAAGAAGTCCTACATCCGACCTGGCATGGGCGATAGCGATGATGACTACATCATTATCCGACACGGCAAGCCCGACGATATCGAATTCATGGCCAGATGGAAGCGGTGGATCCTTCGGGCGGGTGGTTTTCTGGTGTTCCTCACAATAGGCATGTACTGCTGCTACTTTGCGTTGCGTATCTCGTACACCAGAGACGCCGAGCATCAAGCCCGCATGAGCTACTGGATGTCATGGGCTTTTCTACTAGTTGAGATCTCGCTGCTAATACCCATATTCTATCATCGCCTATGGAGCATGTACACCTCCGGAATGCGGCGGCGGCCCAAGCTGAGAGTCCTCGGTGACAATGTGCCATCCGTGGATGTCATCATCACTTGCTGTGGAGAAGACGACAACCTCATTCTCAACACAGCCAAGGCTGCCTGCACCATGGACTATCCACGATCTCGGTTCCGAGTCATCATCTGCGATGACGGCAATTCGAGCATGCTAAGGATGAAGACTGAGAGGACAGCCGTCGAGGTCTTTGACAATCTCTACTATCGAACGCGTCCAGAATACCCAGGCGTACCGCACCACTACAAGGCCGGTAATCTGAACTACGCACTTGACGAGACGCAAAAGCTCCCTGGAGGAGCTGCCGACTTCTTCGCCGGCTTGAATGCAAACATGATTCCAGAGAAGGACTGGCTTCGAGCTCTTATCCCTCATATGATACAAGACTCGGAGTGCTCTATCTCATGCCCACCACAGGTAAGAAAATGCAATCTCTCAATGGATTACGCTTGCTAACGTCAAATGCAACACAGCTCTACTATAACGTGCCTAAGGACGATCCTCTCTGTCAGAGCCTCGACTACTTCGCGCAGGCCTCGGAGCCGATGAAGGACGCCCTTGGGGTAGCTTGGTGCACCAGCTCCGGCTTCGTGATGCGTCGCAAAGCCCTCGACTCGATTGGAGGTTTCCCGACAGGATTCTCAGCCGATGATGACTGCGCGTCGAGCATGGTCCTCGGAACCGGATGGAACACGGCCTTTGTACACGAACCGCTGCAGTTTGGCACCGTCCCCGGTACTCTTAGCTGCCACTTGAAGCAGCGAACACACGAGGTATGTTCTGGCTTGTCCATTTCGTGCTTCAACGACAACTTTTAACGTAACCGCTAGACTATCAAAAGGATTGAAATCTCACTCAAACTTCGCTTCTGCCTCTACGGCCCACTGGTGCAGCACATGACATTCTCCCAGCGTGTTTGCGGCTTCGTCTACACGATCTCTCCGTTGTTCACCGTTGCTCTCGTCGTTGCCATGTTTGCTTTGCCAATTATCTTCATATCTGGAGGGAAATTGGTCCCATTCGCCAACTATGAACAGCTGCAGTGGTTGATTCGCGCCTGGTTCGCCGCGCATATTCTCAACCGAATCAGCGAGTTTGTCTCATATCTCCCTAGTGGCTATCTTGCTGGCCAGCGAGAGGCAAAGTCTGTTATGTGGATGGCCATCTGTAAGTTTTGCATTTCGTCTTTTGCATGTCAAACGCTGACCAAGAATAGTCGAATCTGTCGCCATCATTCGTACTTATATCTTACCCACGTGGCTTGGCGGAAGAGTGTCCGGCCTCAACCCACCACAGGCTGAAGGGGCCGTCCTCCACGAACGGGATCCTGAGCGACGAGCCTCTCTATGGCGACGATTCAAGGTCATCATGGTGGATTTACAATGTTACATCCACCTGACTTATATCATATTCATCGGAATATCTATTGTGGTGGCGACCTATTGGGACTTCCACTCCTCCGCTAGCATCGAGGATCGCTTCCTGTCATTTCTTACACACGCTGCCTGGCCTCCGCTTATCTGGCTCACATGCGCTATGTCCTGCTGGGTCCCCATCAGCTATGCTATTGCGCCACCAAACTGTCCTCAAAGGCAGGAACTACTGCAGCGAGATCCAGATACTGGAGTTTCATACCCGAAGCCAGAGGCAAAGACAATTGAGTACACGTGGAGGATTTGGATACCCGAGCTTCAATACTCACTAATGTCGTTATATCTGTTGGCCATTTTTATCTGCTCATTTTGGATTGAATAGACGAGGCCCTTAATAAAGGGAATTACATTCGCTGTACAATACTACACTTACACTGTAAATGATATAAAATCTATCTCTACACAATTCGACTACTTATTCTGCCATTGCCCAGATGTCCAAGGGTCCGCAAAACTACTTGAGTCGAAAAACTTTTCGAAATTGTTGAACGCATCCACAGACATGGCCCAATCCATGAATTGATTGAGCTGGGCAGGGTCGTTCTGGTGGCTTGGATCAAGCCAAGCCAGGTCGTCAATCGGTCCAGCTTCTGTACCACTCCCTCTTACAGCCGTAGTGGCGACATCTTCTTCTCCCCTATCCCATCCAGCATCGCTGCTAAGACGCTCTTCCAGTATCGTAGCCTTTGCCATCAGATTCCTGACGATTGCGGCCGCGTCCGCGCTCATGGAAAAGTCCTCTCCGAAGAAGTCGAACACAGCCAACGCTTTGTCCAAGGCCTGACGTGTCCGGGGCGTGGCTGGGTGAATGGGATACGCCAAGATGAAGCCTACCATGGTTATGGCGGCGTTCCACTGTAAAATGAAGAATTCTGAACAGCCACTTAGCAGATCAGACTCGGTAATGACTTGATGCATGATGATGGTGTAGGAGATGGCATGGTCGATGCAGGTGGTGGCATGCTGCTCTGCAATAGGAGTATATGTCCCCGGATGGGAATAAAACGTTATGAAGGGGCGAGTGAGATTGACGATCAGGCTGTCATATATGAGTTCAAGACAGACACGCTGGCGCCTAAGCCATGTCGGCGCGAGAGGGTCGATATCGAGGGTCGAACGATCAGTTGAGTATGGCGCACCACCTCGACGACGTTGCGTCTTTATCTCTTCAGGAAGCTGGTCGACCCAGGCCCTCATCGCCGGGAGTTTAGATGCTAGGAGCTTGGCACACGATTCAAGCGCCTCTGGGTCAAGATAGATGCATGTGAGGTCGTTTCGGTCGATAACCTCCCCGCACTTGAAGAACAATGAGTCCTGGACGTCAATCAGGATAGCCCACAGACTGTGCGACTGGACAGAGTAGGTGAGCCAAGTAACATCTAACCCATATGCGCCGAGAGATGCGCCATTGTATGATGCATCTTCAATTGCGTCCGATGGCAGCGTTGCAGTGACTTGAGCCCAGTCAACGCCCAGCGGACGGCCCAGCTTTGTGGATGTTTTGGCGTCCATTATACAGAGCACCATCCAGATTCGCTTCCGGAGCTCTCTTTCCCCACGAGGCATGTCCCGCGGGGCTCCAGATGGAGGCCCAAGACTTGAGCACTTCTGATTGCCTGGGCTTCCATGATGTGGCACATGTTGTGGAAGGATGCGCAGCACAGGTAAGTGATCATGAAGATGTAGCACTGGATGGTGGTGATGGATGGACTTTCTAGATCGGCTGTCAAGAGAGACTGCGATCGGCAGTAATACCATCTACCTGCAACGGTTGAGTCGCTTACAGATCCATTAACGCTAGATGACATGCTGATAATCTGTTTGGGAATGAAGGCGTACCCATATTGAAGGCACAGAGCAAGGATGATGTCAACGAGAGGCGAGTTTTTTCGATGCCGTCTTGTAGGTTCCCACAACGAGGCGTAGTGCCGTCTGAATTCAACCTCGTCAATGACTGGTATCATGCAATGGTACCCTTCCCAGAAAATTCTCAGAATACTTTCTTCTTGCGGACGGGTCAGGTTCGGGCCACGCATCCGCCCGTGGCTAGTGGTGGTGATGGGGCTTGCCGGGTCTTCGATCTCCTCCGCAATTTCAGCTCCCATATACGTATTGGTACTTGGTCCTCGAGGCTGCATGGACCAGTCATTGTACGTTTCCTTGAGGGTTTTGCCCAGGTAGCCTCCAATGCGGCTAACAAAGTAGTAGGATGAGGCGGGGCCGTAATACGAGGCCTGGCCTGACTTGGCTGTAGCAACGTGGATGCCCTCCCATTGCGGCCTCCTTGCGGTACTAGGAGAAAAGCTGGATTGCGTCGGAATTTGTGACGGTGGCTGGCCGGAAAGACAAGTGCTTGGCGAGTCCATGGACCCATCAGGTGTGGGGATGGGTGCGCCTTGACAGTAGCGAGCCCGGAAGGCTGCGACTTCGGATTCGAGCTCCTTGACACGCTGTTTCAGCCGATCGATCTCCCTGGTGCATCTGATATCAGCCACCTGTTGGACAACTACTGATTGCCGGATCCATCATACCTGAGGGCCATGGGCAACGTCCTGGGCTCGTCATCCCCTTTGTTTGTACACTGCACGCCCCGCAGTCGACAAGCCTTGCACGGCTGTCCATTGTCACACCGAATGCGTCTAGCACGACACAGGTCACACGCTCTCGATACTTGTTTCCGAGGTCTTCTGATCGGGAGCGTGGATTCAGCGCCGTCACCAGCCCTCGGAGACTGCTCCGCGTTGACCGCGTTCATCGCAGCAACAACCCCGAGCAAAAATGACAGATAAGGGAAGACTGGTTGAATATGCCGATAGACGAGATACAGGCCGTCAAAAGGGCCTTCCAAGCTCCGAGCCAATACAGACCATAACCCTAGCTGCTGATGATGCAGGAAGTATGTGCGTGAACTGTGAAAAGCTGCGGGGTTGCGGAGTTGCGGATCTTACTCCGCCCGTCATTCCGTCGTCTCGCGATACGTGGTCAGACTACACGCTAATACGGATCAAGACGGAAGCGCACGACAAGCTTCGATGCTGACAATTCATCTGTGATCAGTAATGCACTGAGATGAGTGACATTCACAAAATGAACCAACTTTAGCAAGGAAAATACCGTTACATCTCTCTATTTTCTATCATCTATTCTTCTACTATTTACGCGCCATTTGCAGCAAGAAAAGAACGATTACATCAAGCAGCAACCTCCACCGCAGAATCTGAGACCGTAGTTGTACCAGGATAAGCCTTCAAGTATTCGTCACTGAATGGGTAATCGTTGTAGCCGGCATTCGATTTGCGGGTGTAAAACATTGGCCTGTTGTAGGCCGCCAGTTCGATTCCATTCTTGATCCTAAAGACCAAATCAGGGTTGGAGATGAAGTAGCTGCCGAATGCAATCAACACATCCCATTTCTCATAGGTCTCCTCCACAGCCCTTGCGGCAGTGTTTGGTAGGTAACCACCCGCGACGATGACAGGAGAGTAATTGTTCCAAGCCTCGAGAATAAAGTCTAGTGTCTTTCCTTGGTTAATCGGATCTGCGCCGGTAACAAACGCGGCTGGATCACCAAGTGCCTCGACCAGGGACAGATCGGCAAACTTGACGTTCATCTTCTTCAGTTGATCCATAAGGTATTTGAAGTCACCATAAATATCGGATTTCATGGCTCCTTAGTATCCCGCATAGGGAGACAGACGGATTCCCACCTTTTCAGCGCCAATTGCCTCGACAACAGCCCTGACAACTCCGAGAATCAGGCGAGAACGATTCTCAACTGAGCCACCCCATTTGTGGGTGCGCTTATTCACGTTGTCAGAGAGGAATTGGTCTAGGAGATAGCCGTGGGCGCCATGAATCTCGACTCCATCCCCGCCCGCTTCAATGACCCTCTTTGAGCTGGTAACAAAGCTCTGGATGGTTTCTAGAATTTGCTGCTCTGTCATGGACTCAGGAGCAACATCCTGGTCCTCTATAATCACAGCGCTGCTGGGCAAATAAGGGTAGCCATGCTCCGCCAAGTAGTCTGGATCTGAAGCCCGGCCCATGGCCCAGAGCTGCTGGAAGTAGAATGATCCCTTGGCATGAACAGCTGAGATGATCTTCCGCCAACCATCTAGTTGCTCATCACTAGAGACGCTTGGCAAGTTGCGCTTTCCGTTTTCACGGGGAGCGACGGCCGTGGCCTTGGCGATGATCAATGTGCCAGGGGTCGAGGCACGGTCAGCATAGTGTCTCTCCATGATTGATAGAGGAAAATGGTCGTCACTGTTGCGCAATCGGGTTAAGGGAGGGAAAACAACACGGTGCTGGAGGGTGACATTGCCCACTTTCAGAGGCTTTAATAGACGACTTTCAGCCCGGGATACTGTAAAAGTGCTCATTCTGTTGTTGTTGTGATTGGTAACCGGGCTAGGTTTGAATGGTAAAAGGATCAGATAAGGGGTGGGAAGTCAGAAGTTGGTTTAAATTATTTAGATACTTGTTTCTAATGGTGTTGTTTGTTTCAGTCCATAAAATCTGTCGTTTGGGTGTAACGTCATTGTTTATATTCTTTTAAAACCCCAATTATTCCATCAAACGCTTTGCGCGTCCTAATTTTTCATGGATTCTCTCGCGGAATGAGCTCACTCCTCAAAAGTAACCACATTTGATCGCAGATTGTGGAATTAACTCTCCTTCATTAGTTATGCACATTGTCTTTCCGTAGCGTGTTGTTCTTGCGCCGTCTGCCGAAGCTCCCTCATCACTAATGTGCATCACCGTAAATGGTAGCTCCGAAACTCCGCCCCGAATCTCCGAATGTTCATCAAATAGTATAGGGTAGGTCACACTTGTGCACATTCCTCGCGACAATGCATCAGATTATCATGATTATGCCGCTTCATCCAAATTAATCGAGGTATAAAAGAGATGATATGTCTGCATGAACCTGTTTGTACTATTGTCTTTACACTCATCCGTAGCTGACGAATTTCCAACAACAACCAAAAAGCCCCTTTGCTCGCGGATTGCAATCTATTACAACACTGTTACCTGCACTGAAAAAACATGGCTGCGTCGGCTGATAAGACTAAATCTTACATCCCTCTTGCAAACGGAACTCATGATGGATGGTCTAACGAAGAGGAGGCTACAGCTACATGTTTTTGCGGAGCTGTGCAGCTTGCATTTGTATGCCACTATTACACACTTCGTGACTGTTTCTTCGAATGCTTACTTTTACGTAGCCTACACACGGCCCTGGTCTTGTTGGCACATTTGTGTGCAACTGTACAGACTGCCGGAAAATCACTGCATCCATGTTTGCCTCCAACTTTACCGTTGCCGACACATATCTGAGGCATCTACGTGGCCAGGATAACCTCAAGACTTTTAGTCAGTCTCAAACCATCGCCTCGGGTGGCAACATGACAAACTATTTCTGCTCCACCTGCGGAACACTCATGTACCGTGTTGGATCCAACTTCCCAGGTCATAGCATCCTTCGCATCGGCACTGTGGATGACTTCAACTTACACGAGACTGCATTGAAGCCACAGGTCGAACAATTTACCAAAGACCGCGTTGCTTGGTTTAGCGGCGTTGAAGGTGTCAAACAGGTTGAGGGTAGCGCGTTCTCTTAGAAGCGCTTCAATTGCCTCACGGAAGGACTAGTGAGGTCGAGGAATCTGCGTCATCTATTTACAGGTAGCAATGGAACAAATTGACTATTTGCATTCTTTAAGATTCTGTTTCGAGAGAGAACTTAGATATTCTATCAGATAATCCACCCAAGGCTGACATGCGTTCGCGTCGTTGACTAAACAGGGCTACTGGAGGCATGATGAGCTGAGCGAGCGAGCCGCCGATCCCACCACACGTAGCTGCCAATGATAATTGCCACTAGAGGGACAGTAATCGTTAAATAAAACAAGAGACCTGGGTCTGCTTGGAGCTTGAAGCGGCCTTCACTTGCAGACAAGACATGGACGAATCCCATTTGTAAAAAGCCCTGTCGAGTAATTAGATTGTTGATTTAACCATCTCCAAGGCAACATACAGCAGTAAAGGTGGGAGGCAAGAAAGCCAGGGTTATGAAGGCAATGATTCGCATTGTGCGAGCTTCTACGATTGTACGTGCGGTCATCTTCTCCATGTTATGGGTGCTCCGCAGATTTATGAGATCCCGGACCTGGGGCCTTGGTTAGCTCACCTACTCTACTTTGATAGGTGGCCGTAAAGTGACTTACCATTGCTGTCACACCCTCTAATCTTGTTTTTATCAACTGAGCCTGATTACTCTCAAACTGGAGCTCTTGAATCACACTCTCGACACTGTGGAAGAAGGCTACCTTTTTGTCCATTGACTGATATGGGTGCCATATCGCCGGACTCTTCTCGACCCCATTTTGCACTGCTATTAGCGTGTCAATATTAGAGTTTAAGGCGTGAATTGCGAATTGTATGCTGTCCATTATGCTTAGACCGCAGCGTAGGCTTTCTGCATTCGCTTCGCCGATGTCAGGGTGGCCAGGACGCGTTGCCGTAGCGTCTCGCTTCTGTCAAAGTCATGAGCAAAAACTGAAATTGCAGGGTATGAGAACAGTAAACTAACCAATTGCTCCACAACCCTGTGTAAGCAGGATATGTATTCGGACCAATTTGTAGTTAGAGTTTCAATTATAACACGTAGAATCACGGACCATCCTTCTTCAAATTTTGATTTTGTGGACAACCATTCGAAATGGTCTTTCATAGACTTCCAGAGACTGTCAGAAGCATTGATGAGAATCGTTAACTCGGACTCTTGCGTGTCGATCTTGTATGAATGATATACTGCCTGCTGCCTTATCGACCATCCGTTTAGTTCAGCCAAGTCGCTGGTTGAGTCTAGTCCAGCCGGCTTGCGGCCATTTTGCTCCACAAACTTCAATAAGCAGCATGTCTCAAATTCTAAACCAGTTAGGAGGAGGTGCTATGATAGGATGGAGCAAGGCAACTAACTCTCAGGAGTTGTATCGAAGACCGAAGGACAATTGAAGAATGCCGCCGATTGTCCAAGATAGTCATCTGAAGAGGTATCTCTCTGAAATGAAGAAATAATTCTCTTGAAGGATGGAAAGATATCAAAGCAATGCATCATCGTATTAATCGAGGCGGCCGTGATCTTGAGCTGCCCACGGGAATGAAGCTGCGGGATGAGGCTACAACGTCAAATTAGACGAATCCTGCCGGTAATATATGATTGGTCATTTAGACAAACATTAATGCATGCGAATTATTATCGGACCTTCCAATATGTCAATATTTCAGCTGCAGAGGGAGACTAAACTCCAAAAAAACTGACATGTAGGAACGCAGCTCATCCTCCTTCTGCTCTTCTACGCGGTTGAAGGGAGCAGGTCGATAAGGTCCTATGGATCTTGGATTAATTTATGCATGAAGATTAGGGTATGTAGATAACTCATACTCAAGCCCCATGCTTTGATCGAAGATGCCTTGGAGTACGGGGGATTGATGCTCCCTAGCGTTAGGGAATTCGGATTAATCATGACGGCGCATAGAAAGGCGGCATACGATTCACAAGATGAGTAGAGACTCGATGGTTGTAATAAGTATCAATGAGCTAAAGCTGGGGGTTAGTTCTATGGAAGAGCACAAAGGATGCTGGAATGTCGCGACTGCTGTCATAATGTGGTGACCGCGCATCACGTGTGCTCCTTCGCAGTCAGCCGGAAACAAGGCTGGGGGCAACTCGGGCAATGTGACGCCCTGTTGGTTTTGCATTGGCGCATCATCACATTGTGGCAAGGGCTGTGCATGCATGCACGTTGGCTAAGAGTGGGCTGACGATTGTAAACATGAAAATGGAGTCGCAGATCGACTCCAGATATACATAGGAATTAATTTGATAAGAGAGTAAGCAATACAGATTTTCTAACACCATTTCAGAGGACTAATTTACTGACAATCAAGCCATTCCGTATGCTTATCCAGTCAGCGCGCCGCGGGGTTTGCATTGAATATGCCTGGCTGTCTCAGCCTGGTAGAGGGACCACAAAGCTGGGCTCTGCCACCCGAACGCTGCTGCCTGGTTTGAGGAATTACCAATATGGTGAAACTTCTCCTGTCCTGATATGACCTCTCAGTCATCATACTTTTTCTCTCTGGCATTCATGTCTACAAGCTGCTTCTTGACGGCCTGAGAATTGTTAGCAAAACTACGGTTGTGAAGGAGGGCATACATACGTCCGATAAGGCAGTTGCAGCCCAAACTCGATGGTCACCATTTGCAAAGGTCTATGTCTGTTAATTGTCTGGTATCAAAAAGTTCATGGGGTCATTTTACTTTCCTCAATCTTGTAGTTTTGAACATTTCGATTTCGACGTTTATCATGCACTGTCTGGTAGATTGATTCCATGTGCTCTATGATGTCATTTCGATCTGCATAGTGGCTGATATCGGTGAAAACCCAAGTGCTAAGCTGGTTAATAAAAAGGGTCGATTCTTTCTTCGGCATGGCTGAGTCTTCGGCTTGGTACCGACGAGGGAGAATGGGATAGTGTTGTAGGAGAGTGGGAGAAAGCAGCAAAAGACCAGGACGAAGGCGGATTGATAAGGCTCACACGGCTGACACGTACCAGGAACCACCCTACACATGGATCATGATTGCCTTACGCACGGTGATCGGAGATGACCGAGAGGCAACCGTTAGACTACACAACTGCGTATTCAAGGGGGCAGGGATCAGGTTCTGCATCGAGTCTGTTAAATGACATATATTACTACACTTTTTATCTATTTTAGGAACTCGCTATGTTAAATGTTAAAGTATCGTTATGGAGTATTTAGAGTCGGATATTCCTCTGCACATCGCTCATTAAAGCCAAAACAACGGCGCATAACATATTTAAACCCCGTCCAGGGTCGTACAACCAACTCGTCCTGAGAATGATCGCTGAATATGGTGTACAAAATTCTTGTCCGAAGCCCGGGGTTCTGCATCACGGTGACCTCGTTGAAAGATTTATAGCTATCGTGAGGATGGCGATGTCCAGCCTCTGGAATGGTGAAGCACCAGTGGCAGAGCCTTGATAGGTCTTCCGCATCATCTTGGCCATGGGCGTGTTGATGAAGTTCGAACCCAAGCAACTTGTAAATGACACTGGCAGTCTGAAAGTGGACAAAGGTGATCCAATATAACAAGGCGGTGCCAAGAATACCAAGCATGGAGTATAATGCTGTTCGACCTTCGGTTGTCCACATGTCGACGATGACAACAACGAGGCTAAATATGACGAGGAGAAAACTAAGCACAGTCTGGCCTCTGCCGTGGATGATCCGTTGACATAAGGAAAGATTTCTGTTACTTTCCTGCCGCATCCACTGGGGGTAGCTGCAATTATCACTGTCTAACCAGTGTTCTGCGGGATAGCCGAATTGCTGGAAACTGGCATTGTACGGATCAAACCCGACAAAGCCAGCTGCGAGAAAACCTTTAGGAAATGTTAGATCATTTGAATTATGAGAAATATGAGTAGGTTTCAACTTGCCCTCGAGTAACAGGTGGCCGTACACGAGAAGGTTTCCCGAAAAATCAATGGCACTGGTGAGATTGGTCTCGGCTGCCGAGATGCAAATGTAAACGACTGTTGTAATCCAGTGAAGGACGATACCTCCTTCGGAAGACCCAGGATGCGTGAGCGCGTCGTGGTCCAGGACCAACGCAACTTGGCGCTGCTGCGTCTCGAGAAGCCTCAATCCAAATTTAGGTCGCAGCGGACCAGCTCGACGCCAGAACCATGACCACGGCAAGATGCCTGTCCAACCAACTGACTGTTTTACTATCCATGGGTTAGTTGATAAAGTTACTCAATGTCAGGGTTACCGCCGAGTACCTTTTACGCCTGTGTAAGCTATGCTAATCATGCTCCCTATAGCGGACACTGCGATGATACCAGATGCGGCCATTGTTGCGGAATCTGACACTTTAGGAGGAGTCTCGTTGGTTGCAACACTGAAGTACTAGATAACTCTCAGCCAACAGTTCCTTTCTGAACATTAATTAGGCCTTACCGCAGCAGTGAAGTCCTGGAGCTGCTGAGTCTCATCATCGTTCCAGTCGAATGCATAGCACTATCAGCCTAGTCAGCTTCAAAAGTGGAGTCAAGATTGTTTCTGGGGACTCTACTGACGAAAATAATGACGACGACTAAGTATAACGAACCAACCAGGCTGACAGCCCATATGAAGCCCGACCTGAGCACTTTGAATGTTGGGATTTCTCCAGCCACCTCGCATCCAATTAGAGCTGCAAACATATCCTGGGTCAGATAAACTCACAAGGGTGGCATTTTCCCAGCCATGAAAGCTAAATATTACCGTAATGAAGGCTTGAGCCCAATCGGAGGCGTGAGCGTGCTTTTCGTAGTTTGGGCGACTGTACATGTTGCTGCCACCCTCTTTTTGACGCAAGTACACTCCGCCAAATGCTGAGATAACTAGAAGCAGCAGGATTTTCGCTGCTGCGGTCGCTCGATTCAGCAGGCGGCTCTTGGAATCAGAGACATAGAGCAGCATGCAAATGGCCGTGGTTATTGCCACCGCCAAAAAACGCACAAGACGCCTGTCCAGATTCTCGTCGGTGAAATCTGGATTGAATGCCAATAATATCTGCTTGCCGAATTGCAGGGCGTTTGTGCATGTGGTGTAGACAAACACAAAGTAAAAGGCGTACATGGTATAGGCGAAAAGAGGAATCCGTGGTAAAAGCTCGTCTAACTATCTTTTGTTAGTATGCCGGCGTGGCTGGGATTAATTTGTAAGGTTCGCGCAAAACGCACATAAACAAGCTCACCACCTGTAAACGGCAACTTCCTTGCGTATTCGAGATACATGGTCATGCTTGGGGGGGTTAGCCTTATATATCCGTATTGCCCAAAGAGAAAGATGGATTGGTCGGCCCTCTCACCTTAAGATTGTATAGACAAACCCTAAGATCCACAAACAAACAGCCAATTTCTTGCTGTGCGTGTTATTAAGAACCGTGTAAGGCCCTGTGAAAATCCCTGTTCCAATCATTTTGTTGATAATCAACGCAGCGACATCTCGACGTTGGAGGACGCGCGGAGCTTCAACCCGCGGGTCGGGTGCTGGCCCATGATCTGGTTCACCGGGAGGCTGTGGAAGATAATCGTGAAGCTCTATGGCGGTCGTTTGGTCTAGGGTCGGCGCTGTACTCGGTGAAGTTTGCGTTGAGGTTCGCCTCTGGGTTGATTGTGTCATATGAGACCGCGCCGAGCTTGTACGCGCTATGCTCAATGGATTATCGGCCATCGTAACCTGACCTGTTGGGGTGAACGTATTTTCTCGATGATTGAAGAGCAGGCTGATGTGAAGCCGGGCTAGAACTCCATAATCTTAGTTAAACCCATGTCCGGCCATGCAACGGCGAGGCTTTGGCGCATCACAAGGCGAACCACCGGCAAGGCAACTCTGCGTGACAGGCCACGCGTTTTTTTACGAACCAGGCTTTGACAAACACCCTGTATCCTGGCTGAGCTGAGTGAGGCGAAGCGCAACGAAGTGTTGAGATCATGAGCGCAGTTTTCGGACAGTGTGACTGCAGCCAACTTGCCATTGTCATCATTACCTCTGACTCAATTCCTGGGCTGGTGTCAAACACGAGTTTTGATGTGCATCAAGAATCCCCCTTCGCATCAAAATTGCCACAGTCACCTAATCTCTGATACAACTGCTAGGTAACAGGCCACAGCTTGATTCTGCTTCGGCGGGAAAGCGGTCAGAAGAAATCTCATTTTACGAAACCAGGCTGCGGCAAACCGGCCGGAACTTAATTCTTCTTTTGGTTCCAAGCGCAGCCTCACATCTGCAGCTCTGTTTACAAATCAATATTTAATCGCCTGCCAGGGGTCAGATTTGCTGTTGGTTTCAACCCCTGCAGCCTCGGACGCCCGCAAGCTGCATGGAGACGCTGAGCTGATGGCTAGTGGCATACGGATGCATCACTCCCTGTACCGGAGACTTCGGGGGTTACGAGCAACTAGGCAATTTGCCGTCAGGCAAACTACAGTAGCTGGAAACTATGCAGATGCCTTTACCGGCCACATGAGGCTCATCTTGACCCTTGCCGGTGACGCTTGAGTCCCGGTTGATAGGGCGACCGTTCCAGACTTGCCACTTTGTCCCCTATCTTGGTTGCCTCGCGGGTTGCTTTGTGGGACCCCACACAATAACAAGAACCATTCTATCCTCAAGCTGAAGTTGCTTGGCCTGCAACCGAATCACGTCCTTTCCCACAGGCCACAGGCCTCGTAGCGTCGCAGAACACGACGAAAGCTTTGGCTTTTTACCCTGTTACCATTGAATGGGGAAATGCCAGTGCCAAGCTACATGCCGCATGTCGGAGCTCAAAGGCACCGCGGCCGCTAGGCTCTTCATTCAACGTGCCACAGAAGGGAATTGCAGCAACATTACACTCCGAGACACACTCATTAGAGAGACGGCGCGCGAGCACGATCCTACATCAACAGATATCGAAACGAAAACGTTGCTCCCGCTACTATTACCGACAGTAGCAAAGCTTCAGGCAATCTTTGCTAGGCCGGAATCACGCGCTTTGCTCTTCTGCCACTGCTCCTTGTGTGGAAACAAGCGGGGGGAGGAGAGCAAGCACAAATTTGAGGAACTCATCACCAAAGCCAAGATTTTCGAGAAGCAGCAGATAAAAGGGCTCTCTATCCTCTTATTGAGTGGGTGTTTGTTTGCTCTAAAAGCCTACTGCAGTCAAGATTCCACACGGCCCTTGTGGACTTTGGGTGACCAAGCAGGTCGACGTCAACTGATCCCGCGCAAGTTCCGCCTCTTTTTGGACGCTTTGACTCATGTCAACCCGATCAATGTGCCCATGTGTTTGAACAAGGCGAAGATGATTTCTCCGTAGAGGGACTCGCGGATGTGCGACAGCTATGTCGTGGTTGCATCGGGCGCGCCTTTCGAGATGCTATCACGTTCTGGGGCACCATTGTGAATATCCCGATATTAGAGGTGTCCACACGTATTCAAGACCGGAGTAATGAGAATTTGCCATTTATTCTTCAAGAACGCATAATTCCAGATGCGAATAGGAGCAAACTCAGTGTTTCTTTTTACTCATCCAGAATACAGCCAGGATATGGGCCACGAAACCTCCAAGTACGGCAAGTCCAGTGCACTCATTGAGGGAAGTAATATCAATGACTAATCTTCACACAGGATAGACAGCTTTTTCGAAAAGTTTACAAATATCTTAAGCTGCCTAGCGAACGCAGAGCCCTTGAAATCGCTGCCAAAGAAGCTGAAATTGCAATCAAGCTGGCCCAGAGAAATCGTCAGTACATAGCGCATCCCCTTTTTGCGTTCGAACGAGAGGACTCCGACTTTGAGTATATTGAATTAGTGTTTCCTCGATACCGACAGGACCTTGGCAACATATTTTCTCGTACTGCTCCACCTATAGGGCACAGCTCGGCCCCGGATTCCTTACTTGACAATCCATTGTGGGGAGCCATTATCAATGTTTTCCAAGCGCTCGCGGGAATCCACGACGCTATAAATGCCAGGGAGATTGATTGCTTAGGACACTTCGATATTAAGCCAGCTAACATCCTGCTTAAAGATGTTCGTGCAAAAAATGTGTGTACGCTCGTTCTTACCGACTTTGAGCAGGCAGCAGCTGGACGAGCTGGAACGGAGGACTACGCACCCCCGGAAAGATTTGAAGTCGACAGCATACCCTCCGATTACCTTGCCCCAGCATACGATATATGGTCAATGGCTTGTGTGCTACTGCAAGTGCTTATCTTTATCAAAGATGGAGAGAACACTTCATTCAACGCCAAACGTCACAATGGGACCAATGCCCGGTTTTGGCAGCGTGACCAGTATGGAGCCCCAGTGCTACACCCAGCAGTTACCGAGACCTTGAATAGACTTCAGAAAGGCACTACTGGTGCGGCTGCAAGCGGTGATGAAAGAGCTGGTGGTAAAGCTAGTGACTTCGAAACTCAAAAGGTCATTGCTATTCTGCGCAAAATGTTCAATATTCAACCTCACCATCGTCCTACAGCCATGATGTGCCTTTCTCTATTGAGATGTCCCCGTCACCAGGAGATGATCGAAGCTGGAATGGAAAGCTGGCAGACGTTCTACGGCATCTACACCAGTAATCAGCTGCCGGGAAAGCTGTGCCTGTATCGAGATCATGCTTCGCGAATTCGGAACGGGGACGTAGAAGAAGAAGTTACTCTTGACATCCAGCTTTCTGAACCGAGAACCAAGCCAGTCAAGCACGTGTCCTTTATACCATCGGCCTTCTTTGATACCGATACCTTCCTACGGGATATCTACACTTGTCGTTTTCGCAACCTCCACCAAGGCACCACGTTCTGTTTCACATATTTGGATGAACTATTGCAATTTATGGAAGTCATGACCTATCAGAGAGTCCTACCGGTTGTGCCCGAAGATCCACTAAGTGGAACGCAAGTCTCCATCAAGAGCTGTTCAATCAAAGATAAAAGTTGGCTATTCTCCAAATCCTACAGGTTTACCTCGGGTAGGATCCAAATTTGGAAACAGCTTACCCAGGACGAATACAACGACTTATACAGACAATCCTCAGGCTCCTCTCTCATCACTGCCAACGGACAAGTTAAACACGAGCAAAATATCTGGAAAATGGCCGTGTGGACGACGTACAAGAATGAGGAAAAAGTCTGTGTTGTAATTGACATTGGCACCAAGTCTTGGGATTTGGAAATACCACAAATACATCCCACGGTTCTACGGTTGCGACAACGGCCACATCGCAATTTTCGAGCCTGTGTACTAAGGCCAACCAATCAAAGTGTTGATTCCGATGATCCAGGTGGAGGGTTCCCAGGGTTTCCAATCTCGCCGGGCTTGCTACTTAGGAAGCTGGATCGTTCATTGAAGAGTGCAGAGATTGAATTTGCAAGTAGACAAGGTGAGTTGCCCGATACTTACACAACCCCCAAATATTTGTACTGATTCATCACCATAGATCGAGAAAAGCTTCTCACTATTCTTCGCAATATTAATTTTCCTGTACCTAGCCAGAGGGTGACTGGCGCTGTCCGACAGTTTTGAATCATTCTCAGCGGAAGCAGATCAAAGGCGTAAACGATGGCATCACATGGATAGAAATGGTGTCAGAAGAAGTAGGATACCTGTACAATTGTTCGTTTAATATGAGAGAAATACTAGAATATTTGCAATGTAGCATAGCCGTTTCAACAACCAGCTTCAAATGGAACCATTACTATGAAAAGTGCAATATGCATGCGATAGGTAGAGGGTAAGAAACTCAATTACCATGAAGACCTGGACCACCCAGCGGAATAGTTGGGTAAATAGAGATACAGGTGAAATCGTGATGGTCTTAACCCAAAACAAGAATAGCCATATGAAGAATAAAATATTCCAGCTAGCATTGACCATGTATGTATTCCATCTGATAGACTTGAACAAGCAGGGAAGCGATGAACATGGCAATGTTTTAGGCTGAGCCACTGATAGCGGCGCCAAGCATGTTCAATAGAGCACTAGCAACAATTCCTTGCTTGCGACCACGCTTATTAACGATGAGCCCGCCAAACGGGGCCATCATGGTGGCTCCAAGATAGGTAGCAGTTGAATTAACCACCTTGTTCTTGGTGGTAATATTAAAGAACTTGGCATAGCTCGGTATGACGTTGACGGGACCTATGAGAGAGCCGTTGTAGGCGATGGTGACTAAGTCAACGATGCATACCGCAACGACGAGAGCCATCATCAAGCTCATTTTAAGTGTTTGGGAGAGTTTGCAGATCCAGCTTCTGCGTTGTTCGGGAGGAGGTGAGGATGGAATATGCGAGGCTGTGGTTTAGCTATTTGTGTTGAACGACCGAGTCCGGCCGATTTATAGATTGTCCTGTCATCCATCATAACATGGGTGGTGGCCACGTTCGGCATCAAGTGGCTCCACGCCTTTGAACGGCAAGTTATCTCTCCATTCTTTTCTCACACGTTTATATAAGAATTCTATTGCAGATATGTATGGATTACCACTATCCTGCTCCTTTTTATTCTCATCGGTTCTGCAGGCCCAAACTTGACCTCTCGCAAGCATTTGCGGGCCCCGGCGCAACGCTCTCAAGAAATCGTGTCTCCTACTTCTTTCTCTTTGCCTCGGGACCGTTGCGGTGGGCTCCGGCATCTGCCGACTTTTGCTCCTATTACCCGTCGTCCACCTCTGGCATTGGCACCGCGGCTATGACGGCATCCGGCATCACTCTAGGCAAGTTGTTGTAATCATATCCGCTATTTCCGCCATCGCTGGTAGAGCTCAGTTGTTGGTTATTTTCCTCAACTTCCTCAGCTTAATCGGATACTGGGTGATCATCTAGATCGTAATGACACTTGAGGAAGAGTTCGTCTTTCCTCGAGAGAAAGGATCTAACTAAAACCTTTGGGCGGACAAAAATCACTTGCCTGTGGGCTATGATACTCTCCTCTCCTTTTTGATTGGATGGTCCGGCGCGATTCTCTGCATGCACCAGACATATTACACAAGACCCATTGCAAAGCTGGCGGGAAATGGCGCTTATGTAAGTTCTGTTTGAAGAGAAAATACCGTATTCTCTCGACAAATTGGATCACCTTAGCATCGGCGGGATCTCCACGTTTTACAAGAAAAAGAAATTTCCAAGTCACATAATTGGCCGTGTGCACGTTTTGTGCACTTTCTTGAGAGAATACGGTATTTTAATCCATGCTGACAATGACAGCTTGCCCTTCCAGTTTCTATGTGTATGGGATGAAAATCCTAGACCAGATGGATCGACATCGTATGCGCCAAATCAAACACGGGCTTATCTCCCCAAATTTTCCCAATTCCAATACGTTTGTACTGCTCTTCAGCCTCTTCACCGACGCCAACGGGCTGCAGGATGAGAAAGACCTCCTCGACTTCTTCCTTCGGCTTCGACATATCCGAACAAAGCAAGAGACAAAGGAATGTTGCCGCTTCAAAAATTTCACCTGCGTCAAATTGACCACAGCACCGCCATGGAATTAACAGATTTGGGCCGATTGTTTGATTCTCTCCAAAGACTTGGAAGTACGGTGGTTTAAACGATCTTCCTTCAGTGGAAGTTGCAATAGGAATCCTGCAAATAGGACCACGCAGTCGCAACCACCCTGATGTTACTGGTGATGTAAAGGGAACGCCCTGCCATTGGATATTCCAATCCATCAGCGTGGTTTGTTCTGTAAATCTGGACTCTGCGATTCCCCATAGCTTGTATAATACGAAGCCTGGACAAGACAACCATGTCCAAGATGGCATGCCTTTGAAGTGTTGGAATTTTGGACATTCCGAGAGTCGAATCCAGGCCAAGTCCTTGGCAATAGATCGTTCCCAAAGACCTAGCATAGGACTGTCGCCGCTTTTTGACGAGAAGTGGTGCGAAATGCCAGCAATTGCTGGCATCCGATCCCTGCTGTAAGTAAATTCCCGTTTTGAATAGCTTTCAACCATTTCTCTCCAAGTATTGCTCCAAAATTCTTGCGGTACAGTACCGGGGCGAAGCAGTGGTCGTAGTGAAAAGTCAGCATCATGCATCTCGCTGGGTCGGAACACGAGCCCGCTCTGGGTCATGTAGCAGCTTTGGCATCGCCAGTGCATGTCAGAACTGAGGCAAGAAATCACTCTAGGTGACAGGATTTGCTCCTGGAGAGTCCAGCCTCGGGTATTTAGAACATTACCGTGAAACCCATAGCTACGGGAGTCGCCGAAGTTCACGTAGATGCGCAGGGGTGCAGTGCCGGGAGTTGTCCCGTTGGCAGTAAAGAATGACCCTGTCTCGTCGGAAACTTGCTTTTCTTGTGAAAAACAGCCATGCGAGCTGTTGGAGGATTGGGTCGCCATGATGGTCAGCTGGCTTCCTTTGAAAATTCCACCCATTTTGGCAGCCTCTTGTTGCCATTCCTCCTGGTCATCTTGCACTATGCAAAGCGCATCAATCCACAAGTATGGAAGCTCCAGCTTATGGGCCACCTGTATCGCATCAGTGAAGGTTTTTGGCATCTCTTCCAACGGAATTGCCTGAGAGAACTGTTCAAGGGTCTTCCGCGTTGTACGCAATGGGACGGCCTTGCCCCAACAGTGACTCAGCGTCGCATATTGGGGTTTGTCAATCATGTGCGCTGCGACTAATCTTGGCGGTTTTCCATCTAGGCCAACTGTGATCAATCTCATTGGAGCAAATGTGTCGAGAGAGCATATAGAATCTCCATGGTGCAGTCGGCATTTTTTAAACATCGATTCTAACACCGTGATCTTGTAGTCGAATGTCGTCTCTTGACATTGCCAAAAAGGTAATTCAGACACCGAAGCTTAAAGTCCAGGGTTAGTGCAACGTGCATCTTAAGACTCAAAATACTAGTACCCTTATTTACGCACCTCGGGATTCACATGTCAATACTGTGAACTGCTTGGCGTATGAAAAGACGGTGTTTGTACTGTTGACCTGGGTTTCAAAGAGAATCCAACTAACACCAGACGGCATTTTCTTTCTATTCTGGATTGTGAACTCGAACAAATACGTGTTTACAGCATGAACGTCCTCGGTGTTCGGGATTTCAGAGTCAAGTTTTGCTTTAGTGTGATAGAAAGAGACAATCTTTTCGCACAGTCGACATGTTTTGCATGAAGAAGAAAGATCTCCGTAGGTGACATGGTGTTGCCTCGTCGATGGAAACGATGTGAAACTTTCTGGAAGAGTCAAGGCAGCTGAACAGAACTCGCAGAGTTGAATATAGTTTTTCATCATTGCAAATTAGGTACTGCCGACGATATCCTAGATAATCTCTGGCATGGGACGAAAATTGAGAAAAATGAAATCACAAAATGACGCAAAGTCTGGTGTCTGGCGATGGTATTCATTTCAGCGGCTAGGCAGCAGCTGCTGCCGGTGAGCTGAGTCAGCCTTGCTGGGTGCATAACTAATGCCACAGCTATCGTAATTAGACTATTAGGGGGGATCTCTGAACTGACACTTCCCCCGTGACAGATTTTCAGTCACGAGGGGGCCATTGAGTTGCATAAGGGCCTGATCGGCTCGACCGGACAACCTGACAACCGGACAAAAAAAGAGACTTGCGCTGCACAATTTTAGAGTGACTTTCCTCATGTACTGTCCCACAATTACATCAACACACCTATTCCTATTTCAATCGAATTTCTTTACTGCTTTTCGACCCTACTATAGCCTTATATATAGAATCTATATAATTTTACTATAGTAATAAGGCTATTATTATTATTATTATTATTATTATTAATAATAATAATATATTATTGTATAAAGTCTATATTGAGCTTAAATTCTGCTATTCTTTGGGAGGATTTTTTGACCGGTTGTTAGATTGACCGGGCGCTCAGCGCCCGGTCAAAAAGACTCTTGAAAACGGCAGAATTCTTGGTATTTAAACCTATTTTGGCAGTCGGTAAGATCCCTACTAGTGTGGTACATTGGAAAAAGGAAGGAAAGTTGCATTATGAAAGTTGGACGCTGGGGTCCCTCTTGTGCACGGAAATATCAGTGCAAAATAGGGAAAGCGCCGTCTCAGAGCGATTTTGTGGAGACTTTTTGTCCGGTTGTTAGGTTGTCCGGTCGAGCCGATCAGGCCCTTAGTAAAGGACGTTGATTTGCAAAATAAAAGACACGTTACGCCTCATACAATTTATATGATAATTTTTGTACTCTAAGGATGGATAAAAATAAAGTATCATGTGGGGCAAAGAGGTGTGCGGATAAAGTGACCTAAAATCCGTAACACTCTATATCGGGTGGGAGGTACTGGACATTTTGCAAATCAACGTCCTTTATGCAACTCAATGGCACCCCCGTGGATGAAAATCTGTCACGGGAGAAGCGTCAGTTCAGAGATCTCCCTCGTAGAGAAAAACCTTTCTCGAAAGCCAGGCATCGCTCACACATGCGTATTCAAATTTTCCGGGTTTCGAGATGTAACACATCGACCACGCTGGAGTTTGGGATTAGTATGATAAGATAGTGTCACTCAGCAATGCTATATAGCTATGACTCTTCCTGCTCCTCATTTGAAAACGATGTGATGCAGGTTTTGATTCAAACTTTTCTGGGCAGCAAGGGTAGGGTATCTCTACGTGCGACTCTTACTTGTTGCGCTACGAAACTCCACCTTGTCGATTTTGCGTCATTTTCAATATGTCCCCGCTCTTGGCCCAATAGTCTAGTTTGGCTGGATTGAATGACTTCTAACACCTCGTCCCCCGAATATGTAGAATTGCTGTGCTATCATGCTCATCCATAGCAATCATCAAAGTTATGTAATGATGTGGAAGCATGGCAAAGAGACAGAAATAATGCACATCACATCTTGAATGTCGACAAATACAGGGTGCATTATAGCTGGTAAGTAAATTGGCTCGTATCCCACGTTACAATTAACTCTCCCACATCATTCACTTTCGTTTTATGCTGACACCTTGTGTCGCTCTACATTCTCTTCGAGCGCTGTATCCCATTTGGGGTGAGATGGCAGTTATTCACTTTGATTCTCACCTCGACACGTGGAACCCTGCACAGTGGGGTGGAGGGGTAAATAGGTATGATGAGATTACGCATAGCACTCTCCTCTACTTCGCTCATGATGAGGGCCTTCTCAAGAACAACAGTGGAATTCATGTTGGCACTCGTGCGTTGCTGCTTGACAAAACAGAAGATCTTCGTCACGACGCCGAATGTGGATTCCAGTGCATCAAGGCCAAGGATATTGACACAACCGACATCAAAGGGATTGTTGACAAAATAGTTGAAAGAGTTGGCAGCAATCCTGTCTACGTTACTATCGACATTGATGTCCTAGATCCTGGTAAGCGTCAATTATTACATGAGTGAAGTTGTCACTAAGGTTGGTTTCAGCTTTGACTTCAGCAACTGGCACCACAGAAATTGCAGGATGGTCGACGCGCGAGCTTGTGTCGGTTCTAAGAGGCCTCAGTAATGCAGGAGTCACCATCATTGGAGCCGACATTGCGGAACTTTCGCCAGTGTACGATGACGTGCCTCAGACTACGGCGACGGCCGTGGCACAGCTCGTGTTTGAGTTATTACAGTGGATGATCAAGGTTCCATCTAATCAATGTTTTAGTAGTTGCGAGCATCTACACTCGTTAAGACAAAATTCTCGCACGTATCGTTTTCGAGCCTGGTCGTTCCCTGACGATCATTGCCTAAATGTTATTCATAACAGTGACAGATGATGAAGAAAATAAAAATGTCATCATTTTCAGCGCAAGATCATATCCGGCATCTCAACGGTGGCCTACTTTAGACTAACGTCGGGTTATGCTTTAATGACAAGAACTATGTGATCATCGAGTTGATTACGTATCAACCAATTATGTTCAAAGACTCCGTGCATCCAAGACCCTTTCCATGTCTTCTCTCCAAGTCCTACTTCGCTTGTTCAAGGCAATGATACAGATATACGACGTTATCCATGCAAAAAGCCTAATCATGGTAAAAAGCCAACCATGCCACCGACATCAATCAGTGGCTGTGCAGTAACTGTGCCCACACAGCTACAGATTTTCCTAATGAGATTATTCAGTGCAACACCACTACTACTATTTTTGCATAAACTTCGTTGCCATCGTCGTTGTAGCACTGAAAACCATCATCACACTACCCCCAAAGAAAAAGGCTGCAACGGCGCTACCCAGTGAACTCCATACTGTACAGTCCACCCATACCAGATGAGTGATGCAGGGTAGACTGCAATGGAAACCTAGGCATTCAATCCCATTCGGTCTTCTGGCAGGTAGGTTGGCCGAGAATTTGAGTCATATCGACCTGAGCGTTGTTCAGCTCGAACTATGATTAGATTGACCCATGAGCCCCCAAACACAGACGCCAGAATACAACCACCAGTGTTTGGAATGAAAAGGAGACCGATTATGGTAGGTGTGCAGTTATACGGGGGCTCAGGAAATGCCGCTTGAACTGAGATATTGAGAACATAGCATGACCCAAACGCAATAGCAGCAATGTGAATCGCTATTGCAACCGCAGGAAATTGCAAGTATACCACCACGAGTAACGGATCAATGAGATTTCGCTTCAGGGGTTTTTTCACCTTTTTTCGATCTCTAGTTTTCGAGGACAACGGTCTCATATCATTCTGGTGTTCATTCGTGGACGGTGTGACTGTCGTACAAGGCTTCGCCAGTGTCTCCGGCAACGCAAACACAATCAAAGCCAAAACCAAGACTCCCCATGCAGTTAAGAACCATAGAATACTTCGCCAAAGTTAATTGGAGGAATGAATGATCTGCTTTAGAGAGTAGCCAGCCAAGATCTGATCAACGAGCAGATGAACACGAGAAGGTGATAAATAGCAATCATCTATATTGTATGGTACCTCGGCCTATTGCTTGCTGCAAATTGACTCCTAAATCTTTCCCAACTCATGAACCTTGCGCCAGTGATCGTCATACCTCGAATATGCGCCTAGGAGTGTCCGACCCCCAGCGGCACAGCTGTATATTTGTCAAATCGAAGGGGAAAATTCACGTTAACTTACCCTTCAGGCCTTGAATACTCCGCAGGATTGTGGCTCACACCATCGCGACACCTCACGAACATCATGGTTGTTGGCACCTTTAAGCTTGTATATACGCTGTCGTGACCAGCCCCGCTGACCAGCTCTATCTCGCAGCCAAGGAGATTGGCTGAGTTACGCACGCATTGTGCCATTGTGGGATCAAATCGCAGGGCCTGCGAGACCCAGAAACAGTCAAACTCCCTCTTCAAGCCATGCTCCTCGCAGATATCCTGGAAGCGTGCTTTGCATAGCTCTTCAACTTTGCCGACGTCAACATCCGCAGGCGAACGTATATCGAGGCCCATGTGCATTGTTCCAGCGATGGTGTTGATGCTATTCGGGCCAGAGTCGATGACTGCAATAGTTGCTCGGGCTCCTCGAGCAGCAAGCTCACCGTCTGTGACGAAGCGGTTAGTCTCGACAAAAACTTGGCGGCGCCCAACAAGGCATCGCTGCGTCTATCCGTCGTGCCTGTGTGAGCCTCTCAGCCTACGACGTGAGCATTGTACCACCAGATGGACTAGCCGCCTCTAAATACACACGGATCCATAGCCCTGCCAATCAGAGAATCTCGTCATTGCGAAACGGAGATGTGCACTTCCCATGCAAATACAATGGATACAGCTTCTGACCCTCACTTACTTTGATCCTCCATCCTCGTCCATCCGATCCCATATCAAGCATAGCTTGGACTGAGATACTGTGATTTAATTGTGTCTGCGAAGAGCGTGGTCGTTGCGATAAAGAAGCCCATCGGCAGACAGTTTAATGAAGTAGAGTCGGCTCAGCGCCGATGTCCGCCCATGAAGAAGCTACTTGTCCACGTTGCATCAATCGGAGACAAGTATCCGCATAGCGGAGAAGACCTTCATCGCGCTTACGGGCATGTCCTACTTTGTGTTCGCCTATCCCCCACATTCACTAGAGACGACGACAACACAAGCCGTGTGTATGTAACGCTGCAAATGGCTTCGCGATGTCAGCGGAGCATCCTGTCGTGCTCACGCTGCCGGCGCTTTGGCCCAGCGCAAGACGCAGAGCTGATGCGATTGCTGTATCCTGGCCCGGCGCAGCTGGAGAAATTGCGATGCGGACTGCGACATCAAGATGAGGAGTCTAGTCCGTTTGATTTAAAATGGTTTATGGTGGATGATGATGTCTGGGGTTGGGGGCTTGAAATACACGGCCAGAGTGGTGGGGACGGACATAGAACACGATGGAGCATCAGCGTAGTTGAGGGGCGAGATGAGTTTGCGATTCCCACTGCGCAATATGATGTTGATATTTATAGAGTGTTGAATGGCTCATTTAAACATTTTTGTCAATTTTCTTGGCCGAATATGGCATTGCTGTTGGGCTAGCTAGTCACAAAGCACTGATTCATATCCTCAATGTTCATTCCGTGTCTCTTATTAGTGCCCCATTCTTCCAACCCAAATTGGCCGCAACCCCCGTTCGAGATATATCCTCTCCCCGAACTCCTACTCAGCAACTTGAAACAACGGCAAGCCCATAAACTAGCCGCCGTCTTAGTTTCCAGTGGCTGCCCAAGTGCTCTGCGCTTCCTCCGCTCCGATCACTACAAGCGGCTTGCCCGTTCCGGCCGAAAAGGCATCCGCCGCAAGTTGCACCTGGCAACACTTTTCCAAGAGCACAAACCACGCCATCGTGGCGTCCATGACCTCTCCCGTGGTGAGGAGTCCATGGTTTCCGAGCAAAGCCGTCTTTTTGTTGCCTGAACAGGCGGCGATTTCCTTGCCTTCATCAGTAGCAAGAACGAGACCCGCAAAATTGCTGCGTTGTTCATTAGCATCTGAAGCCACGGGGAATATATGAAGAACTTACGGATAAAACACATGGTCATTGTAAAAAACAGAAATCTTGCGTCAAGATATCAAGTGTTTTGCCAGTGGCGCACATGGCACGTCCGTACACGCTTTAGCAGTAGGTTACGCACAAGACATCTGGCCTCACTTGATGGAACTCGGCATGAATAGCGTATGCAGCTGCACGAAGTACATTAAAAGCTCATTAACGTTAATTTGGATCTTTTTGAGCATCTTACCAAAGTTCAGTCGCAGATTATTGCCACCCTCGACAACCTTGCGGTTGTGGTCCACTCGGATCAGGTCCTCATCTCGAATAAGCAAAAAATGGAGTCCTAATCGTAATCAGCAGCTTGTTCTTACGTTTAAACCGACGGAATTTTATTAGTTGACACTGGTAAAACCTCGATAAATATATCCGCGGCTAAATTTGACAACTAGGATTTTACCGACCAAATGGATTGACCCAGAAGTTTGTCGGGTCAACAGGGTCCCGAACGGTAATGTGCCCAGCTACGCCCCCCCGATTGGACAAAAACTCAATAAGCTAGAGCCAATCTGCAGTTTAAAAACGCTCGTTCGGCAAGCTTGTCTTCGAATTTAGGAGGCAGAGACTCTTCATCTCGGACAAACGCAAGAGAAGGGCACGTCGAACGGTGTTCTTGTCCTGTAACAGCCGGTGACATGATGTAAGATTTTGGATATGATTTTACCACGTAGAAACGGAGAAAGGCGAGTGTTGAGGTGTGGCGAGCAATTGGTCCACTGGTTTAAGCGGAATTCGGTGCCAAAATGAGTCGCATCGTCTGCTCTATCACCAACTGTCTCCGATGGATCTAGAAGTACAGCCGCCAGATGGTGGGACAGGCCTCATGATAAGAAGATGACTAGCGCCATGTACGGGCAGTTGACAAATACACTCCGATGAGGGGGAAGCGCTGGAAACATCTCCACACCTGCTGCGGCGTGTCAGCGCGGAGAAGTCCGCCCATCGGAGTGAATAGAGTCACGTCCGACAGGCTGGCCGATGCAAGAAACATGAACGAAGCTGGACGACGTGAGTGAAGCAAGAAGCACGAAGCATACTCGTTTGTGCCTCGACTAGATAACAGACAGCCCGGCCCACGTTCTGCAATGGGCAGCATCGACTCGTCAAATTTGGCCTCGTCGCCGCAGCACTTCAACATCGTCGCACTGGAAACATTCTTCACGCCGCTGCCGGATCTGGCGCTTCCATCGCCGCACACTTTCTCCTTGACGCAATACACACGAACAAAGGTCGAAGAGCTGCCGGAGCGCATCAAGGATGCCGATATCATCATCACAACCGCCGTTGCTCTACGGGGAGACAGCCTTTCCACCAAGACATGTCCTAAGCTGAAGCTGATCGCCGTTCTGGCGTCAGGCGTGGACTCGGTCGACCTAGCCGCCTGCGCCGCCCGCGGCATCCGCGTTATGAACAGTCCCGACTGCAACGCCGACGCCGTGGCCGAGCACGCCGTTGCGCTGTACTTTGCCGTGCGTCGCTCCATTATCCCGACTATGCGCGAGCTCGGCGCAGGAGAGTGGCCTCGTCGCGGGCCGCTCATGAAGACGGCCTACGCAGCTGGAAGCCCGCCCAGGGCATGCGCGGATGAGACAGTGGCGATTTTCGGCTACGGCAGTGTGGGCAAGAAACTCGAAAAGCTGCTCGGGGCTCTGGGAATGAAAGTCATCATCGCCGGTCGCAAAGGTGTAGCTCCACCAGAGGGACGAGTTGCCTTTGAGGATGCGCTCAAGACTGCGACAGTCTTGGTACTATGCTGTCCACGCACACCAGAGACGATGAATCTCCTGTCCAAGTCTGAGTTTACAGCGATGCGAGAAGAGGCCGTGCTGGTCAATGTCGCTCGAGGAGGAATCGTGGACGAGGTCGCTCTGGTGGCGGCACTCAAGGACGGTCAGATTTCCGGCGTGGGAACCGACGTCTTTGACAAGGAACCCGCGTGCCCAGAATCGAGTCCGCTTCTTTCAAGCGAGACTGTGAGCTTGGGTCTGAACCTGGTAACAACGCCGCACACTGCGTGGGTTGGAAAGCGCACGTCGTCCAACTACCAGCGGGCTCTACAGGAGAACATTGACGCCTTCATCCTGGGAACAAAGTCAGGTAGAATCAAGGCATAGATTATAGAGACAGTTACGAAATGCGAATTATCCTTTATTTACATCTTTCCGCTCTGAAACCCCAGTGTAGGTCTTGATACGACTTCCCTGGATAACCATCTCCAGTGTATCTGTCTTGGAGACTGCAATGACCTCATTGTCTCTCTTCTCCAAGAGCGTGCGTCCTTCAGTCCATATTCTGCGCAGCGTGTAGATGCTTACCAAAGGGTTACCTGTCTTCCAAGACCCAGCCTTCCACTCCCGTAGTTTGCCGATCGTAGTGAAGCTACACTTCCATTTGCTGCTCGTTTGACGTTCAAACTCTGCCAGAATCTCGCTCGACGTAATAGTAAACAACTTAACCTTGATTACCTTGCCGTCGCAAATCTCTAGATGCCGCAGCACCGCGACCAACAGCCGCCCAACACCCCCCATGGCCGTGAGACTAGTCGGGCCCTTGCCGTCTCCGAGCAAAGTCGCCTCTCTTCTTGCGACATCGAAACTACCGATCTGTGGGCTGCTAGGCATGTTGCCAAGATACAAGTCTGCAAATGGGCCTGTGGCCAAATACGTGTATTTCAATCGGCAAACAGCGTCAGATTCGATGAATGAGCGAACTTTAAGTGTCTTCTTACGTGTAATCTCGCTAGCGGAGGCCGAATCGTAGGCAAACTCGGTGCCATATTCGGATAGGATGAAACTAATAATGTTGGGGGTCTTCTAGGCCAATGCCACCAGATCGATTTGCTTGTTAATTGCAAACCTTCCCACGGCAGAAACGACCGTATCAAAGCCTAGAAGTATTCACCATATCAATACAATGCACCATAGTCATAAATATTTCAATGCCACTATTACCTTTGTATGCCTGTAGCACATTAATTCGTTGAACAAGTCGCCAACGATAATTTCTGCACTCTGATATTCTAAACTATCCATCGCATCGTTCTTTCTCGCTGCAGTTTCGGCAGACGTAAACATTCCAATGTGCTCAAATTCACGGTTTGCGTTAATCAATGCATTTGCCAAGACCATTCCGATGACACCAGTAGTGCAGAGGACGAGAACTCTCTCGCATGCCGATGCCATATCAATCATCTCACTTGTACCAGGAGTCGGCTGCTTCAATTAGTACACGCGCACGAGGGCGACCATCTTGCCTTCCCCGAGGAAAATAATTGAATCTATCAAAAGCAAAATCTCAATTTACATGACTGCGTTACCGAGGTCAAGCATATTGACGGATTCTTCGAGCATAATAGCTTACGTCGGATTTGTCACGGAGATGGACGTGACTGCATTGGGGATCTCGACGCCATCGCAAAAGTCCGCGCGTCATGCCAATGCCACGTCTGATGAGCAGTGTACCTTACTAGAAATCAACCTGGTGATGGTCGGGGTAATCAAAGTTGCTTATGGGATGTGAATGGTTTATTGGCGTCATAAAGCCGGCAGTTCAGATCAACACTTCGATCATCATGCTGAACAGCAACAATCACAACATCTTGAAGGCAATTCAATACAACCTTCATCTGTAATTCAATCGACTCGTCTTCCACTTCACCACAACCTTCATAACACCATCCAAATGGGCAAGATTGTCGCAGCAGTCGGCCTGTCTCCCGCTCCAGGTAAGTGCTTTCTCCCCCCAGTTATCCAATGGCATTTTTCCTATTGTCACCTTGAGCCCTTCGCTAACAATGGAACTCTCCAGGCGCGATTGGCTTCCTTGAAACCGCAAAGCCCGAGGTCCGCGAGCGTAGTGAGGCCGCGACTCGAGATCTGGCAAGACCCTGACAGATGCTAAGCTAGACATCATCTTTGCGTTCCTCGATGATAAGTTTAAGAACTTTTACTGAAATCACATGCCCATCATTGCTGTGTCTATTGCTCCTCAGCATATTAGACTGGCAGGCTAGTGGATGAGACCCCTCTGCATCAAGGAAAAGGCATACTTCTCGGGCAGCCCCAAAACTGCAGAGCATTTAACTATTTCGCTAGTTGAGCAAGGCTTTGATGTCTCACGCACGGGACCCGTCGAGTACGATAACAACCTGCTTATGTCTCGGGTCTTGATGGAGACCAAGCTTCCCAACGTCGCCATTGTGCCCATCTTCGTCAACGTCTTCACCTCCCCGATCAAGTACAGCCACGCCTATGTGCACTAGTGGCCTATCTCACTAGCCCCCGTACTGGAACCCCAACCAGTCCGGCGACCCACCAGAGGATGATTTTCTCAAGATCATGAAGCGGCACCAAACCGTGGGTAAGAGCGTGCTGGGGCGCGTTCCCGACCTCTTTGTCAGGTTTCACGACTACGAGGTTGACGAGGCCTCTATGAACGAGTACCCGCTGAACTGCAAGCAACCGCTCGTCAATGCCGAATGGGAGCAGAAGTTCATGGACAAGCTGTGCGGCAGAGACCATGGCGGAGTTGCGGTTATACTTGGCCTTGCGTCACCAGCCAGTCTTTTCTCCGCATCTACTCCGGGGCGAGCAAGCACACCACTGTCGCTTGGTTTATCTCCGTTCTAAAATAAACCTGAACTGGGGAATGTTTATCGATGTCTCCAGCCCATGTCTCGTATTACTGTTCTAATGTGCTAGGTGATGGCCAGGCATGGCTGGCATGCTGGAGGTCTACCAGAGGCTTTTCAGACAAATCACGAGAGAGTCAATCACACGAGTCTTGGTTCTCTGGTGATTTATTCAGCATCTACTGTTGGGATATCTCTACTTTGCTCCACCAGAAGTTAGACTCTTCCTTAGCCCATGTATCATCCAACAGCTCCGCGGCTGGTCCGACCTCGCCGCCAACCAACTCCTTGTTTTTCTTGCCAAACACCATCACCTTTCCAGCTCCGGGCACGTAATTCGCCCATTCGGGTCTCTCCTTGTAGGTGCCCTCTATTTTGTTTGGACTGCCGGTGCAGATAAAGCTCGTCACGTACGCATGCAGCGTACCAGCCAAGTCGTTTTGGGTTTTTGAGAGAGCGCACTTGGCAGGATACTTCATTTCATAAAACATGTTATCGCCGTGTCGTGCGCCACCGAGAACCTCAGACTCGAGAGCCCATTGATACACGAACACGGGCACGTCCTTGCCAGTGAAGTTGGCAGTTTGACGAACAGGAGCGACATATGCGTAATGGGCATAGGCAGCCTCAATGCGCTTATATGTCTTGCCGACACCGGAACGGGTTTCTTCATAGATAGAGTCCTTGACTTTCAAGGGGTCAGGATATAATTTGTCGATGGTATCCACATCCTCGTCGCTCAACTGAGGGAGCAACGTCTTCCAGAAGTCGGTGAACTCTTCTGATGTCGACATTTGTCTATTAACATACAGGGATCCTTCATTGGTTGTGAAGCCAGTCATGATCGGCACTTTGTGCCACTTTCCGGCTCTCCATGAATCAATAGGTCGGCCACGAATAATCTCCCCATCAATCACCGGCTGGAATGCCCAGCGGAGACTTGGGTTATAATCATAAAACACAGTCTCCTGAGCTGCTGCTATCTCTTTGATAGGGAGACTACGCAAGTAATCGAGCACTTCGGAACCAGACAAATCTTCGGGGCATTTGGTCGCGGCGAGGAAGTCTGCGAATTGCGCCTCGTGTATAGGTGCGTCGGGGTATCGAACGGCTCGAGATGTGGGCGCACCGGACTCCAGGATTACTCGGTGGAACAGCGGCGCAACGCCCTCTTCGTAATTTAGGAGATGGTAGCCAATCTATTCAATTGTTAGCCATGTTCAACTACATGGTACAAGGGTAGAACGTACAGAATGGCCACCTGCGGAGAGGCCAAAGAGTGTCACGTTGTTCTTGTCTCCTCCAAAATGATGAATGTTTTCTTGAACCCATTCCATCATGAAAATCTGGTCCTTTAGTCCAAGATTAAGCACTCCCTGTTCAGCACAGAGCTTGGAAGGCAGGAAGCCCAGAGAACCAATTCGGTACCCAAATGAGACGCCGATGAATGGCGATTCTGACCAGCCAACCATGGCCCCAGTGTCGTGCATGGCGGCATTGCCCCGGTTAAATGCGCCGCCATGGATGTAAAGAGCAACGGGGAGTAATGACGACTTATGATCTTCCCTAGGCTGGCGGAAGATATTCACGGTAAGACAGTCTTCACTCTCCTCGAGCTTTGGACCGACGACCAAGAATTGACGTTGAGGGGCGCGAGGGCCGAACTCGGAGGCGTCGATCACATCAGTCGATGGCTTGACCTTTTGCGCCGGGCGGAAACGAAGGTTGCCCGTCGGTGGGAGCGCATAAGGAATGCCTTTGAAGCTCTCGATTGATCCCGGGTAGGGACCAGTTTCTGTGATGCCCTGGACTATTCCTTGCGGCAGCGTGACCGATGGTCGGGACGCTGATGATGTAGTGGTAGCCATGCTGTGCTTCCAGGCTGACGAACAGCTAACTGGTTCTCAATGTGCAATGCAGAGTATCGCTTGACACTTTACGCGTCAAATAACTGCAAGTGGTGAAAGATTAGAGTTTATATCGCTTCACTCGACTCTACTTGTCTCGGCGGTCTGGTCTGGGTTTCGGGGCTTTTTCTGGGCAACGATAACGGCTTCGGCTGCAATTGTAAGGCCCGGAAGCACTCACGATAACAAGCACCATAACGTCACACATTATTGAGGTGGGGTAAAGCTTCACCAGCGAGATAACAAAGCGGGGCAATCACCAGAGCTTTGTCGTGCCTCGACCGATTCGAGTTGTCATGAGTCGTGCAATGCGATTTTATTAGCGCATTACGTGAACTCGTAGACATGATAAGGATCTCTGCTATTTCAACCACGGAAGCGACACTTGCCGGTGTCCACTATTTACCTATGCCTTGACGCCCGACTTAAATCCTTCACTCTCAGAGCTACCCTACACACATGCATTCAACCTACGCGCTTGATATTTTCTACTCGCTCAAGGGGAACCAAGAATGCCGGAGTTCTTGCTTGTTCAATATGTAGGAAAATTTTGTAATATCGCGTTCAGGCCAGTGGATGATTCTTCCAGTTATCACACAATTGGAATCTGCGAATATCTGACCAAAAAATCATCAGAGCCAAGACATAGCATTCTGACCATTACTATGTTGGTGAGAGGACCCTGAACTTTTGATCATGCTTCCAGTCGATTCCAAAAGATTTATAGTTTTAGCAATTGGTTTTTAGACCTTAAGGGACTTATGTGTTGTTCACTAAGGCAGTAGCTGACGTCGGCTTTTTCACTGTGAGCCCGTGACTGGGAGGCCTATTTGGACTTTTAGTGGCATTCCGATACTCCAGTGGTCAAATTTCAGTTACTTAATGGGGCTGAGCCAGACCGTGGGGCTGAATACATGGTTGGTTGCATTTTCAGGCTGTCATCGAGCTCAGGTGCAATCAGCCCTACGGCTGTGTTACCCAACCTGCAGCCTCAGCGGTGACAAGTCACGACAAAATGCGAAGTCTCACTTTGCCGATCACCTCGGCTTACTTGGCCATTTTAGGGCCCACGCCAAAGACGGTACTTCAGCTTCCTGCCGTAGAGCATTCATGGTTTCGCACAGGTGCGATTTAAGCCATGAATTCCTCCTTGGCCGAAAATTCCAGAATATTATACTTGGCGTTATTCAGCCATGATGCCTATTTAGCGTAACATCTCGACTTGATACGGGCGTGCGGATGCAAACTTTCTCTCCATCATGAATAGGCTATAAACGACTCAGCGGTCAAATAAACTAATCAATAAGCATGAATTGCCCTAACTTAGTGAAGACTGGCCTCAAGTATCAGCGGATGACCTAATGCGAACTTTGCAGACAATCATGTGATTTTTCTCAAGCAAAGCCAAGACATCACCCGGCATGATCGTGCTGGTGGTGTGCTGGTGGTGTGCTGGGGAATATGTAAGCCCCAGACCAAAGTACCGATTCTGGTCAAAAGATCAAATACCAGGGCGTGGAGCAACGCCAAACATCTGGGTTGGCCTTGTCCTTGTGTTTGCTTTCCTGTGTTCGCTTTAATGACAATGATATACTTGATTCGTGTTAGTGGAACCTTCATACTTCTGTATTTAGCCCAATTTTGATAATTCAGCCTCATTGTTGATGATCCCGAGACGACTGTTTCACAAAGGACCATGGCAATAAAATAGAATGCATGTGGTATAGCCTACCTGCACTGATGCGGTCATCTCATGCACAGCTCGGTGAGTAGGCGTAGCCTTGGATGCTTCACTCTAGCCTCATAAGCGGGCTTTACCAGTGCAATTTACTGCGCTTTTCTCTGGCAATTCACGGCATTTTGGGCGCTGACTTGCGTATTTTGGGCAAATTCTGGTGTCTTGTGAGCTCATTAAAAGTCTGTGAGTTGAAATGGTTCCGAACCAGTCATAATTCCTCAGATCAGGATACGATCGCAGGAGGAGTAATACCAGCTGACGGTAGCTGGAGTAGTAGATGCCTCGAGATAGTCTCCGAATACGAAGTTGGCCCCATTAGCCTCAAGTTCTTGGGGCCTAACCCCACGGCGGGCTATGCAAAACTAGCATTCTCGTTGGTTGTGTATGGTGGTGCGTCAGAATAAGTCAGTCCTATTTTTATGAAGCATCGACTTGGATGATACGTTCACGCAATCACCCTAAGCCCGGCTGATGACCGCTACCTCAATATGTGCTTTTGGATTGAAATATGATTTTAAAATCTGAATATTTAAACAGATGAATGTCCGGCCCCTTCTTCCAGATCATTCGCACCATCAACACTCACTTCGACTCAATCTACAATCAGTCGCTTCGTCTTCAGCTTATATCCCTTTAACCTTCGTTTCTTCAAAATGTTCTCCAAGATCTTCATCTCCGCTGCTATGGCCGCTGCGTCTGTTCTCGGTGCTCCCGTCGAGTCCCGCGACCCAAGCTCTTTCGGACCTTCGGCCAACTGGCTCTACTCTGTCTCAACTGGCGCCATTGCCAGCACCTCCTACGGCGTGGTTTCAAAGTTTAGCGGCAATCTCGGATACGACGTCACCACTCTGGTGACTTTCACTTATCCCGATGCTGTCAAGAACAAGAAGTGCCAGTTTGGCTTCTATCTCGAGGACACAGCCGAGCTTCAAGGCAGCAAGCAGGTTGACATCTTCTCGAGCACCAGCCCCGCTCCTGGCCCAAGGGCTGGCTGGGGCCCCGGTAACCAGCGAAACGAGCACTTGGGCCGTATGTCATTGACTCTGGGAGGCAACGCTGTGTGGGATGAAACCTACAAGACCTACCTGACCGAAAAGACTCTCTGCAAGGCCCCTGGAACAGTTGAGGGCTTCGAGGTGGTCGGCGTCAACGACAAGGACTACGTTGCCTGGGATCCGGCCCAGGACGGTGGACTCTGGATTTTCTACAGCGACTAAGCTTGCTGCGGGGGATGGAAGGGCGGTGGGGCGAGATGATTGGGAATATGGGGTCGACATTATATTCGCTCGTTCACTGGTTCTTCGTGTTGGAACAACCGAACCCAATTTCGAATTGGATAGATCTTCGGGGTTACGGGTTATTTTCTACTACATTCCTTTTAACTTGGACGATACACATTGTACATATTATTGTCTGTTTATGTATGTATAACTTATACAATTTATTCTAGCATTCTCGCAGCCAATACAAACGCGCTGCTCCACTGCTGAGTTGGCGTGAATGTTTACACATTGCTCTCGCTAATGCGGCGGTTGATGCCTGAGGTTGGGTGATATTTAACAGCAGACAGATCTGGCGACTTTCACTCGTAGAATAAACACAAATTATGGGGTTTCCTTGTGCGTTGCTTGGACCGCAAGAATGGAACCTGCTCCCAGCAAAACCGTCGAAGCGGCGCTATCCATCATCCAAAACGAAGCCGGCTTTCCCCACCCGCTCGGCCCGATGCTCGAGTCCTTCATCGCCGAAGCCCTCCAGCCCGAGATTGCGGCTGCTCACGTCCTCAAAGTCTGCCACTGTTTTTCCCATCAAAAGGCTGCGCTTCTTGCGCTCGCTTCTGACTGGACATACATTGTGGAATCCAGTATGGCTGCCCTAGCCCTCTGCCCCCCACCTTCAGCTTCACCGAATCGCCTGACGCAAATTCTAGTGGTTGGCCATGGCAGTTCACCGCCAGTTCCCGACGACACAATCCGGACACGTATCTTGGAAAGAGACGGGGCGAGATGCTGTATTACGGGCAGGGCGTCTAGTCTCAGTGACCCGCTGGTTGTCTTGCCCGTGCTTCCTATTCCCACGCTGTGGCTTTTTGCTGAGGTGCATTTACATCTATAGTAGACCAACTAATAGCTGGACTTTACTGACGTTTGCATAATGTAAGCCCCGGATTTTAGAAATGCTGCAGGCCTTCTTTGGAATGCCTTATCTCAACTGGTGGCTAGCATACACCCGACAACCAGAGTGCATGAACGCCTACCACACTCACTGGCTTGTTTGCACTTCAGCAGCCAAGGCCTTTGCGAAGGGGCTATTGAAGCTGGATCGGATACAGGGATCGAACCTTGAGGTGAGTCGTTTGTATTTTAACCGGTTGCATCCGTTTCTGACGTCGCCATGGGTCCAGTACAAGGTAAATCCCTGTCTGATTGGGACCCTGGAGCAAATGTGCCATCTCAATGGTCCATTCGCACTGCTCGGGGATCATTCTCGCTCCGGCATTCAAAACGTCAACGCTCGATTTATAGTGACACATGCTCGACTAGCACCAAGCATTCGATGGCTTGAAGTCTGCAAGCAAATCGGTAGTGACGAAAGACTTCCTTCGTCTCGATCATTGTCAGCCCGTGCACATCGCAGCGAGGGTCCCATTGTCTGGATTCCCAACTTTATTCAGCTCATGTGCCTCAATGCGTGGTTAGGGATTCCGAGCCAGGCTCGATTAGTATGTTATAAGCTACTGAGGAGTATTGGACGCTATCTTTATGGATGCCGTAGCTCGATGTCCGCGCAGCGGCTCCCTTTCGGGCTCTATCTCAAGTGTGGAGGAGAGGCGCTTCTCAACGAAGCCAATGCGCTGAATTTGGTCCTCCAGTACACATCAATACCGGTCCCAACCCCTCTCGATCTAATACCAGCGCACACAACAAAGTCGGGGGATTTGGATTTCAAAGAGGCCTATCTCTTAACTGACCAGCTTCCTGGTGTACCGCTTGCTGATGCTCATGAATTGCTCTCTGACAGGGACGCGCGCGAATTTACCAGTTCAATGCAAGGCTTTTTGTCACAGTTACGAACCATTCCCCAGTTAGCTAGCCCAGAATATGACATCTGCAATACCCTGGGTGACGCTTGTAGAGATCAGAGGATCTATGGTGGGAATCCAGTCGGGCCATTTGAAAATGAAGTGGCTTTTAGTCAACTTTTGCTGTATTCAGATCATCCAGCGAGAAGAGGACACAATATAGTATTTACTCATGCAGACCTAAATTTGAGAAACATCCTTGTGGATCAACGCACAAGATCAGACGGGACAAAAGGCTGGAAAGTCGTCGGCATTCTTAACTGGGAACACAGCGGCTACTTTCCCGAATACTGGGATTTCACAAAGGCCCTGTTTACGGGTTGGAAATACGATCAGCGGTGGCGTGATATCATCTACCAGATGTTTCAATACTTTGGTGATTATTCGCAAGAGCTTCTCGTCGAGATGAGAAGCTGGAAAGCAGGGGATGGCACATGACTGCATTTGGTATCAATTTGGGCTCCGAGGCTGGGACTTGGTTGCTAGGGTGTGGAATGGCTGCGTTATGATTCACCTGATGCACATACAGCATCGAGATATTATAATACACTTGTTTGAGACAAAAAATAGAGGCACGTTTTGATTGCATAAACACCAGCCTTTTTGTGGCGACCTAACACCCTTGCAGTCTATGAAACCAATCTTATTGACTATATGCATGCACTTTGTGTTGGCAAATATCATCTTCAGCTGCACAAGCAAGCCAATCATGGCACTATCATCACGTGAAGGCTCAGCGCCCAGTTTCGACGCAGCCTGATGAGTTCGCAAGATTTTTTCCAGCTCTTGCCTTCTCTCAGCTGCGAGGATCTATCACACTCACAGTTGTCAATCTGAATTGGATAGCGAGCCGTAATGCGTGGTCAGAAAGACAAAACAGTCTCAAATGTGTGACAGTGTCTCTGCAGTGCATGAGATCCACCGAATATGGTAACGAACCACTGCAGGGTACCACCTGTGTCAGACATTTAGGTCTTCGCAGGGTAGCACCGACTGTAGGTGATCCAACGAGGGTCCAAGAGTATGTAAGCTGTCTAAGTTTGGCGCTGACTCACCGAAACTCATAAAATAACATCATGGCGATCCACGGGGCTGGAGGCCCAGTCACGAACATGGGAATGCAAAAGGAAATCCAGTGACGGTGGTGCCGTTATCAACTAGTTGACTGGTGTCTACATGCTTTCTAAAGCAGTGCCTGAAGCAAGAGTTCTTGCATATGACTGGAATGCTAGTTATTTCGATCACTCGGCCATGCAAACCTTGTTGGGACATGCAGACACACTACTTGCGAAAGTGAAGAGTGTTCAAGAGTCTCCCCGCCACGGCCCGTCATTTTTGTGGCCTCCTGCTTCGGAGGCTTTATCTTAGCCGAAGTTGGAGTCGCCTGCTTAGGATACAGGTCTAGGGCTAATTCATCCAGGCTATCAACCGAGCAGCATCATCAGGTAGTCCATATCATGATATCCTCAACTCGACCGTCGGCGTTATCTTCCTTGCAACTCCGTTTCGAGGGAGCAATGCAGCGGCAGGCTTGCTAGCGTGGTTTTTAGATTGCATGAGTTAAATGAGGCAAGACGATTACACGAAAGGAGTCTTCAAGGATTGAAAAAGGTACTTGGGGAAAGACGTTTTTCTATTCTGTCCTTCATGAACCTTTACGCCATGACGCTGAATCACCACAGCCATCACGATCAGACATACCGATTGCTCCACGAGACTCTTGATCTTCACATAGCCGAACTCGGCTTTGAGAACTTCAGAAAAATCATGGTCATGTTTAACATGACAGTGGTGCTCATGGACGCTCAGAAATATCACGATGCTGATGACCGATGTCGTAAAGTGCTCGCCAGTCTAGAATAAGCTTGGATTGGTCCGAAATGACGTGAAATTATCTATTTTACAGAGACTCGCTATAGGTGTCAATCATATTGGAACCAGAAACTAGTGTGATAGTTTATGCTAGCAGATTAGAGAAGAAGGAGAAGTGCGTAAAGAAATTTATCAAAGGAGGAAAAGGAGAATGGTTCGCAAAAATTCGCGATATTTTGATATTAAGCCAATTACCAAGCGAGAGTTGCTTAAAGATGCTGACCAAGACGAATTAAATTTCAATCAAAAGTTTCAAATCATTTTAACGATTTTTCATATATTTCTGGAAAGCCTTCCAAGGATCATACGCGAAAAACTCTATCAGAAAACATGCAACACTGCGGTGGTTGTATTAACCAATAACACAGATCCAAGACTTTTTGTCTTGTTCTAGTCATTTCCCCTTATCAACCTCATTCCTCATGACTTTGCGATTTTCTATGCTGATCCACACGGTCCAGGAGATACTCGCAGTCCTTCCAGATTCGCCGTCGATTTCGTAGTCCTATCAACTTGCCCATGGCAATGCCTTTCAATACTTCTTTACCGACTAGGCTCCAGTCCAAGGAATGATTGGCGGAAATGAGACTAGTACCAGGCTTGCTAGGGATCTTGGCATTCCTTGCAGCCTTTTCCAGCTCTTGGGCTGTTCTCGAAACCCATTTCGAGTATTCAAGCGGGCACCAGACCTCCCAAAGCCAGGGAAAATCTTCGATTAGCAACTTGCGATATACCTCTTTTGGCATATAACGAAACGCACGAGAGCTTAGTCGAAGGTTCTTGACATCATTGGATGTCAATTCGAGCAATATCAACGTGCAAATCTCCATTGGCAGACGATGGAAGATATCAAGAGACTCGGAGTAAGTAATAATTGGTTGAGCGTCTGCCGCGATTGAAAACTCAAGTTCGGGAACAGTTGAGAAGATGTCGCTGAGCCCGGGAACATGACACGGGTTGGCGACAAGATATTCATGGCCAACGTTGTGGTACCACCACTGCAGTTTGCCTTGCCTTACTGCAGGGTCTCGTGGAGTGTCCTCAAAATCTGGATCTATGTCCCGCCATAGCATCAAGGCACCAACATCGATGTGACCATAGCGACGGATGCAGGCACGTTTGAAGACTTCAAAGCACCCAGGGTGAAAGGGCAGCGCATCGGATCTTTCATCATCGTCGAAGATGAAATTCTCAGCAACCGCTTCGTTGCATCCATGGCGGGCAGGGAAGAACTCGGGCCAACTCGAGTCCCGGCTCGGCATGTAATCGCAAAGCCCACTAAGGAACAATTTGCTCGATACTTCAAACGGCTCATCATCTTCTTCTGCGGCCCATTGCCCGGCCTTGTACACAAGGCATTGGACCGTGTTGGCTCCTCGCATTTCGTCGGCGGATATTATGTTTCCGTTATATCCGTTCTCCAGACATCCCATACCGGCGATGTGCTCTAGTCTGTGAGTGACGCCCGCGCCTTTGATTATGTCGGCCATTGTATCCATATCACTGTCGGACAGGATATGTGGCCACATTTGGTCTTGGGCCTCGCCAGACTCCGTGTCCACCTCTTCTTCGGCCCCATCCTCGTCCTCTTCGAGCGGTCGAAGCGCGACCATGCAATCAGAAGGGCACCCATCCGGTGGTCGACGGCCACCTTTGTGAATATAAGGTCTCTGGAACCCTCCATAGATGTACTTGTCATAGGTCCCATTTGGGCCCCAAGCAGCAGAGCGAGGTTCTGTTGCCGTCCGGATGCGGCCACAGTTGAAGGTGACGCCACATATGTGACAGTAAACTTCGGAATACCCCATAGACCCTCAGTCGTTGATGAGATGAAGTAGCGAGTGCTGGATTACGAGCAATTTCGATGGTGCAAGATGAAAGAATCTCACCGCAGCTGATTACGTCGCCCACACGCCTCGACATATAAATTCAGGACCGACTTTAGCCCCACATTGATGCCTAGCGGCTCCTTCAGGATCGCATTCATGCTCACACGCGGCCCCATCGTTCGGCGTCTTTAATGGCCAATATCTCTGAAGTTCGCGGAAGAACTCACGGGCACGGAGGTGGCAACACTCCAAGGCAGACAGCAGGGAATTAAGTTTTCGTTATGAAGTTTCTCTAAGTCAGATCTGTAGACAAGGGACACACCAGTCAGTGCATGGTAGGCTTGTATGGTTTTCTGCCGAGGTTGACAACGATCAGTAAATAAATAAAATACATTCTTACCTCGTAATTATAGCATTCTTGGAGTCCTCTAGACGGACATTTTTCGTATTTGGGGTATTTATATGCGGTATGCCTCAAGTAGCACGGTGGAACCGTTTGAGGCGGCACATAGGTTGCGCTGAAACATGAGTGCTGGGTGGCTTCAGCAATATATAATCTGATCTAACGACTATAATATGAGTTATTCAATACGTTAAGCTAGAAGCAGTTCTGTTGTTCCAGTAAGTTCAGCATTGAATTCATGGTGGGTAGGTCAGCGACGCAACTCGATCTGTTTAACTCAGACATGGATCCGTGATAGTTCATAGTGAAAAGACGAAACTTTACTAAAAAAGATAGACGACAAGATGAATACGTCCAAGAAACCGCGTTCTTTTGGGAGAATGTGCTGGTGATTTCACCGCACGATATTTATTGCTCACCGTCTTCCAAATTTTAAGGAAATTAGAATACGGAGACTGCTTTCACTAGAGCGATTCACAATTTTTAAATCTTTAATAGCTTCAATAGTAAGCCAAATGTAACTAAATTAGAGAGGAAAGGCTGAGCCTTGCCTTCCCACGACTATGCAGCTTGCTATCATTGGTTGGGCCATAACCCAAGCGGGGAAGTAAGACCTGCCAGTCAAACCCACCAATGGAATGCAAATGACACAAATGTGTCAAACTCGAACAACGCTGTCTGCCGAGTCTTACTGTTTTATCAGTTGCCATTTTCCAAGGCCCTTGTCTTGAAAACTCATTCTCTTCTCGAGGATGCTGATGTTGACATACATTACGTATTTTGCGCATCCTTTTCCGATTGTTCTGTTTCATTGCTTTGGTCTTGAATTAAGACTTCGCCTAATCAAAAATGATTAAATCCCTGGCAGAACCGTTGGTGCATTCGACTCGCACAGAAGATCCTAGCAGTCCACACGGTCTACCTTCAATCAGACCAGGTCAAGAAGCTATGTCAGCTCCTATGGATTCATGGATATGCAGATTCCAATCAAGTCAGCTGAGTGATTCAACCTCTGGGTCTGAGACTCTTCGTGATTTGAACACTAGTGATATATGGGCAGTCGGAGCTGTTGATCCCTCTTGGGGAAATGCTACGGAGGTTGGTTTGTCAAACAAAACAGATATGTGGGAATTTTCGGACATCGATCCATGGTCTCTTCCTGGTCACTACGATTCCGAATCCCTACATGTCAATAAGACGGAGAGACATAACGACATGAAAAATTATCCTAGTCCTATCAATGCTTTACAATCTCTTGATCCTAGAATTCTGAGGAAAGAACCGGACGCGAATGCACATTCATCTGGAATGAGGCCCAGCTCACAATATTCTACTCTTGCACCCAATCATACATATCAATATCAATGCCAAGTTTGCGACATATGGCTATCGAGAAAATCAAATTTCAAGTAAGTTACTCAAAACAAATCTTCAATCGAGTACTATTCACATAAACATAGCAAGCACATGCGTCATCATGACAAACCTGCTAGGTGCAACGTTCCAAACTGTTCTGCAGCATATGCCTGGGAAAGAGACCTCAAACGACACATAATGACTCACCATGCAAGACAGACAAAAATTAACCACAGTGAAGAACAGAAACATGTCTGCAAATGTCGGTCATGTGCCATCCGATGTCAGCCCCGCAACAGATTAGGGTAGACAGCTGCAATCCAGATCACGACAGCAGTTATAAGGACAAAGAGCTCTCAATTGACAATTGGGAAGGTTTTTTAAATCAGTACGGATATGTCTTCCATCTAGCCATCAATATTTCATTGTTAATGATAGCTTAGAACCATGGGCTCAACACTGGGAGAAGAGTGGCGTGAAACCTCCTGAGAAGATTCCATTGACGTCCCTCACCTGCAGATGGTCAATTCTGGATGGCCAGAAATGCCACGAAGTGAATCTAAACAGCAATTAATCAACAGCCAAGACGCACAGGTGTTTCATAGCAGGTCCTTTGCTTACAGCATACCGAATCAAACAGTTACCATTGCCTCAGGGGACATGTCGCTCCAAATTAGCGAACCAGGCAACTCCCTATTTAGCAAATCTGAATGGATAGGTTCCAATGGAGTTGTACCTACAGACTCGGGATACTCATCTTTGCTACATCCTGAACCTGGCGAAAAGAATTCAAGCTCTGGTAAGAGCAGCGTATCTATCGAATCATCCCCTCTGGAAACAATGACCATATACTCAGCAGCAACCACTGTGATTCCCAGTGCTTCTAAACTATGCATTGCAAAAATATGTGGGGACATTCATAGTAGGATCCGTTCTGGTCTAACTAACTCAACTTGGGACGTTATCTCAACTGGACTTCCAGCTCTCGTAAAGGCATTCGCGATTAAACTAGGCCATGAAGATCCAACCATCATAAATCTAGAAACTATGTACTTCATTCATAGACATCACCGGTAAGTTATTGAGGCTTGTCATCATAGTCCGTGTCTAAGCTGTCCATAGCTGACTTAATAAACGTACTCATAGAGCAATAGTGAACCAGCTTGAAGATCTATTTCAACGTTGCAATGACGAGAACCAGATGCCAGCGACGCATGAAGTGACCTCGAACGTCATGGCTCTTGATGATAAAATGAGACTTTAGGACAGACAACCATCCAATGCAAATGTGAAGATTGATTCATCAGAATACTTCGAAGGGGTTGCAGATGATGATATGGATGACATTGAACAAGACGAATTATTCATGGAAAAAACTAGCCGAGCCATTACTTCGAGCCCAGCTTACCAGTGGTTGGTCGGTAATCTCTCAAATTCGACCAAGATGTATTGGGGAGATGCAAAGGGACGCACAATGACCGATCGAGTTCGACAATTCATTTTAAGCAAACTTCCGACTGGAACACTCAGCAAAAGTCAAGCCCCAAAGGTTCACCGCGCTACTTTTTGGCTTTCGTGGATCCCAATTTTGTCACGGTTAAGTGAGCAATTTGGACAACAACCCACGTCCATACCACAGATATCCAAGCTTCCGGTCTTGACAAGCTCTACTCTGGATCAAATCCAAGCTACGACAGTCGAAAGTTATTTCAAACAAACATGGTCATTTTGCAGTTCGCAACTCCTAGATGCTGTTCAAAATCCAGTTGATGAGTTTTACGGCACTAAACCTTGTAAGTCGATTATTCAACAGGGCAGACGCTTGAATCTTGTATTGACAGACCCCTCAGCTGAGCTACCAAATGGTAGTCAAGTAAGAGCTAAAATATGGCGTGTCTCATTGGTTGTTCATGCCTGTGGTCCTGCAAGCTCACTTGCAGAGTGTGGTGAGCAGTTAGCTTGGCTAGGGGCCGCGCTTCAACAGTCTCTCCAGGGCCAAGTTGTGCACAGCGAACCCCGTATTGAGTCGATATCTTCAACATCCACAACAGATATGTTTAGAAGTCTAGCTAAGCATTTCGATGCTTCGGAAGCCTACATCGCCAAATTCGAAAATTCGGCCCCCTATGGAGATTTTTGAGATGGTCTCGCATGCCACCAGAACTGGGCAATCATATTCAACAATCAGGTACAAGATAACCCGCAAATATTGTTACAGGACTTTTGGGTAGCACAGCCAGTCATTGCCCGAGGATTTCCTACGCGTCGTCGCACCAAGCCCTATTCTGGGTTAGAGATATCTACCGACATGCCATTAAGATTAGCAGGCATGGCAGATCCAAAGGTTCGAAGTGGCCAACTTCCCATCGAGGGGTCGAATTCGACGTTGAAGATGGTGCAGATTGAAAACAAGTTGACCCTATGGCACATTGATCAGCCACCTATCGTCTCTTGCACTTGCAAGTCTCTGAACTCGATAGACAAGAAAATCGACGGTGATCTGGGCAGTGATCTGATCACCCTGGAATCTCATCGTCACATCATTGACCTCTGTGAGAGTGTGAAAACATTCAACGAGCACTATATTCATCAAGCAATGACAGTGCCTGTAAAGAAGGATGATGAGTGTTTCAGCGTTTCCGTCACGGACCCGGAATTTTCGGAACATTCAACACCAAAGTCAAGTATGGTTGTAGAGTCCGAATCTACACCTGCTAATTCCATTGAGTCTGACATGCTCTCTATACCTGAAAGTTGTGAAACCATGTCAAACAATTTATGGAATGATAGAGCCGAAACATTCGAGATCAATAAGTCGTTGGCGAGCCAACTAGTCATGGAGTTCAGATGCTCATCCAAAACTTGGACCAGCACCGATAATGGGGACCTCTCAACTGGGGTCCTCACCGATGGGTCGGTTGGGAGCGAGGGTCCCCATAACTCAAGCCAAGGTTCAGCATCTATCAATAGTGCACCAAAGGCGGAAATGCGGTCTAAAAGTCAAACGACCAGGAAAAGAGATGGCAGTTTTGACTTTGACAGTGACAATGACGGAAATGACCAGAATCCACCACCTAGAAAACAAATCAAACGACCAAGGGGTCCGCAAACCTCTAGGTCATTTGCCTGTCCATTTTGGAAATTGGATCCTACTAAATACCGGGATTGTTTCAGCCGCAAATTGCTGATGATCAATCGGGTGAAGCAGCATATCACCAGAAATCATGCCCCGACTTTCTACTGCCAACGATGTCTGGCCGTATTCCCGGATAACCACACGTCTCAACTCCATTTCAGAAGCGAACCCCCATGTCAATACGACACATCTGCTAAGTTGGAAGGTATATCACATGAGCAACAACGATTACTGTCCGGTAAATCCAATCGAAATCACTCAGATGAAGAGATGTGGTTCGTCATCTGGGATCTTGTATTCCCTGGTCAGCCACGACCTGTTTCTGCTTACATTGAGTCGAGCTTATCAGAGGACTTGTGCGCATTTCAAGAGTTTTCACAGCGGCATGGTGCCGATCTTTTGGCAGAAAGGTTATCTGCCAATGGAATTCCCATTGCCTCGGGTCTCCGAGAAGTCATTCGTCAAGGGCTAAGTCAACTACACGAGGCGTGGCTCAGTACGTCCCCGTCAGGTCGTTCCATGGCATCACTGCATAGGAACAACCGAAGAATTCATCATGAAACCTCGGGAAGCTCGTTAGCAGATAGTGGGGTAGCATTGGGAAGTCAGCCTTGGCCCACTGAATTACCAACTTCAGTCGCTCTAACTTTAGGTGGGCAGCCTAGCGTAGAAGATGACGTATTGACTTTTACTGCAGATAACTTAGGCATTCCACAACATGGGGTCACTTACGATGCCTGTATTGCTGATACCCATCCATCTCAGGATGATCATGGCCATGTTGCAGACACATTGGACAATGGAGAGGTTGGCTTTGGTCGCATTGACGAAGCAACTTTTCAGAATTTGTATTTCGGTCTAAATGATCAATGGGGTGATTGTTTCAAGTTAGATAAAGCTTAGTTGGGAAAGACGCAAGTGAGGCGATAGATTCCCCCTCCCGCCCCCCCCCCCCCCCCAAAAAAAAAAACTCATACTCAAACACAATACACGAGAGATGTTATTGCACGATATCAGTAAAGTCCTAAGTGGACACTAAAGCGAATTACTCAGTGTTTCTGACCACGCTGAATGTTACGAACCCTGTTGGGCCGATTTGACAACTTAAACCCAGTTACCCTATAGCTCAATTGCTCCTATCTGGATTCAACATGACATGTCGAATTTTGGTTTTAAGTGTCTAGAGACACGGTAATGAACAATGCTCGCATAGCGATGACCAGAAATAGGAAATGCCAAAAGTTGGTATGGAGTAGCACCTGCGTTCCTCTGTGCTCATCATAGCTCAGCAGAAAACGCAGTGTCGAAAAAACAAGCAAGCCAGAGTTTGCCACGGGGTGACGGAATCATGACTAATGGTCAAAAACATAATTTCTCTTCACTATCATTCAATCTCTGAAACCTGTTTTTGATACTAAGAGCACGCTGCTTATTGACTCGCTTCTTGGGCTAGGGGGAAGCATCGTATTGGGGGATTTCTTAGTGGTAATCAAGACTGTTGGGACAAGCCTCGCTTTCTGCGATAGCATGTGATTTTGGAAACATTTGAGTGACCAATGCCTGGCCGTGTATCTTCATATCTTCCAGATCCATCGGATGCACTGGGAGTGCAGTTGAAACCGTTACGACGATCCGTGAGACTGAGGTGTCATTGAGCTGTGGCTGGATGGGCAATGGGCCAAAGCTCATTGGCAAATTGTGCCTCGACTCAGGATTTTACACCAGCCAGCGCCAACAAAAGACAACAAAAGACAAGCATGTCTTGAGGAGATGTGATTCGCTACCAGACCCCAGGGAGCCCCACGCGCCAAACTACCTTGCATCATGTCACCAGCGAGGGAAATGGGTCGACGAGTGGTTCGATCTGGGGGCGGCACGGCCATGTATATTTTTGGGGCGGAAGAGTTCGTGTGCTGTTTTCGTCATCGGGTTGGGGATGTGAAGTGGTCAGATTTGCAGAAATTTTTTTCAGAGCCATTTTGGCTGTGGATTGTTGAGCAGCTGTGGTTGATCGTCAATTGATGTTGCAGGAGGCGAGACATGATGCGATGAGGGATTCAATTGTGTACGGTGGCATCACCAGACGCTATCTATCACATGAAAAAATCACCAAAGAGTTGCCTCGGAATGCAATGGCATCTTGTTTGCTGATTGACGCAATCTACCCCATCAAAGCCACATGTTCCACGCTCGGCATCCGCTCATGGGCAACGGCCGTGTCATAACGGATAGCTCCGGCCGCCGTGATGATTGGTCCCGGCCATGTTGGGGAAGTGTTGAGGTCTTAGCGTTGACGGTTCCACATCAGAAACGGACAGGGGGGCCCGTAAGTAGTTGCTTATCCATAGGTCCTGCGAGCCTCGCCATGTGCCCCAAGGGTGAATGCAAGACGGCCCAGATCTAAACATCTTGCTATCTCCATCCAATGCCGATGCAATGGCGTGTTTGCATCACTGGGAGGGGTCTGTGGCTATGACGGGATCGTTGTTGTGGGTGTAAGTCGCCAACAATTTTCCATTTCGGTGGGGACGGAGTACACAAGGCTGCGAACAAAGAGTGAAATCTAAAGGCCATATAAAACTAGACTGAGGGCCCAGCACTATTGAAATTCAATAAACTTCTCTCTCTGGTGTTGTTCACTTCCATTGCTTCCGTCCCTTCTGGTGGTAGTCTTCGAATCCATCCCTCCGTCCCATCACCGACACACCCGAGGCGTCTTTGGCCGACAAAAGCTCCATTCGCAACCATGTCTTCGGACTCGGCAGCCCCCAAGACGGCTGAAGCCTTCCCAGATGGCACGAAAGACTACGTGCCTCTTCGAGGAAACACCAAGGCAAAGACCGAAAACCACAAGGCCAAGGTTCATATTGCCGACCGACCTATGACTTGGATCAATTGGCCTCTTCACCTCAACTGGCTCAACAGTACCCTGGTTGTCTTCATCCCTCTGAGTGGATTCATTGCTGCTTATTGGGTTCCTCTGCAAATGTATACAGCCATCTGGGCTTTTATCTTCTACTTTAATACTGGTCTGGGAATTACTGCTGGTAGGTCACTCCTAGACGCAATACCTGTGTCTAATTGCCCAGTTGAAGTTACAATTACTAACATTGATGCGCCATGGATAGGTTATCACCGCCTTTGGTCTCACTCTGCTTACAAGGGATCCGTTCCTCTTAAACTTTACCTCGCAGCAGTCGGTGCTGGTGCTGTTGAGGGATCAATCCGTTGGTGGTCGTATGGCCACCGCGTGCATCACCGCTATACCGACACTGACAAGGACCCTTACTCCGTCCGCAAGGGTCTCTTCTATTCTCACATCGGCTGGATCATCTTCAAACAAAACCCCAAGCGACAGGGTCGAACCGACATCACCGACCTGAACGAGGACGCTATTGTTGTCTGGCAGCACCGAAACTACATCAAGTCAGCCGTTTTCATGGCTTTCATCTTTCCCTCTCTTGTTGCCGGACTTGGCTGGGGCGATTGGTGGGGTGGTCTCGTCTATGCTGGCATCCTTCGAGTTTGTTTCGTCCAGCAGGCTACTTTCTGCATCAATTCTCTTGCCCACTGGCTCGGCGACCAACCCTTCGACGACCGAAACTCCCCGAGAGACCACTACATCACCGCCTTTGCTACTCTCGGCGAGGGCTATCACAACTTCCACCACGAGTTCCCCTCTGACTACCGAAACGCCATCAAGTGGTACCAATATGATCCCACCAAGTGGAGCATCTGGCTGTGGAAGCAGCTCGGTCTCGCCTACGACCTCAAGCAGTTCCGTCAGAACGAAATCGAGATGGGTCTTGTTCAACAGCAGCAGAAGAAGCTTGACCAGAAGCGGGCTACTTTGGACTGGGGTATTCCTCTGGAGCAGTTGCCTGTCATTGACTGGGACAGCTTTGTGGCCGATTCCAAGAACGGAAAGGCTCTTGTCGCTATTGCTGGCGTCATCCACGATGTAACTGACTTCATCAAGGACCACCCTGGTGGCAAGGCTCTGATTAGCTCTGCTATTGGCAAAGATGCCACTGCCATCTTTAACGGTGGTGTTTACAACCACTCTAACGCCGCCCACAACCTTCTCTCAACCATGCGCATTGGCGTTCTTCGAGGCGGTGGCGAGGTCGAGGTCTGGAAGCGAGCCCAATTTGAGAACAAGACCTCCACATATGTAAACGACTCTGCTGGACACCGCATCATCCGAGCAGGCAACCAGGTTACCAGGGTCTTTCAGCCCCCGCCACTGCCAATGCTGCATGAAGAAAGACTAAAATGAGGATATGAAAGCGAAGAATGAACAAGATGATACCTTTATGTACCGTTATTGCTTGACTCAATTTCCACGGTTTATTTTTTTTTAATCTAACTTTCATATGGGTATTGGTGATGTTTTTTGACTACACATGCCAACTGGTCAAATTTTGATTTGTCTGACATGTAAACGCCTACAGATGTTGATTTCCTTTGTAGGACTGAAATGTCCATACTAGTTCAAACAAGATAAAATGAATAAGAATGGTAAACGTCTAGTATCCATAATCGTTGTATAAGCGACACCGATCGAAGCTTTGCTACTGGGCTCTTAACAGGTGTGATTTGTTTACTCCGAGTAGCCTCCCAATTACCATTATAAATGGCACGCTTATGACAAGACTAGATGAGGTTAGAATACACCCCATTGTAAAACATGAGGACCGGACCAAAGGCTTCCTTACTGTGCATATATTCTTACACAACACATAGCTGTGAATAGACCGGTACTAATCTCGCAATGGAACCCAGTCGTTTCGCCCTTGTGACACGGGGCCGTAAAGATGGACGTGAGCATGTAGCCAGCCATGATCATGGGATTTAGAACCAGAAATTTCAAGCAATTCTTGTTCAATCTCTCGGAGAATTTCTTTGAGACGCGTGGCCAGCCAATCGGAATGAAGGGGAAACATTGATAACAGAGCGAAACGATGAGCTCTAGAATACTAAAAACGGCATTTAGAATTCTAAGATTATCAGCAAGAATTGAATCCGCCAATGTCAATGACATTTCTTCGTTAACGACTTGGTAACGCACATTTGATGAGGAGCATGGGTAAAACTTGTCCAGATGAAGGGAATCCACGAGATCACTATGCCGACACAGGTTGGTATGGAAAAAACGAAGAAAAATAAGATGCGGAGGATTAGCCTGGCCTTCCGGGGCGGTAGCTTGTCAAGAAAATTTGCTTTCACGGGCTTCGCAGACAGCCCTTCCTCGTCAACTTCGGAGCCAGCGTCGGGTCTGTCTGGCCAGGTGTACAGCGCACAGGATTCGCATAGTTCATCGCTTAGGTCGCATTCGCACGAGTTGCGTAAGGTTATCGCGTCGTCATCTTGGGTATCCATCGTAACCTGGCTTCTCGCTGATGTTGTGGAGTCGAGTTTGGAAAAATGTCGGTGGTACTATACAACGATGAAGTAGTAGTCATTACGTGGTATAGAGAGGCATTTAAGAGAGGACACATTCGTTGACCAGTCAGCCTTGTTGCCTCGGGACCAACGAGGCAAAATGCGTTGGTTGTGGTCAAGGTACACTTTACACAGCCACCGACCAAATCCTTCAGCCTTGGTAGCTATTTCAACACTGATCATCTGATGAAAGATAAAATGTCATGGATCAACTCGTATTAATTGTGTATGAAATTCCAATGCGGAATGTATTGCGAATGCCCCATATATACAATTCGCTTTGCGCATGTGGGGGATTGAACGGCGACCTTGGTGGACTTCACCTTTGCGCTGCAACAAGAACAGGATACCCCTGCGATATTGTGATACAGGGAATGTAAGGCATTTTCGTCGGCGCTGTGATGTATTGGTGGCAGTGAGTTACAGCAGGACAAGGACTGATCCACAAACCTGTGTGATAGACATTGGTCCATACGGGCTTGTCAGCGACACTTCCATCATTCTGCTATGAAGGCGACATTGCTACCCTTCAGCTTAAACTAACTGGTGCGGCGTCGGCTGGGGGGGATCGGTTTGTTCCGTCGTGGGTGCCCTCGTGGCGGGCGGCTCGTATGGAAGTTTTTGCGTGTTCCTGGACTTGCATCCTTCGACTTGGCGCTAAACCGCTCCTCCAGAATATCCAGTCGATACTGTGTGTATTTTCGGTATAGCTCATGAAGATAGCTGATTGCGCGCGGCCCTGTGAGAACAATTTCATCCTTAACAAATGGCGGCCTGGGTCGAAGTGCTGTGAGCCCGTGACCATGCTAATACGCTTGAGGGCTTGTTGTTCAATGTATTGCCCCTGCATAACTACCGCATAACCATGGAATAAATTAGTAATAATATAGCGGCTTCTCTACTTTGTGCTTTCTTACCATGGATGGCCCTCGGACTTTCATAATCTCCCCAGTTCCAGCACGCATCGCCGTCTCACCACCAACCATGCCGGCACAATCCGATAGCATCGTGACGCAAACAAATGGATAACTATCGAAATGCCACGCGAAGACTGTAGAGTCGTTCTTCTTCTCAACTACGACATCTCCATTCTCAACAGCCAAGTTTGTATGCTCGACTTCAAAGTCTAAAGCGGGGATTAGATCGACTCTAGAGATCTTGGAAATGGCAGCAAGGACCTCGGGGCAACTCTTGGCATCGAAAGACGCATTCCGGCTAAGAAAAACGCATCGTCTTCAACTCAATCAGGACCAAAACCTCAAATCATATTCTTGGCAGAGTCTCGCTCAAAATTTCGCGTCGAATCTGCTTGATATACTCGACAGTAAAGGAGGGGAAAATCTCCGAAGCTGCGGTATCCGAGATACCGGCGCCTTCCAGACCAATCTCCTTCATGGGATAAATCTTTTCTGATTGGACAATGTTAACATGCTTCTGAGGATCGAACGTGACCTTTTCAACCCACTTGGCTTCGTCAATCAGGTTTGTTTGTGGGACAAGTAGCAATCTTTGTTTTGGGAGCGACCTTGGGTTGTAGCATAGCAGTAGCCATTGTTTGAAAGAATGAGATGCTTCACAGTTCAGCTCAGATGATGGTATGGGGGTAATGAATGTTACGAAGATGTTGTGGTATTGAAAGTATGTTTGTCATATGCCATCGATATTCTTTGAAGCTAGTCACAGGCGTCCTATAGGTATATATTCACATTTCAAGTTGATCATCAAGTCTAATGTTATCGGCGTTTTGTCACCGACCCCGAGATCCGACTGCTTGGCACCCTCATGATAAACTTGTACCTGGATAATAGGTGCGCATAGGGTTTGAAACCATGGGGTAGACAAATAACAGACGGGAGGGGAGCATGTCTTCAAAGTTGACTATTGAAAACCGGCCATTTTTGGAAAGTTCAATAAGATGTAGGCTATTAGCAGAGTAGCCTAGCTACTCATATCTGAGGAGTTTCGGCATTGACCAGTTTCGCCGAGGCACATTCGTCACATGATTGATTGATTAGAACCCGGATTTGCAAAACATGACATCGGCGTTGGAAACGAGTTCCTCGAGGCTTGTAGACTCATCTCTTCGAGGCTTGAGTGCCCCTATCTCGATATACGACGGCCAATCCCCTTGGCGCAGGTCATTGATACCCTGGAAAGCCTGCTGTTCGGAGCGGTTAACGATAGTCACTTTTCGGATATCCTTGCCTCGTAGGAGAACCACGAGGCGGATATGCCAACACGCCTGTTTTCCAGCACCAAACACAACCAAGTTATCTGTTGTTGTGCGGAACCGATATAAGATCATGGATCCAAGTGCAGTGCGGAAGGCAGTAAGCTCGGCAGCATTGAGGACTCCAAGGGCTCGACCAAGATCATCGCAGATCGTTAGGGCGCTCTGCAGAGCCGGCGGGGGGGTTTCGTTCGGGGGGAGCTTACATGGGTCCTGCAATGGGGCGATACCGACGATTTCAACGCCGATACACTTCTGAGTCATAGCAGACAGGAACAAACTAACTTGTTTTTCAGGTTGAGAGACGAAGCTGTGATGTAGCTGGAACTTTTGCTCATCATCACATGAGTACTGAAGAAACGCCTGCTCTAAAGGTTCCGCTAGGCCGGAAACATCGTCTGCTGTTAACTCGTGGAAGATGGTTTTGAGATTAGTGTTAGAGAGTATAGTGAATGTCATCGTTGTCTGCACTAGTGGAGATTTTGAGATAAAAATATGAATGGTGTGTTAGTCAGGACGCGTTCGAAAGAGGATATTGGTGAGACACTACGTCGGTTATAAAGTACAGATGTCAGTTCTAGAAAATCCTTCATAGATATTTCTCGTATCATTGTTGGCATAACTTCTCGGAATCCACCCCGAAATCGCTGTGGTTTTCAGATTATTTTGACTGTCAGCACGTGGAGCCGACAGTTCAAGACGTGTGAGCGTGGTCCAGGGAAGATTATCACTACGAGAGCCGAGACCCTCCAATTATCAACGTAGACCCATTTGAGTGGTTATCAGTTCTGTCTTGATGAATATTATCTTTGATGCTCATCGGTAACCGCCCGGCTGACGAAGGTCAACTGAGAAAGGATTCTTTTGTGTCATGACACAACTAAGACATTCGGCCCCAAAGACCGACTTTAGTCGGCCCAGTCGTCTGTGCCGACGGTACGCGACTTCTGAGCTCAATGTCGGCCAGGCCGACACATCGTAACTCATTGGCGGTTGATCTGATTCATTTCCATTACGACGACGATTGGCGGATTGAAGTTTAGCGCAATCTATCATGCCACATGCTACAGGTTGGGCTTCTCGTTCGATAGGGGGCAAGCACAATCTGCGCTGTGTCTGCCTGATATTTTCTGCCATACTCGTGGCCGAGCCTGTGTAGGCGATCCAATTCCTTGGCACCTCGTGGCTGGGTTGTTAAGAAAGGTAAATCTCCCGGAGTGTGTATTACTGCATCATAAACTCCTCTATCTGCAGACCCTCGGCTAGGTTGAAAATCTCGTTTGGAGATATTGCAAAACCTCCATGGGTTCCAAGAAGGCCCAAAGGGGACATCTCGTCGAGATTGAGATCACTCGGGAAGCGAAGATCACCGCCACCCACCTCCATACGCGCCTCTGCCTGCAAACCAGATGATCCGTCTGATTTTTTAGTTTCCAGAGAGTGGGTAAACCACAACCGTGATCAAGAGGATCCGCAACGCACAGTATTTTCCACGAGAATCAAGCGCAAATGTCTCTCTGCTATCAACAAGCGGATTTCGGTCGAATTGGGATGGAGAGGGGCCAATGGGGCTATTCGGGGTTTCTGCGAGCAAGCCATGGAAAAACGGCATATCTGGTCCTGGACACATTAGTCAAAAACCGATCCAGTACAAGTTGGATCAATCTCACCCGAATCGCCATCCTTACGACCAATAGGCGCGCCATCAATAGGACCCGCGGCGCTGACATTTCCATCACGGCTAGGTCTCAAACTTGAGCCCGGGGGCGACTGCACTGGCTCGTGAATGCTATGCGAAGTTCGTGGAGGCAACGATGTGGTGCGAGCCTCTGACCGCTGGCGGTATTGAGCACGCCCTTCAAACTCACAGAGATAGCTACACAGATTCTGGCATCAGTTCCAGGATGGCATTATGTTAGACTGAATAGTACACGCCTTTAGGAAATGGTCACCCGAGCATCCTCGTTCTTGAACCCGCTTAGCTCTTTTTTCCGCTGGCAACGCATGCATGGGTGTGTCCCTGAACAACGCACCTTCATTCCATGACAACGAGTGCATCTGCAAAACGCACATTAGATGGTTTTGTATCCAGAAGCCTTCCATCACACTGTCTTACGCTCGAGGGCACCTCCTGGTGGCTCTTGTTGACGGCTCCACCCTTCATGACATTGCAGCTTCAAGCGTTAAGATCTGATTCTCAGCCGGCCAGGGATGAGGCTGAGGCGTAGGCGTGTAGCATAAGAGCGAGAGTAAGGCTCTTTCCGCTGGCTGGACGTTATTTTCCCGCTGTGTTGCTACACGAGGCGACCTATGTTGTTTCGCCATGGGACATGGCTGCTTCGGCGCTGGTTGCTTGGATAACAGCAGCTGTTTAAGATAGGCTGTAGATTCTCCTCAGGACAGCTACATTACTATCAATACATGGAGACTTGGGGCGTCGACGCTGCTAAGGCAACAATGATCTCATCCCATTGACCACGAGTATTCAGGTAAAGAATAACTCAAAAAGTTTTTTTTTTGGAAATACTTATGAGAAGTTTCCCTCTTTCTTTCGTCTCGTGTTGAGGCTTCTCTGAACCATTAAGGAAATGGCCGCACAACCTCTCCTTCGCGTCCTAAGGTTGCGCGGCAACAATACCATCTAGAGATTTTAACGGATCACGCAGGAAACTTCAGGTTGGGAATATAAAAGTCTCACTGCATGGAACAACTAATGGAGAGTTGAACATACTACTTATTTTGGCCGCAAGCGGCGACATCATGTATCTGCATCAGGCAGTTGAGCCAACAGAACATGTGCCAAGCCTCTGTTAAGATGATGAATAGCAAATCAGAAGGGTTAATCGATGGGTAAATTGAAATAATTATCTGGCCACAGCGGACACAGCGTCACTAGCTTTTACGAGGATGTCTAGCTCCGAATCGTTCCCGAGGGGTTTGTTGCCCTTCTACATGATCAGTTGTTCATACCGGTGGCGGCGGACTCAATCCGCTTTATGAGACACACCGGCTTGTTAATCAACAGCTGCGGAAGATGCTTCAAGGATTAATGGAGTTTGCTCACGACGCCTTCGATGTGAATCCAAACCCGGCTCTTGAAGCGCCTCCTCCGACGGAAGACCCTGCATTAGATCTCCATTGATGTCGACTCCTGACTGGTTTCTATCGTCTACCTGATATATTTCGTGGGTTGGACGTCTGCAGCGTTCACTAATATTTACGCCACGGCTTCCCTCGGCATGGGTGGCGTTCTTGTCTTGAGCTCCCTTCTCATGCGCACGGCATACTGGCTGATGTTTTAGAACCCGCCATTCCCTTTATTTGCACTCTGCTACTTTCTCTCTGACCTCGGTGTGGCGTATTTGGATGTGCAAGCTTGGAACATGCCCACCGCTGGCTAGGTGTCGTTCACTCTATACACGGCGTCGGGGCGCTTATTAGTCCTCTTCAACTACTATCGCAAGTAATACCAACCGTTGGTACTATTATTACCTAGCGTTGGTACGGTTAGCCGTCATTAATTTGCTCTTGATGGCTTGGAACTTTCGCAAAGACATCACCCTGGGGAAAGCTGGAGCATCGAGCACCGACTCCAGCCACCGAGTCAAGACTGTACTTTCCACCAAGACGGTATGGATACTGAGTCTGTATTTTGTAACGAACGCCAAAACTCGCATAAAGAAATTCTTGCTAATTCTTGTAACCATTTTCATATAGGATGGTTTGTTGAATTCGGCATTTCTGTTCGAAATGGCTCATCGGGCAAGGTCGAATACGTCGCTTCTGGATATTGGGGTGGCTTAACGCTAGGCCGTGTCGCCATGGCGGATGTTACTGGGAAACAGGGCGGAAAACGCATGGTTTTTGCCTATCTACGGCTTGTAATAGCAATGTAGATAATGTTTTTGTTCGTACCACACACTGTGGTCAACGCAGTCGCAGTAAGCCTGATAGGCTTTTTCTTTGGTCCTTTGTTCCCAGTTGGGCTATTTGTGTTGACAACGCTGCTGCCGAAAGAGCTTCATGTTGCCTCAATAGATACTGGATCCATATCTTGTTTATGACCTTTTGACGACATCTTAACACTGAATACAGGATTTACCGTTTCTTTTCGCCAAGTTGGGTCTGCTGGATTTCCTTTCCTCACTGGTGAGGTAGCATCCGCGTCAGGTGTTGGGGTACCGCAAGCTGATCATGATCGGGCTGTTGTGTGGCATCTGTTCTCTTTGGGCTTTGGTTCCTCGAGGAAAAGAGTAGATGTAGCAATTTTCCACGCAAAAGAAAACTTGTTCCCCCCTACCCTTATGAGGATATGATCGGCTGATGATATGAGGGATTTAACTGACTGCGCCAATCAAAAAATAGACTCCATTTATAATTCTGACTATTTATATTAAGTTTTGAACTACCCGACCAGGACTCGTAAGCTATGAGCCTATGACTGCTCATCGCGAGTGTGCTCTTGTTCCGTTTTGGAAGAACTACCAACGACCAGGGTCTTGAAGTTCATAAAAGCCTCCATATTCAGATATTTGTAAACAACAAATGAAATAGAAAGGAAAGTAAATGGAATAGAAATGTCCTCTTTGCCCAAAGAAAATAGGTATAATAGTTCCAGGCATGTCAATGTGTCTCAATTTGGTAGATGAGCCAGCAAACCGCTTGCCCTCCATACTTGCGTCAAGACCCGAACCGATTCATAACCCAGTGTCCTATATGTCCCATTGCCTGTCTCACCATGCCTCCTGATCCGAAAGTATTCAACATGTCCGGCCCGTATCTTGTTTCGAATTCACGCAAATCGCGTAGCATCTCCTTCGAGACGCAGGGCTTGACCTCCTGTAGCGCCTGGTCAAAGTGTTCTGGTCGGAGGATTCGTTTAGGCTTTGGAGCGCCTGGTTCTGTTCTGCTGGGTTGGCTTGCTAACTCGAGCACAGCAGCATGTGCAGCCTTGACGCAGATATTCTTTAGATCCGAGCCTGAGTAGAACAGCGTCTTTTTGGCGATCTTGCCGATATCAACTCCTTCCTGCCTCTCTCCTCCGAGATAGTGAGCTAAGATGGCCTGTCGTTGATCTCGGGTAGGTAGCCCGATGTGAAGACGTTGAGGCAACCGCCGGAGAATCGCTTCGTCAAGATCTTGGGGCCGGTTTGTACAGACAATGACGAACGTGCGCTCACTTGCAGACACGAGAGAGTCCCATTCATGTAAGAACTGGTTGACCATGGATCGCTCCCAGGAATGTGTTGACTCCTTTCGGCGATTGAGGATGGAGTCAGCTTCATCAATGAAGACCATGCAGGGGATCCTTAACGATACCTGCCGGGCTACGGCGAACATGCGTTCAATGGTCTTCTCACTGTGTCCGACCTTGGACTGCAAGACCTGTGCACCGGAGATCTCGAGTGTAACGCACCGCGATTCTGTAGCTACCGCCTTCGCCATCAATGTCTTGCCAGTTCCCGGAGGACCGTAAAGTAATACACCGGGAATACGATTGCCTCTTAAAACGCCATAGGTGTACTCTCTTGGCGCATGTATAGAGAACTTGACGAGCGCTTGTACTTGCTTTGCGACTCGCTCGTCTACTATCACCTGGTCGAATTGGACACTGTACTTCCCTATTCTCAAATCAGTACTGTGCCGACTACGCTGCAGCTCGATTAGTGCAACACACCTGGTTTGATGACTCCGTCAGCAACGCATTGTAAGTAAGCATTGTCTTCATCAATATCCCCCAATACACTGGTAACTATGCCATCAATGTCAATACTTTCCACAGCCTCTGTCGTATTTGGAATCGCAGAAATATCCTCCAGCTTGATGTGAGTAGGAGCATTCATGTCGTTTTCTTCCTTGCTCCTCAGCTTGATAGCAACAGCATCGCAAATATCTCGCTCAGTCAATGGGCTGGTTTTCGAGGCAACGGCACCCCAAACTAGCTTTGCTATATCCATAATGACCTCGGATGGCCAAATTGAGTCCTCAAGTCTCCTAACCAATGCTGTGAGATGGTCATCATCATCATGCAAGTTCCACGAAACTTCATGGAGGAGTAGTGGTTGATTGGCGAGCTCGACCTTGGTTGCTCGGTCGCGAAGTGCTCGCTTCAAGTTTCGGGTATTGTTCTCGAGATTCCAGCGAGGTTCATCATTGATCAAAACTGCCCTTTGGAGAGAAGAGCCCGGCGGAGTGACTTCGAGAACCTGACTTCGGTCAAGCCAGGTTGAACCAGTGACCAATTGAGAGTGAAAAGCCGTGCCGCTGCAATTACCGCCCACCCATAAGGTCGGGTGACCCTCTTCTCGACGTTTCAGTACTGCTTCATTAAGACATAGAAGAATATCACGTCCCTCTTCGGTGGATATAATTTCTTTAAAGTCCCGGACGTAAACAATAACGCCCCGAAGTTGTACGGGACTGTCACTGCTTACAGAATCGCCTGCAAGATCCGCAGAGTCGCTTCCGACAGGATGGGGATTATTAGAATGCTCTCTTTGTCGATTTTCTTTTAGCGTCACCCAATCGAGCATGGAGAGAAAGAGTTCGCGATGCGGGTGCTCAGACAGAAGACCCCAACCGGACAATGTGTAGGTATCGCCCGACGACAGAGTGGCCTTCTCATGATTCCCAGTATAACTCAGGAACGGCAATGCCTCCATTATGTCTCGCCTCGAGACCACCTCATCAATATCCTTGAGATCGGCGACATCTTGCGCATCGAGACAAACCAGATGGGTCTCAAGTGTCTTAGCCAAGTAGTGCACGACAGAGTCAAGGAAGTAGTGGCCGCTATTGACAGGACACCTCATTATAAGACGAGATTCGGAAGCAAAGCTAGACCTGAGACTTGCTTTGGCTTTGGTGACGAGTTCGAGGAAAATGGAGTGGTGGACCATGTACGGGGTTTGACGTGCCTCCAGGATTGCGATTTCAGAAAGATCAGACCTCTCATACGTACATATGAGGGGCGTTTCCTTCTCCAAGTCGTCTTTAGTATAAATGTTGAGATCAATGAACCACGGCGCTTGGCTGGCCAGTGCCTCACTATCAAAGGGCTTTTCATCTTGCGTATCAGATTTGCCCTTCTCATCGTCGCTTTTCTTGGTGTTGAGAGAAAGGTCAAAGCTGATGCCGCTAGAACTGGGAGCACTAGTATCGGAATCCATTAAGCCAGACAGGCAAAACTTTTCCCAATCAAGTCGCTCGCGCTCTGACCGACTCGCACGGAAGCTTCGCTTCTTTTTCTTCTTCTTTCTCGTCCTCAGCTTCGGCGCAACCTGGACCTCTTCAAGTCTTGGCTTACACGTACCATGGCTCTCGTTAGAAAACCTGCCTAGATCTGGACAACTTCTCGTTGAGCCCAGACCATCGGCAACTGTGGGAACGGTAGGGATAATGCCGATAACAGGAAAACTGGTTGGCGGCGTGACCTTGGACACCTTGATTCCCTCATCAGAAAACTCAACAGGGCCGAGGGTGTCTGAATCCAAACTCTCCTCGGTATGTACTATGGAATCTACACCATTGCCAATGTCCCCGTTTGGGATAGAACGTGGTAAGGTCTTAGGTTGTGAAGATTTTCCCAGTTGGGTGGAGGCAGGGGCTTCTTCAGCGACTTGATTATCCATAATGCCTGACGAGGATATGAACCCAAGGATGAAATTCAGTGCTGCAGGAGTTGTTCTGTCGTTGAGTTAGGTGCTTTGGGTTTGAAAATCGCGGGATAGCTCCTGATGGTTTGGGGTACAGGCGTGGCTTCGCTTGAGGAGACAGATATATTACGAATATTCTCACGAAGACAGAGGCCCTCTGTATGATCTTCTTAGAAGTCCTGACATGGGGCAGACTCCAGACTCCTACTTTATCAGGTTACCTTTATTGAAAAAGCAAGGTTTGTCTCAGCTCAGCCCCAGAGGCATTCTGAAGCTTGCGATCGCGCACCCTGAGAATTATAAGGCTTGGGCGGAAATCATGCATAAGCAGGCGATCATGGTGTGATCCGCTCGGCAACTATTGGTAAAAAATGATTGGGAGCCTGAGCTGCTAGACTCTTCTCTCCGCCGACCTGCGGCTGAGGTGGTGGCGTTGCTTGGGCTGTCCTACACGGCCAGAGCCTCGTCCACAGGAGGTCAGCAGACACGCCAAAAACTCATGGGAATGACAGATACCCTGTCAAGCCTCCTTTTCTCCGGATATTCTTTCCTTTTGCGGGCGATATATGTGATGAGGTTATGATCTGACACGCTCATAGCCTTAGCCTGGGTTGTAAATCACAACCAGACAACTGGATATGGGCTTTGACAGGGAGGGGTGGGCAACCAAATCTGGCCATGAATCCTCAACAACCCCACACTTTCACCCTCATCAGATGAGCATGAAAAATACGATAGCCGGGTCGCTCCGTTTCTTTGCGCTTCGCTGGTCCAGGCCTTTCTGCCTACAACCGGCTTGGGTTTTATGGTTCTCTGATCGTGGCGTGGTGAGGCGTTAGGCCTTGATCTCACACCCCCAAGCAAATTAATGACCTTCGCGCATTGCTGCCGAAGACCGAGCTGAATCTCGGAATAAAAAGCGCCTCGTCAGGAGATTAAGAGGGCCTTCAGAGTCACACCCAAAGCCCGCTTTCTTATGAGTGATCCCAACAAGTGACATCATGTCATATTTATACAGCCTTAAAAAGAAGTTCTACTTACCCTAAGCCTTTGTTTCTACTCAAATCCATCCAAGTTTCTGTGCAAGCCACCAAGTCTGCGTAACCGAGACTCCTCCGCTCCATCACCCGCCGACATGGATCCAGAAGGGTTACTGGCATTGATTGCCGTCATTCTGGCAGCGCTTGCATTTATTGCCGCCTTTCTACAGGTAATCCTAGAGTACATGAGCTCTAGTACCGCCAGAAACATGTGCAGTAAAAGTGCTATTGGCCCTGCATCACGGCAGACAAAATTCGGATGGTCATTCGTGTCGTGGAAACTGTCGGTTTCTTACCCACTTCTTCACTTGGAATTCAGTCGCCTCCTATTGCTCTTTATGGGAGCTGAGACGGAGAACATCGAGATGAACAAAACCTTTAGAGCAATTGCGCATCGTCACGATTGGGCATGGCGACCCATCGAGTCGAATGAGAGGATCGAATGGACTATGATCGCGTGAGCAACCTTGGCCTTTCATTTATTTTGGTGTTACTATACAGGGAACTTCACTAAAAGCAGGTCACAACAGCGACGATTTGAACGTCATGTATAACGGCGACATGAAGTCTCCGGCCAAAATTAGTCTGCATCATCTCAACTGGAAAGAGCGTTTGCAATTCATGTGGTATCGACTCTTTCATCCTCTTCGAAGGATACACAGGCCCCGAGCTTCCTGGGCGCAAGTCATCGCGGCGCTGGGTATTCGAGACACCAGAGCAATGACCGTCCAACTGGCCGACGCCGAGTCTATCCCGGCCAACATGGATATCCCTATACAGCGGATAAAGGTTCGCGATCTTGGCCGGTTGGCATTCACGTTGGGATTCCATTCAGTAGCCTTAGACATCCCCAAACGAGACTTCAAGGCTTTTAGCCCTTTCGGGACTATCACAACGCAAACGTCCGATGTCATGGGGAAAGTATTGCGATTCGAAGGTGACATCTTGGCTATACATGCCTTGATTGGTAGATGTCAGAGTGAGTGGATATATCGAGCCTCACATTTAATTTCTGGCAATCTCGCATTCGGAAAGTATGTGGCCACTAATGCGTTTCTGCCCCTACCGACCCTGGGCAATGCGATACTAGATAACATCCCAGACAAATCTTACGACGATCTGGAGAGGGACGCAATTAGAGCTGGGGGAATGGGCTATGGTACTGGGCCGGTCTTTTTAGAGGCGACCCTGATGAGGAGATACCTCATGAAAGTCATCTTGTCCAGCCAGTCGAGTAACTCGATGAAGGTGGATATTTCTACAGCAACTTCGGTAAGCCTCAGTCGTCAATTTACTTGATGAGGTGTCAAAGGCACTAAACTTTGTCAAGGTCCCTCAAAAGACGAACGCCCTACTATCACTATTGGGGCTCCAGGGAATCAATCCTTATTTAGATGACCGGGAACAATTGAGGAATCTTCTCATGACGTCTTCAGAGACCAATATCAATCTCACTGTAAGTCATGAGACTACCTTAGTCGGTTGTTCGTTACACGTCCTAACATGGGCAGGGTTACTTCGAAGGATGCGCAGCCAAATGGCAGGCAAAGACTGGAACCAGAATGCCGACTATATTTGTGGCCGCCTCATTTGTTAGCGTACATGGTGTGGTAACTGCTTATCCCTCGCGAGCACTTCTTCTGCCATTTATACCTTGGATCCGGCGTCGAGCTAGGGCTCTCTATACGCGACAACGACCCGCCGTTTTGATATCATCTAATCTTTCTCGGGCGATGAACGAGGGAACCCTACGGTTTTCTCGAGAGACCTCGGACTATTTGATGAGCACCGGCAAAGGGGCGTCCCCGCTGGGCTTGTACGGCTGGGGCATCGTGCCCATGTTCGAAATCTTCAGCGCCATGCCAATTGAGCTACAGAGGGACCTCATCCCAGACGAAGACAAGTGGCAAGTGAATTGTGTCCTCACTCTTGAAACAGCAAGGCTGTTGAAGACATTTGAGGTTGACAAGTGGGCGAATTCCATTATGGAAGCAAGGCAGACAATGCTGGTGGGATTCAAGGCTTTAAACTGCCTGTGGATCCAAATTCTCGTTTTAGACGTGGTGATCCAATTTTTAATCCGTGGCCATTGGGAATTCAAACCCATGGTTGCACTAGGCGAGGAAGAAGCCCAGGGGGCCCTGCTAAAGGATTTGAGGTCTAAGAAGAATGGACTTCAAAGCATTGACAAATTCAATCCCTTCTATAGCGAGTCCTGGGGGCGGAAAGAGGCCGCTGTTGTCCAAGGGATCATTCGCGGATGGAGATTGAGTAGCCTCAGAGAAACGCCCGACGAGCTCGCGTTGGACCAGGCTCGGAATAACGATAACTTGGATGACGATGATGAAATCACCCCAGACTGGCGTGGCTTAGGGCGCGAACTAAGAGACTGGGATCTTGGCAGTGCTCTGATTGAAGAACGATCAATCCAATTCGGAGACGACCCAGCCGCAAGGGCCGGCGTAAACCGCAGCGAGATGTGCAAGCAGCTGGCCGAGCTCCTTGAACTAAGGGCTATTTTCGTTATCGCTTTTCTTTTACTTCACCCAGATTCGTCAGATATCTACGAGTCCGAAAGAAGGGAAGAAGATATTGAAATGCCCATGGCGTGAAACCCGTGAAAGGAAAGATGTTTCGATCTCTCGGTCGATTTGAGCACGACGTGGCAGTCTAATCTAAGACGAATTGCATGATCTCGCCACACCCTTCGTGGTATCGTCTGTAAGGCAGGGGGCAGAGCAGGCAATCTTCGTATGGTATGTAAATATTTGCATACTCAAACGAGGACAGGCACGTCGCAAGAGGAATGATGACTGTTCAATTTGCTCGCATCTGGCTTCCAAATATTCGCGCTCTAGGTATCCTATTACTACGTAAATCCTTTTAGGTCAACAAGATATCCTTATGCTCACTATTGCATCACCTTTATAAGCACCGATCCCAATTGAGATATCCGTTCCCAGGATTACTACTAGTCTAGACTTGATCTTTCTTCAGTCATTTGGAAATACTCCCAAGTCGCAAGGTCTTGAAATCCGTTGATGATCCCATAATCAAACAAATTATAAAACGCTTTATCCAGAGGCAGATAGGACAATTCAGACCCCCACACCTCCTGTCCAAGCACTGAATAGTCTGATGGGATGGTTATGGGTGTAGGAATTGTAGCTTGCTCATCAACGATGTAGTTGGGTTTGTTTTGTTGACGCTCGAGCGGCGCCGTGGGACAAGCATTGACTACTCGTGACCCGTTGCTTGCAGACTCCTCGCCACATACTGGCCCGCTAATGGAACGAGGGGTTTCTAGCTGTCTGTGGTTTAACCTTGACTTTATAGCCCTCAACACACGTTTTGCAAGCTTTGAGATACCTTTCACACTTGTCCAATGTTTGGTCAAAGCATCCAGGGCATCACAGCAAAGCCGAAGATCTCTAGAGGAACCCTCGATATCTCTCTGGTCGTCGCGGAAGGCCCGGTATATCACTGTCGTGCACATTGAAACAGCGTATGGCATCAAAGGTAGTGGGGGCAGGTTTTCTTCGACTGTTGGAGATATTATTTGCAGAATTCGATCTGTCGATGCGAGACGTCGCTTGTATGGGATACTGCCAGGCTCGCTATATCGACAGGACAACATAGCAGCCACGTGGTACCATATTTCTAGATACGCTATTTCACTCCAATGTTAATGTTTTGACTCGAATCCACTCCGTAGGCCTAACAATCCTTACCTCTGTGTGGCTTGTAGAAATGTTCAAAGCCGCTCCCCGAGACAAGGTCCGAGAGTGAAGGGAAGTCCGTACAGTCATCAATCCTCAGGATGGAACTAGCCTTGTACACCTTTGTCGCTGTTACCATGAGGTCCCCGAGAGCTAGAGAAACCTGCATCACTTGGGAGCGGTAGCTGCCTTTGCTAGTTGAAGTCCGTTTGATGCCCACGTCAGTGTCGTCAATCATGAATGGCGCTGCTCCGGCAGTGATCGGCTTATTCACTCGGTCCAGGTTACGAAGTGTCCACCACAATAAATCGCACTGATCTTGTTCCGTATTTCCGGGGACTGTATGGTGTAGAGATATCGACCAAGCTTCGCAAATTGCCTGTGATAAGTGGCTCAAGGAGCGATCCACGCCGTCGAGTCCGTCATTGTGGAGGTGCATCAAGGCCAGCACTCGAACCTTGATCACACGATCTGGTTCCAGGTCCGCTTTCATCGCGGCATCGAGACCAGATAACAACTGTGATGCAAAATCGATGGGTTCCAAAAGTGGCCCACTCTCACTCAGCCGTAAAAATGGAGCCGCCTGCTTGGCCTTGCAAATGACGAGGCATATTGCTTTGACTAAATAGGCAGAGGCTTTTCCGTTGCTATGGTCGCGAAGGATACTGGATCCATCTACGATTGGGATAAGATCATCCAGAAGTGAGATATATATGGGCAACAAGGCATCGGTTGTCGTTGTTGGCAATTCAAGGAAAGCCCCAATATCCTGGAGATATCTTTGGAGGTGCTCTGACAGGATTGGTGGACTGGTTCGCCGTCGATGTCTCTTGTACCACATTAATTGGCGCTGGGCATTTTGCGGTCCTGCGGGTGGGGGAGTTTGATCTGAAGTCTGGGGTTGAGGTTGGAGTTGAACAAGGTCGTAACCACGCCGCGGGCTTGTCGAAGGTTGCATCGGCGCCTCAATATTTTGGGTCAACTTTGGAACAGGGGCTTTGGAGAGATCGGCAAGCACAGATTCGGGGTTATATGGACCTGTGCGACATGGACTCAGGCTCGATTCTCTTGTGGTGGTTTCCGAACTCTCTCCAGGCACAGGCCAATCGATCCTTGCCGTGCCCTCGAGGTGGTAACATCTTTTTTTACGGACACGGCAAGTCTGACAAGGTAGAGGAGGGTTTCTCGTCAGCCACGCACATCGATGGAACTGGGACATGATTTATAGGTACTCATCTCGTGAGACTCGTTTCCTCGTCGGAGTTTCCGATGACTGCCAGACAATTTCCATCGGTTTTGAATGTGGATCGGGAGTGATCGGCTGTTGGCGTCGGAGGCGGCGACGAGCTTGATGCATTTCTTGGTACTCGTTCGAAGTTTGAGTTGATTCGCAGCGGCCCGTTACTCTTTCGGCTCTCATCTAATAGCACGAAGCGGTTGCTTCGGCACAGAGGATGGATTTGCGATGTCGGTAGCAATGCTCTCCGCCCCAAAATCGGCGCGATTCCGCCCCGAGTGATCTGCAGCTCCGCCACCTTACTCGGCTCCCTCATGCAACCCCGCATCCCTGCATGACGTGAATACGGTACAACAAGGCAGAGGGCTTGTCGCTACGCTTGATCAATAAGTAAACGACACTCTACACGGCCGATACTGAACAACTCTCTATCTGGATTGATAACAAGCGGTGCTAGATAGATCATAAGTGGTGGTAGTATGGTATACTCAATTCCACCATCGTGACGTGAAGTTGACTTCATAATCGAAATAATGGGGTCAATGCTTCGCAGTGGACGGCACGGTGCACAAGATGCAAAAGTACCCTTGATGTGATCGCCATCATTAGGTAGATCAAGTTTGCCGGAATTACATCTGTCTTTTTTGTATGGTACCTGAGAGCCTTTTTATTGGGTTTGTGACCCAAGAGTATATGGCCTACGTCTTAACACTTAGGATGAGAGGAATCCATCTACTCTGCAACATATCATTGTCTGTGTTGAGTAGGAACTACGGTCGGCGAGCGTGTTCCTCGCAGGTTGTGTGACACTGGCATTGCTAAAGCTTCTTCTCGGCTTCTTGGCGTTGGGGCCTCAGAGTCCTAGATTTGGCTTCGCGACTTCTGCCGTGTACTTGGTTTGTCTCTCCGGTTGCTATCTTACTCTTTGGCCTCTGTCGTACATTATCAACGGAGAAGTATCACCGACCAGGTTGTGGTCAAAGACCATCACTCTAGCCCGCGGTACCTACGTGGTGCTAAGCATCGTTGAAAGCATCGTTGCTCCATACCTTCACAACTGAGAATAGGCAAATTGAAGAGGGGAAACTGGGTTTCTCATAGCAGGTCTCACCTTGTCTAGGCGTATTTTCGTCTTCCCGAGACTGGTGGTTGAACCTTTGAGGAGTTTGATATGCTGTTTACCGAAGACGGTATGACCGCCAGACGGGGCCTCATCTGCGAGAGGATTGAGGTGATTGACACTTTCTGTTTCTAAAGGGATGGTATATTCGGAGTAGCACTGTTTTCAATTCCCATTACCCAATTACAGCAGCTTGTTTAATGCAGTGAAGTAACAGTGGAGTACCCGCATGTTGAAAGACCTCGTGATCACCTGATGATTTGATGACAATGTTGAGTCAACATAACGAGTATTGACGCGGATAGCTGAGCTCTTTTTGAATATCTGGACCAATAGAGTGTCACGAGACTAAGGCCTGCAGTACCTCAAATCAGGAATGTGCAGCACTCTTCAAGTGCCGACCCCGATTTGGACATTTCCGCCACTACATAAAACCCACTACAACCCAGGATTTGTTGCTTCTCACGCATGACCCACACTTTCATCATCACTAGGCGCCGGTATTGCGGGGAAGAAAGGGCCAAGCCTAGTTTGGGTCGGGTAATCTTCAAAAGCCCCCCACGATTGTGTTTGATGTGGTTACAGTTGGGTTGAGAGCCGAGTGACGGGTCCGAAGCTACGATGATTCGGCCAGTCGCTGTGCCCGTTGTCTGTGATACAGACAGTCCTTCCCGGATGTCGCCAAAAGGCCGGTATAAAAGGCATGTTCAATGAGCGACGAATGGTTCATATGTGTTTTCAATACGTGATTCAATTCAGTGGCGTCTTCAATTGTTAAATTTGTCCGAGCCCCGTCAGCAAATTATTCGGCCTACCCTACATCATGCCTTCATCCGGAATCAAGCGATATGCCATTGTTGGCATGGGCATCCGATCAGCCCTTTACTACCAGAGCATCATTCAAGATTTTAAAGATGTTGCGAAGCTTGTTGGAATCTGTGATACAAACCAAACTCGAATGAATGTTGCCAATGACCGCATGGTCGAGCTCGGTGAAGAGCGATTGCCCACCTACAAGGCCGAGGATTTCGACCGAATGGTCGAAGAACAGAAGCCAAATGTTGTCATTGTTACTACCATTGATCGCTTTCATCATGTCTACTGCATCCGAGCCATGGAGCTAGGCTGCGATGCCATCACGGAAAAGCCAATGACTATTGACGAGGAGAAGCTTCAGCTCATGATCGATGCCGAGAAGCAGACGGGCAAACAGGTCCGCGTTCTCTTCAATTATCGCTACTCCCCTCATCACACAAAGATACGCGAGCTGATAGAATCTGGCGTCATTGGTGAAATTTCCAGTGTGCATATGGACTGGATTTTGGATTGCGCCCACGGCTCCGACTTTATGCGGAGATGGCACAGAGATAAGGCTAACAGTGGCGGAATCCAAATGCATAAGTCAATCCACCATTTTGACCTTGTACATTTCTGGCTTAACACTGAGCCTGAGACAGTTTACTGCATGGGTGACTTATGGTTTTATGGAAAAGAGAATGCCCAGAAACGAGGCGAAACAAATCTTGGAGAGCGATATCTCAACAACGAGGCCGCCAAGAGCGATCCTTTCGCCATTGACATTGACAAGAGTTCTCAATTAAAGAAGCTCTATTTGGAGGCAGAGCACGAGGACGGTTACATTCGAGACCGGAACTGCTTCGCAGATGGGATCTCTATCGAGGACAACCTCTCGATGATCATCAAATATAAGAACCGCACCGTCATGACCTACAACACCTATGCTTATGCACCATGGGAGGGATATCGCTGCGTATTCAATGGTAGCAAGGGACGAATCGAGGTCAATCTCGTCGAGAGCGGCTACTCCGCAGGTGGTGAGCCCGTCACCGAGCACAACCTTACCGACTTAGAGAAGAACTATATCCAAGGGGTGTTGAACAAACCAAGATTGTGGTATATCCCCTCTTCAAGGAGCCGTATGTGGTCGACGTTGTGAAGGGCGAAGGCGGTCACGGCGGTGGCGATCCTGTTTTGATGCGGGATGTGATTTTGGGCAACCAAAAGGACGATTTCAAGAGAGCCGCATTTATCCGCGATGGCGGCAATGCCGTGCTGGTGGGTGTTGGAGCCAACCGCTCCATGCAGACCGGCCTGCCCGTGAATGTGCAAGAATTAGTGCGCTGGTAGTTGGGAGTTTTGCACAAAACTTTGAGGTCATTTGCATCAGCTGAGCACTCTTTTCTCTACTTGGAATGTCAGCTTGGCAGAATGTCTCTATAAGCCTACTACTTATGTCACTGTGTGACTTTTCAGCCACCAAATTGATTTACCTCCTGGCCTTGACTCGTGTCATCTCGCTTTCAACGTAGACAGGAGCAGCCTCCTAGCCACCTCGCGAGAACCCGTGTGTAACCCGGAAACATCCAAAACTCCATAAGGAAAAATAGTTCTCACAGAGCCATTCATGTGTGTTGGTAAGATTATTACGAATGGAGAAAGACAGTCGAATTGACAACGCGTTGATTACTGACATGTGCATGGTCATCAAATGCATACATTTCATGGTGACATTCTGTGCTCTTATAGACCCTAAACAACGAATTAGAATCTTTCTTCTAGGACTTTTTTCAATCCAGGCCTTAGATTGTACACATTTGATGGCGATCTTTGAGTTGGCACAAGCCTCCGCCAGCATGATGATTAACGACATGATATACGCGAATGAAATGAAACCACGTGATCGATATTTGCCTTTACTCACAAGAGTGCAATGTATCGCTGGTGAAGATGACCTGGATTTGAAAATAAGGCAACCAAAGAGATGCCATATAGCGCCAAGTACTGTAATTGTCGCGGGATACGGGACTAACGAGGATATCGTTGAAGGCCGTATCCATCACGTGTGGCTGTCACACAGCCAGCTCGGAGCTCCGTTCTTTGACCTAAGCATTAGATCCACTTTAGGTAAGCTCAATAAGCAATACTGTACAGCCTTAATTAAGACGACTTGATGCCAAGCGGCGTCGGGAGTGGATTCCCGAACGCGGTAGCGGGTTGCAGTGCAAGGACGCGTCCCGAGTAGGGCCGGTGCGACGGGGGTGGTTCGGCGGAGTTGGCGATAAGTGTCCAAAGACAGCTGGCTAATGGGAGAACAGCCAAATTCTGTTCCCAGGAACCACCAAGTTTTGTTGGTCCCAGAGACCGTCTTGAAGATCCAAGATTTAGAAAACAGAATCGTGCCTGCTCCCCATGCATGCCATTAGGCGGTCAGATCAGCTCAGGAACCGCCGTGGTAGAACCAGAAAAAATGTTACAAACGCCAGGCCCCCTTCGCTGTATCCCCAACTGCCGAGGCAAAGTTGGTGTGCCCGCTTCAAGCAAGGAGACTGGAGGCAGGGCTCTAACGGTGTGCGCTCTCACCGGTCACGGTTGAACTGTGACGTCTCTGTTTGACCCCACGGACATAACCTTGCCCATGAACCGGCCGTAACCGAGAAAAAAAAAACGATTCTGCCGCAACACACTGCGTAATATGTCAGAGCAATACCTGACAAGGAACGCATTTACTGGTTTTTTTTCGAAAACAGGTGCTTTCCTAGGACACGCTAACAGGGGTCTATTTTTGCCTTCTAAGACAGCAGCGTTCTTAGGACGCCCTAATATCAGAAAACAGAATTAGATCCCTATCAGATTGTTCCTATAAACACACTGGTCTTAAAAAATAGAATCAGATCCCTCTTAGGTTGTTCCTATAAGCACATTAGTCTTAGAAAACAGAATTAGACCCCTGTCAGGTTGTTCCTTAGGAGCATGTTCAGTAACCTAAAAAGGGAGGGCACTACTCTAGACGCGGAGGATACTTAGGCTTAAGCTGCTGCAGATCAGCAAAATTAGCTTTCCGAATTTTGAAATCCAAGCTATATCAGAGACCTAATCAGCGTCTATTCGAGCAGCTATTGAGATTCTCCAATCAACAAACTGTCGCTAGCTTGGCTTACCCTTACTGGAGGATCTGTTTTCTAATGAGATTTTGGGTTTGTGGGTGGCCCTAAAAATAGATTAACCAACACGAAGGTGCAGATACCGGTGGCTAGTCATTTGCTCTTGGGGGGCCCATCGCCAATTTCGTGATGGTGACCACATCGTCTCCCGCCCCCGCATCTTCGTACTGTGGTCATGGCCGATACTGAACCTTCCTTGACGCCCTACTACTGCATCACGCAGGCTCGTTGCAGGCTATGCCAGTTCGAATTGGCGGATGACGAGCTGGTTGTCGCAGGTATATCGTTGGTCTGTCTATATATGACTTCTGCTGATATTAAGGTCTCTGCTCAGCGGTCGGCGATGACCGCGTTTCCTGCGAGTTTCCGTTTCGACGACACACGACCTTCCACGACGATGAGCTTGATATCAAATTGCACATGTGCCTCTCGGGCGAGTGCGTGTTCCGTACCAAGCCGACAGTATGCTTCCACGACCGCTGCTATGAATTCCGCTTCTAGTCTGTGACGCCAACATTTCTCGCCGCTACCCACTACGCCTTTGCGCCATCGGTTGGCGAGGAGCGGTGACGAGTTCGCTACATCCAGCAAGCTCTGTCCCGCAACTTGCAACAGGCGGCCGTCTGGCCCCGGAAGCTTCCCCCAGAGCTGTGGCTCACGGTTGCTGGGCTTCTCGTAGAAGCTAGCGCCGGCCTCACAGCGCAAGAGCAAGTGCACGAGTGCTATAATACTGGCGATTCCATCCTTGACCTAACGCAGCCTATATATATATCGTACGTCAAGATGGACGGTCGATATTATGTCAAGAGTTTGCAGAATACGGCTGGAGCCAATACCAACAATGGAACCCACCCTGTGCTGCCAGCTCCAACCTCACGGGAGGAAGAAGGCAAAGATATGTTTGTGGCAGAAGATCATCTCGGCATTCGACAAGTTGTCTTCGTCTCGCCTAAGCGCTGCGATGAATGGTGTCGTAACCACCCAAGCGTGCCGGGTGCGTGGTGGAAACACCTCTCTCGGAAGGCTATCTCCTCTGCTTTCGCCATTAGAAGCGATGTCAGTAAGCTACTCCTATACTCTATTTCCAAGCTAACGCAATAACAGGGCCTCAAGATGCGTGACATTCAGAGCCTGCAAAAGGAGCCCCTAACGCTTTCATCTTGTATCGGCTGGCAACTCCCAGTTCCCTTTCCTCCCGTCGGGGTTGACCTCTTGACGCTAGTCATACCAAGAGAGTACCCAAGCGGGCTCCGGATGCGCTTCTTTGACTGCAATGCGCCTGATATTGTCGGATACTCTATAGCGACTGATGGGGCGAGGGTTTTGGATATCCTTTCTCACAAACAAGATCAAAAAGCAGATGCGAGGTTGTTCGAGGACGTCGACTCCCCAATTTGTTTCTGGCTATATATGCCTATCAACCAAGGCGAGTATCTTACTGATATATGCAGGCGGGCTGGATGTTTAATTGTTCGGACTGAGACGATTGGGATAACGGTAGGAGATATCCTGTTCCTCTCTCAGCTTAGACTAATAATTTATCTTAGTTCTCTACAAACCAAGGGCGAACTGTTGTGTTTGGACTTTACGGACACGAGAACGTCGACTTCCGGCGCATAGCTACCTTATCTCGCCGGCCATGCCGCGTATATTTCAATCAGTTAGACTTGTCAGCTGGCAGACGCAACGTAGAGTTGATCGCTTTCGAGAAGGGCAGCGCCGCCACCAGCCAAGACATGCTTCCGAACTTGCCGGTATCTATCTCCCGCTGTCCCTACACGCAGAGCAACGAGATCTGGCTACACTCGTGGTACACTATGCTGCGTGTCACCGAGGTCCATGCTTGTATCAACAGGACCACTCCACATCGGCCAGTAATAGGCATGCTTCTTTGCTATGCCGATGGCCGCCGCGAGTGCGTGGGCCAGTTTCGCCAGGACTGGGTTGCCAAACCTGTCAGGATCGGCGAGACGGACCAGCTGTATATTTGCGGCAAAAGTACCAAGGAAAGTTGGGGCTACGTGGCAGACGTCACAACTCGGGCACCAGTGAACCGAGTAGAAGGTCGCTGGCTTGACGTCGCGCAGGCTGGCACCTTGGAATGGTGGTTCTCTTCTAGGCATAGTGTTCTCTATTACAACAGCATCCGGCTCAACTAATGCAGATGGGACCATTAACGGACAAGCCTTGTCTGCTATGATGAGCGAAGGGATGCTTGCTATTCAAGGTCTGATTTACTCTGTAATCCACATCGAGAGAAGCTGGCCGCTAGCCGGTCTTGTTGCGGCTAAAGTAAGCCGTCTTCTTCCCGCAGAAGAGCCAGACCTTCTCTCCCTGGTACTTGCCCGAACAGACAAGGTGTGGTTATTCTCGTCGTAACGCTTCACCACCATATCCGCCCGTCGAACCGATACATCAGGCGAGGGCTCGGCGGTAACCGAGTAGATGTCTGATTCGTAAAAGGCTCATTGCAGAATAGCCTGCCAAAAGTCCGACGACCTGTACTCGACGTCCTCGATCGCCTCCTCGTAGTACTTGCGGAGCAAGCCCGTTCGGACAATGCTCATGCTTGCTGGATGTCTTGAAGATTTGCTTGGCTGACTGGAATGGCACTAAGAGGCTGAGGTCAGAGGTGGCGGTTATTACCAGGTGCACTAATAGAGTGACTACTTGCCTGCAGCGGCTATTTGGCCGGCAGCACAGTGATTTGACTCTGAGTAACTGTGAAGCGCTGACTTAAAGTTAAGGGTGAGATTAGACGAGGATGCTTAAGGGAGGACCAAGAAAGAGGGTGAGGGCGAGGGGGGAAGGGGCCAGTCGGACAGCATTCACCACGTAGGCATTACGGGTTTTGTGCACTAACCCAAAGCTCATATTCAATCAGTCCCTTGAACATCTGGTGCACCACTAAGTAGATACTTCTGGCGAGTGTATGAGGGTGGTGCGCCCAGAAAGGTGATTCTTAGAATAGCAATAGGATTCTTCTTTCAAGACCGAGACACTAAGAGGCCAAAAAATGGCCCCCTAAGTGCAGACCCAGAATTGGCACCCTTCCAGGGGTCAGACAGTGAATTGGAGGACGGGGCCGACAGGCGACCTTAAGATAGAAGTGCGATCCTTTCAAGTGATTAGGGGGGCCGAAAACCGCTACCCTTCCAATGGGAACCAGATTTAGGAGATGACAAGCCGGTCCGTTACACCATACACCCCGGTGGCAGCAAAGGACAGCTAATAAAGGCCATGGCCAGGTAAATATCTGGCCTTAACTCCTGGTTGCTAGCCTAATTTCTTCATGCACGTCTCAACGATGATTAATAAGAGTGGTGCCCAACTGACCAAGAGAAACCGGAGCAATGAGAATTTTAAGAAGAGGTGGTGCACCTTGAAAAAGAACGGGCTCGAAGTCTATTAGAAGTATCATGCCGATGTCTACCTATATATCGCTACGCCGCAACGGGCAACCTTATGAGTTTAAGTCTACTGATAAAGCCAAGCCGTTATCGGCAGAGGAGATCGTTAGGACCCCATCAAGACATCCGCGAGGGCTGGAACTGATAGTGAGCTACGGAGTACAAGCTTTCCTTTGCCGATGCAGGTGATAGCTGCAGATGTTGCGCGTGAGCATCAAGCGGCAAAAGACTAGAGCAGAGTTCTGTCAAATATTACCACTAGACCACTAGCAAAAACGGAGCTCCCAATTAATAGTGTATTTGTCAATCAGGCTTATATCTGACAAGTTCAGTGGACACCGACCCTGGAAGCATCGACTGGTGACGATTCCATATTGAGGAGATGGAGCAGGGGCATGGCATCTGGCTTCACTTGCTAAGCTAGGAAGCATAGGGTACTGTCATTAACCGGCATCTCTATTGGCAATCTTCCACCATTAAGCTCATTCGAGACCAGTTTGAGGGGTGCACTAGGCAGACAGCCTGAATCATTGTCAGCTCGCGGTCGACTATTGCCAATAGAAGTATTGAAGTGACCACAGGACCTCCCACTTGGTGCTCAAGGATGCTACTAAGGATAACTCATGCTGTCAACGAGATCTACTCCTCGATAGATGATCTCCGTGCAATAAGTCTTCCTAAAGGCTCGCATACATCTCGGAGCATTGCAACTCGACGAGTATAAAGCCGCAGTTCTTGCCACGCTCCTAGATCCTGCTTCTCAGCTGCTTATTACCATCCCAATACATCATATTGCAGCACATATCGTATCCCAAACCAGGGGCAAATTGATCTTATCATCTTTTTATTTCTCCACACGCTACATCTTGTACCAACCCTTACTACCAGTTGTCCTTTAATTAACTACCCTTAGATCTCCCCAAGGTATCCGAATGCTACTACCAGGCTTTATAATAAGAATAGAAAACAAGGTGTCAAAAATAGAAGGCCCTACTTTTTAGTTGTCTAGGCTTGCTTAGAGCAGTGCCTAAAGACAGACTAAATAATTAAGTTCCCTTTATTCTGTTGCCATCAGGACACTGAAGTGGTGGCTGCATCCCTTGGGCTCCAGCTACCAGCAGCGGCTAGTTCTTGTATCGCTAGTATTTCAACGTGATCGAGACAAACCCACCTCATGTATCTCCTAGCAGGACTAACGGCGCCGCCCACAGCAGGGGCTAGCTATGAGACTCGGAAAGTTGCCACGGAACCAAAGGTATTTATAACCCTTAGTTACGCTTATTGATGCTGACAAGGCTAGTTCATCAATGGCCTTCATGCAGTCCTCAACGTGCTGGCGTACCTCAGCCGGGAGGATATTGAGGCATTATCCACGAAAGTCCAGCCTCATAACCTGTCCATACAAGGTCTGAACAGAATCCGTTATCCAATGTCAAACTGTGCATTGACCTAGTCAGTTCACCATCATGGATCTAAACTTTACGGATCACCCGACACGCCTGATGCAAGGGTTACTGTGTGCAAGCCAACCGGTTCAGTTAATTCCACATTAAAGCAGCTGGAGCTCGACACACAGTCAATTGCATATCGTCGTCCATCAAAGCACTTGCTATGGTTAGCTCCTTCTCCACATTGACGCTACCATAGCTTGACGAAAGGATCTTTGCAAAGTAAAACATTTCCCATTACTATGGCCTCAGTTTCATTTGACGACTCTGCAAATTTCATGAAGCTCACTTCTGCGCAACGGGCGTTGGGCGCCGGCCGTCGAGGAAAGCTACGAGCTCTCCGCGAAGGACCGCGTCTAGTGCAAACCCTTTTGCGGTGATGGAATCATGGTTGTCTTGGAGTTAAATGTTGACGGATATAGCGGCCGGGCGAAGGTGGTCGCCGCTACAGACATAGCGGCCGGCCACAAGCCGACCTCGGGGGCCTTGTGGGCCTAGGTCTTGAGGCCATATATCCTCACAAAGGAATCCCTGCACTATAAATAGGTGATTGCATTCTGCAACCACTATCTAGCTGCTCCTTACAAATCCCAATTGATCTAGACCGACCTATTGTATATATTGCCTACTGTAACTATCTTTATGCATGCCTATATATTATTTATAGGTTATAAGCCTAAAGCTTTAATTTAAGAAGAAATTATAGCTATTTAAAAGGTTTAGACTAATCTAAAGTTTATCTCTTAAAGTTAGTGCTTATAATATTAATTAATTAAGGTCCTAAGACTTAAGCAATAGCTTTAAAGCTAGCCCTAAAGCTAATCCTTATTATTAAAGCAATTAAATAAATTAATAATAAAGAAGATTCTATTAAGGGAGAAAATAATCTTAAAGATCTTTTACCTCCTTTTAAAAGGTTAATAAAGCCTATTAAAGGGGACCTATAGAAAACTTAATTAGATTTAAGCATTATAATGCAGTAAATAATAGAAATAATATAATAAATGCAAAAGCTATAAAAGTATTTTAATTAAAAGATTAAAAATAAATTAAAGACTAAATATAAAATATAGCCTAAAAATAAATTAAAATCTAAAATAAAAAATAATAAAAATAAAAGCTTTAAATATTAAAAAAGCTAATTCTTTTATACTTTAAGGGAGCCTTTAAAAGCTTTAAATAAAATATTTAATTTCTTAAGGAATAAAGAGATATTAATAGAGCTTACTTTAAGCAAAAAGAAGATTATAAATTTATAATTAATTAAAATTAAGGATTTTATTAGTTTTAATTTTAAGATAAAGGGAGATAATATACTTAAGGGATTAAAGAATTAAGCTATTTAAAAAAGATATTTCTTTTATACTATAATTACTATTAAATAGTATAAAGAGATTAAGATTTTATATTTAAAAGAAATATATTTAATTGCTACTATAAAAATAGTAGTTTTATAGAAACTAAAGCTATTATTATTTTTAGTAAAGATTAATATAAAGGCTATTAAACTATTAATAAAAAGGTATAATAATATAAAGTTTTAATAAAGCTTAGCTAATCTTTATTAAAAATTAAAGTTTTTAATTCTAAAGAAACTATAAAGAGTTTAAAGTTATATTAATAACTTTTACTATATTGCAAATAGTATTATTAAAGTTAATAGTAAGCTCCTTAAGTATTAGAAAAAAATAAGGTTTATAAATAGCATTAAAAAGGTCTTTTTTAAATAGAATGCACTTTAATATAACTATAAGCAAAAGGGAAAATATTAATCTATTTATAAAATGTAAAAAGACCTTATTAATAAAGCTAAAAGTCTATAGACTTTTTAAAAGAAAAATAAAGATTTTAGCAGTAAGAAAGGTATATAGATAAATGCTTAATTAAATAAAAAGGATAATTATAAAAGAGATCCTAAAAGCAATAAATGCTTTAACTATAATTAAAAAGGTTATATTATAAAGAACTGCCTATCTTTATAAAAGAAAAGTAAAGGCAATAAAAATAAAAGATTAAAGAAAAAAGATAATAGTAATAAAACTGCTAAAAAGACTAAAAAGATTGCTCTATATATAAAATTAAGTAAATAAAGTGCTAAAAATATAAAAAAAGCTAAAGATAACTTTAATAATAATAATAATGCTATTTTTATATATTATAAAGGCTTAAAGGTAAGGAAGTTCTTTAGTAATACTTTTATAAGGTTATTAATAGAAAAGGCAGCTATAATAATAATTTTTAGCCTATTAAAATAGCAATTATATAGTCCCCTTAATATTAATAATAATACTATATTAAAGGCTAAAGGAAATAGTAATTTTATTACTATCTTAATATCTATAGAATTAGGCCTTATTAATTAAAAAGACTGCTAGCTTTAGAACTTAAGAGCTAATATATATACTATTAATAACTTTAAATAGTTTAAAGAAAATAAATAGTATAAACTTAATAAAATAATGCTAATTCTTATAAGTAAAGGCACTATATACCCTATAGCTATAGAAATAGCAATAGTTATACTATTTATAGAAAAAGAAAGAATAAAGACTATAATATTTAAAGATATAGTTCTTATTAAAGATTTCTTACTAAATATAATCTTTAGTAAGAAAGTCTATCTTTTTAGCAATTATATAATTAAAAATAAAATCTTTAATAGTAATAGTAAGATCTTTATAACCCTTAATATTCTTAATTAAGGGTTTTTACTTAAAGTAATAAAAGGTATAATAAGCTATTACTTTACTTCTAAAATAATACTAATATAAATAGAATAGTTTAAAGCAAAAATATAGCATTAAAGACTTATTTATATAGATTAAAAAGCCCTTAACTATACCTTTAAGATTATAAAAGGTAGGCTTAATAATTATAAGCCACTTAATATACCCTATAAAGACTATAAGCTTGCTAAAAGCATAAGGTTCTTATTAAAGATACTATAAAAGAGAGTAAATTATATACTTAACCTCCTTTATGCAAACCTTATAGAGTTAAGTCTATATATATATAATAAAAAGAGGTATTTTAAGCTTATAATTAATAATAAGAGCTATTACTTTTATAGCAATTTACTTAAAAAGAAAAGTAATACTGCTATTAAGTTAGGGTCTAAAGTAATATAAATCAATCTATTATTAAGTTAATTAAGAAGATAAAAGGGACCTTAAAGATATAGGAAATAAATAGGCAGTTTACTTTAATTAATTTTTATTTTTAAAATTTTAAATTTCTTGCATTTAAACTCTATTAAAATCTTAGTATAGCCTTTTATAATATTACTTTATTTATAACTTTTTGCCCTATTTTCTTTCTTTCTTTTCTTTAAGGGACACTCTAAAGCATTCAATTAAATACTTTAACACTCTTTTAAGTTATTTATAGCTACTTAAAAAGGCTATTCAATCTTCAACCGAACTTGCTTACTCTATACCCTTTTAGGTAGGGTGTGTGTTTTAGCTAGTGTCCCTATCTATTAATACACTACCTTAATAGAAGAAGATCTTTTAGTATTTAAAACTATTATAGCCTATAGTCTGCCCTAAAAGATATAGTTTAATAGCAGCTATAAATTTATTAATAGAAAGGTTAATAAACTCCTCTTAAAGATAGGGATCCTTGCGATTATTACGCTGCCATACAGCTATAAATAGAACGGCTTTACTAAATAGGCAAACCATACAATCCAAAAAAAGGCAAAAAGCATAATAATAGTGTATTAATAAATAGGGACACTGGCCAAAACACACACCCCACCCAAAAGAGTATAGGGTAAGTAGATTCAATTGAAGACTAAATAGCCTTTTTAAGCAGCTATAAATAACTTAAAAGAGTATTAAAGCATTTAATTAAATGCTTTAAAGTATCCCTTAAAAAAAAGAAAGAAAAAAAATAGAGCAAAAAGTTATAAATAAAGTAATATTATAAGGGGCTATACTAAAACTTTAATAGAGTCTAAATATAAGAAATTTAAAATTTTAAAAATAAAAATTAATTAAAGAAAACTACCTATTTATTTTCTATATCTTTAAGGTCCCTTTTATCTTTTTAACTATTCTAATAATAGATTGATTTATATTACCTTAAACCCTAACTTATCCCTCCTTAATGCCTTAATGCTTGCCCTTAAGTAGACTAAAGGCATAATATAAAAGGAAAACTTTAAGCTTAATCTATTTAAATGCAAAGAAAATCTTAAAGGAAGCATTTAATTAAATGCTTTATATCTATAATCCATTATTTAATCTATTATTATCTCTTTCTATAATTCATTTTGCTTTTAATATCTAACCTCCCTATTTTAACTTTACTATTACCTTTTTTTATAATGCAGTTTTTAATTGCAGTATTAATTAATATAAAACTAGTAAATAGAAATTAAAAGTTTAAATAGCTTATAAATAGCAATTATAATTTTATTCTATTAGTTTATTAAGATTAACCCTTTTAATATATAAAAGATTTAGCTCTTTATTTAAGGGAGTTTAAAAACAGCCTATTAATTAATTTAAGGCAAATTTATTTATTTAGTTTTAATAGTTATCTTTCTTCTAATAAGGGCAATATAGTTTAAATTATAATTACTTTATTAAGTCCAAATAGTAATATTAGTAATGTTTTTAATTATAGTATTAGTAATTATAATATAACTTCTTTCTTTTGCTATACATTTAGCTAGTTAAGGAATTAATAAAGGCAATATAAAGTACTTGCAAAAACTCTATTTATTACTTTTAGCAATAGGCAAATTTAAATCTATTTAATTAAATTACTATAAAATAGCTAACTTAAATAAAGGTACCTATTAAACCAATTAAATCAACTTAATTACTTACCCTTTGCCTAAAAAGTTAATAAATATTTAATTAAATGCATTAAAATAAATAAATACATTTTAATTAACCTAAATTTCTTTTTTAAGTGCACTTAATTAAGCAGTATTTATATAAGTTAATAAGCTAATAGGCAACTTATATAAAAGCTAAATAGATTTAATTACTAATTTAGGCTTAATAATAGGTTTAAAGGCAAAAGTCTTAAACTTAAGGTATAGACTGTAAAAGCAAATTGCTTTAATACTTTAACTTTAGCAGTTTAAGGCTTATCTAAAACCTTTTCCTTTATTATTACTTAAGGTAATAATAACTTTAGTAAACTTATTAATCTTAATAGGAAATCCATCTATTATTTAATACCTATAAGTTTAATAGCATTTAATTAAATTATTAGCTAAAAGATAGTAAGGCAGTTAAGGGCCTAATAGTAAAGATAGATTTATTTAATAGCTATTGCCTTAAGGATTAAGCGGCTTTAGGATAATTTAATATTTATTCTTAAGAGTTTAATAATTAACTCCCTTTTAATTTATTATATAATAATCTTTTAAATTAATATAGAGCTATTAAGTATTAAGGGAATTATTTTAAAATCTTAGGATATAAATAGATTTTTAGGTTTTAGTAAGTTTTATAAGCTTATATTAATTAAAGAACTTTCTATTAGCAATATTAAGTTTATTAAGAATAATAGTATTAATAAAGTCTTATATTTAATTAACATTTAAAGCAATTAATTAAGTACTTTTCTTTTGCTTATATTTAATAAGAATTTAATTATAGTATATTAATGCTAAAGGGGGATTATTAATAGTATTATACCTATTATTAAAAATTAAGGGTTAGATTATAAAGCATTTAATAATTAAAGTTCTAATAAATTTAACTATTCTCTAAATATTAAGAAAAAGAAAAAAAGCGCCTAAAAAACTATATTCTTAATTTCTAGCTTACTTAATAATAAATATAATAAAAATAGAGAAATTATAAAGCAATTCTATTTTAGTTATAATCTCCCTTTATACTATAATAAGTGCAATAGCTTGCTTATTCTAAAGGATATTAGCAGTATTATAAATAATTAAATGCCTTAGCTATCTATCTTAAATAAAGAAGCTTTAATAGATAGCATTAATAAAGTAAGCAAAGCTAACTAATAGCCTTTTATTATATATTGCTTATTAGAACTCTATAAGCATAAAACTAATTGAATATTTAGTCTTTTTAATATTTATCCCTTTTAGTAAAAGCTTATAAAAGAAGCTCTTTTGCTTTTACTTATTCTTTTTAACTTTAGTGCTTATAATTAAAAGATTAGTTTAGTAAATTGCAAGGATATTAGTAAGTCTATAAATAAAAGTAATAAAAAGGGCTTAAATACTAAAGTTTAAGGCCATTTCTTTCTTCTATAGGTTTTTAAATAAGTTCTATAGGTCTTAATAATAGAATATTTAGGCTTAATAAAAGTTAAAAGGGAAGTCTTTAAAGCAATTAATATTAGTAAGCTAAAAATCTAAATAGCTTTTATTACTTAAAATAGGCTAAGTTTTTAATTTATTAAATTAATAATTCTAATTTATTTAAGGGTAGAATAGTATAGATTAACTATTAAGCAATTAATTAAATGTTTTAATAATGTTTTTTTTGCTAAAAAAAAAGAAATCTTTAATCCTACCTTTATTTTAAATAATTCCTTTAGCTATATAAAGGTCTTTATTTAGCATTAAAAATTGCGCCTTTAAAGTAATTGCACTTAAAGTTGCTTTCTTTAGCCTTATTATAGAATAGAGTAAAGGTTAATAAAGGGTTTAAAAGCTTATAATTAAATGCTTATAACTTAAGAGATAAAAATTATTAGTGTTTTTATAGGTATTATAAATAAAGTTAAAGTAATATAACTTACTATAAAATTATTAAAAGGAAGGAAAGAGTTATAGGCATAAGGCAAATTAATATAATTTAAATGCCTTTATTTTTAGTTTAGTATTATTTAAGTAAATTACTATTTTAATATTTATATATATATAAATACTAATAAGTTTCTTAAAATAGTATACTTTTTTATATTTAATAAGAATTTTATTGGTATTTAGTTTTTACCTTAAATCTTAAGGGTCAATTTTCTATTTATTATAAAAGCACTATATTAGCCCCCCCTTCTATTCCTTTCTTTTTTATTTATTATTCTTTACCTCCTTAATTCTTTTATACCTTTAGTTATTACTGCAATTTTCATTCTTTATTTTACAATAGCTTTATATTATAATAAGCTTAAGTCTTTTGCCTTTATACCTTACAATTATTTCCCTAATATATATAATCTCACTATTAGCTATATTTAGGCTTTTAAATTCTTTTATTAATGCTTTATTTATTAGTATACTTATAATAGTTTCTTTTATAAGGCTTTAATTAATGCTATTAATACTGCTATTAAATAACTAATAAATATCTCTTTTTGCATTGCTTTTTAACTATTATTTTTATTTAATAATTAATTAAATACTTTTAGATTTAATAATGCTTTAATATTTAGATTTATAGCTTTTAAGCTCTTAATTAATTTAACTAGCCCTTATATATTAAAATTGCCTTTAAGAAAGATAGTAAATAAACTAATTGCAAACTTATTTAATAGTTTATTTTATAATTACTATTTTGCAATTTAATACTTTATTCTAAAGTAAATCTTCTTTTTTAGCATTAACTTTAATTTATATATATCCCTATAAAATAGGCTTACTTAATAAAGTACTTTTTAATTTAGCTACTAACTTGCCTTAAGTATATTAAGGCACTTATTATTGCCTTTATTAAATATATTAACCCCTTTATATATTATAAATATATTTAATTATATACTTTTATAGTTTCTGCCTATAATAAATATATTCTTACTTCTTTCTATATATATATTTTAGCATTAAATTATATAAATAGCTACTATACTAATTATATTTAAAATAGTTAATCTAAATGCAAATAGAGCTTTCTTTATAGATACTAACTAAAGAGTCCTTATAAAGGCCTTTATAACTTTCCTTTAGGTAATATAAATACTATTAATAAGTCTACTTAACTATTAACTTTTATAGTAGATTTTCTTAGGCTAACTACTTGCCTATAAATTATATATAGTTTTTCTATTAGCAATATAGCTAATAATTACTAATTAATTAAGTAAGCGCAAGAAGTATTTAATTAAAAGCATAAAATAGATTTTAATTAATAAAAATAATAGTCTTTAGCTTATCTTTTAGTATAGATTAGCTAAATATAGTTTTTAATTTATTAATAATAATTTAATAAATAGAAAATAGTACTATAAAGCAATTAATTAAGTGTTTTTATGCCCTTTAAGGCTATTGCTATTATTATATTATTTTAATAACTTTAAAACTTAATTTCTATTAAGTATATTTAGATTTTTAAATTTTTTATAGATATTAATACTTTATTTCCTGCCATTTTTTATACATTTTTATCTATTTTTAAATAATTTTAACTCTTTTACTATAATTTTTAGGCATTTTTATTTTATTTTTATTAATTTTTAATATAATTTTTAAAGTTTTTAAATAGATTTTAAGGGATTTTTAGGGATTTTTAGCATTTTCTTAAGGTTTTTAGCCAATTTTTAGTTATTTTTATTTAGTTTTATTTAGTTTTGCTATTCTTTTATTTGCCTTTAATTACTTTTTATTTTACTTTCTTACTTTATTTTAAGCAGCTTATCTTTTTTTAATATAGTATTAATTTTAATGTTTTTACTTTTCTCTTTTTAACCTTTAGCACTTTTCCTTTAATAGCAATTTAGCTATTTTTAGCCTAATGCTATTACTAACTATTTAATTAATTGCTTACTATATTTTAGTATTATATTTATTAATTGCTATTTATCTTTAGAATTTAAACTTTAATAATCTTTTTAGGCCTAATATAAATATATATTATAGTATTATTATTTAAGCTTTTTATAGCATTTAGATTAAGTTTATTCCATTCCTACTATTCTATAGATTTAGTTTGCATTTAATTAAATGCTTCCCTCTCTTTCCTTACCCTTAGCGGTACTTCCTAACTTGCATTAAGAGTCTTTTTATTATCCTTACTTACCTACTACCTATTTTTATTCTCTATAAACTTCCTTAATTAATTACTATAGATTGTACTAAAAAGCTTAACTCTATCTATAGTATTAAGGATATAACTTTTTATCTTATTAAATGCATTAACAATTCTATAAGGGCCTAACTAATATAGCTTTATCTTTATAATATAAGATATATCCTTTTGATTTTATATATTATACTAAAAAACTAAATCTCTAATAGCAAGAGGCTCTTTATATAGCCTATATTAATTCTTTTTAGTCTTTCTATTAGCAATTAACCTTTAGAATGCAATTACTTATTGCCTAGCTTCTTTTATATCTTTCTGCTTTTACTTTAGGATCCTAATCCTTTATTTAAGTAAATCCTTAATAGAAATTATATTATTCTATTTAATTAAATGCTATATAAGCACTTCTACTTCTAAAGGAAAGACTGGCTTCTATTTATAAAGTAAATAAAAAGGTAATTTCTTATATAAAGCATAAATAGCTGCTCTTTTAGCTAGTAAAGCTATTAGTAAGATATTTATCTATTTTCCTTTTTCTTTACCCTTTTTCTTTAGGAAACTTATTATAGTAGTATAACTACCTTTAATAAATCTATTTACTTTAAGGTTATAAATAAAAGTATTAATAACTTCTATATTAAGGCTATTAAGATCTTTAGGAATCCCTTTTATAATCTCTTTTCTATTATTAGTAATTACTCTTTTTAGCATTCTATACTAATAGTATAGTTTTCTAAGGAATTTTATAATATAATAACTATTCAATCTTAAGATTAGCTTAGCCTTTATCTATTTATAAAGATTGCACTTAACTTTTAATATAAATTTAAATTCTTTATTAAAAGGTATATACTATTTATTAAAATAAATCTTTATTATTAAGTAAATAGGCTTAATAGATATAAAGGCTTCTATTAGTCTTTAAGGAATATATATCTAATATATTAAATACTACTTAATAGCTTTTATAATACTTCTTTTTGCACTTTATTAATAATACCTTTTAAAAAGAAGTATATAAATAGCATTATAACTATAATGCTCTCTATTAATATAGTATAATTTAATTAAATCCTTTTAAATATCTTCCTTCTTTATAATTAACCTTAAGTTGCCTCTTTATTCCTTAGCCTTAATCTATAAGCAGCTACCTTTTATAAAGTGTTTTTTAGCTTTTAGCTATAAGCATTAGTAATTCTATAGAGTAATACTTATTAGCCTTTTTAATAAAAGTAAATATTCCCTTAATTGCAATAAGGGTCTACTATAATTCTTTTTTAATTCTATTAGTTTATTCTTAATTTTAATAATATTAAAATAAGCATTAATAAACTCTTTAATATTACCTTTAGCCTTTTAATCTATTTAATTAAATGCTTTTAAACCTTTTTTAAATAGCCTATTAGCTATATTATTTTTATTTCTAGAAATATATTAAATAGTAAAATTAAATAATAAAATATAATTAATCCATTAAATAATTATTATACTAAAGATATTATTAGCCTTACTATTAAGCTAATAGACTAAAACTTAAGAATCTATCTTTAAGATAAAGGGCAATCTATATATATAGCTATAAAGGCATTTAATTCTATATAATATACCTTTATATTTAAGTTTAATAGTATTATACCTTTATTCTATAAGAGTCTAAAGATTAAATTTATATTTTATTAAATGCCTTTTCCCCTTTATTATTTGCATTAATACTATACTTTAGCCTTCTTTACTAATATTAGTTATAAGAATAATCTCCTTAAATCCTTTAGAAAGGTCTAATATTGCTAGAATAAAAGTAGAAATTATCTTTTCTTTAAGAACTGCTATAATATTAGCTTATTCCTTACTTTATATCTATATAGTATCCTTCCTTAATAATTAAATAAAAGGTCTAGCAATCTAAATATATCTTTTAACTTAAATTTAATAGTAGCCTATAATTTCTAGAAATGCTTTAACCTGCCTTAAGTTATAGTATCTTTTCTACTTATTAATCTTAATTACTTTTTTCTCTACTAGCTACCTTTTAGCTATACTGTATAAGTATTTAATAATAACTGCAGTATATTAATAGAACTTTAACTTCCCTATAGAAATTATATACTTAAATAGCTTAATATTTAAAAGAGTTTTATTTAAATTAATTAAATGCTTTAGGATAAATTTTTATACATTAAGGAGCACTTCCTCCCTATTATACTTAATCTTTAGTCCTTTAATAGTAATATTATTTAAAAAGGCTTAATAGACTTTTAATAATAGATTAAAAAGGATTTTAATTATAATCCTTAAGAACTATACTATTAAATTAGTTCCTTCTTGCAGTAAGGTATATATCTTAAAAAGCCTTAATAGTATATTAAAAGTTATTAAATCCTAACTTTTCTTTATTAAGAAAATTTAATTATATTTTAAAAAAAAGTCTAAAAGAGTTAGAATTTTATATATTTTAAATTCAATTAAAAATTCATTAGCTCCTAAAGGAATTAATCCATTTTATATTATATATATATTATATCTTTTAGCTAAATTAATTAAATAAAGTCTACTATCCTTTTTTACTATTAATATATATAGGTTCTAATAGATAGCATAAAACTCTTAAAGGATTCCTTTCTTTATTTAAGTTTTTAATAACTTAATAACCTTCTTTTTTAATCCTTTAGAGATTAAAATATTTTCTATTTACTAAACTTTATATTTAATTATCTTAATAATCTATAAAAAGGCCACTTTAGAGTCCAGTTTCCTATACTCCTTAAAATCTTAAGTAAGTGCTACTTCTTTATTATAGAGAATTTCCAAAAGGATACTTCTTTCTTTATTAATAAAGATCCTTTCTATTTAATTAATTACTTTCTAAAGTCTTTCTTTATATAGCCTTAATCCTTTAGCTATTTTAAAGAACTTAAGTATTAAAAGCTTTAAGTACTTAAACTTCTCTTTAAGGTCTCTCTTTACTTTCTTTTATCTTTTCTCCTTTTAATATAAATCCCCTTTAGGGATAGATCTATTTAATAGAATATTATCTTTAGAATATATTTTATTAGCTTTTTATTTATATATTATATTAATAAATATTACTTTCTCTTTTTAGTATATAGCTAACTATAGCTTTTTCTCTACCTTTATTATCTTTATATAATTAACTTTTAATTAATTCCTAACTATTAATTAAATTATTGCTTTTATTAATATTTTATTTAATTATTTAATTAATTAATTATTATTATTTTCTTTTAGACTTTATAATTCTATTAGTTTAAAAGAACTTTAGGAATTTATTTTTAATTACTTTAAGTAGTCTCTATACTTTTTAAGGCATTTTATTTAATATTTCTAGCAATAGGTATAATAATCTTAATTAAGCTAAATTAATATTAAAGAAGCATTTCTCCTTTTAAAGATATATAATTAAATATAATTTTAGTAGCTTTAATAAAGGGCATTCCTAAAATAAAAGGAATAGAAATATATTCTTTTAAAGCAATATAGAATCTCTATACTATTTAAATATTTCTAACAAATAGCTTAATATTTACTTCTCTATATATTTAGATTTAATTATTAAAGTAAAATATAGTAAAAGCTTCTATAGGCTTTACTTTTAGCTTGCATTTTTATACTATTTTATTAAAGATAATATTTTCTTTTAACCCTAAATTTACTAAAGCTTTTTAAATTATTCTATTAGGATTATTTAATTTTATTTAAATTTTTAGCAGTTTTTAGCATTAAGCTAAAGTTCTTTAATGCTATTAATTTAAAACATTTATATAGACTATTAAATACATTTAATTAAATATAACTTTTCCCCCTTTAGTTATTATATAGCTAATATTAACTTTATTAATACTTCCTTAATCCTTAATAAAGTATTCTTTAGGCAATAGTATATAATAAGGTTTAGATTTTTCCTTAATTAATATATTATTAATACTATACTGCTTAATAATATAGTTAAAGTACTCCTTTAAAAATATTACTTTTAGATTATTAATTATAATTAAGTTAATAGCTTATTAAATCTATCTCTTTTTTAATAAAAGTTTAGGTTTTACCTATTTAATTTCTTTTATCCCTTTTATATAATTAAAAACTATCTTTAAGATATTATTACTTAAGGGAGGGTTAAAAGTAATTAAGTCCTTAATGGTTATTTAGACTTTTAATCCTACTACCTTTTTATAAATTTATCTTTTTATTTAAATAATTTTAAGCATTTAATTAAAAGCATTTTAATTCTTTTCTTTAAGAATAATATTAGCAATCTCTCTATCTTTAATAAGTTCTTTATTTATAACCTAAATAAAAAACTAAATTCCCTTTTTTTCTTTTTAATTAGCTAATTTCTCTTTTAATTTTACTTTTATATATTTTATAGCATTAATTTCTAATATAATATTAGCAATAAAAAGATTATTAATTAATTCTATAGCTTAATTATTAATAAAAATGCAATTAACTTTAGGTTCTTAGGTCTCCTTAAGGGAATTCCCGCTAAGCATTAAGGAGCTATACTTTAATTAATTAATACACTTAAGAAAGTCTTTAATTAAATGCTTCTTTTTTTTAGTAATCTACTATTTCTATGCATTTAGCTTATTTACTATTATAACCTTAGCTTAACTATAAATCTTAAAGGTAAGGAATTCTAAAATCCATAAAATAACTATTTTTTTTACTCTTCCTTTAATAGCAAGCTTATATACTAGTTTTAAGGGCAGTAAGAGTTCCTATTGCCCTATTTAAATAAAGCCAGTATTGCTATTATAGTCTGTAAATCCCCTCCTTCTATCTTTTATAAAAAGTAGGCAATAGTTTAGAAAATGCCCTACTTTTATATAATAGAAGCACTTTAGATCTCTATTATAATTTGCATTAATATAAAAGTTATAATAAAAATATATATAATTAAATTCTTTTATTTAATTAAAGTTGTTTTTAATTAGTAATAATAATTCTATTTTTAATTAATTAATCTTTTAGTATATAATTCTCTTTAATTTCTATAATTTATTTATAATATTTTAGGCTATATTAATTTATAGCTTCTTTATTCCTTTAATAAAAAGACTTAACTTCCCTTTTAAGCTTTAAATAGAATTAAGGAACTTAAGCTCTTAATACTAAAGCTAATTTTAATAAGCAAAAGGTTTTTTAGTTTTCCTAAAATATCTAAAGTTATTATCCTTCCCTTTTATCTAAAAGATCTAGATTCCTTTTTTAGCATTAAAGAAGTTCTTAATTAGCTTAATTATCTTTTTATACCTTATTGTTCTTAAGGTATTTAGGTATTTCCCTTTTTATTAATAGATATTAATAATAATATTTTTTAGTATAGCATTATAAACAGCCTAAGCCTATACTATAAAAGCCTTTTAGCTAATAGAATCTACTCTTCTATTAAGTTAAATATACTTTATAAGCTACTAAAGGATAACTCTATACTCTATAGATTGGATTAAAGTTATATTTATTTACTAAAGCTTATTTTTAGGTAAATTTAATTAATTTAAATTTTAATACTTAAAGGTTTTTAAGAGGTTCTGCTTTATAATAGCCTAATTATTGCCTTTTAATAAGTTTATAATATCTTAAGATACTTTAAAGGTTATATAGTATATAAGAGCTTTACTCTTTATACTATTTATAACTCTTTAATTAATTATAAATCTATTATATAATTTAAGGAAATATATAATATTTTTTCTATTAAAAATTATATTAAGCAATTAAATAAAGGTAATAGTTACTTTTATTATTTTAATTAATATATTTAGTTTATTCTCTTTAAGAATATTAATATTAATAGTATTAATTAACTTAAAAAGAATAGTTAAAGATTATTAATTATATTAACCCTCTTTACTTTTAATAGGGCTTAAAGGGTTTAATTGCATTTAATTAAATATTCCCTTTATTTTTTTATTTAAGGGCACTAATAAATTATAATTATTAGAATTCCTATAATAAGTATTTTAGTATATATATATAGAGGAGTGTAGGCTAGCTGCCTAACTCCTAAAGTTATAAGTTATAATAAAATAATATATATATATAATAAAAGAATAAAATAATAAAATAAATTAAAATATATATTAAAATAATTAAAAAAAGTAAAGAAAAGGGATAGTAGTATTATATTTAATAAGGCTTTATCTTAATAAATTTAAACTAGCTTTTTAAAGTTAATAATAATAAATAAAGTAACCAATTAAAATAGTAGTAAGTATATATATATGCCCTTTAGCTAAAGTCTAAAGACTAGCAAAAATAATAAAAATTTCCTATTCCCTATAATTAATTAAGAGTTAAATAATTTTCTTTTTTCTCTTTCTTCTCCTTTTTTAGTCTATAAATCAAGCTTTTAGCAGTTTTAAGTATACTTTAATATTTAAAAGTATTTAATTAAATGCTTATATATTATTTACACTATTATTTTGCCTTATATGCCTTTATACTAATATATTAGTATTATACTAAATTATTAAATTTTTCTATATATCTGCCCTAACTATAGTAATAGGTTTTCTTTTTCTAAAATGCAAACTTATATTAATATCTCCACTTACCTTTAGTATTATTTTTAATCCTAATGCCCTCTATTTTTATAAAAGTAATGGATTTTTTAGTATTTAGGAATTTCTAAATCTTTACAATCAATTATCTACCACTTCTTTAGGTTCTTAATAATAGCTTAAAAGTATTATTAAAAAGTCTAATTAAATACTTTAGTATCTTTTTAAATAACTTAAAGGCTTTTCCCTACTATAACCTTTAAATATATTAATAGATAAGAACACTAGCCAAAACACACACCCTACCCAAAAGGGTATAGGGTAAGTAAATTCAATTAAAGACTAAATAGCCTTTTTAAGTAGCTGCAAATAACTTAAAAGAGTGTTAAAGCATTTAATTAAATGCTTTAGAGTATCCCTTAAAGAAAAGAAAGAAAGAAAATAGAGCAGAAAGTTATAAATAAAGTAATATTATAAGGGGCTGCACTAGAACTTTAATAGGGTCTAAATGCAAGGAATTTAGAATTTTAAAAATAAAAATTAATTAAAGAACACTGCCTATTTATTTCCTATATCTTTAAGGTCCCTTTTATCTTTCTAACTATCCTAATAATAGATTAATTTACATTACCCTAAACCCTAACTTAATAGCAATAAATATCCCTTTTAGGCTATAAAGAGAGATTATCCTTACAGTTATATACATTACTAATATTATAGCAATAAAGTTATTAAACTAAAAGACCCTTTATAAGGTTTACTTTATAGATTTAATCTTAAAAAAGGAATATATATTAAGCATTAAGTATTTATAGATTCTAAAATTAAAGGCATTTATTTATATTAAATAGAAAAAGTATAATAGATTTAAAAAGATATTGCTTTATAATTAAAAAGGAATTCTTATAGAATTTTAAAGAACTAAAGTATATAAAATTTAAAACCCTAAAATAAAGAAAGTTATTATAATAATATATATAGTATTCTATAAGTCTATTCTATTGCCTATAGCAAAAGGTAAAGAGATTATTTAATTATAGCTAAAAGAAGCATTTAATAACTCTAAAAGATACTTTATAATACTAATAATAGCTATAAAGAAGTAGATTCTAGCTGCCTGCACTAATACTAATCTAGCTATAGTCTATAATGCCCTTAATTAGCTAAATGCTAACCTTTAAAGAAAGGCATTCTTTAAGGAGATTTATACTTTTATTAATAAAGGTATACTTAAATTTATTTTAAAAAGAGAGTTACTAAAGGGCAAAAGACTACTTATAGTAAAGTAAATAAATTAATATAAAAGAGATAAAAATAGTATAATAGTTATATATAAAGCTTAACTTATAGTATATAGCTTTATGCAAAAAGAAAGCATTAATTATTAAAAAACCTTTTTCTTTACTATAAGAGCTAACTTCTAAAGAATACTACTTGCTTATACTATATAGACCAAAAAGAAGCTATTATAGAATAATATAATTATAGCATACTTAAATAAAGAGCTAAAAGAAAATATTTATATTATAACCTTCCCTTTATTTAATAAGTTCTTTAAGGATCTAAAGTATAAACACTTAACTAAAAAAGTGGGCTATAAATAAGGCATTAAGTATATTATATAATTGCTTATAGCTCTATATAGCCTTAAGTAAAGTGCCTAATAGTAGCAAAAGAAACTAAAGAAAATACTTAATAAATTAAGCCTTAAGAGGCTATAAAGCAATACTGCAATCTATATAGACTAAATAAAG